>CM060924.1:18620398-19820398 GCA_030737875.1 Allium sativum
GAGAAACAAACTCCGCCGCATCTTTCTTTATCACAGCCCAAATGAAAACCCACTTCATATCCCTATACATCTTATCGCCACCTAGATGAATAGTTATCTTAGAATGATGGGCTTCTTCCAGGATTATCTTTAACTAGCTCACAATTCGGGGAACCCAAAGCCTTCCATCTTGTCGTAACCACCCTATGTCGTCTATGGAGTATATACTGAGGTGACTAGATGTCTCCCTTTTACTGAGCCTATCCAAGATGTCTGAAATCTGTGGATCCTCTCGCTGCAAAGCTCCTATTTGATCCATAAGAGTAGGCCTCACCTCCAGTTATGCAAATAAGCCAGGTAAAAGCTCGGTGGAGGGTCTAAAGTCAAAAGTCGATATAAACTCCAAGCTTTTCCTTTCCATAACCAGAGGACTTAAGGTCATCCTCTGCCTACTCAGTGCGTCTACCACCACATTACCCTTGCTAGGGATATAAGAAATCTCAAAGTCATAATGTCTTAAGAACTCCATCCACCTTTGCTGCCTCAAATTAAGATCCTTTTACGAGAACAAGTACTTGAGAGATTTATGATCGATGTACAACTCGAACTTCTCTCCAAGAAAATAATGACGCCACGTCTTAAGCGCGAATACTATGGCAGCTAGCTCTAAGTCGTGGGTAGGGTAGTTCTTTTCATGAACTCTTAGCTGTCTTTCTCCATAACATACTACCCTTCTTCCTGCATCAGAACCGCACCAAGCCCTGTACCACATGCTTCAGTGTATACTGTAAATACTTTGTTCCAATCGGGCAAGGTCAAGACTGGGGATGTTGTCAGAGCCCTCTTCAATCGCTGGAAAGCAACATCACATTCTATATCCTATGGAAACATCAAATTCTTCTTCGTCAGCCTGGTGAGTGGGGCTGATATTTTTGCAAAGTCCTTAATGAACTTCCTATAATAGCCTGCTAACTTCAGAAAACTTCTCACCTCTAATGCTCTTCCTCACTCTTCGAGAAAATCAAGATGTCATCAACAAAGACCACGACAAATTTATTTAGAAACTCCCGAAACACACTACTCATGAGATCAACAAAATAGGTGGGTGCATTCGTCAACCAAAAAGGCATAACGAGCCATTTAAAGAAACCATCTGTAGTCCTCAAAGCGGTCTTATCTATACTATCCTTGGCCACCTTTAACTGATGAAACCCCGTTGCCAAGTTTATCTCAGAGAATACTGATGCACCAACAAGCTGGTTAAATAGATCATCTGTCCTCGGGAGTAGGTGTCTGTTCTTTTTAGTGAGTTTATTCAATTCTCTATAGTCTACACATAAGTGAAGCGAACCATACGCCTTAGTTGCGAATACTACTGGAGCACCCAATTCAGATATGCTTCGCCTAATAAACCCTTTCTCAAGTAGCTCCCCTACTTGCATGCTAATCACCCTCCTTTCCCTTAGAGCCATATGGCGCATAGGTAATGCAACTGGCTTTGCATTGTCCACCAAATATATACAAAAATCGGTCTCGTGCCTCGGAGGTAATCCCCGTATCTCATCAAAAACATCAGGATAGTCTCGGACTACTGGAACAGATCGCAGATCATCGATAGATGCATCAAGAGTCTCTATGAAACTAAGCATGACAGACCCTTGCGAATCACAAGAAATCTCGAGGATCCTTCCATAGCATGTCAAAAGTCTAACGACCCTCCTCTCACAATCCAGAATGGCACCATACATGGCTAGCCAATCCATCCCTAGAATCAAACCATAGCCCATAAAATTGAGCACATATGCGTCGCACTCAAATTTGACGCCTAACACAGGTATTCTCAAACCCCGATAAATCATGGACAAATGAGTTGTACCACCAATGGGGTTTGAGACAACTACTGGATCCACTACCATACTAGTATTTAGGTGCAAAGACTCAACCACAGAATTAGATATAAATGAATGTGAAGCTCCAAAATAAAAAAGAGTTCTAATAGGATGACTAGAAAGAGAAATCAAACCTTCCACGGAAACTTTCCTACCTCTATTTGGAGCAATCGTTGCGAGAGCATGCACCTGCCCTCCAGAAGCGCCTACCCTTTGACATTGTCCTTGTTTCTTTGGGCACTCCTTAGCAAATTGTCCGACTTCTCCATAATTGAAGCAAGTATTCTTCCTTCTTTTGCAAGCCTTTACCAAGTGACCCTCGCATCCGCAATTATGGCACTTCCTCTTATCCTTAGCCTTGTCATTCTTTCCGCCCTTCTTCTGTTGTTGTTGTTATTGTTGTTGTTGTCCTTTCTTGGGCCATACTTTATTGTTTTGTGTTTCATCAACCTTAACTTCCTTCTGTCGTCGCTTTTTTCTTCCTCATGCATCAAGGTCATATCAACAAGCCTTTCAAAAGTTGCTCCAATCGGAATATGGGACATTGCTAACACATGAAGGGGTTCATTCAATCCTTTAACAAACCGAAAAGCTTTCTTATGCAGAGTATCTACCAGTTTCAATCCAAATCTCGCTAGGTGGTTGAATTTGTTAACATATTCTTTAACAGTCATGCCTCCTTGCTTTAGAGCTAAGAACCTTTCCATTTGCATGCTTTCCTCAGCTTGAGAAAGAAACTTTGTTTCAAACCTCTATCTAAAATCATCCCAAGCCTCCATCGGACACCCTGCTTAGGTTACTACCCACCAAAACGAAGCTTCATCTTTCGGTAGCCAGGCAGCTAACTGAATCTTCCTATGATTGTCCACTTCGAAAATTCCAGATAGATCCTTCGTTTCTTTGAGCCAATTCCTTGCCTCTACGAACGTCTCAGTTACTTGGGATGGCTTTCCTCCCATAGCACAGAAATCTTTGTAGATCTTAGAGAAATTATCTGTACGCGGAGGAGGAAGAACGACAGGTGCAGTTGGGAAAGGAACGTCAGCTTGACCACCGACAGTCGCCGTGGCCTCTAGATACCTACAGAACCAGCCAAGTATCGTAACACCCTCTGGAATATTAGGTTCCCCGGACATGCTGAAAAGAAAAGGAAAGGGATTCAGATAAAGGATCAAAAGATATTACATATGGCTTGGGGAATATGTTTTTCAAAATAAACTTTTCTTTTTGAAAATGCTTCCTTTTGAAAACCTTTTTGAAAATAATTTTCAAAAACTTTATTCAATCTGGTAACCTTCAGCTCTAATACCAAGTGTGACACCCCACATTCTTATTACATTCTTATTACATTTTCAAAAAGAAGAAGTTATTATTATAATTTGCAAATTATTTGGAGCACAAGGTTATTACATTCCCCTTAATGTATGAAACATCCATGTAAATGCGTATGCAGAAGATTTTGTTACCAGCATGTACAAAAAGTATGTATAAAAAGCAAAAGGCAGAATGTAGGTTCCATGCAAAAAATGTGGTGCTGCTAGTACGTGAACATGGGACCGTGAACGAACTCAAATGATTTACCAAATGGAACTTTGGAGAAATTGAAAGAGGACTACTTTGCTGCTTTTACAAGGCCATGGGTAAGAAAGAAAAACAGAACTTGCGTAGGTGCCAGGATTCGAAACCAGTATCTCCAATAACCAAAGAAGGAGCCTTAACCACCGAGCCACACACATCACTGGTGAAATTATGTTGCGAAGTTTATTTAAAGGTGAAAAGGCGGAATAGTAAAATAGAGAAGGCGAAAGTTTACAACGAAAATCGTGACAGAACTAGGTTTCAAACCATGCACCTCACGCTTGACCAAAGGACGCCTCAACCAACTCGCCTGCGCATCCATTTGAAAACAAGAATAAAGGAAATTTTATATAACCGCTAACAAATGAGAAGCCACCTGCCAACAAATGCATCTATTGCACTAAATGAAAACATAAAATAATTGTGTCTCTTCTACAGTCAATTGCTGAAGGGTTGTTACTTATCAATGGCATCTTTCCACTCCTTTATATACCATCCACCATCACAAAACCATACATACACATCTCTCTTCTCTAAACTACTTTAACATTGTTTCTAAACGCTCCAATTTTCATATATATTCCAAAGCAAATATCCGACCAACGATATTTCACTCTACAATATATTCATATCCAGTCCAATTTCCCTTCCTAGCCTCTGCACACTCAATCGACATCATTATTGTTTAAGTCTGTAGAAGTTGTGTTGCATAGTGACTACTCCGTTTATTGAAGACACAATTTATAGTCAATCATCTACTACTTTGTATTAGAAATTCCGGTGAGCCTGTAGCCTGTTTAAATCAGGTGGGTAAGCTTGTAGCCCGTTCAAATCAAGTGGGTAAGCTTGTGGCCCGTGAAATCAAATGGTGTTTGTAAACATGTTCCTTCGGGTGAAGTGAGGGTTGATTTGATAGTTAAAAAGCCGAAGGGGAGCTTCGGGTCTGGACATAGGGCGGGAAGTCTGAACCAGTATAAATCGACTATGTGATTTATATTTTCCACTACTATTAAAATTATTTTTATTGCTTTTGTGATTACTACGCTTCAAATTCAACAAAAATATATTGGCCATCATCGATCCAGTGCATAGCAACTATTCGTTCATCGCTACACCCGACTTTTCATTTGGTATCTGAGCCAGGATTGATCGTCACAACATCATAGAATAATAGCCAGAAAGAGATGCGATCAAAATACAGCAAGCAACAAGTATCATACAAGAAAAGTTACAACAAATGAGGACTACAAAAAGGTACTTTCTGATTTACAAATTTTAATGAAAAATAGTGGTGATTTAGGAAAACTTAATTTTATTATTATTAAAAAGATGAAATTTGTCGAACTTGAAAATGAAAAATTAAGACAAGAAAAAATTGATTTAGAAAATCAAAAAGTTATTTTGAAAAATAATTTTATGAATCTTAAAGATTTTATAGACGAATAATATACCATATTCGAAAAAGAAAAAGAATTTTTTTCGAAAGAAATTTGTGAGTTGAAAAGACAAAATAATTTATTTGAAGCATCCTTAGAAAATTCAAAATCTCGAATTAGCCATCTTGAAAATGAGAATAGTACATTAAAGAAGGAGAATTCTAAATTAAATAAGAAAATTGATGATTTGAAAAATAGCAAAATTTCTTTTAAAAATGTCAATCGTGGCATTGGATTCAAATTTGAAAAACATACAAGTGAGTTTGTGAAATTCAATAAAGGACAAGATGATTTAAAAAAGATTTTATCTAGTTCTAGACCTTTACACGACAGAAAAGTTTCACGATATATTAAAACTAATCATAAAATTAGTACTAGATAGGTTTTCATGTATAATAAAGATATTAGTACTAGTACTAAATTTCGAACTAGTTCTAAAACCAGTTTTTATAGAAATTCAAGTGCGTTTACGGATAGTAATGTTTATAATATTTCTAGAAGTGTAAAATTATTAACAGGAAATATGGGAAATTATCTAAATATTTGGGTTCCTGTTAATTGGAAAAATAGAGAGAAATATATCAATAATTATTTTGATTCAGTAGTAAATAATGAAAAATTTATTTTTAAAGGTACCATTAAACCCTATTGGGCATGGTTACCTTCGATCTAACCTCTTGGACCCTAACGAAGGAAGTAAGGATTATTCGAAAGATTTAACCGTTGTTTTTAAAGTTAAGCAATCGCTAATGAATGGATTTGGAAGATTAAATTGAATATTGTTTTAATGAATGTTTTAGGTAAAAGAATATTCCATAAAGGGAATGAGACTCATGAGATCCGGTATATCAATCATTTTTAATAAAATGCACAAATTATATGGAAAGCGGGTCAAATCCCAATTCGAAGAACTATACGACAAGATGTTGATATCAAGGACGATGATGGAAGACCCAAATTTATTCACATCAGAGGATGGCATGTTGATGCTCCATATTGTGTCGCTCCGATGTTGATGATTAAAATAGCGGAAAATCTAATCGTACTTGAAGCGATTTGGTTTGCAAGTACTTGCGCACCCAGGTGGGGTCATGGAATCAAGTGCCTTCAGATTCATTCCTATTCCTGAAAAGGACTTGTGGTTGGATTGTATGTCTGACATTGTAATTTGCGGCACAATGAGATGTTATCTATTTATATATACCCTCCTCTTAGACATAAAATCTTAGGGGGTTATAGATCGAAAGATTCTGAATCATGTGTTATGGATTGTCAATGTAGTACGCAAAGTGCTGAGCAATGATTGAGGCTTTTGTTGAAAAGCAGGGCCTCGTGGTGATAATCAAACCATGGCTTTTGTGTATGACGGGACATCGTGATAGCCTCATATCCCAGTATGATGTTGTGCTGATTGTCAGATTAGCATGACTTTATGTTTTGCGTGGATTCGGTCGACCGACGATATGACAGGTTGCGATATTAAGTTCATCAATCAGAGAGAATAAGTGTGGCATTGTGTACAAACATTGTATCCGCTGAATTCCCGAGTGTTCTTTCGATCAACAACCAACAAGATGGAGTCCCAACTCCAATACGAACCCTTACATCTTTAGTTGTATACCTACGTAGCCAACATAGTGCTATGGGACACTATGCGAGCTAAAATTTATAAGTTTATTTTCGAAAGAGTTTTACACACCCTTGACATTATTATAATATCAAAGGGTTTGGTTTTAAATCATATCAAGCATATTTTGGGATTGTATGGAAAACCCCTATCCTCCGGTGTGCGGTTGCATTGTGTGATGGGACTTAGGGCTTATAATCATTCATTTTTGTAAAGTCATGTTTTTAAAATTTGGTTTATGGTTGTTGTTGTTGTGCATGTATCCTTGGGAGGAAACTCGTTCCGTGACATGCGGCGTGGTCCAAAGATACATTATTCGAATTAAGGTTAAGTATAAGATTAGTAAATAAAGTTTCCTCACACTAGTCACATGACTGACTCGTAGTTTATTTTCCCCTTACAAACTGCGGGTGCCCACAATTTCCACACGGGCAGTCTTGTAGTTTGGTTTTCAGTTATCGACGGCAAGACCAAAGCTTGAAGACTTGGAGTTTCCAGAGAGAGCTGAAGTTTCATATGAAGGCCGGACGTACTCTACTATCGATATATTTTGTTAAGCCTGCATGGTTGTAATGGTATGTAAAATCAGATTTGTATTCAAAAATGTTCCGCTGCAATGATATATTCTTATTATATTTTATCTGTTCCACTGTAAAATTTGTATTCTGTTGTGTTTGCTCTAATAAACCGTAAAACATACTTTTTCTTGCTTTTAATCGACATGGGTTCGGTTTTTTGGTCGGTTTGAAGTCATTGGAAGTGTGGGTCATTACATTTGGTATTATAGCTTTGGTTAACGATAAACTTAGCTCTATGAAGTAGAGGCTAGTCAGATATAGGATCAGCAGTATCCTCGGACGAGTAACTCATTAGAGATAGGGCCAGTAGTACCCTAGAATGAGTTAAATGAGTGTATATATATATATGAGAGATGTATTTGTAATTTTCATACAAATGATTTTTGTTTTTGAAAATGTATTTTATATACAAAGGATATATGTTCTGAAACCATATAAGTAAAAACCTGAAAAGTTAATGCATTAATTGATTGTTGGATGTGATGTGTGATAATTAGACTAACTAATTAAGAAATTTGGATTTTCGGCAATTTTGGATAGTCGAGATGTTTGGTAGGGCAGAGGGATGGATAACCCAGATAAGATGTGTGAGTAACAACTTTGATGTTTTGAAGTTAGAAATGTCGAACATATAAGGTCTGGGGGTAATATTACCCGAACTTGAATGGGCTTCGCTTTTAATGAATAAACATGTAAAGTTGAATTGTGAAGTTAACTAGAGATTGTTGTTGGTTAAGTACATGACCTTCAGTTCCTACTTCGATTTCGAGGACGAAATCATTTTAAGTGGGGGAGAGTGTAACGACCTTGATTTTTGGTCGATTTAAAATATGGTTTTAAATATGAATAAAAGGAATTAGAATGGTTTAAACATGAAATATAAGACCTAGAAGCTATTAAAAATGAGTTTTAAAGATGGATTTTATTTTAATAAAGTTAAAATAAGGATTTTGAATATTTAAATTGATAATTAAAAAGAATAAAGTGAGGATAGAATTTAAAAAGGGTAATATTTAAGCTTAATATAGGACATTTACAAAGGAAGTATATGAAGCTTTCATTTTCAGCTTCCCGAATTAATTCCATTGGATCTGGAATATCGAATTTTAGTAACCAGGCAAGTTTCACCTTAACGATATTTGTATGTGATCTAGGAAATATAAAAGGTCAAAACTTGAACTAAATTTAGACGGTTTTTGAATTTTGACTGTGTAAACATGAAAACTGGAACCCCAGACCTATCCAGAAAAATCTGGAACAGGGGATATTATCTAGGTACCAATTTTGGGGAGTTAACTCTTCGAATATAAAAAGTTATTAACAAAAGAAAACATAAATAAATCATTTGAAAATCTATACGAGTTCATAACTCGGATATTTTTACATATTATTGAAGTATGTTAGAAACCGACCAATGTGACCGGAAAATATATGAAAAACATTAAGGTTTGATAAGCTAACAAGTTGTCAGAAAGTGTTTAAAATAACACAAGTTACTATTCATGTTTGGATAAGCATGAATTCCTATATTAAATCCTAGCCACTCATTCCTCCTCCCTTAGATTTCTAACACTTCACTCATCCTTGTGCATTCCACCACTATATATACCCTTTACATTTTCGTTTCTTTCTCTTTATCCTTTCATTTCTTCCCTTAAACCTCTATCCCTCCTTCTCCTTTCCATGGCTGAAAATTCTTTCTTGTATAAAATAAAAAAAACCAAGGTAGAAAAGCAAGGAAAAGGAAGCTAGAAAGGTAGATCTGGAAGCTGGAAGCTTTGGAGAGAAATATGAGCGATTTAAAGGAGTTCTTTGCTAACGCACACAAGGTGTTTGGTAAAATGCCAACAAGAAGAAGAGAAGAGAAAGAGAAGGTGAAAACAAGTTCTAGGAGTCATGGATCTCGGGATTCAATCTAGGACGTCACGGGGTTAGAAGACTGAACTTTAAAAAGAGCTAGTTTAGTTATATGCATATAAGTTGTTTGATGAAATGTCTGAATGAAATTGATTAGTAAATAATGGTTTAAGTATTGAATACTGATTAAAAATAGTACATTTAGTAATTCGTGAAGTAAAAAAATCTAATTTTTAGATGATTAGAAAATATACACTCAAGCTAGAAAATAATTTATTTGATTGCTAATTATTGATTATTTGTGTTTTGATTTAGTTGTTTGTGTGTATATCTGTTAACAAAATTTCAGATCAGTGAATTTGGTTATAGATTTGTAAATAAAATTATAGATCTATAAAAATAATTATGGATCTGTGTTAATAGCTATAGATCTATTACTCTAAGTACAGATCTGAAGACGTTTGTACAGATTTATGATTATAATATTAGATATGTGGTTATAAATGGAAATCTGTGATCATGAGCACATATCTGTAATTATATGTACAGATCTGCAATAGAAATTGATTGCTATTAGTGGATTTATTTGTTTGCATGTTTGTTGTGGTTTGACCAATGCTTATCAACACCATTTGGTATAGAATTGGTTCAGATATGATCCTGCGTAACCAGTTGTAGTAGTGCCGATGACCCCATACAAACAGGGTTATGGAAAAAATTTCTGGAAATTAATTAAAAACCAACAAAAAAAATTAGGTTGATGAGTGTTAATCCCTAAAAAATCTGCATGCACATTGAACGAGGAAATGTCTTTGGCATCGTCTGGGTCGATCGCACGAGAGACGCTAAGGCCTTTGAAGCATTCATGATGGAAAAGAATGGTCACAAGAGCAAGTGCTGAATGTCAAACCCAGAACAGATCGGATCGGCCGAGTTCAACCGAACGGCATGACAAAGTGTGCGACCCTAAGACTTTGATCCGAATCACAACTCAGGCGCGAAGACTAAGACCGGTCGCTCATATAAAGACAAGTCTGCACCAAGCATCTGTATAAAGCAGGTCGCTCATCCAGCATAAGCTGGAACGACCACACTGAACAACCGTACAGACAGACCGCAGCTCGCAGACGCAATCAAAGGGCGAGCATCCTTAAACTAAAGCAGTCGTCGGCGCTGGGAACAATGTAGAACCAATTCCAGCCTTGCGTCCCGCTCCTATAAGGCTTCTCAAGATAGTCGCCCTTACACAGGTACCCGCTCTTATAAATCTGCTCGACCACTGGAGGCACCCGCTCTAATTAGCTATCTGCAAATGACAAATGGGGACAGCTCATGACAGCTGGCGACAGTTGGCCAATGGCCCGATTGTAATTAGCAAAATGAGAGATCCACAAGGCGGGAAACAGATCTAAAACCAAGGGATCACCTATAAATACACCATTGCTGCCACTGAAAAGGGGATCCAATTTCTGAAACCATGAAGTGCTTCCAAATTCTACCTCAAATCGTAAATCTAACCATGGCGAAAAGCTCAGTTGGAGGATTCAGCAAGATCAAAGATGCCATCAACCTGGACTATTCATTCATCTTCTTTCTCCTAAAATTCGACCATCTTCTTGTATAGTTTCATAGATTAAAGTATATAAGCATGGATATATTGAGCGAGAGCAGAGATGTTTGAACAAGGAGGACTGATGTACTATGTAATTCATGTCATGAGATTAGAAATCACCTTCATATGGACATAGGCCTCATTAACGGCTGAACCACTCTAAATCCTGTTCTACTTTACATTTTCCTGCATTTTACGTTTGAATTACTGATTGAATACGGCTCCATTTTATTTCCTACCAATTTGGTGAAGTACAGCTTTGTACCTGAGGTGTTTAGACCATTTTTGGTGTAAACATTTTTGGCGCCCACCGTGGGGCCGTGTTCATTTCTTCCCCCAATCTTTTCAAAAAGAAACGTCGTACTCGCAATCATGAGCATGTCGATGAAAATTGCAGCTGACAGAATCGATGGCGTCTCCAGTGCTGACACATCGCCCATCGTCCATTCCGAAAAAAGGGAGCCGCAAGAAGTCGAGGTGGTCGTAACCAGGAAGGAGTTGGAGGAAGCAATGACAGAAATAGCAAGTCAGATAGCTGTTACGAACGATGCATTGGTGGAAAAAATTGATTCGATGTTCGCTATCCAGAGCTCTGCCATAAAAGCCACTCTAAGAACTGCCTATTATGGTTATGAGCCCCAGCAAAGATCCGGCAGGAAGGAAGGCGCTCGTCCATGGAACAGATTGAAAAACAGGGATATGTCTTAGGTGCGAAAAGGGGAGCCAAGAAGACCTAAAGGAGACCGTGCTTTTTTAAGAATTCTGAGTTCACCCCCCTCACTGACACCATAGACAATATCTTCAGAAGGACCAAGGGTACTATAAAGTACCCGGCCCCGGAACGGATGCAAGTCAAGGATACTGCCATGAAGTCGGGGAAATTCTGTCAATTCCATGATCAACCGGGCCATAGTACCAACGAGTGCAGACACTTGAGGTCATTAGTCGAGGGGCTGGTCAGGGAGAATTATCTGCAACAGTATGTGCAAAGACATCGCCCCGCTCATATGCCAACAGGGGGCAACAAGCTCTCCAAAGAAAAGGCTTAAACTAACTTGAGATCGATGCATGGTCAGAGATCAGTAATTGGCACTCTGGTCGAGGAATTCTTAATTGAAATTCTTATTACATCACTCTATTACTTTCTCTTTTACCCTGTTTAACTTAAGAACTAGTAGCTGTTTTACTTTGTTTTCCCAGTCGCTACATTCATGATTAAGCAACGAACTACTCACTAACACCACATATAGAAAAATCATTGTATGCTTGGTCAAATACTATACTCGTTACTTCATGGTAAACACCAACCTTTCGAATGTAGGCTTGGTAGAGGTGGTAAAACATATCTACCCATTCCAATTGCAAAGGGGAGGTTCTTAAGGTGTATCTTGAGCAAATCGGCTCGAGAGCCACGAGCATCAAAACAACAAGCTATTCTGGGCAGGCAACAAGATGAACAGCAGATCAAAAGCTGTGCACATCACTATGGAAAATGCTCAAATGCCTAGCAAACACCCACTCAAAGGGTCATCATCATGCCCTATTGGAAACGCAGGGATATTGCAAAGACTGTCCTGAGAATCAAAATTGCTAACTCCGAGGAGATGCTTTTTCAAATGTAGGTCATAAATTCCTCGGGACATGAATTCCTCAAAATCGGAGTCAAGACCAGCAACAAGGAATAATGCTTATCTCTCAGGAATCAATACTGGAGCAAAAGCAACTTAAAACAAAAAAAGTCCCTCGGATAAAATAAGCTGAGCCCGCCAAAGGAACACCCTCAGGGGTGCAAGACATAGGCCGTTTGGTTTGAAAAATTTCTTAATTTTCTCAATTGAGCGACCAGTGTCTATTTCATAGGGCAAGATGCAAAGTCGGCAAAAACCGGCTGGTTCGTGAAAACCCTACCGAAAGGAGGTGTCTGATCCTGTTCTTTGTTGTTAACCAAGTCAAACAAAGCCAGGATTGGATAACAGCAGAAATCCCAGCCGAAAGGGGGTAAAACCAGAAATCCTATCCATTTGGGGGTATCCAACAAGGTCCTTTCAATTCTAGAAAAATCAGAATTGACAAGGCCGAAATTGGGTCGAAATAGAAAAGCAAGACCTCCCATGGGGGCACCCAAAAAAGAAGACACTTAAGAACCACGCATTGTCTTTTAAAAAAAACATCATGAGTTGATCAATTGAAATCACAATACAACTCAAAGCAATCCGTGAAATTTAAAAAGCCTTAGTATGGGGACATCACCATTGTGTAAAAAATCACCAATGCCCGCTCAAAACATGCCACTGGCTAGTTATGGTCCTTCGTAAGAACTACGCGAATGATAAAATTCGCGCGAACAACAAACTAAAGTGCGACCATCCACAAAAATAAAGAATGATAAATCCATAAAAGCCCCTAAACGAAGCAAGCGTAAATACGTGAAGCAAAACATTATCAAGCGAGGGCCGACACTCGCATAAACAACAGGTCTGATTATACGACAGGTTAAAAGGAGTAAACCAAAGTTAAGCAATGGAGTTAGCAAACACTTTTTCTCATACATTGCAGGGTAGATCAATTATCCAGGTACCCGCTGGCCCATTCATCCAAAAAGAGTCATCAAGGATTGAAAGTCTATGATCCTTTTCAATCAGTCGATCAGCTTCTGCTTGCGCTTCAGAATGGACACAGCTCCTGTGTTCCACTTATCGTCCCCATCATCTGGGTCGGGCACATCCGGCCGAGGTGCGTCAGCTGTTGAGGATGGAATGAAAGGACTCATGCTGGCAGGCACTAAAACAGGATCAGCAACAACAGGTCGAGCAGCGGGATCACAAAGGCTAGGGAGGGTGACGAAAGCACACTTGATGCAAATTCATAACCAACACTAAGCTTAACAGTTTTAGGTGGAGAAATAAAGAAATCCGAATTCAAGATAGATTGATAGATATCAGTTTTACCTGAAGCCACTGGATGTGTGAAGCCCACCACCTGTTCATTTATACTCACAGAAGTATTGTCATAGCTTGCACTTTGCGTAATAATGTTTTCTTAACTTGGGCTCTCGGTCCCAGGATGAATTCTAATAGCATCCGAGGCAGAGCAATCTGTGACAAGAGTTCGAGAGCTCGAAGCACCAATTCCAGTAGAATTAGGAGGAGCGCAAGGGGTACCAGTGCCCGAACACTCTCTTCCAAGTGATGAAGCTCGCTCGTTCGCCAGTATCTGCCTGCCTTCAATCAGAGCATTACGATCTTTTTCCTCTAAGAGTTGTTCTTGAAGGAACCCGTCATCATGATCCTTGGAATAGGAAAGTATTTTCTCCCAAACAAGGGCCAGAGTTCGTGGGAAATCTTTGGTCAAATAACTCAGGCTCCCCCAGCTCATGACGCTGCAGACATAAAAATGAAACATATTATCGTCAGCCTCAGCTTTGGCATTGACAAGATCTTCCTACAGTCTAATCTTCTCTTCCTCAGACGTTTTAAGGGTTTCATTCTGAGAAGCAAGACGGCCTTCAAGCGCCATGTTTTCCTGCTCTAAAGAAGTTAAAGCCTGCTTTCTAGGGTCAAACGACGTTCAGTGAATTTCCGAGCGGACTGAGATTCTAAAAGTTGCGCTCGCACACCCTCCAATTTCTTTCTGAGTTCGGCATTTTCGGCCTCCAAGTTGTTCACTCTAGCGCTTCCACACTTCAAAGAGGCAATCTCAGAATCTTGGGATTCAATCAGATGTACCAGCCTAGCTTTGTCGTTTTCCAAGATCTCAATATGCTTAAGATGTCGTGCGTTCAAACTCTGAAATTCATACCCTAGTTTCGACCAGTCTTCCAGAAGCTTATCAACACTCTGCATGACCAGATTCAGTTGTGTCTCAAGCTGATTTTTGACAGCATCAAGTTGGTCATCTACACATTTCTTTACAATCTCCAAGCCTCTTGCAACATCCTGCCTGTCATTAGGATCTAAACCCAGAGCAAACGGTACTCCTCTTAAATCCCAGCCATGAAAGCAATCTTTAAGCATCGGACTCTCAGAAAGAACTCCGTAAGGAGGACGGTTGCATATTGTTTGAACTAGAGCAGGAGTCAGGGCAGCAGATATCGCAGACGGACCAACTGATTCCGCCCTCAAAGCACGACCAGACTCCTCACGTTCCGAAGGATCGGTCGTGGGAAGCTCAGTGTTATGTTGGGCCTGCGGAGTGGAAGAAGATTGGGGACATTTCATGTAATAGGAAAGATGAAACACCCCACCTCCGTTAGGGTCACTCTCAAAGGGAATGCCCTAATTTTGGTGGAGGTTTATAAGTACAAGTCACAGATATACAAGACAGATATAAGAACACATATTTGTAAAACAGCGGAAGAACAACAAACTTTATTTCATTAAGTCAAATACGTGTTACAACAACATCCTTTCCAAAAACATAACATAACACTTTCATAATCTGTCTTGAGTACATTACTTAAAGAAGCATAAATAAAACATAGATAAACTGCAAAAGCCCCTTAGTGGATTGTCCAAAGCCATAGTTCAAAACAGGAAAGTCCAAGCAATACATTTCTCTTCTTCAAGCTGGATGTTGAGGCTGGTCAAGCTGCTGTGTTCCCTCCCTGAGGACCTGGGGGGGGGGGGAAACGGAAGAAAGAAGACGAAAGAAAAATAGAGTCAGACATAAAGCCTGAGTAAGTCTAGTACTACTTTGTCTATGAATAAAGAACTGGGTATGATAAGTAAAACATGAAGTGGGCAAACACTATGAACTTGGTTAAGTTACCTAGGGTCGAATATACTATCGTACCCCATGTTAATCTCTGAACCCATATAAACTAGTTTCCAATTTGCACCCCATAATCAGGGTGATGTGATCCATTCAATGATGATCGACTCCTACTCGCATAGTTACATGTGTCTTACGGCCCCCGATGTCTGTAGTTACCTATGTTGGTCCCACCATGGGGTGTATCAAGTCCCATAGTGGCAACCCGACACAACCTTAGAGTGCACAGGTATGCTACTGGTGTCCAGTGCCTTATTTTTCTGCGCCGGAGTGTGTGCACGCCCGCACTCCGTTAGAACCTACACTGCTACACCACCGCCGTCGCTTTGACCCCTTACAATCAGCCCAGTAATCGTGCCCCACCCTGCCTAGTTTCAGGGTATCATGATACACCTTTTAGGGTTACTGCTGAAAAGGGTCCCCCGTTACTAGGTTTTCTATCTCTAGCCAACATGCTAAGTTGGTTAAGTGTTTCCTACCTAACCCCCACCAGTCCGTTTAGTTTAGCATGTTCCATTTTGATTAAGTTTTTAGTCCACTTAATCCTAACAATCCTGACTCAGCCTTAATTGTCTTATTAAGGCCCTGACCTCTCACATTAGACAGGTATTGTTGTGGCTGCCTGTTGCCGGTTGGTTCCGGGCAGTCTTACGCCACAACTCAGTCTAACCTCAGGTCCTTGCTGGGCTCCATGTTTAACCTCCCACATTGGATAGGTATTGTTATGACTACTGGACAGCCGGGCGGTTCCGGGCAGGTTTACATCACAACTCAATCCAACCTCGGGTTAAACACATCGTATGTTCTACATTTACATATCTTGTCATTCTTCTTTATTTATATGTAAATATTTGCGGCCCATTATTAAGTTAATGGTGTAAAGGTTACACCAATCACGGGCCCAACCCATACTTGAATTTGGGCCCTTCTATTTTATATTTTCATTCATTAATTTATTTTTAACCCAACGTTATTTTCCCCCGTTTTACACGTCCGTTTATATATATATTGGGCTTAGCCTTTTAAAGCCCAATTTAGCCATGCGAAAAGGGGAGGCTTATGGCGTATACACAAAGAGGGGAAGGTGAGTGCATGAACTTGCAATACGACGTTGGAAATACAAAATAGAAATTGGTGTACTTGCATAGTGGTAACATAGGTGACATGAATCAAAGCATGTGAACTTGCATAGGTTTAACTACAACATGAACCTATATTCTTATTTAGGCATAATGTCAAACATAAGCATGTCATAAATATTCCTAGCATAAGCATGGCATAATGTCAAACATAAGCATGGCATAAATACTTCTAGCATAAACATGGCATAATGTCAAACATAAGCATGGCATAGGTAAAGTTCAATTTGTTCATGGCATAAACATAAACAAGTCATGTTCATAAGGTTTCTACATGTTTACAAAGGGGATACTTTGTTACTAACACAAAAGCATAGTTCAACTTAATCATGGTTTAAGTCTAATCACATAACGATGATATAAATATACTTATGCATAAATATTCCTAATCATGGTGTTTTCTTTAAACTTGCAAAAAGGGATTTTTGAGTCTAACCTAGCCATGTCTCACATATGTCATCATATAACTCTTTTAAACAAGATAGACTTAATCATAGATTTCAATTATGCCAAATATCATTCATAGCCTAGCCATATTCATAAGCATGACTTAATACATGGATTAAGGTGTAAAAATTCCAACATAGTTTCATATGAACTATAACAACCAAACTACTCTCAATTGCTTGCAAAACGATTTATGCACAAAGTATACATCATGACGACATAATAACAAAGCCCCTAACTTGCATAAATTTCACTCAACTACATACATGTAGCTTCAACATAGATTACATAATTTGCGCAATATTCCAAACATATATTTGCATAGAACTACCGCATGTAGTTCTTTATAATGAATAACATAATTTTGCACAAACATGAATTACTTCCATTGCCACAATCCAAGCATACACATCAACACAGTTGTTTATTATACCAAAGTAATACTCTACTTACAATGGTTGCAGCGAATTCTCAATTAAGAGACACGATTCCTTTGTTGAATTGATTAGCTTTAGGTTGCTTGAATTGCTTTAGGCTTTAGAACTTTCTTCCTAACTCTCTCTCTAGTCGGCGGCTACTCTTTGTCGTTCCTCAGCAACATGGCGGCTATAATCTTATTTTGAATGAATAGATTAGGGTTTAGTCTAGGGTTGTTTATATGGAGGTTAGGAATTGATTAGGACCATTGATGTTGCTAGGTTAGATCGTAGCCATTCATTAGGAAGAGAGACCAATAAGAACTTGCCACCTAGCCCTAGTGACAAAGCAAGCTCCTGAAAATCGGCCAAACACAGACCTGGCCAGCCAGGGCTAGACCAGACCTGGCCAGCAGGTCATTTTTGACCTGGGCGCACTTGGCAGGTGCGCCAGGTCAAAAATGTACTGGCGCACTTCACAGGTGCGCCAGTTCATTTTTGTTCTGGCGCACTTCCCAAGTGCGCCAGTGCATTCTGGCCCTTTTTCGGTTTTTCGCCCAACTTCGTTCGTCCATAACTTCTTCATACGATATCCGTTTTTCGAAAACTCGGACTCTATTTCGCGTATTTTTCCGAGACGAACGCAATGGCTTATCCCGTTTCCCTTAGTTCTTTGATTTGAAATTAATTATACTTTAATTTGTGAGTTTCACAGTTATAGAATTCGCGGGGTGTTACATTCTCCCCCACTTAAAAGGATTTCGTCCCCGAAATCTTCAAGCTAGGAGGAATGTATATCCTAACATCCAATCATCCATCTACTCATCCATCAAACACGAGCATCCATTGTCCTTAAAAGACTTCTAATGCTTCATGATCATATGCAAAATGTGTGTGTACATGAACTTATCTAATGCAAAATCAGGCGGTCTACTGATTCAGTTGACCTCCTTAATGTGAATTATGTAAGTGCCATGAATCCATTATGTATGCAAATTTTTCTATTCATGATTCTACATGAGTGCACAATCATTCAATACAAATGCAGCATCCACATGACAACACATTAAAGTTCAACCATATACGAGTGCAAACATATATGCATATGCAATATGAAGTGACTGAGCCGATCTAAAACCTAGATTGTGTGTGTATATGCAACCACGAGCAACCACTAGCAATCACTTGCAACCATCATCCATAACATGTTTCAACTACATGTTTCCATCCAAAGGATTTCTACCTAAAAGATAAGGTCGAGGAAATATATCTAAAAAGATAGATAAAAGCGCAACTTAAGGAAAAGGAAAGATCAAGGATGTACCCTCGAACAGAAAAGGGTAGGCTGTACGGATTCTAGCTTCAGTTTCCCAAGTCGTGTCTCCCTCGGCGTCGCTCCACTGAACTTTGACGAGCTTGACTTCACGGTTGCGTAGCTTCTTCACTTCCGTTCCTAAGATGCGGGTTGGAACTTTTCTTATGGTTGCTTCGCGTTCCACTTCGGCCTCTTCGAGGATATTTGGCTCTACCACTTCAGCAGACTCATGTAGACATTTTCGGAGATGTGAAACGTGAAAGATGTTGTGAACTCCGGCCAATTTTTCAGGTAGCTCTAATCTATAGGACATTTTCCCAATTGTTCCTATCTAAAGGTATAGTCGAAGTAAAAACTTTGTGCCCATTAGGCAATGTCAAAACTGAAAACCTATGCCACATATATATTGATTAGGAGAAGAACTCCCTAAGCATCAGCCCCGAAGACCGAAATCAACATCAGACTGACACCCAAAGAGTTACTCAACCCAACCACCATATATGATTCTAGGCAACTAAGCATGATGGACTCCTTTTAGGTCACAAGGGAGTCCCTTCCTAAGACCAATCTGTATCCTATAAAACCCGAAAACTTTAGTCAAACCGATGAACACCCTCGAGCCCCAACATGTGTTACTAACAGATGAGTCATACTCCCTATGTGGTTTGCAACAGAAATTTGGATTGAGAATGGGACCGAGAGGATATACACAAAAGATAACATGCAAGTAAGCTCTACAGGAAGAGAGGGATCAAAGATATACTCTTAAGAAGAGATATGATGCACGATTCTAGTCTTCAATCTTCTAAGTGGCATTTCTTGAGCTTAACTCCATTATGCTTTGTCCGTCTTTAACTTCACAATTTTCGTAGCTTCTTAATTCTTGTTTCCAAAATATGAGTTGGAACCCTTGCCTCTCCTTCCTCTTTCACTTATTCTCCTTCTAGTTTACTTGGCTCAAGCCTTAACTGCGTACTCATGGTTCCATGCAAGCTCTCCAAAATTCATTAGTGAATCTTGGATCTTGTTCACTTACTAGAAGGTATCCCACATAGATGAATTATCTCTTGAAAATAAACAATTGTCAACTTTGTGAGCGGAGCTACAAAATCCCTTATGAACTTTCGATAGAAACCTGCTAGTCCTAGAAAGCTTCGGACCTCAGTTGCATTCCTTGGTGTCTTCCAATCCTGTACCGCCACTACCTTCGCAGGGTCCACCGCTAACCCTTGTTTGGATACTATGTGCCCAAGGAACCTCACCTCTTCTCTCCAAAAGTGGCATTTGGAGAATTTGGCTTTTAGTTGATGGACTCGCAAAGTTTCCATGATTGCCCTTAAGTGTTGAGCATGTTCCTCTTCACTCTTTGAGAAGATAAGGATATCATCTACGAAGACCACTACGAATTTGTTGAGGAAATCTCTAAATACCCTACTCATCAGGTCCACGAAGTAAGCAGGTGCATTTGTCAAGCCGAAAGGCATGACAAGCCATTCAAAGAAGCCGTCTGGGGTTCTGAAAGCCGTTTTATCGATGCTATCTTCAGCCACCCTTAGCTGATGAAAACCGGTTGCTAAATCGAGTTGGGAGAAAACAGACGCTCCTACAAGCTGGTCAAATAAATCGTCAATTCTAGGGAGAGGGTGCCTATTCTTTTTCGTTAGCTTGTTGAGCTCCCTATAGTCAACACATAGACGGAGTGAACCATCCGCCTTTGTAGCGAACACTACCGGAGCGCCCCATTCTGAAATGCTCCTCCTAATGAACCCCTTTTCTAGAAGCTCTTTAATCTGTTTACTGAGCTCTTTCCTTTCTCGTGGAGCCATATGTCTAACGGGCAACGCAACGGGCTTTGCATTATCTACAAGATATATGCGGAAGTCTATTTCCCGCTTCGGAGGCAAGCCCTTCACCTCTTCAAAGACATCCGGATATTCCCGGACCACTCTAACTGATTGCAAATTTTCAACAGAGGCATCTAGCGATTCAAGATAACTAAGCATAACCGCATACGAGGGATTACAAGAAATTTCCAAAGTATTACCGAGCTGGGTTAGGAGCCTAACAACCCTTTTCTCACAATCAAGGATGGCCCCATTACTGGATAGCCAATCCATACCCAAAATCAAACCATACCCCGAAAAGCCCAAAACAAAGGCACTACATTGAAATTCTACACTTAGAATAGAAATTTTCAATCCCACACAGATCATAGACAAATGAGCTGGGCCCCCAATTGGGTTTGAAACAATTAAGGGGTCCTCTACCATACTAGTTTTTAGGTGCAGAGATTCTACTAAAGCAGACGAGATAAAGGAGTATGATGCGCCAGAATCAAATAAAGTGCGAACGGGGTGATCGTAAAGATAAACTACACTTTCTACAGAAGTGTTTGTACCTCGCTGTTGCAGAGGTGGCGCTTCCAGCACATGAACCTGTGCCCCTGGGGTGGATCCAACCCCCTGCCCCTGTCCTCGTTTCTTTGGGCAGTCCTTCGCCCTATGGCCTGTCTGACCGCATGAAAAGCACCCACCATTTTCCTTGGCCTTCTTTTTCCGGCAGTCCTTTACTAAGTGCCCCACTTTGCCACATAAATTACACTTCCTCTTCTCTTTGTTGCCTTTCCCGCCCTTCTTAAAGTCTGTCTTCTTGGGCTGCAAACCCTCTTTCTTCCCTTGAGAGCTTTCTGCCTTTGTCTCCTTCTTGCCCTTATCCTCCTCATTCAGCAATGCCATTTGCACCAATCTTTCATACGTGGCTCCCATGGGTATATGGGTCATGGCCAAACTGTGTAATGGCTCATTCAACCCTTTGACGAAACGGAGAGCCTTCTTGTGCGGGGTGTTGACTAGGTCAAGTCCAAACCTAGCTAGCTCATCAAACTGATTCACATATTCTCTGACAGTCTTGTCTCCTTGCTTAAGAAATAAGAATTTTTCTAACTGCAAACTCCTTTCCGCATCTGAGAGAAATTTGGTCTCAAACCTTGCCCTAAAGTCCTCCCATGTCTCCACTGGTCTTTCAGCATTAGTGACTTCCCACCAGTAGGAAGCCTCACCCTTCAATAGCCACACTGCCAACTGTACTTTTTGTCTATCCTCTACCTCAATGATGATGAATAGGTCTTCAGTTTCTTTCAGCCAATTCCTAGCTGCTACAAAGGACTCAGTTCCATGGAAATCCCTTCCTCCCATGGCTTTAAAATCTTTACATATCTTAGCGAATGCGTTTCCCCGCGGAGGAGGTGGAGGAAAAGGTGCTGCTGCAGCTGGGTGATTTTCTTCAGCTGGGGGAGGAGGAACGGTAGGACCTGGCTGAGTGGCCCTTGCTTCTAAGAACCGTCTAAACCAACCAGGTATGGGCACCCCTTCCGGCAAGTTAAGTTCTTGGGACATGCTGAAACAAAAAGGATAGATTCAAAACGAAGGATAAGAGATAGTTCCTATGGCTTTGGGGAGTGGACTTTGCCTTCTAAAAATAAAATAATATTTTTCTTTTAAAAATGCTTCTTTAAATTTCCTTTTTGAAAATAATTTTTCAAAACTTTTTATCTTATCTGGTAAACCTATGCTCTGATACCAAGTGAAACACCCCACCTCCGTTAGGGTCACTCTCAAAGGGAATGCCCTAATTTTGGTGGAGGTTTATAAGTACAAGTCACAGATATACAAGACAGATATAAGAACACATATTTGTAAAACAGCGGAAGAACAACAAACTTTATTTCATTAAGTCAAATACGTGTTACAACAACATCCTTTCCAAAAACATAACATAACACTTTCATAATCTGTCTTGAGTACATTACTTAAAGAAGCATAAATAAAACATAGATAAACTGCAAAAGCCCCTTAGTGGATTGTCCAAAGCCATAGTTCAAAACAGGAAAGTCCAAGCAATACATTTCTCTTCTTCAAGCTGGATGTTGAGGCTGGTCAAGCTGCTGTGTTCCCTCCCTGAGGACCTGGGGGGGGGGGGGGGAAACGGAAGAAAGAAGACGAAAGAAAAATAGAGTCAGACATAAAGCCTGAGTAAGTCTAGTACTACTTTGTCTATGAATAAAGAACTGGGTATGATAAGTAAAACAGGAAGTGGGCAAACACTATGAACTTGGTTAAGTTACCTAGGGTCGAATATACTATCGTACCCCATGTTAATCTCTGAACCCATATAAACTAGTTTCCAATTTGCACCCCATAATCAGGGTGATGTGATCCATTCAATGATGATCGGCTCCTACTCGCATAGTTACATGTGTCTTACGGCCCCCGATGTCTGTAGTTACCTATGCTGGTCCCACCATGGGGTGTATCAAGTCCCATAGTGGCAACCCGACACAACCTTAGAGTGCACAGGTATGCTACTGGTGTCCAGTGCCTTATTTTTCTGCGCCGAAGTGTGTGCACGCCCGCACTCCGTTAGAACCTACACTGCTACACCACCGCCGTCGTTTTGACCTCTTACAATCAGCCCAGTAATCGTGCCCCACCCTGCCTAGTTTCAGGGTATCATGATACACCTTTTAGGGTTACTGCTGAAAAGGGTCCCCCGTTACTAGGTTTTCTATCTCTAGCCAACATGCTAAGTTGGTTAAGTGTTTCCTACCTAACCCCCACCAGTCCGTTTAGTTTAGCATGTTCCATTTTGATTAAGTTTTTAGTCCACTTAATCCTAACAATCCTGACTCAGCCTTAATTGCCTTATTAAGGCCCTGACCTCTCACATTAGACAGGTATTGTTGTGGCTGCCTGTTGCCGGTTGGTTCCGGGCAGTCTTACGCCACAACTCAGTCTAACCTCGGGTCCTTGCTAGGCTCCATGTTTAACCTCCCACATTGGATAGGTATTGTTGTGACTACTGGACAGCCGGGCGGTTCCGGGCAGGTTTACATCACAACTCAATCCAACCTCGGGTTAAACACATCGTATGTTCTACATTTACATATCTTGTCATTCTTCTTTATTTTATGTAAATATTTGCGGCCCATTATTAAGTTAATGGTGTAAAGGTTACACCAATCACGGGCCCAACCCATACTTGAATTTGGGCCCTTCTATTTTATATTTTCATTCATTAATTTATTTTTAACCCAACGTTATTTTCCCCCGTTTTACACGTCCGTTTATATATATATTGGGCTTAGCCTTTTAAAGCCCAATTTAGCCATGCGAAAAGGGGAGGCTTATGGCGTATACACAAAGAGGGGAAGGTGAGTGCATGAACTTGCAATACGACGCTGGAAATACAAAATAGAAATTGGTGTACTTACATAGTGGTAACATAGGTGACATGAATCAAAGCATGTGAACTTGCATAGGTTTAACTACAACATGAACCTATATTCTTATTTAGGCATAATGTCAAACATAAGCATGTCATAAATATTCCTAGCATAAGCATGGCATAAGGTCAAACATAAGCATGGCATAAATACTTCTAGCATAAACATGGCATAATGTCAAACATAAGCATGGCATAGGTAAAGTTCAATTTGTTCATGGCATAAACATAAACAAATCATGTTCATAAGGTTTCTACATGTTTACAAAGGGGATACTTTGTTACTAACACAAAAGCATAGTTCAACTTAATCATGGTTTAAGTCTAATCACATAACGATGATATAAATATACTTATGCATAAATATTCCTAATCATGGTGTTTGCTTTAAACTTGCAAAAAGGGATTTTTGAGTCTAACCTAGCCATGTCTCACATATGTCATCATATAACTCTTTTAAACAAGATAGACTTAATCATAGATTTCAATTATGCCAAATATCATTCATAGCCTAGCCATATTCATAAGCATGACTTAATACATGGATTAAGGTGTAAAAATTCCAACATAGTTTCATATGAACTATAACAACCAAACTACTCTCAATTGCTTGCAAAACGATTTATGCACAAAGTATACATCATGACGACATAATAACAAAGCCCCTAACTTGCATAAATTTCACTCAACTACATACATGTAGCTTCAACATAGATTACATAATTTGCGCAATATTCCAAACGTATATTTGCATAGAACTACCGCATGTAGTTCTTTATAATGAATAACATAATTTTGCACAAACATGAATTACTTCCATTGCCACAATCCAAGCATACACATCAACACAGTTGTTTATTATACCAAAGTAATACTCTACTTACAATGGTTGCGGCGAATTCTCAATTAAGAGACACGATTCCTTTGTTGAATTGATTAGCTTTAGGTTGCTTGAATTGCTTTAGGCTTTAGAACTTTCTTCCTAAATCTCTCTCTAGTCGGCGGCTACTCTTTGTCGTTCCTCAGCAACATGGCGGCTATAATCTTATTTTGAATGAATAGATTAGGGTTTAGTCTAGGGTTGTTTATATAGAGGTTAGGAATTGATTAGGACCATTGATGTTGCTAGGTTAGATCGTAGCCATTCATTAGGAAGAGAGACCAATAAGAACTTGCCACCTAGCCCTAGTGACAAAGCAAGCTCCTGAAAATCGGCCAAACACAGACCTGGCCAGCCAGGGCTAGACCAGACCTGGCCAGCAGGTCATTTTTGACCTGGGCGCACTTGGCAGGTGCGCCAGGTCAAAAATGTACTGGCGCACTTCACAGGTGCGCCAGTTCATTTTTGTTCTGGCGCACTTCCCAAGTGCGCCAGTGCATTCTGGCCCTTTTTCGGTTTTTCGCCCAACTTCGTTCGTCCATAACTTCTTCATACGATATCCGTTTTTCGAAAACTCGGACTCTATTTCGCGTATTTTTCCGAGACGAACGCAATGGCGTATCCCGTTTCCCTTAGTTCTTTGATTTGAAATTAATTATACTTTAATTTGTGAGTTTCACAGTTATAGAATTCGCGGGGTGTTACAAAAGATGCAACTGTAGGAGATTTCTCGGATCTATGAGATCGACCTGCTGAGAAAAGCTATCCGATAATGAATAGTCCATGCTTACGCTTGGAAAATAAGCAAAGCATGCAATTAGCAATCAGCTAAAGGCTGTCAAATTCAAAAAAAAAATCCATAAGAAAAGCAATAGTCAAAACCAGTTCCAAAGCAAGTTTTGAAAGGAATTCTCTCAGAGCATTGAGCAGGTTCTGGAAAATTTTCCATGACAGATGCAATGGGGTCAGACACCACGACATTATCCTGACCCAAATATTTAGCAAAATCCAAGTCCCCCAGGTCTCCAAAGGTTACTGAAGAACTTTCTGCCTGTGATAAGGAACGTGCAGAGCTCTCGGTTGTTGTCCCAGAGGATACATCAACTCCTCTGACATCCCTCTCAATGTTCAACGGAGAAGACGGACCACCTAGCTCAAGAATTGATTTTCTCTTCCTATAAGGGTTACCAACAAAACGTTGGAGATGGACTGAAGCCTTACCAAGGGACCGCGAGGGGTCGATCAGTTGGTATTTATGAAGATTTCCTTCCATCAGCAACACCTCTCCACTTCTCTCTTTTTAATCGATAGAAATTAAAGAATTCAGGAGAGCCTGATCCAAAGTGAGGCCCGCGACAGAAGCAATCACTACAAGAATCAGAGGGGAAGTCCAATCAGAAAAAGAAAAGATGTAAAAATATAAAGAGCAAAGAATGATTACCTCCTTCTGCCCATCGACCGTAAAATTTACTAGGGCACTTGACGAAAAAATACTGATCCTGGAACCCTTTGGCACCTTCCGTTAGGCCCGTAATGATCATATCATGTACATTATCCAAAAAGAAGAAAGAGGGACCATCTACTTCCCTCCTCTTAAAGCTATATAAGGAACAAACGTCTTCGAATGTGGGTGCATGCTGCCGGACTTTCATAAAAAGGATGTACAGACCGAGCAGAATCTGATACCCGATGTAGTTGGCATGGGGCAATTGCCAGCCGCCTTAAAACAGACACCAGATAAGGATTAAAATGGGGAATTGCCCCGCTAGACAGCATTTGATAATTGACCGCTACGTACCCGAAGGGCGGACAATCAGCCATCTCCTCCTTTCTGGGAAACCTAACCTCATTCTCTGAAAACCCAAAGCGCTTGCACATTTTTTGATATTGCTCGAAAGTGAGCGTCGATTTGCAACAACCAGACACAACCCTGTCAAAGGATCGAGGTAGAGGACGAGTACTGTCAACCACCAAATCGGAACCAGTAGCTTTGGCGTCTCTGGCCACTTGATCTAGGCTTTCCTGCTTCCCAGACATCACGGGATGCCTAAAATCGAAATGAATAAGCGGTTAGTCGCATAACAACATAATCACATAAGGAAAAGACGAGAATCCAGGAGAACTAGAATATCTCTATGATATGGATGATCCTTTAAACACCCAGCTGGGGCATGGTGAATTGGGAAATATCGCCTTGTTGACATTTCAGTAAATGGCTTGCTAGCATAAAGCAAAGCCCAGACATAGCACACAAGAAAGCGCCATCGGAAGGTTCCATGAGAAATCTAAGCGTATATCATATTAGGCTAGTATTTCTCAGACATTTCAATCACATGATCTCAATCTTTCAATATCACCAATAAAAGACTTCCTTTTGCGAAAACCAAGAGAATAAGACCCAAATCGAATATTGTAAAAAAAAGAAGAAGGGAAAACTTCACTTACGAGTAAGAGTTCAAGCTTGAAAAGAAGATTAGACAAGATAACCAGGGAAAGAACTGAAAACTGAGGAAGATTTAAAGCTTCAGGAAGCCACGATGAGGTCTCCTATGATGAGATCGCCATTAAGAGTGTATCAGAGGAAAATACAAAAGCGGGAAAATGAAGAGGCAGTATTTGAGAAATCTAGAAGCCCTTCTTTTCAATTGTGCGACAGCTCAACCATAATTAAGTAATCTGGTGCAGCATACCCGGGAAATATCCCGCCAAAATATCCAAAAATTGACAGTTGTCAGAATATCTAAGCATAAATTTTGAAAAGCTGTTTTGGCCTACATTAAGCCCTCTACTAGCAGAGACCAGCGGCAATAAGGAAACCTTAGTTTCTCACACAGGCAACCCGTCCACAAATTAAAGCGAGCCTACTCAACAATGTGCAACCAAATATGTCGAAGCCAGTAATTCCTCATTGAATGAAATCACAAGCTTCTAGGGGCAAGTGTTAATCCCTAAAAAATCTGCATGCACATTGAACGGGGAAATGTCTCTGGCATCGTCTGGGTCGATCGCACGAGAGACGCTAAGGCCTTTGGAGTATTCATGATGGAAAAGAATGATCACAAGAGCAAGTGCTGAATGTCAAACCCAAAACATATCGGATCAGCCGAGTTCAACCGAACGACATGACAAAGTGTGCGACGCTAAGACTTGGATCCGAATCACAACTCAGGCGCGAATACTAAGACTGGTCTCTCATACAAGGACAAGTCTGCGCCAAGCATCCGTATAAAGCAGGTCGCTCATCCAGCATAAGCTGGAACGACCACACTGAACAACCGCACAGACAGACCGCAGCTCGCAGACGCAATCAAAGGACGGGCATCCTTAAACTAAAGTAGTCGCCCGTGCAGGGAACAATGGAGAACCAATTCCAGTCTTACGTCCCGCTCCTATAAGGCTTCTCAAGATAGTCGCCCGCACACAGGTGCCCGCTCTTATAAATCTGCTCGACCACTGGAGGCACCCACTCTAATTAGCTATCTGCATATGACAACTGGGGAAAGCTCATGACAGCTGGCGACAGCTGGCCAATGGCCAGATTGTAAT
Organism: Allium sativum; assembly: GCA_030737875.1. Lineage (NCBI taxonomy): Eukaryota > Viridiplantae > Streptophyta > Magnoliopsida > Asparagales > Amaryllidaceae > Allium > Allium sativum. Next base: position 18,648,748 of record CM060924.1, read on the forward strand.
TAGCAAAATGAGAGATCCACAAGGCGGGAAACAGATCTGAAACCAAGGGATCACCAATAAATACACCATTGCTGCCACTGAAAAGGGGATCCAATTTCTGAAACCACGAAGTGCTGCCAAATTCTACCTCAAATCATAAATCTAACCATGGCGAAAAGCTCAGTTGGAGGATTCAGCAAGATCAAAGTTGCCATCAACCTGGACTATTCATTCATCTTCTTTCTCCTCAAATTCAAGCATCTCCTTGTATAGTTTCCTAGATTAAAGTATATAAGCAAGGTTATATTGAGTGAGAGTAGAGATGTTTGAACAAGGAGGACTGATGTACTTTGTAATTCATATCATGAGATTAGAAATCACCTTCATAGTGGACGTAGGCCTCATTAACGGCTGAACCACTCTAAATCCTGTTCTACTTTACATTTTCCTGCATTTTACGTTTGAATTACTGATTGAATATGGCTCCATTTTATTCCTACCAATTTGGTGAAGTACAGCTTTGTACCTGATGTGTTTAGACCATTTTTGGTGTAGACAATGAGATTCAAATCTCATTTTTATAAGATTAAATCTTGAACCCCTAGTTAGATATCATATATGTTGACTGATTATTGTTATGGATTGAATGTTATTAACCTCCCAAATTTGACACCGATATATAATATTGACAAACTAACGAGTTGTTGAACTCGTTAAAGACTTGACATCTTATTATGGTTATGGAATGTTTATTGTATTTGATATGGTTGATATAATGCCATAGTCATTAGGAACCAATGAAATGGATTATTGGTTCAGTGATTGAGTCTCAGCTCAGAAAGAAATTATTTTAATAATAAAATAATAGTTGAAAACTGAAAGTCTAAATTTAGTATCAAGATTTTGCAGACATCTAATTGAGATAATAACGATGAACTTTTGCTAAAGAATGAAATCGTTTTGAGAATGTTAAAGGTGTGTTATGCCTTGTCGAAATTTGAAATTTGAAAATAAATTGACTTTTCGATGAATAGTAAATAGGAACTGCGTTTGCATAGCAAACGAACACGGATTTGCGATTTTATTGTTTCATTATCCTTATTTATTTTTATTATGGGAATCAGCCAATTTTTGAGCTTTAAATGATTAAGTTTGAGAAATATTATTATTTTAATGATTTAAATTAAATTTTAAAAATTTAAATAAGAGGAAAATAAAATAAAGGTCCGGATATTAGAAAATGGTTTTCAAAAACTATTTTATATGTTTTGAATAATCATTAAATTATTTTTTAAGGCAGTTCGACTTAGTTCTTAATATAAGTCGAATTTGGGCTCGAACAGGACATGTCGCGCAGTGGCAATTCGTGAGTTTCAACCTTAACTTCGAATTGACGTACCAGAAGATCCGACTATCGGATTCTCTTAAAACAAAAAAAAAATTGATCAAAAAGATATTAGTTTTCAAATGAAATTAAAAGAAAGAAGTTTTGACGGTCGGATTTCGAGATAAGTCCAAATCTGTTTTCCTAGAACATCCAGATTTGACAGTTTAAGTGTAGAACTCGGATTTTTTTGATAAAAGTTGAATAAAACTTATTAAGGATGAAAATAATTTTTGATAAATCATTTTCAATGGTTTAGAGGAGTTTTGAGAATGAATATATAAGGTTTTGTAAGGAAAAATATGGTTTCCAGAAGTGTAAATTAAAGATTTGGTTTGACCTTTAATTAGGTATAAAGGAATTGGAGTTATTAATAACCAATCGGATTATTGATTAAGCTAAGTCTAGTCATAACCTTTATTAGTTTAAAAGGAAAGAAAGAGAAAGGAAGGATGAGTTTCCAAGTTAAATATGAATGGAACCTTTATTATTTAAGGTAATATGAAAATAATTGAACGTGTTTTCACGTAAAAAGAGGGCGAATAATCCATAAGGATTATTCGAAAAATTTAACCGTTGTGATAAAAGTTAAGAAATCACTAACAAATGGATTTGGAAGATTAAAGTGAATATAGATTTAATGAATGTTTTAGGTAAAAGAATATTCCATAGAAGGAATTAGACCCATGAGATCCGGTATATCCATCGTTTTAAAAAAATGCGCTAATTATTCGGAAAGACCGGGTCAAATCCCATTTCGAATAATTATGCGACGAGATGCTGATATCAAGGACGAAGATGGAAGACCCAAATTTCTTCACATCGGATGGATGGCCTGTTGATGCCTCATATTGGGTAGCTCCCATGCTGATGGTTAAAATAGCGGCTAATCTAACCGTACTTAAAGCGAATTGGTTTGCAAAGACTTGCGCACCCAAGCAGGGTTGTGGAATCAAGTGCCTTCGGATTTGTTCCTATTCCTGGAACGGACTTCTGGATGGATTGTATGTCTGATATTGTAATTTGCAGCACAATGAGACGTTATCTATTTATGTATACCCTCCTCTGAGACATAAAATCTTAGGGTGTTATAGATCGATAGATTCTGAATCATGTGTTATGAATTGTCAATGTGGCATGCTAAGTGTTGAGAAATGATCGACGCTTTTGTTGAAAAGTAGGGCCTCGTGGTGATGATCAAAGCATGGCTTAAATGCATAGCTTTGTGTATGGCAGGACCTCGTAATAGCCTCACACCCTGGTATGATGGTGTGTTGGCTGTCATATTAGCATGAATTTATGTTTTGTGTGAATTCGGTCGACCAACGATATGACAGGTTGCGAGATTAAGTTCATCAACCTGAGAGAATGGGTGCGGTGTTGTGTACAAACATGGTATCCGTTGAATGCCCTAGTGGTCTTTCTATCAGCAACCATCAAGATGGAATCTAACTCCAATACGAACCCTTATGTTTTCAATTGTATACCTATGTAGCCAACATGTAACACCCGACGTCCATTAATGTCACTCACAAAGGGAATGCATTAACTTCCATGGAGGTTATAAGTGAATATAGAACACAAAAATTACAACAAGACAGATAATAAATAGTACTTGGAAATCAAAAACTTCAATTTATTGCAGCGGAAATTAAACATGTTTGTTACATCATAAAACCAAGTACAATATCCATCTTCATAAAAACAAAATACATAATCCCATTACATAAATAGCCATTAAAAAGATAACAAGCTGGACTTTACTTCAACGGTCCAAGTTTTCCAAAGAGAGATGAAGCAATTCAATCAAACTCCACTAGAGCTGGGCCCAACCTGAGGACCTGGAGGGGGAAAAAGGATAGAAATAGAGGGGGTCAGACATAAAGTCTGGTGAGTATGAAAATTCTAACAATACTATTATCAAGATAACTAGACTAAGGCATAAGCTGGAAGACAAGTAAATGTCTATGAACTCTTAGGAAGATAAAGATAGCGTTTAAGATAACATTAAAGATAACGGTAACGGCACACCTAATTACTAACGAATGATTACTACACTGCATCGCACATTACTACACTGCACCACACCAGTCACCCTATGGTTTGATCCCACTTGCTTCACACAGAAACTTTATAAATAGCCTTACGTACCCCTAGCTGACTACATAGGTGCCGTCTGCCCCTATCTCCACTTGGTGTACCCCACTACCCACTTTCGATCGTCTCCCTACTCGTAGATACCCGTGCTAGCCCCATAGTGGGGTGTATCACTCCCCTAAAGTGGCAACCTGGTACAACTTGAGAATGCACGACTTATACCTACACGATGCAACAACGTCTTATCTACCAGCCCGGGTCCACACACGCATATGAAACCCGTTGGACTTGCGTTGCCACCGCTCCCCGTTTTGGCCTCTTACAGTCGAACCCAGCATGCGTGTCCCGTCCTCGACTTGGGTTGAGCCCACAAAGATACGTTTGGGATACTGGTCGAAATGGCCCCCCACAAGCTACCCACCTAAGCTTGTCACTAGTATATCCCACTTAACCCTCTTAGTCATGTTCATTTACATGTGTGTTTGGTTAAGTCTTACTAATCGTATTTCACATGCCACTAAGGGCACCCCCTAGATTCCTCATGCCACCCAAGGCACCTACTTAACCCCCATGTCCTTCCTTACATGTTTATCTGGTTAAGTATTTCTTAATTCATTCAGGCCATAACCTCATAAAGACCTCTCACATTAGACTGGCATTTATGGCAGATGGATTTGCCGGGCGGGTCTGGGCAGTCTTACACCATAAAAGAGTCTAACCTCGTGTCTTTACAACTGTTATGCTTTAGTTTAGGCCTAGGACCTCTCACATTGGGCTGACATTTGTGACCACTGGATTTGCCGGGCGGGTCCGGGCAGGTTTACGTCACAAACGAGTCCAACCTCGTGTCCTAAGCATTGATTAACACTTAAAATCTTTTACCGCAGTTTTAATAATCCCCTATTCAAATTATTAATTAAGTCAACTTTTAATGATGTTCATAATTGACTCAATTATGGCCATCCACTTATGGCATGCAAAATCATATCAATTGCACCCCAACTTTTTAATATTAAATCCTTAATATTACCCCTACCCCACGTTTATACGGTCGCTTGTTCAATGCATAATATAAGCTATACTTGTATAGCCTAACACCTAGCACAAAGATAAATTATCACAACATATAGACAATTAAAATAAATCTAATCATAATAGGGGTGAAACTTGCATAAACTACACATGTTAAAGATCAAAAGGTGTCAACTTGTTAAATGTCTCAATTTATATGATATGATCATAGCCCAAATCTGTACATAAACTTGCATATGGGGATTTTAGGCAACATAATGATGGTGTGAACTAGCATAGGATATCACATATGCCATAGCATAATTCTAGATGTCATTATAGATGTCTTGGTATTTGTTCATAACTTTTCTAATCAATCTAACTTGCATATGTGACTTGTCATATAGATCAACATAACCCAAACATGATGATTTAATTAATATGAACTAACTAACATAGATGGTAACATCATGGCCTTTTTAACATGTATGATTCATCACAACTTAGCATAGAAACTTTCAACATACATAACATCATCATAGCATGATTTACAACATATAAGATATCATCATCACATAACATTGGATTTACAATATACATGATAGCAAAAGGGGTTTACAACAACATATATGATAATTCACATCATCTACTCATAATCCATTCATAACTCAACCTAATTAAAATGATAATAATCTTGTTAAGATCATCATACTCACAATTTAGAGAAGAAAAGAGAGAGTTTTGCTTTGCTTTAGGGTTGACAGAATTAGAATTGAATTTGCTTTTCTTCTTTCTTAGTTGGTGGCGGCTCTATTGATTTCCATGGCGACGGTAACTATTCTATTTTAATTAGGTTTAGGGTTAGCATTAGGATGTATTTATAGGTGTAGGAAGTCATTTAGGACCATTAGATTAACCTTGAACCATGAGAACCAATCAAATGCAAAATCTGCATTTGAGTGAATCGGCCCACGGGTTGACAGCCAAACACCCTAGATTAACCCCTAGTGGAACCAGCAGGGCTCGGGTCGACCTCAAAAATGGGCCGGTTCGGTTATTCCCCCTCCCAATTCGCTGTTTTGAACTTTTTCGCATATTTATTTATTTAATTTTTAATTTTTATATATATATATATCAATATATATATATATGTATTTCTCTGCGCAACCCATTTCACTTAATTCTTTTCTAAAAATTAAGTATACTTTAATTTGTGAATTTTAATGTTATATAATTACGGGGTGTTACAAAACATAGTGTTATGGGACACTATGCGAGCTAAGATTTATAAGTTTATTTTTTAAAAGAGTTATACACACCTTAGACATTATTATAATATCATATGGTTTGGTTTTAAATTATATCAAGCATATTTTGCGATTATAAGGAAAACCCATATCCTTGGTGTGCGCTTTCATTGTGTGATAGGACCTGGCGCTTATAATCATCCATTTTTCTAAAGTCATGTTTTTAAAATATGGTTATGGTTTCTATGTTAGTTATGGTTGCTGTGGTTGTGCACGTATCCTTGGGAGGAAACCTATTACACGACATGCGGTGTGGTCCTAAGATACATTATTCGAATTAAGGTTAAGCATAAGATTAGTAAATACCAATCCCATGATTGACTCATAGTTTGGTTTCCCCTTGCAAACTGCGAGTGCCCACAATTTCCATACGGGCAGTCTTGTAGTTTGTTTTTCAGTTATCGACGGGATGGGAAAAGCTTGAAGACTTGGAGTTTCCAAAGAGAGCCGAAGTTTTATGTGAAGGCCGGACGTACTCTACTATCGGCATATTATGTTAAGCCTACATGGTTGTAATGGTATGTAAAATAAGATTTGTATTTAACAATGTTCCGCTGCAATTATATATTCCTATTATATTTTATATGTTCCGCTGTGAGATTTGTATTCCGCTATGTTTTGAAACACCCCACCTCCATTAAGGTCACTCACAAAGGGAATGCCTTAACTTCGGTGGAGGTTTATAAGTAAAAGTCATAGATAAAACACAAGACAGATATAAACACATATATATAAGCAGCAGAAAAATAAACAGACTTTCATATCATAAATACATGTTCATACAAAACATTTCCATAATTGTCTCAAAACAAACTTCCAATTATTACGACCATAATACTGTCTTGATTTAAAACTTAAAGAAGCATGAAACATAAATGAAGCAACAAAAATCCCCATAGTGATATCCAAAGCCATAGCCCAAATGAAAGAGATCCAAGCAGTACATTCTCTCTCTTCAAGCTGGATGAAAGAATCTGACTAAGCTGAGGTGTTTCCTCCCTGTGGACCTGAGGGGGGAACGAAAGAAAAGAAAGCGAAAGGAAAAAAGGGTGGGTCAGACATAAGTCTGGTAAGTCTAGTTATTTTCTAGCATAAGAACAATAAAAAGACCATGACTTGCATAAACTGAGAGGACAATACCAAAATATAAGACAAGATATGGAAGGAATACTAACTATACTAGACGCACTCACGATTGCTTCTCTGCACCTACTAGCTAGTCTAACTAGCACCACGTGTTCATGAAAAGGTGATCCCTTATTCGATAGGCTCCTACTCGCAACGTTTCTTCTTGTGTCATACGGCCTGACATGATTGTAGAATACCTGTGCTGGTCCCACCACGGGGTGTATCAAGACCTATGATGGCAACCCGACACGGATCAATATGCACAGAGAATTACTACTGATGCCTAGTGCCTGCTTTTTCCCACTCCGGAGTACGTGCACGACCTTACTCCCCCGGAACCTACACTGACGCACCCTACCGCCGTCTTTTTGACCGCTTATACTCAGCCCAGTAATCGTGCCCCACCCTACCTAGCTCAGGGTACCCTTGATACATCTAAGTGGGTTACTGCCGAGTTGGGTCCCGCTACTAGGGTTTCTAGCCAACGTGTCAAAATGGTTAAGTGTCCAAATTTAACTAACCCCACCCAACAGTTAAGTTAACACGTTTGAATTGGTTAAGAGTCCAAATTTACCTAACCCCACCAATCCTAGCTTGCCTGTCCTTAGCCTTAATTACTTAAAGCGCCAACCAATCACATTAGGTCTATATTGTTGTGGTCGCTGGATGTGCCGGTCGGTTCCGGGCAGCCTTACACCACAACTCAACCTAACCTCGGGTATATTTGGGCTTAATACACTAACCACCCACATTAGATCATGTTGTCACGGTTGCTGGATGTGCCGGTCGGTTCTAGGTAGTCTTATACCGTGACTCAATCTAACCTCGGGTTAGGTATATTCATATTTTCTAATCTACACTTTTATTTATGTAAATTATCAAAAATTCATGTCATCGCCCAAATTTTTTTCTATTCAAGTTTATTAATTAAGGTATATAATTTATACTGTTTCATGCCATAAATCACATATGTGATTTAGGGCCAAATATGTCGATTTTCCTATGATAACCAATTTTTACCCAACGTTACCCTCGTCTAAACATTAGGCTAACAACTTAGCCTAATTTACCGTCCGCATGATTTTTGACATATAATATTAGGCTAAAAACTTAGCCTAATTTAGCGTACACAAAATTGGCATAAAATAAATCATTAAAACAAATCATGACATAGGTGTGAACTTGCAATTTTTGGCATAGTCAATATGAACATCACAGGTGTGAACTTGCAATTTTTGGCATAGTCAATATGAACATCATAGGTGTGAACTTACAACATAGTCAACATGAATATTATGGGTGTGAACTTGCAACATAGTTAACATGAATATCATAGGTGTGAACTTGCAACATAGACTAAATCAACTTATACGTATAAACTTGCAAATCAATCATGAACATAAGGATAATTGTGAACTTGAAATATGGCATAGGTTTAACATGTACACATAAACATGTAGATCTAGCATTTGGCCACATATGTGATATGATTTTTCAGCCTACAACTTGCATATCATGATAAACTACACAACTTGTCATAACATGTTATACTCCAAGTTCATATACATATGAATAGGCTTATCCATTAATTCCCAATTCAACATGATAGTAAAATAGAACCACAGACATAGATCAATATCATCCAATTTCACATATAACATAATAAACATCGTTCTATTATCATTTTATTTCAAGGCATGATATTAATTTTGATTCACATTCTAAAACATAACTAAACTTACAACAAACGACGATCTTGATTTCTGTTTTTTGAGTTCTGAATTTGAAATGCTTTCCTTTTGGGTAGATAATCGTTGTTAGAATTTTGTTATCTTCTTTAGTTTTGCTCATCTCTAAGCTTTCTCCACTGACGGCTACTCTTAGTTTCCTCCCGGCAGCATGACGGCTCAAGTTCTATTTTTTGTGTGAATTTAGGTTGAGTGTTAGGTTGTATTTATAGAATTTCAGAATGATTTGAGCCGTCAGATGATCACAGAAGGAATCAATACCATACACATCAAGAGGAGCCAATCAGGAGGTGAAAGTCAGCCTTAATGACACACAAAGACTCAGAAATTCGCTCAGACCCCGACCAGGCCAGCCAGGACCTGACCAGGTCGGCTGGGTAGGTCGACCTATATGTCGACCCTCAAGTCGACCTATAGGTCGACCCTCAGGTCGACCTGAGTCATGGGCAGGAACTTTCCTGCCCAGCCCATTTCTGGTCCATTTTTTCGAATTTGAATTCGTCTTCGAGCTGTTTGAATTTCAAATTAATTCTGAAACTTCCGAAGGTCATATCTCCTTCATACGGAGTCCGATTTACGCAAACTCGGACTCTGTCTCAAGCAGAATTTCGAGAAGAATGCAATGGCGTAACCCATTTCCCTTAATTCTTATGTTTTGAATTTTAATTTGTTAATTTACCGTTAATTGAAAAATTCGAGGTGTTACATGTTTGCTTTGATAAACCCTAATGAAACGTACTTTAACTTGCTTTAAATGACATGGTTTCAGTTTTTGATCGGTTTGAAGTGGGTGGAATTGCAGGTCGTCACTATATATATATATATATATATATATATATATAATGAATTTCCCGAAATAAAGGTAATAAAAGGAGAAAGTGTTAAGTAATGACATTTCCAAAAGAAAAAGGAAATGAAAAGTTGAATTTTGGAATGGATTTACTCTAAAGAATAAGGGTTGGTTATTGTTTCCAAATAATTAAACAAAAGAGATTTCGTAACGTTATTTTATGAGTGATAAGTTGAGTTGATTTCCCAATTATAGATAATGAAGAATAATGTAGCAAATGTTTTGAAACTATAATTGGATATGATTATAAGATATTTTCCTAAGTACTAAAATAAAATATTTTTGCGATTACTCTTAAAAACAAAATAAGAAGTAAATATTGTGTTAAAAAAATATTGAGATATTTAGAAGTTTAATTAACCTTCGTTAATTGTTTTAAATTAAAAAGGCCATGTAATTTTGGTATTGAATTAGTGAACTCGTTTTATTCTCATAATTTATTTATTTGATAGTTAAATTACCAAATATTAAAATCTGACCTATACGCTTGTTGGTAGCAAAGACCGGATCGAATTTACATTCGAAAACTATTCTGACCATAAAATACATAACGTTAAAGATCAAAGATGGAGAAATTAAAGACCGTGGATCTTCATAAGCAGAAAGATTACTTATCGAATATTCTCTGGAATAGCTACCAGAGGTATTCTGACGTGATTACTCGCCACTTATCCATAGGATAATTCAAGGATGCAGTAGGAGGGCGCCTTCGGTTCATCATGTTCCTGGATGACTTGTATGGACAGATGTCTGACAAAGTATTTCTAAAGAAATCACGTATGTTGACTTCTTCAAAAGTATTTTTGTTGGTGGAGGGGAGGGGAACTTCTCTTCGCTTATCAACTTGAGTATTTTTATTGACTTCTTCAAACGTATTTCTATTGGTTGAGGGGGAGAGAGTGTAATGCTCCATGTTTTTGGTTGCCTAATATTTAATTTGTAAATTTGTTTTAAATATTATATCGGAAACATTAATGGATTTTAATATTGAATTCGTTTATTAAAAATAATTTTTAAACGTTATATATATATATATAGTTATAAATGAGCTCGAAATGGTGTGGTAGTTCATAATATTGACATTTCAACTTCAATTGAATATACAGGATCCGAAATAAGTCGTAATTCCATGAAACAAGAAACATTTGAATCTAGTTGGTTATAATTGTGACACCCCACGTCTGTTAATGTCACTCACCAGGGGAATGCATTAAGTTCTGTGAAGTGTTTTAAGTAAATAGAACAGAATTTCACAAGACAGGTGCATAAAATAGTAACTAAAATTTAAAACTTCATTATTCAACAGAAAAGCATCGTGGAAATATGTCTGGTTACATAATCAAACTGAAATACTAAAACCAAGTACATAAAATAAAAACATTTGTCTTGCACTGGAAATCATCAGAGTACAGAAATACAAAGTCATAATCCCCATAAACAACCATAACAGAGTAGACAAGAAATCGAAGCAATACATAAAGGCTGATCCATATCCAAGCAGAAACAGAGAGGAGAGAAGGTCATAATCACTGAGCGTTCCGACGCTGAGAACCGGAGGGAGGGGGAAGGAAAGGGAGAAAAGGAAACACAAAGGGTCAGACATATAGCCTAGCGAGTCCAGTGACTTTTAGCATATAAACAGATAATAGTATCATGATAGGTACATAAAACTGGATGAGAGAAAACAATAACAGGAATAATAGATGTAAGCAGAGTATACAGAACAAAACAGGATAATGCTCCTCACTTACGTCTCATTTCTCTTCACCATACTAGTATATAGGAATAAACAGAAACAAGAACAGAAATAGAATGATCCTCACAGAAACAGAATGGCAGAATTAGGTGTACTCTAGTTACTTACCGAATTTTTATCCCATCAGAATAGACAAGGTCCCAACCAGAAATAACAGGTGTTACCCCAAACAGAAACATACAAGTACCCCCACAGAACAGACACGACTAGATGTACCCTAATTACTACGCCCAAGCGATCCGCTCCCTATTACGTAAACATCCTGTGTCGGCCCCACAGTAGGGTGTATCACTCCCTAAAGTGGAAACCTATTGAAAGACACAGACCTATTTAGAGATGTCACAACGTCTTAACTTCCCCAGAGCAGACCGAACCCATGCATGCACATGACCTCATTGGAACGTGCCATCAACACCCCTCTCCTTTGAAAGATGAACCTCTTATAATCAATTCAGTAAGTGTGCCCTGACCCCTACCTAATGTGGGGTCATCGTTTGATACCGGAAAGTGTTACTGACTGATATGGGTCCCACACAACATATGACACAAGCAAATATCCCTCCTAAACTTGTGTCACCAGACTAATAGATTAAGTTTACAGATTAACAGATCTTAGATTAATAGAGCAGATGCTCAGATTAACAGGTTTTCAATTTCAGATTAACATAGCAGATATACAAATTCATATTAACATATTTACAGATTTCGGGTCAAAAAGCAGATGCAAAGATTAACGGGTTTATAGATTTCGGAACAGATATACAGATTAATAGGTTTATAGATTTCAGATAACAGAATAGATATACATATTATTAGGGTTACTGATTCTAGATTAATAGAACAAATATACAGATTAACAGGTTATCCCCAAATTTCCCAAACATCCCCATTTCATTCGTACGTAAATCTCATAAAGACTGGCCTAGGCTCGAAGGTAGCCTAGACTTATAAAAGAAAAAGGGGAAAAAGGGAAGAAGAACAGAAATAGGAACACAATAACAGAAAATCAGAGATGCATGTGATTTACATACAACAATCAGAAGGCATAGTCTCAATTTCAAATTTATTAACATGTCAGGTTTACTTTTAAGTTTATATCTTAAAGTAACATGAACTCACGAAGACAGGATCAGCATATATGTATGCAGATGTTGGGGAGATAGTCTTCAAGTTGTAGAAGGATTTAATCAAAAGTCGGGCAACATTTCACGATCTTCATTGTTTTATTTTGGAGTAGAGTTTTCAGGAGGAAGAATAAAGAAAATTTTGGTGTAGAAAAATAATGAAATGCATGGCTTTTTATAGACTATCAAGCCAATGAACCAAAAATAGAAAACAGGTCACGCTCAGAAAAACTGACCCGGATGGATTAGGTGGGGGTCGACCCTCCTAACCCCTGGGTCGACCCACTTAGACTTGGGTCGACCCATAGGTCGACCCAGTCCAAAGGGGGTCATCCCACCTACTTCTCCTGCTAACGTTTTTGAATGGATTTAAATTCTGAAACCATTATATATATATATATATGTGTGTGTGTGTGTGTGTGTGTGTTATGTATACAAACTTCCGAGGCCTATAACTTCCTCGTACGTTATCCGTTTTATGCAAATTTCGTGTCTATCTTGGCCAGAATTTTAGGACGAACACAATGGTACCGAATTTTTTACTTAATTACCAATATTAAATTAAGTATTCTTTAAATTACAGTTATTAACATTCTCTTAAATTACGGGGTGTTACAATAATTTTCTAATGGAAGTGAAAAATTCAAATTTCATATTATACATTATTAGTTATGTCCAATTCAAATTTTCGAATAGTCGCTATGGAAATCGTTAATAAACGATAACGTTTATTAACTAAATAAAATTCGATGAAATTAGTTTCATTAGAACCATAACATTAAATTATTGTATGATATTAAATTTCGTGGCAAACCGATGTCATATGTGACTTCGCTAGCCAAAAACGTCCGATTTTTTATTTAATTGTTTATATTATTTTGGACAATTTAGACAGGGGTAACATTAAAGGAATAAATGACTGACCAACAAACTCCTATTTTTACGAAACAAAGTTCTCGGAATTTGACGAAACTTTTTCCATCGTGTCCGGAATATTTTTTTATGCTTGGATTTAAATTTTAGTCTCGATTGGAGATCGTATGTAGCAGTTTTAATACGTTAATTCGTGACGAAGTAAAATTTAATAATATTATATTAATTTAATTGCACTATATATACCCAACTATCCTTCTAACCCTAACATTTCCTCCCTGCGTGGTCAAACAAGACAAACCACCACCATGTAAAAACGAATGATCCTCATGCTCCGATCTTCCCTCTCAATTTTCTTTCTGTACATTCATCAATTCAAAAAATATCTAACTACAAAAATGCCTAGGGAAGCGAGACCTATCTTTTGTGCGGTGGAGATAGGAATTAACAGTTGTGTTGACTAGATCTCTCGAAGTTGCTTGCGGTTATGGGTGGTTTGGGGTCGAATGATGCCGTTAAGGGCCAAACTGTTTTAAGCGGTGGTCGTGCATGTTGGGGCGTTCTTGTTGGTGGCATCAGATTCGTCTCCGGTGGATGGCATGAGGTGGGTGATGATCAAGATGAAGACAGCGTGCATGTAGACTTGTTTGAACAAAGACGTGAATAGTTATCTATAACAGAAGAGCACGATGGAAACAAAAAAGCTGGAATGATGTAAACAAAGGGATTGTGCATAGGTTTGGAAGGCTGCAGCGAAGACATGCAAGGAGAATTGTATTCCACATAGCAGGCACAAATTAATCCTATTGAAAGAATTAAAAATGGATCGGGATAACAATTCACTTAACCAAGCAATTAGCGGTTTTTACCGGGAATGAAAGCATCATGGTGCGTAGGTTTTTCTTAGCAGCATGGTGAGGTCATTCGGAACAAAGAAGAAGATACTTAAAGCTGCCATATTTTATGTAATATTATATAATTATACAATTAACTGTTAGACGTTAATTAAAAACATTCGTTAATTAATCGTATCCATTTGTTTCCAGATTTGAAAATAAATAACCATGGGAAGAAACGTAAGAAGCCTGGAATAGTATTATGCCATATGGAGCAATGTTGAAGTAATTCCGGCCTATTTAAGGAAAAATAGGACTAATTATCTTTTGCAAAGTATTTTCCCATTTCAAAAGTTAACCGCCTGCCTAGTTTCTAAGCACACGTCATTAAGTTAAGTTAAACTATAATTAAGAAATTAATTTTTATAATTAAAACGGATTAAGGAAATTAATTGTTCAATTAAATCGTTTTGTTTATAAAATCAATAACTTGTCCATATATTAACAGAATTGAACGATTCAAGATACGCTGGAACCATATTAACGAGATCTATGCCATGGAACTGTTCTAGACAGAAACTGAGGCAACATGAATTTATAGTTAAATTAAAACAACTGTTTAATTTAACCATAACCAAACTGCTTCAGCGATAAATGGAATCAAGGTATGTTAAACTCACTCGGTTCTTCCAATTATATTCAATATAAGTCTTGCTTTTATTTTGTGTGCTATGGCTGCTAATCCTTGATTGTTTGTTAATTATCTATTCATATGTTGATTAAATCAATGAAATTAAACGTTGTTTAATTTCATTGAAAACCAAATCGTTCTTATAATGATTGGACCCAAACAAGGTAACTTACATTGTTGGTCACGTTTATATTATAAATGTGTTTAATCCAATGAATTGGTTGAATTGTTAGTTTAATGTTAAATAAATTGTTGATGATAAATAGTCGTTATTTAATGTTATAGGAATAATCAGTTTATTGAATTGAATGATATTATTTGAGATAACCTCTTTGGATGCAGGTAAAAACTGGTTGGAGGGATCCAACGGGATTCCTCAAATATATTTAATTTTATTTATTTTCATATTATCATTATATTAAATGTTCTGACTGATTGATGTATTGGTTGTTGATCGTTGACCTTAAATTCAACGATTATTTTTGTTTTAACCAATGGGCATAATTGGTTGAGTAACTAACAGGAGTTGGCCTAAGAATGAATTGTTTTATAAATATAGATTTATCGTCAGATAAATCGATAGAAATGAAGTTATAAAACTTATTTTATAACCGTAGATAGATTTTTAAATCTAGTATTTTGAATGAAATTTATTAAAAGGAAATAAATATTTATTATTTGTTATTTAAATTTCTAAGCGAGTTCTAAATGATTTTATAAAAAAATCTTATGCTAAGAAGATTTATAAGAAAATGAGAAGAAATTAACCTAACGATTAAGAATTGTATAATTGTTTTTAAGGAACAATTAAATGGAATTATTTAAATTAATTATATTATTAATAAATTTAAACTGAGAACTAATTAGAATCGGTTAATGAGACAACCGTGTTTTGAGTTAACTAAGTCAACTGTTTTAACTGATAATAATTATTAAATTTATTGTTTGAATTACTCCAATGAAATGGTTTAACGAATAATTGTTTTAATTTTAAAAAGGAATTTACTATTCATTTTAGTTAATATAGAAGTTAACTGCTTTCATAGTAGTTAAGGATTGAAATAAATTATTATTTTAATTAACAATAATTTAAGAGATTACTTTTTAATTGATATTCACTTGAAAAGTAATCAAAATTGGAACGAAATCTGATTGAATTGTGAAAGGAGTTTATGAATGGGTTTTATATTAAAACAAAAATTTCTATAACGAAGTTATAAAAGGAAATTTTAAGCGATTGTTTTAGCTTAAATTAAATGATTACTATGACGACCGCCCATAACTCCTACACTTACCAAGAGGAATAATGTGCTAAAAAATGTGTCAGGCATCTATGGGCGATCATCTAAGTAAGTAAACATACGCAGAACCTGTCGTAGAACTCACAGCGCAAGGATAAAATATAATAGAACATATACAACAGGTAGAAATAGTAGAGCATCATATAATAGAAATCTAAACTTTCATATCGTACTGAAAGAAATCCATACAACTTTGGAATATATTGTAGAAATCTATACATGAAACCTCACTATATAACCCTCAGAGTAACACTCCAACAAACAACAGCGCAACATCCAATATGTATAGTAATGAGAATAATACGCAAGCCTCCAGCTCATCTTCGGTCAGCAACATCGTCCACTAAGATCTACCATCTACAACCTGCTACACAGTCTGCTAATTCACAACACCGTAGATGAACATCCCAGGGTAATAAGAAGAAACATAAAACCTTGAGTCAGACAACAGTCTTAGTGAGCGATAAAACAACTATCTAACATAAACAATATAGTATATGAGAGTAGGTAGAATGAACATCCAATCTACCAACATTAATAGAGAAGAACCCAAAT
Organism: Allium sativum; assembly: GCA_030737875.1. Classification (NCBI taxonomy): domain Eukaryota; kingdom Viridiplantae; phylum Streptophyta; class Magnoliopsida; order Asparagales; family Amaryllidaceae; genus Allium; species Allium sativum. The sequence goes on from CM060924.1 coordinate 18,665,388, forward strand.
CCGTCTTCCCTACATCCGACAGTGATAGCCTTTACAACAAGCAGTAGTAATCATAGCAACTAGTTAAGTCCTACGTAATAGCCCTAATCGAGATCAACATCCCTTGAGCACAGTCCCCGAAAGCCGAAACCAACATCAGACAAGCACCCAAGAAATAACTCCTTTGATGTCCAATAATCTACGTAGGTACAAGCAAAGCAAACAACCACCCAAAAAATAGCTCCTTCGACGTCCAATATTCTACGTAGGTACAAGCAAAGCAAACAACCACCCATGACTCCGGCTATAACCGCCTAATCTTGCTTCGAAACCATCATTAATCGTATGACTGGCCAACCTTGTCATCCGCCAAGGGCTAATGGTAACCCCAATTCTAGCAAAAACTCCATATGCCTTTCAACGATACGTATCATGTGATACCCCGCCTCCATTAAGGTCACTCACAAAGGAAATGCCTTAACTTTGGTGGAGCGTTTTAAGTGTATAGAACAGAAAAGTAAACAAGACATATAACAAATATTGGTACTGAAAAAAATGCATAATTAAAAACAACTTTCATTGCAGCGGAGAAATAGTTTGGTTACAACCTTTCAAAAAGAAAACCAACTACAATACCAAATACACTTATTATCCATCTGGACAAATAAGTTTTCTGAGTACATAAAATAAAAGACATAACCCCAACACAAAAGTAGCCATAAATAAAAGAGAGCTGAACTTTACTTCAGCAAATCCAAGTGCTTCCAAAAAGAGAGAGAAAGCTATACAAATCAGGCTCCACCAGCGCTAGTCCCACCCTGAGCACCTTGGGGGGGAGGAAGAAAAGAGGTGGAAACAAAGGGGGTAAGACATAAAGTCTGGCGAGTCTGATAATTTTAACAATACAATTATTAAAGTAACAAGGAAAAGGTATAAACTGCTAAATAAGGAAATGACTGTGAAATCGAATGGGTATGACAAAGCAATCAAAGGAAACAAGATAACGTTAACTGTGCATCTAATCACCAAGGATAAATTACTAAACTGCACCACACCAAACACCCTAAAAGATTGATCCCACCTATTAAACTTTGAAATTATAATGGTAGCTTTGATACCCCTAGCTGACCACATAGGTGCTGCCTGCTCCTATCTCCACTAGGTGTACCCACTACCCCCATGCGATCGGCTCCCTAACTCATAGATATTCGTGCTGGCCCCACAGTGGGGTGTATCATTCCCCAAAGTTGCAACCTGATACAACTAAGGATGCACGACTTATACCTACACGATGCCACAACGGCTTACCTACCAGCCCGGGTGCACGCACGCACATGACCCTGTTGGACTTGCGTTGCCACCGCTAACCCGTTTTGACCTCTAACAATCAGACCTAGTATGCGTGTCCCATCCTCGACTTGGGTCGAGCTCACAAAGATACGTAATGGGCTATTGGTCTGAAAAGGGCCCCCAAACTTGACTCAAGCTTTCCACCTATGCTTGGTCCCCTCTAGAATTTCCCACTTAACCCCATATCGACTTACATGTATAAATTTGGTTAAGTATTTCTATTCGTATTTCCACATGTCACCCTCATGTCACCCACTTAACCCCATGTCCTACTACATGTTTATCTTGGTTAAGTGTTACTTAATTCATTACTACCGTAACCCTGCAGGATCTCTCATACTAGGCTACCCTTTGTGGTTGATGGATTTGTCGGGCAGGTCCGGGCAGTCTTACACCACAATTGGGCCTAACCTCGTGTCCGTACAATTGTCACGCATTTAATTTGGGCCTATGACAACTCACATTGGGCTACCGTTTGTGGTTGCTGGATTTGCCGGGCGGGTCCGGGCAGTCTTACACCACAAACGAGTCCAACCTCGTGACTTAGGCATTGATTATTAAACATAATCTTTTTACCCCAATTTGAATTACTATCCCTATTCAAATATGTCAATAAATTCCAAATTATCTTATGTCCATAATTGTCACCTAAATTATGTCCATAAAAGTCAGGTATACAAATTATACCAATTTATAGTCTTAAATTATAACATGCCTTTTTAGGCCATTATGTCAATTCACAATTATGTGTATATTCAATATTTCCCTATAATCCCCGCATCGTTCGTTCGCTTGACATAAAATATATGTGATAGACTAGCAAATCGACTAACATAGAAAAAGGGAAGAACATCACAAATTTACATAACACACAAAATAAACATAAGCTTGCATAGCCAAAACTTGCGTAAACGGTGTATTGTCATGGATCTAAACATAGACCTAAAAGGTGTGAAACTGCGTGTATGAATTATGGGTTTTCAACCAAACTTGCATAAATGATAGTCACAAACTTGCGTAGACAATAATCACAAAACTTGCATAAATTATGTATGCCATAAATCTAAACATAAAGGTGTCAACTTGTATATATGGATCCAATTACTTCCTAAACTTGCATATGAACATAATTCTCACACTAACTAGCATATGATTATCATACCAAACTTGCATATAATTTGATGTCATAAAGTGAACATAGGTGATTTGGGCATATGAAAGGGATCCACAAGTTAATCAAAACTAGCATATGTGCCAACATCATGAACAACTAGCATAGATAATATCACATTTTTCATAGGTTCACAAGCATAGTCTTATCACCCAAATTACAACTTAACCTAATTAACTTTTTAAATATCTTGTTAAAGAAATCGAACTCACAACTTAGAGAAGGTCTTGAGTTCTGGGATCTGTATTCTGTAGTTGAATTAGCTCGCCTTTGATGTAGATGTTGTTGGAATTGATTTGAGTTGAATAGGATTGAATTGAGTTGCTTTACTTCTCTTCTAGTTGGCGGCGGCTACTCTAGGTTGCGGAGAGACAGCATGACGGCCATGGATTTAATTTTGATTAGGTTTAGGGTTGAGTCTACATGTGTTTATATAGAGTTTAGGATTAATTTAGGCCATCCGATCAACCTAGGAGCAACCAGAACCGTCAAAACAGCCAACTTAGCCCTAATGACTCAGCAGCAGGTCAGGATTGGGCCTGCTGCAAATCTGCCCAAGGGGGCAGGTCGACCCCCAGGTCGACCATAAGGTCGACCCCCCGGTCGACCTGGCCTGGGGCGGGAATTTTCCCGCCCTGCCCGGTTCTGAGTCTGTTTTCATTTTTTGAATTTGAATTTGAATTTTTTGAAACTTCCGATCACCATAACTTCTTCATACGAAGTCCAATTCATGCAAACTCGGACTCTATCTCAACCAGAATTCCGAGACAAACACAATGGCGTAATCTGTTTTCCTTAATTCCCATATTTGTAATTAAATATTCTTAAATTCGTTACTTAAGGTTACAGAAACACGGGGTGTTACATTCTCCCCTCCTTATATGATTTCGACCCCGAAATCTTCAAGTCAAGAAGAATGTATATCCTACCATCCAATCGTCCATCTACTCAACCATTAAACACTGGCATCCATTATCCTTAAAAAGACTTCTAATGCTTTCATGTTTATATGCACAGTGCGTGTACATGTCTGTATCTAATGCAAAATCAGGCGGTCTACTGATTCAGTTGACCTCCTTAATGCGAACCATGATAGTTCCATGCATCCATTATGTATGCAAAAGAACCCTAATGATACATATTAGCTCTACATGCGTGCACAACCATTCATCCGAATGCAATGTCCATATGATAACACAACCATTATTCATCCATTAACCTAAATAAGCACACGTATACATGCAATATGAAAGTGATTGAACCGATCTAGTGCCTAATTAGTGTGTATATGCATCCATGAGCAACCACTAGCAAACACTTGCATCCACTAGCATCCATCAATCATAACATGTTTCAAACACATGTTTACATCCATTGGTTTCTACCTAAGGATAAAGAATTTGACCGAAAAGATACACTAAAAGGTAGATAAAAGCATACAAAACTTAAGGAGAAAGAGATATCAAAGATGTACCCTCAAAAAGAAAAGGGTAGGCCGCACGTATTTTCGCCTCAGTCTCCCAAGTCGCGTCTTCCTCGGCATCACTCCACTGAACTTTAACAAGCTTGACTTCTTTGTTGCGTTGCTTTTTGACTTCTATCCCCAAGATACGAGTTGGAACTTTTCTCACAGTCGCTTCTCGTTCCACTTCGACTTCCTCTAGTATGCTAGGCTCCACCACTTCTGCTGACTCATGTAAACACTTCCGTAGCTGAGAGACATGAAAACATTATGAACTCCAGCCGGTCTTTCGGGCATCTCTACTCTATAAGCCATTGTCCCAATCCTTTCAATGATAGGAAAAGGTCCTACAAATCGTGGGGCCAACATTCCTACGGACCCAAATCGAATGACCTTCCTCAAAGGAGATAATTTAAGGATCAACACCTTGTCCCCAACCTCAAACTCAAGGTCGGTCCTTTTTTTGTCAGTGTAGGATTTCTATCTATCTTGGGCAGTCTTCATTCTTCTTCGTATCAAGTCCACTTTCTCTGAAGTCTCCCTAATCATGTCTGGTCCAAGTACGAGCTTATCTGTGGATTCCCACCAACAAGTTGGTGAGCGACATGGCCTTCCATATAAAGCTTCGAAAGGTGTCATTCCTATGGTGGCTTGGTAGCTATTATTGTACGCGAATTCCGCCAAAGGAAGGTGATCCTCCCAAGTTCCTCCGAAGTCAAGAATGCACAATCAAAAGATCTTCCAATACTCTGTTCACCCTTTCCATCGGTTTGAGGGTGATAGGTCGTGCTCAAACATAGCTGTGTGCCTACAGCCTCTTACGAGCTCCTCCAAAACTCGCTCGTAACGATAGTGTCTCGATCACTCACTATGCTGGAGGGTATCCCATGGAGTCGAACTATCTCCTTAAGATAAATGGCGGCTAAAGACAAGGCAGTCCTCCTACTCTTGACAGGTATAAAATGAGCGATTTTCATGAGCGTGTCCACTATTACCCAAATTCCGGTATTGCCACTTCTTGACCTAGGCAACCCATCAGCAAAGTCCATCGAAATGCTTTCCCACTTCCATTGTGGGACCTCTAGAGGATGAAGTAGACCACCAGGCTTCTTCTGTTCCGCCTTGACTTGCTTGCATATCATGCACTTGGAAACAAATTCACCTACATCTCTCTTCATGCCATGCCAAAACAAAACTCTTTTAATGTCTTTGTACATCTTGTCTCCGCCTGGGTGTATGGTCATCTTGGAATGGTGTGCCTCTTCGAGAACCATCTTCACCAAATCCTTAGCTTGTGGGACGCATAGCCTTCCATCCCTTCTCAACCAACCCTTATCATCGATGGAGTATCTATCGAGGTGACTATAAGTCTCACCCCTAATTAGCTTATCTATCACATCAACTAACTGAGGGTCTTCCTGTTGCGCGGTTCCTATTGAATCCAACAAATTAGGCCGCACCTCTAGCATTGCCATCAAGCCAGTCATATATTCAACAGAGGGTCTAAAATCAAAATTTGCTATGTACTCCAAGCTTTCCCTTTCTATAAAGAGAGGACTTAAGGTCAGCTTATTTCTACTCAAGGCGTCAGCTACTACTGTAACACCCCGTTTTTATTCTATAACAGTGAAATTCACAAATTAAAGTATAATTAAGTTCAAATCAAAGAATTAAGGGAAACAGGAAACGCCATTGCATTTGTCTTGGAATTCTACTTGAGATAGAGTCCGAGTTTGCGTAAAACGGACTCCGTATGAAGAAGATATGGCCTCCGGAAGTTTCAGAATTCAGTTTAAAATTCAAACAGACCGAAACAGCTCAGAAAAATTAATTCAAAATTCAAACTCGGGCCAGAATGGCCAGGGCGGGAAAATTCCCGCCCAAGGCACCCAGTTCGACTTGGCAGTCGACCTGGGGCTAGCCAGGTCGACTGGGCAGTCGACCTGGGTAAACCGTGTCGACTGCCAAGTCGACACGGTGTCGACTGGGGTGTCGACCTGGCCCCTGAGCCAGGTCGAACCCAGCCCACCCTGGCTGGCCTAGTCTGTGTTTCGTCGATTTTCTTAGCCTTGCCTTATCCCTAGGGCTAGGTGTCAGCTCCTGGTTGGTCTCTCCTTTGAACGAACGGCTATTATTAAACCAAGCTCCATCGACGGTCTAAATCAACTCAAAAACTCTATAAAAAGGACCTAAGACTAACCCTAATTCACACAAACTAAAATGGAGATGAGACCGTCATGTTGCTGAGGAGAGACTAAGGATAGCCGTCAGAAATTGAGAGACAATTAGGAGATAATTCAAAGCTTAAAGCAACGTCAATCAAATCAAAGCAACGCCTACAACAAAGGATAGCATCTCCAAATTCAGAATTCAGATTCCTGAATTGAAGATTCGTCATACGTTGTAAGTAGAGTGCTATTCCGATGTGAATAATTAATTGCGTTTGATTTGTGTAAAATGCGAAATGGAATCGTGGCGATAATAATCTATATGTGTATGTTATTTTGATTCTAAACGATTTGGTAATGTTATGGTTATACGATTGGATATTTCCAAGTATGTGATTTGGGATTCATACAAGTATATGATTTATGTTGACAACTATATGTTGTGGATTCATGAAAGTATATGATGCATTAATATGCCAATATGATGTACAAACCTTTATGATCACTTTTAGTATGTAATTGGACTTGACTAAGTACTATGGTATATATGAATCTATGTTGAAATTGGCAAATCATACTTTTGTATTAGAAACAAAAGTAAGTATTTTTATGAACATGATCAAACTATGTTTGGTGTTATGCCTAGTTGAAACCATGTTAGGCCTATGTTGTTATAAAAATCATATGATGGTATAGGTAGCGCATAAATTAAGTTAGATTTATATTCCCATTTGCAAGTTTACAAGAATACAATGATTCATGTTTAAGTATTATTTATGCCATGATTATATGAATAGAATGATTCATGTTTAATTATTGTTTATGCCATGATTATATGAATAGAATGATTCATGTTTAAGTATTGTTTATGCCATGATTATATGAATAGAATGATTCATGTTTAAGTATCGCTTATGCCATAATCATATGAATAGAATGATTCATGTTTAAGTATTGTTTATGCCATGTTTATATGTTGTTACAATTGCAAGTTCACATGTGCCTACTTTATGTTAATTGGATCGTTATGTTGCAAGTTCTTGCGTTCACACTCCCCTTTTTATGTTACCTCATAAACACCATGTTATAAGCCTCCCCTTTTTCATATGGCTAAGTTGGGTTTAAATGTTAAACCCAACATATCTTATATTGTAGCGAATGTGTAAAAACGGGGGTAATGACGTTTGGGTTAAAATATAGAACATATGTGTTGGCATGTTTGACGCATGCCAACAACCTTGAAAAACAATTAAGTGGCATAAATAAATTTTAACCAATAAAGATGAATTTGAATAATGGGCCGCAAATATTTACATATAAAAAGAAAAGAGACAAAATATGTAAATGTAGAAAATACGATGTGTTTAACCCGAGATTGGATTGAGTTGTGATGTAAACCTGCCCGGAACTGCCCGGTTGTCCAGTAGTCACAACAATACCTATCCAATGTGGGTGGTTGAACACGGAGCCCAATAAGGACCCGAGGTTAAACTGAGTTGTGGCGTAAGACTGCCCGGACCCAACCGGCAACAGGCAACCATAACAATATATGTCTAATGTGAGAGGTCAAGGCTTTAATAAGACAATTAAGGCTGAGTCAAGATTGATAGGATTAAGTAAATTAAATTAATCAAAATGGAACATGCTAAGCTAAACAAACTGATTGGGGGTTAGGTTTATTAAACACTTAACCAACTTAGCAAGTTGGCTAGAAATAGAAAACCTAGTAGCGGGGGACCCTTTTCAGCAGTAACCCTACAAGGTGTATCAGGATACCCTGAACTAGGCAGGGTGGGGCACGATTACTGGGCTGACTGTAAGAGGTCAAATCGACGGCGGTGGTGCAGCAGTGTAGGTTCTAACGGGGTGCGGGCGTGCACACACTCCGGCGCAGAAAAATAAGGCACTGGGCACCAGTAGCATACATGTGCATTCTAGAATTGTGTCGGGCCGCCACCATGGGACTTGATACACCCCATGGTGGGACCAGCATAGGTAACTACAACAACGGGGGCCGTAAGACACATGTAACTATGCGAGTAGTAGCCGATCATCAGAAAAAGGATCACTTCACGCTGATTATGGGGTGCCTGTTGGGAACTAGTTTATATGGGTATAGAGATTAATATGGGGTACGATAGTATTCGACCCTAAACAACTTAACTTAGTTTATGATGCTTTCCCATTTCTAGTTTATGCTTATCATACCTAGTTTTGTATTCATAGACTGAATAGTCCTAGACTTACTCAGCCTTTATGTCTGACTCTACTTTTCTTTCGCCTTCTTTCCTTTCGTTCCCCCCTCCCCACAGGTCCACAGGGAGGGAATACCGCAGCTTGACCAGCTTTCACATCCAGCTTGAAGACAAAGAATGTATTGCTTGGATCTTTTCCTTTTTGGACTATGGCTTTGGGCTGCAATTATGGGACTTATGCAGTTTATTTATGTTTTCTTTATGCTTCTTTAATAATGTAATCAAGACAGTTATGAAGATGTTATGTTTTTGGGAGAATTGTAAGACAAGTATGGCATGTTTTTGTGAACACGTATTTTAATGAAATAAAAGATGTTGTTGTTTTCCGTTGTTCAAACATATGAGTTCTTATATCTGTCTTGTATATCTGTGACTTATACTTATAAACCTCCACCAAAATTAGGGCATTCCCTTTGAGAGTGACCCTAACGGAGGTGGGGTGTTTCGCTTGGTATCAGAGCATAGGTTTAGCAGATACGATAAAAAGTTTTGAAAATTTATTTTTCAAAAAGAAATTTAAAGAAGCATTTTTAAAAGTTAAAATATTATTTTATTTTAAAAAGGCAAAGTCCCCCAAAGCCATAGGTACTATCTCTTATCCTTCGTTTTGAATCTATCCTTTTTGTTTCAGCATGTCCAAAGAACTTAACTTGCCAGAGGGTGTACCAATACCTGGTTGGTTTAGACGGTTCTTAGAAGCAAGGGCCACTCAGCCAGGTCCTACCGTTCCTCCTCCCCCAGCTGCTGGAAATCATCCAGCTGCTGCAGCACCTCTTCCTCCACCTCCTCCGCGGGGAAACACTTTTGCTAAGATATGTAAAGATTTTAAGGCTATGGGAGGAAAGGACTTCCATGGAACTGAGTCCTTCGTGGCAGCTAGAAATTGGCTGAAAGAAACCGAGGACTTATTCGTCATCTTTGAGGTAGAAGATAGGCAGAAAGTACAACTGGCGGTTTGGCTACTAAAGGGCGAGGCTTCCTACTAGTGGGAAGTCACTAATGCAGAAAGACCAGTGGAAACATGGGAGGACTTTAGGGCAAGGTTTGAGGCTAAATTTCTCTCAGACGCGGAAAGGAGTTTGCCGTTGGAAAATTTCTTATTTCTTAAGCAAGGGAATAAGACAGTCAAAGAGTATGTTAATCAGTTTGATGAGCTGGCTAGGTTCGGACTGGACCTAGTCAATACCCCGCACAAGAAGGCTCTCCATTTTGTCAAAGGATTGAATGAGCCATTACACAGTTTGGCCATAACCCATATACCCATGGGAGCTACATATGAAAGGTTGGTACAGATGGCATTGCTGAACGAAGAGGATAAGGGCAAGAAGGAGACAAAGGCAGAAAGCTCTCAAGGGAAGAAAGAGGGTTTACAGCCTAAGAAGACAGATTTTAAGAAGGGCGGGAAAGACAACAAAGAGAAGAGGAAGTGTAATTTATGTGGCAAAGTGGGGCACTTAGTGAAAGATTGCCGGAAAAAGAAGGCCAAGATGAATGGCGGGTGCTTTTCTTGCGGTGAGACAGGCCACATGGCAAAGGACTGCCCAAAGAAACGAGGACAGGGGCAGAGGGCTGGATCCACCTCAGAGGCACAGGTTCATGTGCTAGAAGCGCCACCTCTGCAACAGCGATGTATAAATACTTCTGTAGAAAGTGTAGTTTATCTTTATGATCACCCCGTTCGCACTTTATTTGATTCTGGCGCATCACACTCCTTTATCTCGTATGCTTTAATAGAATCTCTGCACCTAAAAACTAGTATGGTAGAGGACCCCTTAATTGTTTCAAACCCAATTGGGGGCCCAGCTCATTTGTCTATGATCTGTTTGGGATTGAAAATTTCTATTCTAAGCGTGGAATTTAAATGTAGTACCTTTGTTTTGGGCTTCTCGGGATATGGTTTGATTTTGGGCATGGATTGGCTATCCAGTAATGGAGCCATCCTTGATTGTGAGAAAAGGGTTGTTAGGCTCCTGACCCAGCTCGGTATCACTTTGGAAATTTCTTGTAATCCCTCGTATGCGGTTATGCTTAGTTATCTTGAATCGCTAGATGCCTCTGTTGAAAATTTGCAATCAGTTAGAGTGGTCCGGGAATATCCGGATGTCTTCGAAGAGGTGAAGGGCTTGCCTCCGAAGCGGGAGATAGACTTCCGCATATATCTTGTAGATAATGCAAAGCCCGTTGTGTTGCCCGTTAGACACATGGCTCCATGGGAAAGGAAAGAGCTCAGTAAACAGATTAAAGAGCTTCTAGAGAAGGGGTTCATTAGGAGGAGCATTTCAAAATAGGGCGCTCCAGTGGTGTTCGCTACAAAGGCGGATGGTTCACTCCGTCTATGTGTTGACTATAGGGAGCTAAACAAGCTAACGAAAAAGAATAGGCACCCTCTTCCCAGAATTGACGATCTGTTTGATCAACTTGTAGGAGCGTCTGTTTTCTCCCAACTCGATTTAGCGACCGGATTTCATCAGCTAAGGGTGGCTGAAGATAGCGTCGATAAAACGACATTCAGAACCCCAGACGGCTTCTTTGAATGGCTTGTCATGCCTTTCAGCTTGACAAATGCACCTGCTTACTTCGTGGACCTGATGAGTAGGGTATTCAGAGATTTCCTCAATAAGTTCGTAGTGGTCTTCGTAGACGATATCCTTATCTTCTCAAAAAGTGAAGAGGAACAAGCTCAACACTTAAGGGCAATCATGGAAACTCTGCGAGTCCATCAGCTAAAAGCCAAATTCTCCAAATGCCACTTTTTGAGAGAAGAAGTGAGGTTCCTTGGGCACATAGTATCCAAAAAAGGGTTAGCTGTGGACCCTGCTAAGGTAGTGGCGGTACAGGATTGGAAGACACCAAGGAATGCAACTGAGGTCCGAAGTTTTCTAGGACTAGCAGGTTTCTATCGAAAGTTCATAAGGGATTTTGCGAAAATCTCAGCTCCGCTCACAAAGTTGACCAAGAAGAATCTAGTGTTCAATTGGGACTTGGATTGCGAGTTTGCTTTCCAACGACTGAAAAGGGCTCTTACAACAGCCCCAGTTTTAACGTTGCCAGATGGAAGCAAGATGTTCACAGTTTATACAGATGCATGTGGGACAGGGCTAGGCGCTGTCTTAATGCAAGAAGGAAGGGTAGTAGCTTATGGCGGGAGGCAGTTGAAAGTACACGAAAAGAACTACCCGACCCACGACCTTGAGTTAGCTGCCATCGTCTTTGCACTCAAGTCTTGGCGACACTATCTCCTAGGTGAGAAGTTCGAACTTTACACTGACCATAAATCGTTGAAATACCTTTTCTCGTAGAAGGACCTTAACTTGAGGAAACAGAGATGGATGGATTATCTTGCCTCGTACGATTTCGAGATCTCCTATACTCCGGGCAAAGGCAACGAAGTGGCAGACGCGTTGAGCAGAAAGAAACTGACCCTAAGCCCGCTGTTTGTTGAAAGACAAAGCCTAGAGTTTATAGCCAACTTTGACTTTAGGCCTTCCTCCGATTTTGTACCAGACTTGCTAGCATCTCTCGAAGTACGCCCGACTTTAGTGGACTCGATAGGGACAGCACAACGCGAGGACCCTCAGCTTGTGGAGACGATTGATAGGCTAATTAGGGGTGAGACTTCAAGTCACCTCAACAGATATTCCATCTACGATACGGGTTGGTTAAGGTGAGACGGAAGACTATGCGTCTCACAGACAAGGGATTTAGTAAAGAAGGTTCTCGAGGAAGCACATCACTCCAGGATGACGATACACGTAGGCGGAGAAAAAAATGTACAAGGACATAAAAAGAACTTTCTTTTGGAACGGCATGAAGAAGGACGTGGGAGATTTCGTTTCTAAGTGTATGGTGTGCCAACAGGTTAAGGCGGAACAGAAAAAGCCTGGCGGTCTGCTACATCCTCTAGAGGTCCCGCAGTGGAAGTGGGATAGCATCTCAATGGACTTCATTGATGGGCTGCCTAGGTCTAGGAGAGGCAACACTAGCATTTGGGTAATAGTGGATAGGCTTAATAAAAGCGCCCACTTTTTACCTGTCAAAAGTAAAAGAACTGCCTCATCCCTAGCATCTCTTTACCTCAAGGAAATCGTTCGACTCCATGGAATACCATCCAGCATTGTTAGTGACCGAGACCCTATCTTCACAAGTGAGTTTTGGCGGAGTCTGCAAGAAGCGGTAGGCACACAGTTATGCTTGAGCTCAGCCTATCATCCCCAAACCGACGGCCAAACAGAACGAGTGAACACAGTTTTGGAGGACCTTTTAAGACTGTGCATCCTTGACTTCGGAGGGACATGGGAAGATCATCTTACTTTGGTGGAATTGGCCTACAACAACAGCTATCAAGCAACCATCAGAATGGCGCCCTTCGAAGCTTTATATGGAAGACCATGCCGATCGCCCACTTGTTGGTGGGAGTCTACTGATAAGCTCATACTTGGACCAGATATGATCCGAGAGACTTCACAGAAAGTAGACTTAATACGAAGAAGGATGAAGACGGCCCAAGACAGACAAAAGTCCTATGCCGACAAGAGGAGGACCGTCCTTGAATTTGAGGTTGGGGACAGAGTTTTTCTTAAGGTATCTCCGCTAAGGAACGTTGTTCGTTTTGGAACCACAGGAAAGCTAGCACCAAGGTTCGTAGGGCCATTCCCTATCATCGAGAAAATTGGGAAAATGGCCTATAAATTAGAGCTACCCGAAAAATTGGCCGGAGTTCACAACGTCTTTCACGTTTCACATCTCCGAAAATGTCTACATGAGTCTGCTGAAGTGGTAGAGCCGAATATCCTAGAAGAAGCTGAAGTGGAATGCGAAGCAACCGTAAGGAAAGTTCCAACCCGCATATTAGGAACAGAAGTGAAGAAGCTATGCAACCGCGAAGTCAAGCTCATCAAAGTTCAGTGGAGCAACGCCGAAGAAGATGCAACTTGGGAAACTGAAGCTAGAATACGCGCAGCCTACCCTTTTCTTTTCGAGGGTACATCTTTGATCTTTCCTTTTTCCTTAAGTTGCGCTTTTATCTATCTTTTTTTAGGCATATCTCCTCGACCTTATCTTTTAGGAAGAAACCCTTTGGATGGAAACATGTAATTGAAACATGTTATGGATGATGGTTGCGAGTGGTTGCAAGTGATTGCTAGTGGTTGCTCGTGGTTGCATATACACCCACAATCTAGGTTTTAGATCGGCTCAGTCACTTCATATTGCATATGCATATATGTTTGCATTCATATATGGTTGAACTTTAATGTGTTGTCATATGGATGTTGCATTTGTATGAATGATTGTGCACTCATGTAGAATCAAGAACAGGAGAATTTGCATACATAATGGATTCATGGCACTTACATAATTCGCATTAAGGAGGTCAACTGAATCAGTAGACCGCCTGATTTTGCATTAGATAAGTACATGTACACACACACTTCGCATATGATCATGAAGCATTAGAAGTGTTTTAAGGACAATGGATGCTCGTGTTTGATGGATGAGTAGATGGATATTTGTATGTTAGGATATACATTCTTCCTAAACTTGAAGATTTCGGGGACGAAATCCTTTTAAGTGGGGGAGAATGTACCACCCCATTTTTATTCTATAACAGTGAAATTCACAAATTAAAGTATAATTAATTTCAAATCAAAGAATTAAGGGAAACGGGATACGCCATTGCGTTCGTCTCGGAATTCTACTTGAGATAGAGTTCGAGTTTGCGTAAAACGAACTCTGTATGAAGAAGATATGGCCTCCGGAAGTTTCATAATTCAGTTTAAAATTCAAACCGACCAAAACAGCTCAGAAAAATTAATTCAAATTTCAAAATCGAGCCAGAATGGCCAGGGCGGGAAAATTCCCGCCCAAGGCACCCAGGTCGGCTTGGCAGTCGACCTGGGGCTAGCCAGGTCGACTGGGCAGTCGACCTGGGTAACCCGTGTCGACTGCCAAGTCGACACGGTGTCGACTGGGGTGTCGACCTGGCCCCTGAGCCAGGTCGAACCCAGCCCACCCTGGCTGGCCAAGTCTGTGTTTGGTCGATTTTCTGAGCCTTGCCTTGTCACTAGGGCTAGGTGTCAACTCCTGGTTGGTCTCTCCTTTGAACGAACGGCTATAATTAAACCAAGCTCCATCGACGGTCTAAATCAACTCAAAAACTCTATAAAAAGGACCTAAGACTAACCGTAATTCACATAAACTAAAATGGAGATGAGACCGTCAGGCTGCTGAGGAGAGACTAAGGATAGCCGTCAGAAATTGAGAGACAATTAGGAGATAATTCAAAGCTTAAAGCAACGTCAATCAAATCAAAGCAACGCCTACAACAAAGGATAGCATCTCCAAATTCAGAATTCAGATTCCTGAATTGAAGATTCGTCATACGTTGTAAGTAGAGTGCTATTCCGATGTGAATAATTAATTGCGTTTGATTTGTGTAAAATGCGAAATGGAATCGTGGCGATAATAATCTATATTTGTATGTTATTTTGATTCTAAATGATTTGGGAATGTTGTGGTTATACGATTGGATATTTGCAAGTATGTGATTTGGGATTCATACAAGTATATGATTTATGTTGACAACTATATGTTGTGGATTCATGCAAGTATATGATGCATTAATATGCCAATATGATGTACAAACCTTTATGATCACTTTTAGTATGTAATTGGACTTGACTAAGTACTATGGTGTATATGAATCTATGTTGGAATTGGCAAATCATACTTTTGTATTAGAAACAAAAGTAATTATTTTTATGAACATGATCAAACTATGTTTGGTGTTATGCCTAGTCGAAACCATGTTCGGCCTATGTTGTTATAAAAATCATATGATGGCATAGGTAGCGCATAAATTAAGTTAGATTTATATTCCCATTTGCAAGTTTACAAGAATAGAATGATTCATGTTTAAGTATTATTTATGCCATGATTATATAATAGAATGATTCATGTTTAAGTATTGTTTATGCCATGATTATATGAATAGAATGATTCATGTTTATGCATTGTTTATGCCATAATCATATGAATAGAATGATTCATGTTTAAGTATTGTTTATGCCATGATTATATGTTGTTACAATTGCAAGTTCACATGTGCCTACTTTATGTTAATTGGATCGTTATGTTGCAAGTTCATGCGTTCACACTCCCCTTTTATGTTACCTCATAAACACCATGTTATAAGCCTCCCCTTTTTCATATGGCTAAGTTGGGTTTAAATGTTAAACCCAACATATCTTATATTGTAGCGAATGTGTAAAAACGGGGGTAATGACGTTTGGGTTAAAATATAGAACATATGTGTTGGCATGTTTGACGCATGCCAACAACCTTGAAAAACAATTAATTGGCATAAATAAATTTTAACCAATAAAGATGAATTTGAATAATGGGCCGCAAATATTTACATATAAAAAGGAAAGAGACAAAATATGTAAATGTAGAAAATACGATGTGTTTAACCCGAGGTCGGATTGAGTTGTGATGTAAACCTGCCCGTAACCGCCCGGCTGTCCAGTAGTCACAACAATACCTATCCAATGTGGGTGGTTAAACACGGAGCCAAATAAGGACCCGAGGTTAGACTGAGTTGTGGCATAAGACTGCCCGGACCCAACCGGCAACAGGCAGCCACAACAATACCTGTCTAATGTGAGAGGTCAAGGCTTTAATAAGACAATTTAGCCTGAGTCAAGATTGATAGGATTAAGTAAATTAAATTAATCAAAATGGAACATGCTAAACTAAACAGACTGATTGGGGGTTAGGTTTATTAAACACTTAACCAACTTAGCATGTTGGCTAGAAATAGAAAACCTAGTAGCGGGGGACCCTTTTCAGCAGTAACCCTACAAGGTGTATCAGGATACGCTGAACTAGGCAGGGTGGGGCACGATTACTGGGCTGACTGTAAGAGGTCAAATCGACGGCGGTGGTGCAGCAGTGTAGGTTCTAACGGGATGCGGGCGTGCACACACTCCGGCACAGAAAAATAAGGCACTGGGCACCAGTAGCATACCTGTGAATTCTAGAATTGTGTCGGGCCGCCACCATGGGACTTGATACACCACATGGTCGGACCAGCATAGGTAACTACAACAACGGGGGCCGTAAGACACATGTAACTATGCGAGTAGGAGCCGATCATCAGAAAAAGGATCACTTCACCCTGATTATGGGGTGCCTGTTGGGAACTAGTTTATATGGATACAGAGATTAATATGGGGTACGATAGTATTCGACCCTAGACAACTAAACTTAGTTTATGATGCTTTCCCATTTCCAGTTTATGCTTATCATACCCAGTTCTGTATTCATAGACTGAATAGTCCTAGACTTACTCAGGCTTTTCGTCTGACTCTACTTTTCTTTCGCCTTCTTTCCTTTCGTTCCCCCCTCCCCCAGGTCCACAGGGAGGGAATACCTCAGCTTGACCAGCTTTCACATCCAGCTTGAAGACAAAGAATGTATTGCTTGGATCTTTTCTGTTTTGGACTATGGCTTTGGGCAGCAATTATGGGACTTATGCAGTTTATTTATGTTTTCTTTATGCTTCTTTAATAATGTAATCAAGACAGTTATGAAGATGTTATGTTTTTGGGAGTATTGTAAGACAAGTATGGCATGTTTTTGTGAACACGTATTTTAATGAAATAAAAGATGTTGTTGTTTTCCGCTGTTCAAACATATGAGTTCTTATATCTGTCTTGTATATCTGTGACTTATACTTATAAACCTCCACCAAAATTAGGGCATTCCCTTTGAGAGTGACCCTAAAGTAGGTGGGGTGTTTCAACTACATTGCCCTTGCCCGGAGTATAGGAGATCTCAAAATCGTATGAGGCGAGAAACTCCATCCATCTTTACTGCCTAAGATTAAGATCTTTCTACGAGAAAATGTACTTCAATTATTTATGGTCAGTATACAACTCAAATTTCTCACCTAGGAGATAATGGCGCCAAGATTTAAGAGCAAAAACGAAGGCAGCCAACTCTAGATCGTGGGTTGGGTAGTTTTTCTCATGCACTTTCAATTTCCTTCCACCATAAGCTACTACCTTCCCCTCTTGCATCAAGACAGCTCCTAGTCCTGTGCCGTAGGCATCTGTTTATAATGTAAACATCTTGCTTCCATCAGGCAATGTCAGAACTGGGGCTGTTGTCAGAGCACTCTTCAAACGTTGGAAAGCGATATCGCAATCCAAATCCCAAGCAAAAGTCATGTTCTTCTTCGTCAACCTTGTAAGTGGAGCTGAGATTTTCGCAAAGTCTTTGATGAATTTCCGATAAAAGCCTGCTAGCCCAAGAAAGCTTCGGACTTCGGTTTCATTACGCGGAACTTTCCAATCTTGCACTGCTACTACTTTTGCGGGGTCCACGGCTAACCCCTCTTTGGACACCACATGCCCAAGAAATCTTACTTCTTCTCTCCAAAAGTGGAACTTGGAGAATTTAGCTTTCAACTGATGTGCACGAAGAGTATCCATGACTTCCCTTAAATGCAAAGCATGCTCTTCTTCGCTCTTTGAAAAGATCAAAATATCATCTACAAAGACCACCACGAATTTATTGAGGAATTCCCGGAATACCCTACTCATCAAGAAGACAAAATAAGAAAGTGCGTTGGTCAAGCCGAAAGGCATGACAAGCCATTCGAAGAAACCATCCGGGTTTTGGAATGCGGTCTTATCAATACTATCTTCAGCCACTCTTAGCTGATGAAACCCAGTAGCCAAATCTAATTGGTAGAAAACTAATGCACCTACAAGCTGATCGAACAAATCATCTATTCTCGAGAGCGGGTGCCTATTCTTCTTGGTCAACTTGTTTAGCTCCCTGCGAAGTGAACCATCTTCTTTGGTGGCGAACACCACTGGAGCACCCCACTCAGAAATACTCCGCCTTATAAACCCCTTTTCTAACAGCTCTTTAACTTCCTTACCGAGCTCCTTTCTCTCCCTTGGAGCCATGTGTCTAACGGGTAAAGCTACGGGTTTTGCGTTATCAACTAGATATATGAGGAAGTCTATCTCCCGCTTCGGAGGCAAGCCCTCTACTTCCTCAAACACGTTCGAATATCCATGGACCACTCTAACCGATTGCAAATTCTCAACAGATGCATCAAGCGATTCTAGATAACTTAGAATAACAGATTTCATGGGATTACAAGAGATTTCGAGAGTGTTACCGAGATGAGTAAGAAGCCTAACCACTATCCTTTCACAATCTAGGACGGAACCATTACTGGATAACCAATCCATACCTAGAATTAGCCCATAGGCCGTGAAGCCCAAAACATAAGCATCACAACTAAACCCAACGCTAAGTATAGACATTTTCAAATCCAAACAAATCATCGACAAATAAACGGAGCCCCCATTTGGATTTGAAACAACTAAGGGATCCTCTACTGTATTGGTGTCTAGGTGTAGGGACTCAACTAAAGCAGTAGATATAAAAGAGTGCGATGCGCCAGAATCAAAGAGTGTGCGAACAGGATGATCAAACATATAAACTAAACTCTCAACAGAAATAGTTCTACCTCGTTCATGCAGTGGTGGGAACATGAGAGCCTGGACTTGCCCTCTTGCCTGCCCTGGTGCTATGAGAGCCTGACCTGCCCTCGAGAAGTAGACCCTGCCCTCTGTCCTTTCTTTTGGAAGTCCTTAATTAGATGTCCCGCTTCTCCATAGTGGAAACAACCAGTCTTGTTTTTCTTCCTACGGTCTTTGCTTAGATGGCCTGGTGTCCCATAGTTAAAGCATCTCTTCTTTTCCTTGCCATTATTGTCTTTGCCACCCTTTTTGCCTTGCTATTGCTGTTGGGGTTTCTTTTGATCCCCTTTCTTCTCAGGTGCCTTATTAGTATTGGCGCCCTTCTCCTCTTCATGCATAAGCACCATGTCAACTAGTCTCTCAAAGGTGGCCCCCATAGGAATGTGGGTCATGGCAAGCCCATGTAGCGGCTCATTCAAGCCTTTAACAAACCTCAAAGCCTTCTTTTTTTGGAGTGTTCACCAAATCCAAGCCAAACCTTTCTAACTGATTGAACTTGTGGACGTACTCTTTCACCGACAAATTCCATTGCTTCAATGCTATGAACCTTTCCATATATAGATTTTCTTCAGCTCTTGAGAGAAATTTCGCCTCAAACCTAATCCTGAAATCCTCCCATGTCTCAACTGGACGCTCTCGTTAGTAACCTCCCACCAAAACGAGGCTTCGTCCTTCATTATCTAGGCAGTCGGTTGGACTTTCCTTCCGTCTTCTACTTCGAAGATTCCAAATAATTCTTCTACCTCCGTGAGCCAATTTTGGGCTTCCGTGAACGTCTCTGACCCTTGAAAAGGTTTTCCGCCCATTGCCTTAAAGTCCTTGCATATCTTAGCGAAGGTATCAACGTGAGGAGGAGGAGAAGGAACGGGTGCAGCTGGGTGAGGAGGAGGAACGTCGGCGGGGCCTGCAGTATTGGCCCTAGCCTCAAGGTACCTCATGAACCAGCCAGGTACCGGCACGTCCTCAGGATGGTTAAGATCTCCAGACATACTGAAATGAAAAAGGAAAGATTCAGGACAAAGGATCGAAGGAAAGATGTATGGCTCTTAGGGGTCATGTTTTAAAATAAACCTTTCTCTCAAAAATATTCTCCTTAAAACATATTTTTGGAAGTATAATTTTATATAAAAAATAGTTTTGAAAATAGTTTTGAAAATAGTTTTTCAAAATTTCTTATCTATTCTGGTAACCTTTAGCTCTGATACCACGTGTGACACCCCGCCTCCATTAAGGTTACTCACAAAGGGAATGCCTTAACTTTTGTGGAGCGTTTTAAGTGTATAGAACAGAAAAGTAAACAAGACAGATAACAAATATTGGTACTGAAAAAAATGCATAATTAAAAACAACTTTCATTGCAGCGGAGAAATAGTTTGGTTACAACCTTTCAAAAAGAAAACCAACTACAATACCAAATGCACTTATTATCCATATTGACAAATAAGTTTTCTGAGTACATAAAATAAAAGACATAACCCCAACACAAAAGTAGCCATAAATAAAAGAGAGCTGAACTTTACTTCAGCAAATCCAAGTGCTTCCAAAAAGAGAGAGAAAGCTATCCAAATCAGGTTCCACTAGTGCTAGTCCCACCCTGAGCACCTGGGGGGGAAGGAAGAAAAGCGGTGGAAACAAAGGGGGTCAGACATAAAGTCCGGCGAGTCCGATAACTTTAACAATACAATTACTAAAGTAACAAGGAAAAGGTATAAATTGGCAAATAAGGAAATGACTGGGAAAACGAATGGGGTATGACAAAGCAATCAAAGGAAAAAGATAATGTTAACTGCGCATCTAATCACTAAGGATAAATTACTAAACTGCACCACACCAAACACCCTAAAAGATTGATCCCACCTATTGAACTTAGAAATTATAATGGTAGCTTTGTATACCCCTAGCTGACCACATAGGTGTCGCATGCCCCTATCTCCACTAGGTGTACCTACTACCCCTATGCGAATGGCTCCCTAACTCGTAGATATCCGTGCTGGCCCCACAGTGGGGTGTATCATTCCCTAAAGTGGCAACCCGATACAACTAAGGATGCAAGGCTTATACCTACACGTTGCCACAACGGCTTACCTACCAGCCAGGGTCCACGCACGCACATGACCTCGTTGGACTTGTGTTGCCACCGCTAACCCGTTTTGACCTCTAACAATCAGACTCAGTATGCATGTCTCGTCCTCGACTTGGGTCGAGCTCACAAAGATACGTAAGGGGATACTGGTCTGAAAAGGGCACCCAAATTTGACTCAAGCTTTCCACCTATGCTTGGTCCCCTCTAGAATTTCCCACTTAACCCCATGTCCACTTACATATATAAATTTGGCTACGCATTTCTATTCGTATTTCCATATGTCACCCACATGTCGCCCTCATGTCACCCACTTAACCCCCATGTCCTACTACATGTTTATCTTGGTTAAGTGTTACTTAATTCATTACTACCGTAACCCAGTAGGACCTCTCACATTAGGCTACCCTTTGTGGTTGTTGGATTTGCCGGGCGAGTCCGGGCAGTCTTACACCACAACTGGGCCTAACCTTGTGTCCATACAATTGTCACGCATTTAATTTGTGTTGGATCTAGAATAACCCTAGAGGGGGGGTGAATAGGGTGTTTCACACTTTTTAACTGAATTAAAATTATAACGAGATATATATTAATAAACAGATCGTAGAGTATATCAGAAATAACAAACAGAAAAGAAATAACACACAGAGATACCCAGCTTCGGCAAAATCCTGCCTACTGCTGCATTCCTAAGGTTTCTACTAGATGTTATAAATAGATCCCGCATACAAGACCATGTACACTCGTAGTGCCTGCTCCCGTTCTAACCCTACGCTCAAAACCTTAGACTGACCTAAACCTCTAGATCAGATTTCCCCTGATTACAACCTCGTAACCAGTAAATCCTAGATTATACAGACTCTAGCAACTGCCAGTCAACACTCTGACTGGATCCCCTAGCTTTTACAGACTCTAGAAAAACTGGTAAGATCGGTTTTACAACTCAAAATAAAAAAAATAACAAAAATTAAATCTAAAACCTAGAATTAAAAGGAGATAGAATGAATTAAAAGAAAAGCCCTTTCTCCCTTCAAACAAGTAGGTCGGCCATTATTCATTGTGGTGCACCCTCTTCATTTTATCTGGCCCGTTCCTTTGTCTCTGAAAATGGCAGCTTCGAATGAAAAAATTAGGGTTTCTCTGGAAATCCAAATCGATCGTGATTGCTTGATGAATTGAAAACCTTCTTCTCTGATGCTTGAAGCTTTCGTGGATATGTGATGCTTCGATTTGGAATTGCTCTTCCTCTCGATCGAAATCACCAGAAAATTGTGAGTGAATTTGATTTTTAAATTCTCTGATCTTTTAATTTTGTTGTGTTGGATTTCGATGATGAGCCTATGATGTAATTGGTGCTAGAAATAGGATTTCAAATCCTTAAATTGCTCAGATTTCAATATACTGGCTCGACTGATTTGCTGCTGCTTTCCCTTTATGATTTTGTTGATAAATTCGGCTGAAAAAGAATTTGATGCCTTGATTTAAAAAACCGTGAATTTTGTGATTGAATACTTGGAAAGAGTGAACTGATTTCCCACGTTTCTTGCTTGATTTGAACATCATAGACCCCTTGAAAAACACCTGTGAATTTGGAAAAAAAATTCCAAAACTGAAATCAATTTTCTCCTTTGCTCGACTAAAACTAGAAATGAATCTTTCCCGCTTTGTTACATGCTGATTGTCTTGCGCTGAGTTGAATTGTAGCCAAAAACATTGATTTCATGCTGTAGATCTGAAATTCAAACACTTTCCAAAAAAAATGTTTTGATTGATAACTATGACCGAGCATTCATTTTTTTTTTTTTATGGAAAATATTTGAGTTAGTTTCCCTAGATTATGTCCAACGCCCTTGTTCATGCATATCTGATTTTGATGCTTTATTACTGGAAATCAAATTTCCATATTTTCCCATATTGCTCCAAAATCCACTATGATTAAAACTGAAATTTCTGGAAATTATTGTTGGCAAGTTTGAATTCATTTCCAAAGTTTAATACTTGCCAATTATAGTTCCTGAGAACATAAACAACATGATTTATGGAAATGTTTTCCTGCGATTTTCCATACTCCAAAAATAATCCTGTGCTTGTTGAAATTGTAGACTTTCCAAAAACATTTCGAGCAAATTACTGTGGTACTTGTGACATGCCATTCAAATGCCACTTTACCCATAAATCACACTTGCTAAAAATGAATACTGAGTTTTTAAAAAAGAATGTGATCTTGATTTCTTGCCATAAAAAAAACTTGCTGTGATTTCTGTATATTCTCCCGTGCTTTGCTCTTACTCATACAAATTTCTTGCTTGACAGAAATGCAAACATATATTCACATCTTCCATTGATGTGACTGTTCCATTAGTGTTAAAGCATACATGCCTTTGTATTTTTGAAACTGGCTCGAGCTGTACCCATCATGTTGTGTGTTGACAATTTTAACTGAACTACATACATGCCCAGATTTGTGTTGTTTACTTTATTTCTGCTGCACCATATATGCAAAGTTGTATTGCAACACATAGTTGCTGTGTTCATTTGAATTCTTGATTCTGATCCATCGCTTGTACATTTGTAAATGCATGTATTTGTATTCTGCCATTTAGAGAAGATTTTGAACCATGACTTTATGCTGCTGTGTTGTTGACTTTGACATGATCATTTAGTCCATCCTGCCATGTTGATTACCTCATGAATTTGCAGTGTATCTTTGCTTTGTGATATGTACACATCGTACACTTGCTCCACCCATAGCACTTGATTTTGCTGCTTGCATATTGTTCATTGATGTTATTACCCATGCTGCCTTTCATATATGTCACCACTGTGCTCGATTTTGAGTGTCACTTCTCTTCATCAAAGCTGTTTACTTTGTTGTACATCCATACTTGAGTACCATCCATGTAACTTTGAGCTGCCTTGCTGTCTTGCTTGCCTCGACCACTTTGTCAATGCTGAGTTGACTCGACCATTTGTGTTTGAACATGGCTCGACCACTTTATTGCTTGTACTTGGTTATTGACATTGACCATTCATGATTTATTTTACTCGTTTATACACGCATTGAGTCGAGATGGTCCATGTGGCTACTCCTCAGTGCACACTAGATTGGCGAGGCAGTGCACACGTGTATATATATGCACGTGTGTATATGCAGTTATTCAGAAGATTTCTTGTCCCTGTACATATGTATACTATCTAGACACAGTCGGATTAACAAATCAGATCAGGTCAGAAAAATGATGAGAAACACACCAGAAAACTGAGGCAAATATATATATATATTAAATAAAATTTATATTTGCATGTATACAGTTTTATTTCTATTGCAGTGTACTGTGTGTTTCTGTTTCATGTGACAGGTGATGATGACTGGACTGAAGTGACTGGATTGAAAGCTGTAAAAAACAGAAGACAAGAAGACAGAAGGCAGAAATGACAGTGTTGGAGAAAGTATAGAAGTCAGTATGAATGTGTAAAAAAAATATGTATATTGAAATGTAAATTGAGTGAATGTTGCAGTGAGATAATGAGGAGCTAATATGATTGTACTGATTATTTGTAATAAACAAAATCTGTTTGAAAAAAAATATTGTTTCATTGTTGTCAAACAGACTTGTCTATTCTATTCTGTTTATTTATAAGTACAAATATGTGAAGTTATTAAATAGTGGAGTCAAAATAGATGTACTGTTTGAATGTTAGAAATATAATATTTATATTTTAAATAAAATACAGTAAATATTTGATTTTCTGTACAGATGTATTTTATTTAAATATAAATATTACATTCCTGTCTGTGATGTAAATATAGAACAGTACAGTAACAAACACATTTATAAAATATATTTGGTTGTTATCATCAAACAAAAATCATATAATTGTGTATACAACACCGTTATATACAACAATCTCCCCCTTTTGATGATAACAAACAAATAAAAGATTTTGAATATAATAAATGTGTTTGTTCGTGAATATTTGAACTCCCCCTATTTAAATGCTCACTCTATAACAGAAACTCCCCCTATAAATGTGCATGAGTGAAATGTATGAATAAATTTCCAAAATTAAAGATATTTATAAAATATTCACTGTGCATGAGTGAAATGTATGAATAAATTTTCAAAATTAAAGATATTTATAAAATATTCACTCATAAATCAAAATCTAATCCATTCTCCCCCTTTTGTTATCATCAAAAGGATACAGATTTTAAAATACAGATGAAAATTGACTAAAAATATAATTTCAGCTTAAGAGGAAGAACGGTCATCATAAATTTCAATCAGTCAAACAAAAATCATAATATTCTAACAACTGGTGGCATATTTCACATTTTATAGAATGATGGATATACGATGAATTTTATATAAAATGGAGAGGATAGAGTTTAAAAAAAATTCCAATTATTTTCAAAGGATTTTTATAAAAATAAAGCACAAAAACAGCGATGGATTTGGACTATAATAAATAATTCAATTTAAGTGAGAAAATAGAATAATCTCAAATCCCAATACCTATCAATCAACAAATCATAATACGTCATAGGCTGGTTTTTATACTCAGAGGAGAATTTCAAATTTATTTCTATTTTTAGCACTCTATTTCCTTTTTTTTATTTAAGAGCACACTGACCACGCATAACCAGAGCTTGGATTTTTAAATGAGATCAGTCGCAGCTTAAATTATAAGATGTCTCATAACCATGCATAAGCAGAGCTTGGATTTTTAAATGAGGTTAGAGACACACCTATATATTAATTATATTTTTATTATTTTCAGCTATACAAAGGAAAAAACTCCTCGGTATATGAAACCAATATGGATGATAGAACTGTGGTAGGTACAGAAATGGACTGTGAAATAAATTTCTAAATTAATTATATTGTGAAATAAGCTCGACTGTACCGAAATTATTGAAAATTTTCAATTATCACTAATTCTGAATAATAATATAGTCCCATTTCTATCACACATAATTTTCACTGTTTTAAAACAAGATGATTAAAAAAACTCTCCACATTTATATAAAAAAATGATGGATGGCAGAATGATGATAGGTAATGAAGATGGTCGTGAAATAATTGCCAGTTCAAAGATATTATAATAAACGTTCAACCATCATGAAAAAATTTAAATCAAATCCTCTCTTGTTGTGAAATATACCGCAGTCACAATTTCATCACAATTTCAAATTTTGATAATATGTTTTGATGAATTATAAATACAGTTCAATTCGGATATTGATTTCAATTTCTGAATGAATAATCAATAAATAATTTTAAAATTGAAAATCAATTACAAGAGGAAATTAAACAGATTTAAAAAAATGAATCTATACAGGGTGATAATTCAAAAAACAGATGAGTGAAAAAAGCTGATACCAATTGTAGTCTCCTTTATTGAGGAATTTAATTACACCCTGATGGACTATCATGGACATCTCAGACCAAAGAAATTTAAACACAAACCCAGCCAGACAAATTTAGCACATTTATTAGTATAAGGAGAAAAATGTATGGATCTATACAAGGTGAGAATTTGAATCTCAGTACAGATGGGTGCGACAAAAATAAGGCGCTTCTGATACCACTTGATGTCTCTATTTACGAGAAATTTTAACATGATACTGAACAAGAATGTCATAGACAAAAGAATTATTAAGTACCAAGCCCAAACAGACGAGATAATAGATTATGCACATGTATCAGAGCAGCAAGCATGTGATTCCAGAACAAACATTTTTCAAAACAATATCAGAGCAACACAGAACATAGTTTCAAATCATACTTGTCAAGACGATGGCCACATAGACTCATGATCTAATGATTAAAATACTGTTTACTTGAAATCATTTGAGGAATATGAAAATATCAGAATTTAATGAATCAATCGCACCAGATTATAAATTTTTGATTTGAGATATGTGTGAGATTCAATAAATCAATAATTTCAAATGATTTTAAACAATCAAATAATTAAATCAGATAATCATGAAATAAGAGTGAATTTCAAGACCATATTTTCAAAGGAATTTTTCACAAGATTTCTAAGAATAATTTCAGATCATTTACATCAAATAATTAAGAAATATTCATGATCCATAAATAAATAATTTATTTGAAATTACTTGAATCAATGTCAAGTTTTGTGATATAATGAATCAATCAAACAAAGGTTCATAATTTCAAATTTAGGAGGTGCGTGATTATACAAAATATCAATAATTTCAGATGATTTCAAACAAAACAATTTCAACTAAAATGACCATGAATAAATATGAAATTACAAGATGTATCACTGAAATTTGGGAAATCCAAGCCAAACTGAAAATTAATGAAATTATCACGACTGATAAGAAGCTATGTACAGTAATGAGTATAATATCTCAAGTGTTTCCAAAATGAATTGGAAGAAACTCAGAACAGCAAAGGTGTGTGAAATCTCATAAATATTTCAGATTTTCAAAACAATTTAGAATTCAGACTAACAGCGTTCAAGATATAACATGAATAATCAACACTGTTAGGAATTAAAAAATAAACTCCAAAACAATTGCAGATATATACAAGTTTAAATCAAGTTCTGGAAATGATTAAAACGTAAGGGTGTTATTTAGATTAAGCGAATTTCCAGAAAAACATGAGAAACTGCAATTGGAAGTTTAAGATGCACAGATTAAGTAGAATATGGCAGTGAAAAATCAAATAAAAACAAACAGAAGAAAATAAAGTAGAAAGGGTTAGAAGAAGGAATAAGACAAGAAAAAAAACAGAAAATATTTACAAAAATGAGTTAAGAGATTATACTTGGAAGCAGATGTAAATCAGAATCTCTAACTCCTCAGACTTGGCAAAGGAACAGTAAAAGATTCCATGATATGAAGCAGTTCGAATTCACTTTCTCTTTCTGCACAGTTGCTCCTCAGCCGTCACAGGTACCTAGCAGTTTAGAGGATCGAGTGGTCTAACAAACTTAGTAAAACCACTCACAGTTTTGTTCGCAACCTGAGGTACCCAAACCTGTTTGTATAGCAATCTGTTCGAATCTATTTTTGTACCTTTAGGAACCCAAACTTGTTTGAATTTAGTGAAAATCGTTTTCTTTTCTTTAGGGGTCCAAGAATGTTTGAAAGGATTGTTATTAAACAAATTTACATCTCGTTTTTGATTTAAAAATCCTTTGAAATTGTTAGAGTTTAAATTTTCAAAGCAATCATTTCCAAAGCAATTTGAAGGATTTTTAAAATCAAAAGAATTCCATTTTTCAAAATCATTGTTTTTCCCAAAACCATGTCCATGTTTATTTCCATGAGAAAACTGATTTTTCAAAAGCATATTCAAAGATTTTTCACTTGTTGAAAAACGTTTCAGACTCAACTCAAGACTGTCGATTTTAGATTTTAGAAAATTATTCTCGTTTATAGGTTTCTCAGTTTTGGCTTTACTCTCAGAAATCTCTAAATCAGACTGTTTTTGTTTTTCAACCTCAAGGATCTTGAAATTCTTAATTTCATTTTCAAGTTCATTCAGAATTGAATCAGTTTTCAACAAATTCTCCTTTTCAAACAATTTATATTTGGAATTAATATTATCCAACTCCTTTCGCAAAGAATCATTTTTAACAAGTTAACTCATCTTCATTTTTTTAAAATAATAATATCTTTTTCAAATTTCTGAAGATTCATATTGAGACGAGCTAAATTTTTCTTCAAATAAAAACAATTCTTGCACTCAGAGTTTTCAAATTTTAAATTCAGCATATTGTTTTTACGGGTCAACTCAGAATTTTCAGATTTCAAAGATTTGTTTTTCCGTTTGAGACGATCAACAGTTCTTGTTAAATTATTACAAAGAGATACCAAATCTTCATAACATAAATTCCCATCATTTGAATCGTCATGAATAGCTCCAGTTAAACATAGATCTGAATCTGAGTTGGCTGTTGAGGGTTTTGAGCAGTTGTCCAGTTTCCGTCCATACTTTGCATCGAGAGTGTTCCAGATTTCCTGCGCAGTTAAGCATTGGGAGATAAGTCTATAATGAACATCATCAATATGAGAATATAAAATATGAGTAGCTCGTGAATTAAATCCAATATCAACCCTACTTACAATATCATACCCATTTAAAATAGTATCCCAACACTAAATATCAATAAATTTTAAATAAGATTCCATTTCTGATTTCCAATTCAAAAAATTTGTACCATTAAAAATAGTTGGAATATGACTGGACTGACTCTCTATAGACCGACAACTTGGATTACCCATGACTCTAGAGTTAACAGAAATACTTGCTCTGATACCACTTGTTGGATCTAGAATAACCCTAGAGGGCGGTGAATAGGGTTTTTCACACTTTTTAACTGAATTAAAATTCTAACGAGATATATATTAATAAACAGATCGCAGAGTATATCAGAAATAACAAACAGAAAAGAAATAACACACAGAGATACCCAGCTTCGGCAAAATCCTGCCTACTGCTGTATTCCTATGGTTTCTACTAGATGTTATAAACAGATTCAGCATACAAGACCATGTACACTCGCAGTGCCTGCTCCTGTTCTAACCCTACGCTTAAAACCTTAGACTGACCTAAACCTCTAGATCAGATTTCCCCTGATTACAACCTCGTAACCAGTAAATCCTAGATTATACAGAATCTAGCAACTGCCAGTCAACACTCTGACTGGATCCCCTAGCTTTTACAGACACTAGAAAAATTGGTAAGATCGGTTTTACAACTCGAAATAAAAAATATAACAAAAATTAAATCTAAAACCTAGAATTAAAAGGAGATAGAATGAATTAAAAGAAAAGCCCTTTCTCCCTTCAAAGAAGTAGGTCGGCCATTATTCATTGTGGTGCACCCTCTTCATTTTATCTGGCCCGTTCCTTTGTCTCTGAAAATGGCGGCTTCGAATGAAAAAATTAGGGTTTCTATGGAAATCCAAATCGATCGTGATTGCTTGATGAATTGAAAACCTTCTTCTCTGATGCTTGAAGCTTTCGTGGATATGTGATGCTTCGATTTGGAATTGCTCTTCCTCTCGATCGAAATCACCAGAAAATTGTGAGTGGATTTGATTTTTAAATTCTCTACTCTTTTAATTTTGTTGTGTTGGATTTCGATGATGAGCCTATGATGTAATTGGTGCTAGAAATAGGATTTCAAATCCTTAAATTGCTCTGATTTCAATATACTGGCTCGACTGATTTGCTGCTGCTTTCCCTTTATGATTTTGTTGATAAATTCGGCTGAAAAAGAATTTGATGCCTTGATTAAAAAAACTGTGAATTTTGTGATGGAATACTTGGAAAGAGCGAATTGATTTCCCACATTTCTTGCTTGATATGAACATCATAGACCCCTTGAAAAACACCCGTGAATTTGGAAAAAAATTCCAAAACTGAAATCAATTTTCTCCTTTGCTCGACTAAAACTGGAAATAAATCTTTCCTGCTTTGTTACATGCTGATTGTCTTGCGCTGAGTTGAATTGTTGCCAAAAACATTGATTTCATGCTGTAGATCTGAAATTCAAACACTTTCCAAAAAAATGTTTTGATTGATAACTATGACTGAGCATTCATTTTTTTTTTCATGGAAAATATTTGAGTTAGTTTCCCTAGATTATGTCCAGCGCCCTTGTTCATGCATATCTGATTTTGATGCTTTAATACTGGAAATCAAATTTCCATATTTTCCCATATTGCTCCAAAATCCACTATGATTAAAACTGAAATTTCTAGAAATTATTGTTGCCAAGTTTGAATTCATTTCCAAAGTTTAATACTTGCCAATTATAGTTCCTGAGAACATAAACAACATGATTTCTGGAAATGTTTTCCTGCGATTTTCCATACTCCAAAAATAATCTTGTGCTTGTTGAAATTGTAGACTTTCCAAAAACATTTCGAGCAAATTACTGTGGTACTTGTGACATGCCATTCAAATGCCACTTTACCCGTAAATCACACTTGCTAAAAATGAATACTGAGTTTTCAAAAAAGAATGTGATCTTGATTTCTTGCTATAAAAAAAACATGCTATGATTTCTGTATATGCTCCCGTGCTTTGCTCTTGCTCATACAAATTTCTTGCTTGACAGAAATGCAACCATTTATTCATCTCTTCCATTCATGTGACTGTTCAATTTGTGTTAAAGCATACATGCCTTTGTATTTTTGAAACTGGCTTGAGCTGCACCAATCATGTTGTGTGTTGACAATTTTAACCGAACTGCATACATGCCCAGATTGGTCTTGTTTACTTGATTTCTGCTGCACCATGTATGCACAGTTGTATTGCAACACATATTTGCTGTGTTCATTTGAATTCTTGATGCTGATCCATCACTTGTACATTTGTAAATGCATGTATTTGTATTCTGCCATTTAGAGAAGATTCGAACCATGACTTTATGCTGCTGTGTTGTTGACTTTGACATGATCATTTAGTCCATCCTGCCATGTTGATTACCTCATGAATTTGCAGTGTATCTTTGCTTTGTGATATGTACACATCGTACACTTGCTCCACCCATAGCACTTGATTTTGCTGCTTGCATGTTGTTCATTGATGTTATTACCCATGCTGCCTTTCATATATGTCACCACTGTGCTCGATTTTGAGTGTCACTTGTCTTCATCAAAGCTGTTTACTTTGTTGTACATCCATACTTGAGTACCATCCATGTAACTTTGAGCTGCCTTGCTGTCTTGCTTGCCTCGACCACTTTGTCAATGCTGAGTTGACTCGACCATTTGTGTTTGAACATGGCTTGACCACTTTATTGCTTGTACTTGGTTATAGACATTGACCATTCATGATTTATTTTACTCGTTTATATACGCATTGAGTCGAGATGGTCCATGTGGCTACTCCTCAGTGCACACTAGATTGGCGAGGCAGTGCACCCGTGTATATATATGCACGTGTGTATATGCAGCTATTCAAAAGATTTCTTGTCCCTTTACATATGTATACTGTCTAGACACAGTCGGATTAACAAATCAGATCAGGTCAGAAAAATGATGAGAAACACACCAGAAAACTGAGGCAAATATATATATATATATTAAATAAAATTTATATTTGCATGTATACAGTTTTATTTCTATTGCAGTGTACTGTGTGTTTCTGTTTCATGTGACAGGTGATGATGACTGGACTGAAAGCTGTAAAAAACAGAAGACAAGAAGAAGAAGGCAAAAAGGACAGTGTTGGAGAAAGTATAGTAGTCAGTATGAATGTGTAAAAAAAAATCTATATATTGAAATGTAAATTGAGTGAATATTGCAGTGAGATAGTGAGGAGCTAATATGATTGTACTGATTATTTGTAATAAACAAAATCTGTTTGAAAGAAAAATATTGTTTCATTGTTGTCAAACAGACTTGTCTATTCTATTCTGTTTATTTTTAAGTACAAATATGTGAAGTGATTAAATAGTGGAGTCAAAATAGATGTACTGTTTGAATGTTAGAAATATAATATTTATATTTTAAATAAAATACAGTAAATATTTGATTTTCTGTACAGATGTATTTTATTTAAATATAAATATTACATTCCTGTCTGTGATGTAAATATAGAACAATACAGTAACAAACACATTTATAAAATATATTTGGTTGTTATCATCAAACAAAAATCATATAATTGTGTATACAACACCGTTATATACAACAATTTGGGCCTATGACATCTCACATTGGGCTACCGTTTTTGGTTGCTGGATTTGCCGGGCGGGTCCGGGCAATCTTACACCACAAACGAGTCCAACCTTGTGTCTTAGGCATTGATTATTAAACATAATCTTTTTACCCCAATTTGAATTATTATCCCTATTCAAATATGTTAATAAATTCCAAATTTTCTTATGTCCATAATTGTCACCTAAATTATGTCCATAAATGTCAGGTATACAAATTATACCAATTTATAGTCTTAAATTATAACATGCCTTTTTAGGCCATTATATCAATTCACAATTATGTGTATATTCAATATTTCCCCATAATCCCCGCGTCGTTCGTTCACTTGACATAAAATATATGTGATGGACTAGCAAATAGACTAACACATAAAAAGGGAAGAACATCACAAATTTACATAACACACAAAATAAACATAAGCTTGCATAGCCAAAACAGTCATAAACGGTGTATTATCATGGATCTAAACATAGACCTAAAAGGTGTGAAACTGCATGTATGAATTATGGGTTTTCAACCAAACTTGCATAGATGATAGTCACAAACTTGCATAGACAATAATTACAAAACTTGCATAAATTATGTATGTCATAAATCTAAACATAAAGGTGTCAACTTGTATATATGGATCCAATTACTTCCTAAACTTGCATATGAACATAATTCTCACACTAACTAGCGTATGATTATCATACCAAACTTGCATATAATTTGATGTCATAAAGTAAACATAGGTGATATGGGCATATGAAAGGGATCCACAAGTTAATCAAAACTACCATATGTACCAACATCATGAACAACTAGCATAGATAATATCACATTTTTCATAGGTTCACAAGCATAGTCTTATCACCCAAATTACAACTTAACCTAATTAACTTTTTAATTATCTTGTTAAAGAAATCGAACTCACAACTTCGAGAATGTCTTGAGTATTGGGATCTGTATTCTGTAGTTGAATTAGCTCTCCTTTGAAGTAGACGTTGTCGGAATTGATTTGAGTTGAATAGGATTGAATTGAGTTGCTTTACTTTGCTTCTAGTTGGCGGCGACTACTCTACGTTGCGGAGAGATAGCATGACGGCCATGGATTTAATTTTGATTAGGTTTAGGGTTGAGTCTACATGTGTTTATATAGAGTTTAGGATTAATCTAGGCCATCCGATCAACCTAGGAGCAACCAGAACCGTCAAAACAACCAACTCAGCCCTAATGACTCAGCAGCAGGTCAGGATTGGGCCTACTGCAAATCTGCCCGAGGGGGCAGGTCGACCCCCAGGTCTACCCTAAGGTCGACCCCCAGGTCGACCTATGGGTTAGGTGGACACTAGGGTCGACCTGGCCTAGGGTGGGAATTTTCCCGCCCTGCCCGGTTCTGAGTCTGTTTTCGTTTTTGAATTTGAATTTTTTGAAACTTCCGATCGCCATAACTTCTTCGTACGAAGTCCGATTCACGCAAACTCGGACTCTATCTCAACCAAAATTCTGAGACGAACACAATAGCGTAACCCGTTTCCCTTAATTCCCACATTTATAATTAAATATTCTTAAGTTCATTACTTAAGGTTATAGAAACACGGGGTGTTACATATCACTAGGCCTTCAATGATACCCAGGGTACTCGGCCAACAACCTTCCGGTCCTCTAGACGTCCCTATTGTACCCATACTTTGAGTCCGCTAGAACTTATGACAATGATAATGTCTCAGCCTTTAGCATCTCTAGTCGTCCTCCTTACCAGCTGTTCATAGCTAAAGCGACCTTCTCGAGCAACCATTATCCATCAACTCACAACCTTTGAGTCGTCTTCAAATTCGTTGTTTTACACAATTAACAAACACTTCGCGATGCTTCGGGCATTCCTCCTTGAATTCGCGTCGAAGCTATAACCATTGTCGACTCTACACAAGCTTCGTTTGGTAAAAACAGCATTTTATAGCATTTTCATCTTCCTTACTATGAAAAACTGAATTTTTCATCAAAATAGCCTTTTATAGCGCTTCTGGAATGTTATCATATCTTCTTATTCAATTCTAGATCATTATGCTCGATCTTTGAAAAAGTGGTGATCGACCTTGCCCGAGCACCTATTTTCAACTGGGCGAGCCATGCCGATCAACGTTTTCTTCTTTACGCAAGCACGAAAATTTCGATCGATCCAATTCAAAACAACAGCATTTGTTAAGTGTTGTCTTTTCAACTGATCCGAGCGCATGCTAGACCCACGAAATACTGCTCCGATCAGCCTAAATTTGCTCAGAAACTCATGCCCACCACTCATAAAATTTCGGCCCGGTCCGCCCACTTTTTACAGCGTTTAACCAAACGCTGTCTTATTTCTTTTGCCCGATCCGATTTTAGACTTGCCTGACCCAAGCTGATCCCAAATTTTTGCCCGATCTGCCCAAAATTTTCTATGCCGCACACACTACTTTGGCCAAGAACGATTTTTCCCGACCCGAACTCAACCATCTTGCCCGATCCAATTTCCGGATCCGATCAAATGAAAACCGCCTGCTCCGCTAACATTTTCTCCACCCAATCTGATCAGTGAACTTGCCCGACCCCTTTTCTTTTGAAATTGCCTGATCCGATCTCTAGATTTTCCTGAACCGATGTGATCAATTAAAATTGCCTACTCTGCTCGTGATTTCACTCCATAATTTTTGGGCAGATGATTTTTGCAAAATGCCCGATCCAAGCATCAAAACTTTACCAAACCCGATCCGATCACTTTATTTGTGTTCATCCGCACGCATTTCCCCACCTGATCCGAAAACCAAATCCTTTTGCCCGACTCGAACACTATTTTGGCACATTTCTTCATTGCTGCACTCCAAAACTCCACCAAATTCACACGCGTAACTTCATAAAATTAGCCCGATCCAAGGTACCAAATCTTCAACAAGTCTTCATACTTAAACATGATTTAATGTGATACTCAAAAACGAATCAAACTCAGACTTTTTCAACAATCATAACTCAACTTAATCAACCAATTATCAACAAATCAACCATCAATTTAAACAATAATCAACGAACATTAAAACAAATGATCAAACACTTAAATGGATGTAAATATAGAACTAACACAATAAATTACCGTTCAAAAGTTGCTAGACTTAGATCTTATGGTGATTTAAAACTGAAATCATACTTACATTGATTAGATCTACAAGAAAACAACTTGAAATGATGAACATATGATCAAACAATCCATATACTCGGTTGAATCCGCGTGAGAGATGCTTATCACTCACCAATTCTTCAATCTAACTCTAAAATGACGATGTATGAATCTTGACAACTAAGATCCAACTTCAACTCTCTCGATTTGATGAAATATCTCTTCTCTTGATGTAGATCTAGCTTGATTTGATGTAGATCTTCAATCCCTCTTCGTAGATCTCGATTTTAATGGTGGAAAGGTGTATTTTCTTGAGAAAGGGAAATCGCAAGCTCAACCAAATGAGAGAATGAAGAAAGTAACCCTCTCTTCATATCCCTAACCCCCTATTTATAGCTTCCCACTAGCCCACTAATGAACCTCCTCAAATCAACCCATTGAGCTAAAAACCTGAACAACCAAATGTGAAACCTTAAAACAGCGATTCCTCTCAAACTGCTGGGACAAATATTTAATGTGACCACTCTACCGAAAAGGAAACATCATTTCCTTTCCAGTGAGACCAACCCCAGCACCTGATAATCCAAGTCAAAAGTTATGCCTTGTACAAAGCTAACAGGGGTAAAACGATCATAAATAAAATTGGTAAAAATCATGGACATGTCTCATATCCCCATGAACAACATATCAAAAGATGAGAATGATCGGACGCTCAGAGAATAAAATAAAAATATTTTACGATCTTCCGATGCGTAAAATGTAGGTCATTACATTCTCTCCTCCTTAGGAATTTCGCTCCTGAAATTCCAAACAAACACAGCAAGCATAACAACAATAGTACAAGTTACAACGGGGTAAGAATGACACGACATATATGGGTCATACCAACAAAGTGTTCTTGATGGGTGGCCTTCATCTTCTCTTCTGTTTCCCATGCACAATCGTCATCATCCTCACTCCATTGTACCTTGACCAGCTTAACCTTCTTCCTCCTAAGTTGTTTCGTGTCATTCCCTACAACGCGAAGTGGCTTACAAGGATTTCTAGCTACGGACTCGACTTTTACGTCTTCGTACTGATCTAGCTACATTCGAATCATGCACGAACTTCCATAGAAATCACATGTGAAAAACATTGTGCATACTCGACGTCTTTTCAGGTAGATCTAATCTATATGCAAGCTTTCCGATTCGCTCGACTATTGGAAACGGTCCAACGAACTTTGGAGCTAACTTTCCTTTACTTCCAAAACGAACAACATTCTTCAAAGGAGAAATCGTTACGAAAACCATGTCGCCAACGTTGAATTCCAAATCCATACGATGCTTGTCTGCATAGCTCTTCTGACGATCTTAGGCTGCCTTCATCCGTTGTCGAATGATCTCAATACAATCCGAAGTCTCTCTTATTATCTCTGGCCCAAGAGCCTTCTTGTCTCCGATTTCCAACCAACATGCTAGTTAATTGCACGGCCTTCCATACAATGTCTCGTATGGTGCCATCCTAATGCTCTCCTGGTAACTGTTGTTGTAGGTATCAACTAAATGTAGATGGTCTTCCCACGATCCCCCAAAATCCAACACACAAGCTCTAAGGAGATCTTTTAAAACTCGGTTGACTCTCTCGGTCTGACCATCAGTCTAGGAATGATAAGCCGTACTCAAACACAACTTAGTTCCCAAAGCTTCTTGAAAACTCTTCCAAAACCCACTCATGAACAATGGATCTCGATCGCTAACTATGCTCTTCAGGATACCATGGAATATGGTCATCCATTTTGTATACAGCTTAACCAACTTTGACGCTGTCCTAATCCATCTGACAGGAATAAAGCTTGCGCTTTTGGTCAAGCGATCCCCTATGACCCAAATCCCTTCATTCCTGCCATTGCTCTAGGTAATCCATCGATATTTGCTCCCACTTCCATGTAGGAACTTCCAATGATTGAAGCAACCCACTCAGTTTCTTCTGTTCATCTTTCACTAACTTACAGTTCATGCACTTAGAAACGAACTTTCCAACATCTATTTTCATCCCTTCCCAATAGTAGGTTCCCTTCATGTCCTGATACATCTTGTTTCCATCAGGATGAATTGTCAACTTCGAGTGATGACGTTCTCTTAGGACTTCATCTCTCAATCCGTCGATATCGAGAAGGACCAGTCGTGCTTTTCTTACGAAGCCAACCCTCTCGATCTACTTCAAAGTCCTTATTCTCTGGTTCTAACTTTTGGATTATCTCGACAAGCTTCTGGTCACGCTTTTGGCTCTCGCCGATCCCTTCAAAAAGAGTAGGTCTTATCGATAAACTTGCCAACATTTCAGGTTCCAAACTCACATCATGGTTTGAAATCAAATCCTGCCAAAAACTTAGGCTTTTCTTGTAACGACCCAAATTTTCGGTCATTTTAATTTGGATATTTATTTTTTAAGTATTTAAATTGGAATATTTAAGGATTTTTAGTATTTAATCCGTTTATTTAAAATGAAGTTTAAACGTTATAATTTATATTTAATTTAAAATGAGTTCGTAATGTCGCGGTAGTTCGTAATATTTAGTTTTGAACATCAATGGAGTATACAGGATTTGATAGAAGTTGGAATTTCGTGAAACAAGAAATGTTTAAATCTGTTTGATTATAATTTTCTAATGAACGAGAAAAACCAGGAACTCAGTTTATAGATTGTTAGTTATGTCTAACTAAAAAATTTAAAATAGTCGCTATGGAAATCGTTAATAAACGATAATGTTAATTTAATAAATTTAATAATGTTTTCCGTATAAATTAGATCTCGGTTAACTCGAACTTGTTGATGCGGAGTTATAATTCGATATTGACTAAATCTGAAGTGTTATACTATTCCATTCGGGCATATCTGTCGATAATAATTTTTTTATTTTTGAATTTAATTGTTTCATGATTTTATTGAATAATTTATCGATATTATTTTATAAGCTATTTATATAATTATTCAGACCTTACTTGTACGTATGTACGCAAATATCTAACGTGTGGATGTCATATATAAAAGTAGACGGTATAACATGCGCATCGGTATATAATCATCCATAGTGAATACAAAATCTCCAAGTTTACACGTGACCAAGCATACTGACAACGTATGTTAAATATGTAATGGATAATAATAATAACCAAACTTATAGTTTTTAACGAAATGAACTATTTGCAACAAGAAATAAAAACATCTAAAGCAGCAAATAGTAAAGAGAATATTGAAGCCAAGAATTTTCCAACCAATCTTGTTCAATAACAAAACTAAACATCAAATCACATACAGTAGAAAAAGGAAAATACAACAAGGAAGAGACAGCTTCCTCACATGAAAAATCTTTTGCCAAAATATATTTACAAATTTAGTACTGGTGTGAATTCATCCCACAAAAACTATTCAATAAAAATCTAAGTATCATACAAATAAAGAAGAAATGGGAAAAGAGATATATATATTATAAGACAGTTTATTCACGTGAATGTACCCTGCATCAAATCTTTTACCAAGCCCATTAACAATTTTACATATTGACGTGAACATTACAAAGCTTAGTATCATGTAAATAAAGAAGAACAAGGACAATGCAATAAAATATAAGATGGAACATCCTTTTCACGTCCATGTACTGCTGTACAGATCTTTTGCCTTGCTGATTAAAACAAACTTTAATACTAACATGAACTCCATCCAAAACATCAATTAAAATATATGTATTTCGGCAAATTTCCACCATCAATGTGGAATGAGAACACGTTGTGCAATAATGGGACTACTCAAACAGTATGCTTAATCTACCTCTCTCAGTAGCATGTAGTTCTTAATTTAGAAGACAGTATATGTTGAATCTATCGACCCATTAACTTAGTACCTTCAATCTTCTCACATCAGCAGACTAATGCATAGCGACTATCTGAGGAGAAAGCACATAGCTGCGGTACCTACTAAACATACATTGCCCTTATCTGCACATACCATTCACGTATATATACCCACTACAGTACCGATATTTCCCAAGCCAAAACGAGCTCACTTTGTCCACTTTTCTCACTTTGTAACTGGTTTAATTCGTGACCAGAACACCCAAATTAAGTCACGCAAATTAGCAAAGAATGGTAGTAACCCATTAGAATTTCTTCCAGCCCATAAACTCTTGATCCATACATTTATTCACCAAGTATTAAACAGAAAATATTTTAAGGTTAAAGAGGTCTAGGCGCTAACCTGATTTGATGAAATTCGAAGTAACGTGGAGGACTGAATCTCGCTTGAATGGAGTGATCTTTGTGGACTAATTATGGGCTAATGGCAAGGCCAGAGGAGGCGAGGGTCAAGTTGAAGGAGGAGCTGACTAGGGCACGGGATTTGGAGGTTGCGGATGGACTCCGATCAACAGAGGAGCGGGAGGCATTGCGATTTATCTTGGAAGCGTGATTGTTTAATTTGGACAAAAGGAAATGAAGCAGGGGTATGAAGAGAAGTTGCTCCGTTTTTTAATTTGAAGGGTATTTGAATTGGGCTAGGTTTTGGTTAGCACCTACAGGAGGATGGCTACAAGATTATGGGCATATTAAACGGAGAAGCCTAATTTCAGTGAACGAAAGTATGGCCTGCTAAGGTATTAACTAATAATTAGTGAAAATCATTATGAAATTAAAAGTCAATTAATAAATATTTTAAATTGTTAATAACCATATAATATTTAAACCACGACAGGATTTATAACAAGGCGGCCAGGATTCTGGAATTTGCGGTCACAATTTGGAACAAGGCGGGAATAAACGCATCGGTGAATAAAGGAGTCGAGCTATAATAATTTAAAACCAAGTAATTTGTTCGTTAATTAATTTAAATTAGTTAATTATTAAAATAAGGTTAATTTTAAATATTAACAACGTATTCATTTTACCAGAATTTGTCGATTCAAGATAGATTGGAACCGTATTTACGAATACGATGTTATGGAATGAAATTCAATTGGACATGGTTCGAATTATCTGGAATGAACTATTTACACAACGCAGATCAAAGTGAGTTAAACTTACTCAGTTCTTCCGCTTATAATTATTATAAGATGGGTTTATTTATTTTGTATGCCATTATTAGTTGTTTGATGATTGTTTGGATGCGTATTAAATATTTTTATATCAATCATTTAAATTAAATGGTTGTTTAATTTAAATGAAATGACATCGTTAACGATGACTTCCAAACAAGATAACTTACTTTGGTGGTTACATTTACAATAAAATAAACGAATTGAATTTAATTGAATGATTGAATTGGCGTTATTGATTGACCGTGATTAGTTAATTTATCAAGTTTATATTATCTTATCATATTAAATGATCTGTTATAATTGAGACAACCCATTGGATGCAAGGAAGGACAAGTTGGGGGAGCCCAACTGGATTCCTCAAATTTATTGTTTATTTTCATATGATCATTATATGAACTGTTGAACCCATATGATTGGATTATTGAATTGGTTATTGATTGTTAAACCCGAATTCAACATTTGTTTGGTTATTAACCAATGGGTGATATTGGTTGAGCAATTTATAGCAGATGGGAAAAATACAAACTGGTTTGTAAAGATGGATTTACCATCAGGTGAATCGATAGAAATGAAGTAATGAAATTTATTTTTATAACTGAATATAGATTTTTAAATATATTTTTAAATAA
Source organism: Allium sativum (assembly GCA_030737875.1). Lineage (NCBI taxonomy): Eukaryota > Viridiplantae > Streptophyta > Magnoliopsida > Asparagales > Amaryllidaceae > Allium > Allium sativum. The sequence continues at coordinate 18,706,969 of CM060924.1, forward strand.
AGTTTATAAAAATGAAACAAACCAACCATTTATATATTGTTGTTTTAACCATGAGTCACCATTTTTGTACCAAAATCTGCCATGTGTGAAGCACGTGCCTCATCTTAATTACTAAATAATCTTATAAAGTCGATTCTTAAATTAATAAAATTGATAAGCAAGTGGGAGGGAATTAACATGACGATTAATAACCAGGATTAATTATTTTTTAGAAACAATTAAAATGAGATTATTTAGAAATAGATTATTGTTTATTTAATAATAATCGAAGTAAATGAGATTATTTGAATTAATAATGTTATTTATTAATTTAAATGAAAAGACGAGTTAGAGTTAATCAATGGGTTAATCATGTTTTAAGATTGACCAAGCCAACTGTTTTAATGGAAATTGATTATTAAGTTAAATTAGTTTGTGTCGATTAGTCTAATGAAATAATTTGGCAAACAGTTGTTTAACATAATAAGATTTTAGAAAGGAAATTTAACTCCAGTTAATGATGAAGTAAGCTATGACTTTTATTTAATTTAAGTAATTATTTCTTAAATGAATTTCATTTAAGTAAGTAATTGATGTCAATAATAAAATATAATTGAATTTCAAAGGAAGTTTATGAACGGGTTTGTATTTAAACCGAATTTGGTAAATGAAGTTATAAAGTGATTTTAAGCGAATACAATAGGCTTAAAATAAATGTAACTTAATATTTGAATTTAGTAAAGGAAATCAAGATGAAAAAGGATTTTATATTAAACCAGAGATGTGAAAACGAGTTTTGAATAAGGAGACAGGGAGTTAAATTGTAAATTAACATTACCTAATAATGGTATTAGGTGTAATGGATGAGATTGAAGTAAGATTTCCCAAAGGAAATGATTTAAAAAATTAGAAAAGGGATTTCTGTAATTGAATTTGGTAATTTGAAATAAAAACCCAGATAATGGGACAAATAGTTTTAAAGAAGTTAAAGTTTAAAAGTTAATGTGTATTAATCATTTGCTAAATCAATGAATTTAGTAATAACCATATATTTAAAAAGGAGATTTCAAAAGCAAGAAGTTTTTATAAAGCCATATATTTTTATACCATAATGAAGTGGTATTAAAATGAATATGGGTTTTTGAATTACAATTCATATTTATCTTAAGATAAGAACGTTGTTGATCAAGGTCTGAGAGGTAATTAAAATACCCTAACTTGAACAATTTCAGGATTATCGAACGATGATATTAGTTGTGATAGTGGAGATGATAAAGTAAATTATTTTAGGAAAGTATAAGTGTAACGTCTCTAAAGAATTTGGATATATATACATATATAATGGGATTCCGGAATAAAAGGAAATAAAGAGGGGCTTGAGAATATGGAATGATATTTCCATAATAACAAAATAAAAGGGGGGGTTATAATGATTGTTTTACGATGGTAAGTGAATTGATCTCGTAATTGTAGATGATAAGTAATGTGGTGGCAAATGTTTTTGAAGGATAGTAACGGGAAATTAAATAGGATTTTAAGGTATTTCTTTTAAGTATTTTAATAAAATGAGTTGAGAATATTTATATATTAAAACTAATATATTATCTTTGGTATTACAACTAATATATTATATTAATGGACAAGTGATGTTGTGTAATAAACCAATGGATTTATTTTACTTTTTATGATTGTATATTTTGATAGTTAAATAACCGACTATCAAAATCATGCCAAATGCGTTGTTGGTACGGAAAGTCCGAGATCGAATTTATATTCGAAAACCATTATGAACAAGCAAATACGTAAAAGATGATGGTTGAAGATGGAGCAGTTGAAGACCATGGATCTTCATAAGCAGAAGGGATACTTGATAGATTTCTCTAATGTTGCAACCAGAAATATTTTGATAGTAATTCTGTCGTGGTTAAAATCTATGGATTGCAAGGACTACTCGCTACTGATCCATAGGGTGATTCCTAGGATGCAGTAGGAGGGTGTCTTCGGTTTGTCCAATCCCAGGACAACTTGTATTGACGAATGTCTGATAGAGTATTTCGAAAGGGATTACGTACGTTGATTTCTTCAAACGTACTATAGTTGGTGGCGGAAAGGGGCACTTCTCTTAGCTTAACCACTAGAATATTTTTGTGGACGTCAATTAGTGATATCTGATGTATCTGACGATGTGGCATTCAAAGTGAATGGTGGCCTGATATTATAAAGATATTTATGACCTCGAGCCTCATCAACCGGGTAATGACAAAAATCGGGCAGGCAGCATGGCTATGTGGGTCGCCCCCATTAGGGTGTACTTTCACCATCTAGAGAATATTCATATTTGTTACTTCTTTTCGCTTCTGTATCTCCCGGGAACGGTTATGTTGCTAGCAACCGTAGGTGACAATATATTCGATACACTCAAGAGAAATGAGTGGTCGGTCATGTGTGGGTCGGGTTGCAAGACGTTCTTGTTGAACCCAGTGTATTCCCCTCTAGAGATACACTATCGGCAAGTGGTTCCATACCTTGTCATAGTCGGAATCCATTCTCCAATAAGCGCCTGCGGTTTTGTTTGTATACTATATATGTGGAGCATGAGATGCAAGCGTTCTGCTAGATTCTATTTATTTTTATTTAGACACTATTACAATATTAGAAAAGTATTGATTTTCATTACTGTTTTGGGTTATCGTAAGGTAAAAACCCTCTGTGTTTATGTGTGGATTGATCTTATGATTATCCTTTCCTTTCAGAAAGGAATTTGAACTTTAAAATCTAGTTGGATGATATTATAAACTTAGCGGGTTTTTCTCACTCTAGTTCACCAGACTGACATGATGTTTGTAATGCTCGGGTTAGCCCGGATCTACAGGTTCAGGTTATAGGATGCTATGAAGTCCAAATACTTGTTGGAGAAGTTCAAACGTGTGATATTATATAGTACTTTCCGCTGTGTGATGTATATGAGGACAAATTATTATAACTGTCCCGGTGTATTGATGTACTCTGATGATTGTAAGTTTTATTTCAAGCTCTCAATCAAATTTATTTATATACTATATTTTGTTCGCTGCTATGTGAGACTCAGACTCTGTGTTGGATCTTCTTCTTCTATTCTAATATTTCTTTCTTTCTTATCTCACCCTCTAAATTCTTTCTAACAACTATCTGGTGTTTTTGATACTTGAGTTTTTGGCAAGTAAATGCGGGATTAAGTATTATTGCCAGAATTCGGGCGTTGAATTCCTACCGGGTCGTTGCATTTCCATTCCGAAAACATTGCTTCCGATCTTGCATGTCTTTGACTCAACGCATCTATATCTGTGTTACCTTTACCCGGAGTATAGGCTATACCGAAATCATACGACACCAAAAAATCTAGCCACCATTGATGCCGAAGATTCAAATCCTTTTGGGAGAGAAGATACTTCAACAACTTGTGATGAACAACTCGAACTGAACTCCCAGTAGATAATGTCTCCCTACCATCAGAGAAAACACAATCGCCGCTAACTCTAGATCATTAGTTGGATAATTTCTTTCATGCAGCTTCAGTTGGTGACTTGCATATGCCACGACTTTTTCCTTCTGTATCAGCACTGCTCCAAGCCCAATACCGCATGCATCGGTATACACAACCATATCTTCATTCCCACTCGGAATGGTCAACACAGGAGCACTCGTCAATCTCTCCATCAGGATTCCAAAAGCTTGCTCACACTTTGCGTCCCATATGAACAATTTATTATTCTTGGTCAATCATGTTAATGATGCAGCTATCTTAGAGGAATCCTTGATAAATCTTCGGTAGTAACATGCCAATCCAGGAAAATTTCTCACGTCCGTCGCATTCTTAGGTCTATCCCAATCCTAGATTGCTGCCACCTTAACGGGATCAACTGCTACCCCATTTCTAGAAATAACATGGCCTTAGAACTTTACTTCATTCTTCTAGAAGTAACACTTCGAAAACTTAGCCTTCAGCTGATGTTTTCGCAAGATTTCCAAAAATAATCTGGAGTGCATCTTGTGCTCTTCCTCGTTCCAGGAATAAACTAGAATATCATCCACAAACACAAGAACGAACTTGTTCAACTGATCTCAGAAAACCATATTCATAAGATCCACGAAATACGTTGGTGCATTAGTCAACCCGAATGGCATCACCAACCATTCAAAGTAACCGAATGGTGTCCTAAAAGTTGTCTTCGACACACTATCCCTTGCCATCCTTAACTGGTGAAATCCCATTGCCAAATCCATCTGAGAAAACACTTTAGCCTTTTGAAGCTGATTGAACAAGTCATCAATCCATGGCAACGGATACTTGTTCTTCTTGGTCAATCAACATACAATCTCAGAGATCCATCAGCCTTGGTTGCAAACACCATTGGTGCACCCCATTCAGACGTACTCCTCCAAATGAATCCTTTTCCCAAAAGTTCACGAACCTGCACGTCTAACTCTCGTCGTTCCTTAGGAGCCATCCGCCTAAGTGGTAAAACAATCGGTCTAGCACCCTCGATCAAATCGATTCTAAATCAATCTCTCGATGTGGAGGCAACCCTTTGACTTCATCAAAGACATCCTCAAACTCTTTAGCGATTGGCACGGATGACAAGTCTTTCTTTGGAATCACAAGAGAATATAGATAGCTTACGAAGACCCCATCTTCGGGCTTACATATAATCAACACATTTCTCCCTTCCACATCCCCGACTCTCACCTCGAGCTTCTCACAATTCACTCTTACCGCATACCTCCTAAGCTAATACATGCCCAAGATGATCCCAAACCCAGCGAAGTTAAGAGCAAAACAATCACACACAAAAGAGCAACCATGACTCGATAACACTAGACCATGACAAAGCATGCACAAACTGGACGAACCCCTTACTGAATTATTCACGATCAAGAGTCTATCACAAATCTTGGGTTCCAAACCCAAGTGACACACAAAGTCATTTCAAACGAATGAATGCGATGCTCCCGTTTCAAACAGAACTCAAACTGAAACACCTCTAATGGAAAGAGTACTGTAACGACCCGTATTCTACACATCATAGGATTGTAGAATATTTATTTCTTTCTCGTATGAAGTTGTATGGTCATGTAACTTTGGGAAACATCAATTAGAGTCATTTCCCATGTTCATGATTTTTGTCGATTTTTAAATGACCATTTTGCCCCTAGTTGGTACTGTTTTGGCCATAACTTTTGATTGGAAAGGAATTTTGACCTGAAACCACTTCCATTTGATTTGTTTGATAGTTTCTCTTTCCGTAGAGTGGTCATAATGGCCAAACGGACTTACCGTTTGGGAGATATGGCTGAAACAAGGTTTGGAGGGTGAAAAACTGCTTAACCGGGCCAAATCGGGTGATTAGCGAGTAGGCCCATAACCCATTTCGGGATTAGGGTTATGGGAGGGCTGAAATGAGATGGATAATCATTCCATTTCAGTTTTCTAGCATCCACTTATCACCAAGGAACCCTAAAAATGGCCTCCAACCTCTAAATCACCTCCAAATCATCTTTTGGTCAAGGATTTGGCTTAGCAACCCCTAATCAAGGAAGATCTTCACTAAAGAAACTTAGGAGCTGCTGTTTGGCATTGAGATTCACATCAAATCAGAGATTTATTTCGGATCTTGGTTTATTTTGTGGCTATGGTGAGTGATTTGCATAGTTTTGCACTAATTATGGCTAATTAGGGGTGATTAGTGTTAATTAGCGAATTTAAACATGATAAAATTCTGGAAAAATGTTTATAAAATTCGGAATGATGTTTTAGACCTCTGATATGAATTTGGGTTAATTTGGTTAAGTTTTGTTAGTCCTATCATTAGTTTCACCTAAACATGCTTAAGGGGGAAATATGGGATTTTGGGTATGTTTGATCCATTTCTACTTATTATATTGATGTTTTGATGTTTGTGGTTGATTATGTATGTTTCTATGACTGTATGGTATGCTTTGTGATTGATTAGAATAGTTAGAATGGTCGAAAACGCCGTCGAATGGCGTAAACAGCTCGCTGGACAAGGTGCAGGGATTCGGATCGCATAGGGGATTGAGGGACGATCGGATCGCCCTATGGGATCGTGGGACATCCCCACGAGTCGAGTCATCCCCTCCGAACCGAACCATCTGCGCAAGGCCCACGAGCAACAATCGTGAACTGCTACCCGATCTGATCCACTCGTGCTTCATATCACGATCCGAACAAGAGAAAAGCAGCATCCACGATCTGATGCACAGCGAGACGACGATCCGAACCAGGAGAGAACCACGAGCTGGAGGGGCGCGATCCGATCCGTATGGGGTATCACGATCCGAACCAAGGAGGGGAGCACGATCCAAGGCAAATAGAATGGGGACCGCAACGACGACCCGATCAGCTGGAGGATCACGACCCGATCCGATGCTTGAGGTGCGACCCGATCCGAATGCCTAAGACCGATCCGATCCGATGAAGAATGTGAAGGTTGATCCGATCCGATTCGATGGTGATGACCAATAACCCGAGATGCAAAGGTAGTCCAAATGGAAGTTAGAGCTCAGGATCCCGGAACCAGTTGAGAACCAATGAGTTCACTTCATGGTTGGACTTTGCTGCGGGACGTGTGCTAAGGAGTTGTCGACGTTCATAACTTCGATTCACCACTAAGAATGAATGATGGGCTACTTATCAGTGCAGTAGGGTCATTATGACCTGAGGGGCAAAGTGATGGTAGCAAGACTACGTTATCAGTGCAGTAGGGTCATTATGGCCTGAGGGGCAAGGTGATGCGTAGTAAGACTATGAGCCAGCGCAGATGGGGTGAATAACTCCATGGGGCAAGTGGACATAGTAAGGATTAGTAAGGCTATGAGCCAGTGCAGTGGGGTTCTTGTAACTCCATGGTGCAAAGTGGACATAGCAAGTGAAAGTGGCTACGTTATCAATGCAGTGAAGCCATTTATGACTTCATGGGGCAAAGTGATCATAGCAAGGTATGTTGGGTGATCGAAGTGGTGAATGTCGTATGCTTTATGCACCGAGTGAGAGATGTGAGGATGGATGCTATGTTTGATTGTTTGCCATCATTATGACATGCACACCTTCCCCACCTCCGTATCTTTATATTGATTGATATGATACCTTAGAGTGTTGTACAGTATGTAGTGCTAACTCTTTGGTTGCAGGTCCAGGTTCAGGTATGTTTTAGTCTACCTGTTATTGTTCACTTTAGATGCTTATCGCTCATACTAGGCTTTATGTCTGACCCAGAGTTTTATGTCTCCTCTTATTACTCTGGGTGCTCACACGAGCAGACTAGAGGCAGGTTAGCTGGTGATGCGCGAGTAGCTGATTCGGAGGTGGGCAGGAGGCTTCCACGTATGATATATATATATACACATTCTCCCTGTGTCGTTGGTGGTCACTACTTGGGCATTAGTAGTGTACCTCATTTACCTTACTTTTGCTTTGAGACAGTTTGAAAGTTGTAATAAGCTGTATTTTGGATTTCCGCTGCTATGATGTTTAGTTCTGATTTTCAGCTTATACACTGTCTCTCCTGTTTTATGTCAAGTATGTTATTATTATATTTTGTTCTATGCGCAGTGAGACATTCTACAGGTTCTTGGTATGTTCATTTCCTTCTTCCTTTTTCCTTCTGACGACCCGTTCCGTGCTAACTGGACATGAGTACAGCGCACTTTTGAAGTAAATGTCGGTTGGTGCGGGGCGGGCCGTCACACTTGGTATCAGAGCTCTAGGTTGCGTAGTTAACCTAGGGAAAACACTAGGGAGAGTTAGTGCGTATATGAGAGCGCGTATTTGTGATTACTTTGGTTTTCAAAAGCTATGTATATATATACTATTAGTAGTATAAGAATGAAGTTGCACTGCACTAGTACCACTATGGGGTCGTTAATCGTTTCCCTTTTACAGATTGACGATGAGCCGATATGTTAGTGGTACCGGTAGAGGGGCCAATAATGGGAATGCTGCTGACATGAGGGCGATGTTTACCAACCTCATGAGAGACATGCTTAGAGAAGTGCAAGGGGCAGTTCCCAATCCCGGAGCTGGTGTTGGCCCAGTAGTGCAGGCACCTAGGGTCGATTTCGCCAAGTTGTGTAAGGATTACACTAATCTTGGTGGAAAGCCGTTCCACGGAACGGAGTCGGCCACGGATGTTCAAGATTGGATGGATAGCTGTGACCGTATCTTTGATGACTTGGGTCTTGAGGATGCGATGAAGAGAAGGCTAGCGTCTCGTCAGCTGCAAGGGTGAGCGATGAATTGGTGGAATGCCATTAGAACAGCTACTCCCGAGGACCAGGTTACTTGGGTTTAGTTCAAGGCTCGCTTTAGCGAGAAGTTCATTCCAGCTGCCCAGAAGTCAATATTGTTCAAGAGGTTCTTGGAACTCAAGCAGAATGGGAGAGCAGTTTCTGATTATATTGCTGAGTTCGACACTTTGTCGAAGTATGGACTGTCTCTCATTGATACTCCTGAGAAGAAGAATGAGAAGTTCATTACTGGTTTGGATGGGTACTTGGGGGAAAGGCTTATCAACCACATCGATGAGACTTTTGAATCGATCGTGGGGAAAGCTTTGAGATCAGAAAGCCTTTACCCTAAGTCAAAGACTGAGGCTGCATCTGCAGAAGGGCCAAAGTCGCAAGCAGGCGGTGGAGGCAAGAATAACTCTCAGAATAAGAGGAAGCAGGACCAATCTAAGAGTGGCCAGAAAAAGAGTAAGAAGGATGTTGAGTGCTTCAGTTGTGGAAAGAAGGGCCATTATGCTAAAGAATGTCGGGCAAAGCCAGCGGAAAGGAAGTGCTACAACTGTGGTCAAGTGGGACATCAGAAGGACAAGTGTCCGCAACCTCTTAAGGAGAAGCAGATTGTGAAAGCATATGCTCTTGATGCTATTCCTTCTTCGTCGAATGCCCCAACTGCGGCGGAGAAAGGAAAGAATGTTGTTATTCAAGGTATGCTTTCTATTTATGATATACCAGTTCGAGTTTTGTTTGATACTGGGGCTTCCCGTTCCTTCATATCTAGTGACCTGGTAGATAGGTTGGGACTGGAACCCGAGATAGTCGATAGACCATTGGTTGTGACGAACCCGATTGGTGGTTCGACTAGCCTTAGTATGATTTGCAGGAATTTGGTCTTATCGAGTCATGGATGTATGTTTGTATGTGATTGCTTCGTTTTGGGCTTTACTGGGTATGGCATTATATTGGAAGTCGATTGGCTCCAAAGATACGGGGTGGTGGTAGACTGTGAGGGCTTTTTGGTGACAGTGAGGGCGGATGATGGGCGGAGGGTAGTGTTTGGTAGTCTACCTAGTGATGGGGTTATGGCTAGTTTTGTAAATTCCCTCGACATCCCGCAGGATGAGTTGTCAGATGTGCCCGTGGTTGGCCAGTATCCGGACGTCTTCGAGGAGGTGAACGGGCTTCCACCACACCGAGAGATTGAGTTCCGTATTGATTTAGTGAAAGATGCCAGACCTATAGTGATGCCACTTCGTCGTATGGCACCAAAGGAGCAGCGAGAGCTAGGGGTGCAAGTCAGCAATCTTTTGAAGAAGGGATTGATTAGAAGAAATGTCTCCGAGTGGGGAGCACCAGTTGTGTTTGCCACTAAGGCAGATGGTTCCCTTCGTTTGTGTGTGGACTATCGCGAGTTGAATAAGGTGACGAGGAAGAATAAGTATCCTCTACCGCGGATAGATGATTTGTTTGATCAGCTGGAAGGAGCAAGAGTGTTCTCCCAGTTGGACATCGCGACAGGATTTCATCAGCTTCGAGTAGCGGATGAGAGTGTTCCGAAAACGGCATTTAGGACGCCGTCTGGATTTTATGAGTGGCTGGTCATGCCGTTTGGGTTGACCAATGCACCAGCCTATTTTGTGGATCTTATGAATCGAGTATTCAGAGATCAGTTGAATAAGTTTGTTCTTGTGTTCGTGGATGATATCCTTGTTTATTCAAGGACAGAGGAGGAACACAAGGGGCACTTGAGGATAGTGATGGAGGTGTTGAGGAAACACCAATTGAAAGCGAAATTCTCTAAGTGTCATTTTTGGAGAAGGGAAGTAAGATTCTTGGGTCATGTTGTTTCAGAGTGTGGTATTGCCGTGGACCCTGCGAAGGTGGCTACGGTACAGGATTGGCCTACGCCCAAGAATGCAACGGATGTAAGAAGTTTCTTGGGATTAGCCGGATATTATCGTAAGATTATCCAGGACTTCTCCAAGATTGCAGCACCGTTGACTCAGTTGACTAAGAAGAATCAGTCCTTCGTCTGGGACGGAGTGTGTGAGGATGCCTTCAAGAGTCTAAAGGAGAAGTTGACGCGTGCGCCAGTGCTAGTCATTCCTAAGGGGAATGAAGAGATGACGGTATACACGGATGCTTGTGGTACCGGACTGGGTGCTGTACTGATGCAAGGAGGTAGGGTTGTAGCTTATGCTAGTCGACAGCTAAAGCCGCATGAGAAGAAGTATCCTACCCATGATTTGGAATTGGCAGCGATTGTATTTGCGCTGAAGATGTGGAGACACTATCTCTTGGGAGAAAGATTTGAGCTGTTTACCGATCATAAATCGTTAAAGTATCTCTTCTCTCAGAAAGATCTGAATCTCCGTCAGCAGAAATGGTTAGAGTTCTTGGCTTCGTATGATTTTGATATCGCGTATACACCTAGGAAGGGTAATGCGGTAGCCGATGCCTTGAGTAGGAGACATGCCAGCTTAGGGGCAATGTTTCTTGAATGGAAGCAACTGGAGTATATCGCGGGTTTTGATTTCAGACCAAAGTGCGAATTGGATCCAGTTATGCTAACTAGTTTGACGATTAGACCCACTTTGATAGAGCGGATTGGTTCTAGCCAGAGGGACGATCCTAATCTATTAGAAATCATCTCCAAGTTAGGGATGAACGTCGGCGGTGAGGAGATGAATGTGTATGGGCTTGGTCGAGATGGATGGCTTCGAAAGAATGGAAGACTAGTTGTGCCCAACGTGAATGGTTTGAGAGATGAAGTGCTTAGAGAATGTCATCACTCAAAACTGACTATACATCCCGGTGGTAATAAGATGTATCGAGACATGAGACAGACTTACTACTGGGAAGGGATGAAAAGAGACGTTGGGAAGTTTATATCCAAATGCATGAATTTTCAGCTAGTTAAAGCCGAGCAAAAGAAGCCTAGTGGGTTGTTGCAACCATTAGAAATTCCCGAATGGAAATGGGAGCAAGTCTCGATGGATTTCATCGATGGTTTACCAAGGACTAGATCGGGACATGATAGCATTTGGGTAATTGTGGATCGATTGACTAAGAGCGCAAGATTTATACCCGTCAAATCGACCAGAACGGCAGCCAAGTTGGCAGAATTGTATATGAAGTGGGTAGTGAGATTTTATGGAGTACCCAAAAGCATTGTGAGTGACCGAGACTCGTTGTTCACTAGTGGGTTTTGGAAGAGCTTACAAGAGGCTCTAGGGTCAGGATTACATCTCAGTACCGCATATCATCCTCAGACCGATGGTCAGACGGAGAGGGTGAATCGTATATTGGAAGATCTCTTGAGAGCTTGTATATTGGATTTTGGTGGATCATGGGATGACCATTTGCATCTAGTAGAGTTTGCATATAATAATAGCTACCAATCCAGTATCGGTATGGCTCCATATGAAGCTTTGTACGGAAGACCGTGCAACTCACCATCATGTTGGATAGAAACTGGCGAGAAGTATGTGCTTGGACCAGATGTGGTGAGAGAAACTTCAGATAAGATTAAGATCATTCAACAACGAATGAAAGCTGCTCAGGATACGCAAAAGAGTTATGCCGATAAGAGGAGAAGAGACTTGAAATTCTCCGTTGGCGACTTGGTGTTTGTTAAGATCTCTCCGTTGAAGAGCGTGATACGATTTGGCAGGAGAGGCAAGTTTGCACCAAGATTTGTTGGCCCGTTCCCCGTTCTTGAATTAGTCGGGAATTTGGCGTATAGAGTTGGCTTACCAGAGAAAATGGCGGGAGTTCACGATGTATTTCATGTTTCCCAACTAAGGAAGTTCGTTCACGACTCAGATGTGACTATTTCACCTGATCAGTTAGAGGACTTCGAAGTAGAACCCGAGGCGGTTGGGAACCGCAAGCCGATTCGTATTGTGGGGCACGATACAAAGCAACTTCGAAGGAAGTCGGTGAAGCTAGTCAAGGTTCAGTGGGGCGAGGACGAGAATGATTGTACTTGGGAGACAGAGGAGAGCATTAGGAAAGCACATCCAGAACTCTTTGCCTGGTAAGGTTTACTTTGCAATCTAGTTTTCCGCATGCTAGGGTAGACTTTTTTTGCTTGTTTTGCATGTTGATTGTTGTTTTATGATTGATAGGCATGCGGGACCTTTGTGTGTGTTTGGATTAGGGAATTTCGGGGGCGAAATTTCTTAAGGGGGGGAGAGTGTAACGACCCGTATTCTACACATCATAGGATTGTAGAATATTTATTTCTTTCCCGTATGAAGTTGTATGGTCATGTAACTTTGGGAAACATCCATTAGAGTCATTTCCCATGTTCATGATTTTTGTCGATTTTTAAATGATCATTTTGCCCCTAGTTGGTACTGTTTTGGCCATAACTTTTGATTGGAAAGGAATTTTGACCTGAAACCACTTCCAATTGATTTTCTTGATAGTTTCTCTTTCCGTAGAGTGTCATAATGGCCAAACGGACTTACCGTTTGGGAGATATGGCTGAAACAAAGTTTGGAGGGTGAAATACTGCTTAACCGGGCCAAATCGGGTGATTAGCGAGTAGGCCCATAACCCATTTCGGGATTAGGGTTATGGGAGGGCTGAAATGAGATGGAGAATCATTCCATTTCAGTTTTCTAGCCTCCACTTATCACCAAGGAACCCTAAAAATGGCCTCCAAACTCTAAATCACCTCCAAATCATCTTTTGGTCAAGGATTTGGCTTAGCAACCCCTAATCAAGGAAGATCTTCACTAAAGCAACTTAGGAGCTGCTGTTTGGCATTGAGATTCACATCAAATCAGAGATTTATTTCGGATCTTGGTTTATTTTGTGGCTAAGGTGAGTGATTTGCATAGTTTTGCACTAATTATGGCTAATTAGGGGTGATTAGTGTTAATTAGTGAATTTAAACAAGATAAAATTCTGGAAAAATGTTTATAAAATTCGGAATGATGTTTTAGACCTCTAATATGAATTTGGGTTAATTTGGTTAAGTTTTGTTAGTCCTATCATTAGTTTCACCTAAACATGCTTAAGGGGGAAATATGGGATTTTGGGTATGTTTGATCCATTTCTACTTATCATATTGATGTATTGATGTTTGTGGTTGATTATGTATGTTGCTATGACTATATGGTATGCTTTGTGATTGATTAGAATAGTTAGAATGGTCGAAAATGCCGTCGAATGGCGTAAACAACTCGCTGGACAAGGTGCAGGGATTTGGATCGCATAGGGGATTGAGGGACGATCGGATCGCCCTATGGGATCGTGGGACATCCCCACGAGTCGAGTCATCCCCTCCAAACCGAACCATCTGCGCAAGGCCCACGAGCAACAATCATGAACTGCTACCCGATCCGATCCACTCGTGCTTCATATCACGATCCGAACAAGAGAAAAGCAGCATCCACGATCTGATGCACAGCGAGACAACGATCCGAACCAGGAGAGAACCACGAGCTGGAGGGGCGCGATCCGATCCGTATGGGGTATCACGATCCGAACCAAGGAGGGGAGCACGATCCGAGGCAAATAGAAAGGGGACCGCAATGACGATCTGATCACCTGGAGGATCACGACTCGATCCGATGCTTGAGGTGCGACCCGATCCGAATGCCTAAGACCGATCCGATCCGATGAAGAATGTGAAGGTTGATCCGATCCGATTCGATGGTGATGACCAATAACCCGAGATGCAAAGGTAGTCCATATGGAAGTTAGAGCTCAGGATCCTGGAACCAGTTGGGAACCAATGAGTTCACTTCATGGTTGGACTTTGCTGCGGGACGTGTGCTAAGGAGTTGTCGACGTTCATAACTTCGATTCACCACTAATAATGAATGATGGGCTACTTATCAGTGCAGTAGGGTCATTATGACCTGAGGGGCAAAGTGATGGTAGCAAGACTACGTTATCAGTGCAGTAGGGTCATTATGACCTGAGGGGCAATGTGATGCGTAGTAAGACTATGAGCCAGCGCAGATGGGGTGAATAACTCCATGGGGCAAGTGGACATAGTAAGGATTAGTAAGGCTATGAGCCAGTGCAGTGGGGTTCTTGTAACTCCATGGGGCAAAGTGGACATAGCAAGTGAAAGTGGCTACGTTATCAGTGCAGTGAAGCCATTTATGACTTCATGGGGCAAAGTGATCGTAGCAAGGTATGTTGGGTGATCGAAGTGGTGAATGTCGTATGCTTTATGCACCGAGTGAGAGATGTGAGGATGGATGCTATGTTTGATTGTTTTCCATCATTATGGCATGCACACCTTCCCCACCTCCGTATCTTTATATTGATTGATATGATACCTTAGAGTGTTGTACAGTATGTAGTGCTAACTCTTTGGTTGCAGGTCCAGGTTCAGGTATATTTTAGTCTACCTGTTATTGTTCACTTTAGATGCTTATCGCTCATACCAGGCTTTATGTCTGACCCAGAGTTTTATGTCTCCTCTTATTACTCTGGGTGCTCACACGAGCAGACTAGAGGCAGGTTAGCTGGTGATGCGCGAGTAGCTGATTCGGAGGCGGGTAGGAGGCTTCCACGTATGATATATATATACACATTCTCCCTGTGTCGTTGGTGGTCAGTACTTAGGCATTAGTAGTGTACCTCATTTACCTTACTTTTGCTTTGAGACAGTTTGAAAGTTGTAATAAGCTGTATTTTGGATTTCCGCTGCTATGATGTTTATTTCTGATTTTCAGCTTATGCACTGTCTCTCCTGTTTTATGTCAAGTATGTTATTATTATATTTTGTTCTATGCGCTGTGAGACATTCTACAGGTTCTTGGTATGTTCATTTCCTTCTTCCTTTTTCCTTCTGACGACCCATTCCGTGCTAACTGGACATGAGTACAGCGCACTTTTGAAGTAAATGTCGGTTGGTGCGGGGCGGGCCGTCACACTTGGTATCAGAGCTCTAGGTTGCGTAGTTAACCTCCAAAGCATATTCCTTTACAATCTTTTTTCCCTTATTTGCTTTTGGACAACTTCCTTCACATGCCCAGGTTTTCCACACTTGAAGCACTTCTTCTTAGCCTTGGTATTCTTGCACTCATTAACAAAATGACCATTCTGTTGGCAGTTAAAGCAAACCACCTCACTCTTTGGCTTCATCTTGCCATCATTTCCTTTCTGATGTTGCTGCTTTCTCTTTTTGTTGTTGTTACCACTTGCTTTGGTTTCAGAGCTTCCTTAGTTACAGCAATAAAAGTCTCTCCTTTTTCTAGAAACAAACTCTCATGTCGAACAACTTTCTCTTCTATCTTCTCGTACAGATCGTCCAAATTATTCACCAACGGTTTCCCAATATGCTTGTCTAAGCCCATTACAAACTTCTCATTCTTCTGTTATGGAGTATTGATGTACGAGCGAGCATACTTGGACAAGGTTTCAAAGTCAGAGATATACTCCAGCACTGGTCAATCATTCTGTTTGAGCTCCACAAACTTTTTGAATAGAACAGACATATGATCAGTAGAGATGAACTTTGTCTCGAACTTGAATTGGAACTGTTGCCATGGAATTTCTTCGCCTGGAGTCTCTAGCGTAACTGAACTCCACCAGTCCATGGCTCTACCTTATAGCTGCCTTGATGCAAGCTTCCTCTTGGTTGCATCATCTATGGCCAAGTCACCAAAGATCCTTATGAAAGCATCCATACATCTTTGGACCTCTTCAGTTGGCTCTGTCCCTTTGAAAGACTTATCCCCAAGAGAAGTGAAGTCTTTCCACAGCTTCGCGAAGTCCACAGCTCTTGGTACTTGAACTTGAACTCCTGCATCAACCGCAACTGTTCCAGGAGCGGGTACCCTTCTCATGAATGCCTCAATCATGGCTTCAAACAATGCTGGGTAGTCTGCTATACCACCATTGCCCCCTCCAGAACCAGTCTCATCCTAGCAGTGTGTCTAGATGTCCTGCGATTCATTCAAAATCTGCAATAGAGAATGATTAGCTTACAACCGAGATATACTGCTATAGAGCCAAACGTTATTACACTATATACTGCTATATAGTATTCATCCATCAAAATCTACAAATATATCACTCATACGTTATTACGTCCTCGAACTTTGTTTAAAATCGATGACCAAGATCTGATACCAAGTGGGACGACCGCCCATAAATCATGCACTTAACAAGAGGGAAAATGAGCTGAAAGGTGTGCCAGACAGCTATGGAAGATCATCTAAGTAGGTAAACATACGCAGAACCTGTCGTAGAACTCACAGCGCAAGGATAAAATATAATAGAACATATACAACAGGTAGAAATAGTAGGGCATCATATAACAGAAATCTAAACTTTCATATCATACTGGAAAAAATCCATACAACTTTGGAATATACTGTAGAAATATGTACATGAAACCTCACTACATAACCCTCAGAGTAACACTCCAACAAACAATAGCGGAACATCGAATATGTATGGTAACGAAAATAATACGCAAGCCTCCAGGTCGTCTTCGGTCGGCAACATCGTTAACTAAGATCTACCATCTACAACCTACTACTCAGTCCGCCCATCCACAACATCGTAGATGGACAACCCAAGATAATAAGGAGAAAAATAAAATCTTGAGTCAGACAATAGTCTTAGTGAGCGACAAAATAGCTATCTAACATAAGCAATAAAGTATATGAAAGTAGGCAGAAAGAATACCCAATCTACTAACATCAATAGAGAAGAACCCAAACCCGTCTTCCCCATATCCGATAGTGATAGCCTTTACAACAAGCAATAGTAATCATAAAACTAGTTAAGTCCTATGTAAATAGCCCTAATCGAGATCAACATCCCTTAAGCACAATCCACGAAGGCCGAACCCAACATCAGACAAGCACCCAAGAAATGTCTCCTTTGATGTCCAACAATCTACGTAGGTACAAGCAAAGCAAACAATCACCCATGACTGAGGCTATCATTGCCTAATCCTTCTTAGAAACCATCATTAATCGTATGACTGGCCAACCTTGTCATCCGTCAAGGACTAATGGTAACCCCGGTTCTAGAAAAAACTCTATATGCCTTTCAATGATATGTATCTCTAGGCCTTTCAACGATACCCATGGTACTTGACCGACGATCTTCCTATCTTTTAGACGTCTCTATTGTACCCATGCTTTGAGCTCACTAGAACCTACGACAATGATAATCTCTCAGCCTTTAGTATCTCTAGTTGTCCTCCTTAAAGGATGTTCATAGCTCAAGCAACCTTCTTGTGAAACCATAATCCATCAACTCACAACTTTTGAGTCGTCTTCAAATTCGTTGCTTTGAACGATCAACGAACACTTCACGATGCTTTAGACATTCCTCCTTGAATTCTCATCAAAGCTGTAACCATTGTCGACTCAACACAAGCTTCGTTTGGTCGAAACTGCATTTCATAGCATTTCCAGTATCCTTGCTGCGAAAAACTGAAATTTTCATCAAAACAGCCTTTTATAACACTTCTGGAATGTCATCATATCTTCTTGTTCAATTCTGGATCATTATGCTCAATCTTTGAAAAAGTGGTGATCGACCTTGCCCGATCACCTATTTTCAACTCCGCGAGCCTTGCCGATCAACGTTTTCTTCTTGGCGCACGCACCAAAATTTCGATCGATCCAATTCGAAACAACAATGTTTGTTAAGCGCTGTCTTTTCAACCTAATCCGAGAACTTGCTAGACCCACGAAATACCGCTCCGATCAGCCTAAATCTGCTCAAAACCTCGTGCGTGCCACTCATAAAATTTCGGCCCAATCTGCCCTCTTTTTACAGCGTTTAGTCAAACGTTGTCTTATCTCTTTTGCTCGATCCGATTTCAGGCTTGTCCAACCCGAGCTGATCCCAACTTTTTGCCTAATTCACCCTAAATTTTCTATACCGCACACGCTACTTTGGCCAAGAACGATTTTGCCCGACCCGAGCATAACTATCCTGCCCAATCCAATTTTCCCGATCCGGTCAATGAAAACTGCCTTATCCGCTCACATTTTTTCCACCCGATCTAATCAGTGAACTTGCCCGACCCCTTTTCTTTTTAAATTGCCCGATCCAATCCCAGAGTTTCCTAAACTGATGTGGTCAATCAAAATTGTCTGCTCCGCTCGTGATTTCACTCCAAAATTTCTTGGCTGATCCGATTTTTGCAAAATGCTCGATCCAAGCACCAAAACTCTGCCAAACCCAATCCAATCACTTTATTTGTGCCGATCCGCACGCATTTCTCCACCTGATCCGAACACCAAAGCCGTTTACCCGACCCTAACACTATTTTGACCAATTTATTCAATGTTGCACTCCAAAACTCCACCAAATTCACACGCGCAACTTCATTAAATTAGCCCGATCCAAGGTCAATCATTTAGTCCGATCCGAGTGCTAAAATCACCAAATCATCAACAAGTCTTCATACTTAAACATGATTTGATGTGATACTCAAACACGAATCAAACTCCAATTTTTTCAGCAATCATAACTCAACTTAATCAACCAATTGTCAACAAATCAACCATCAATTCAAGCAATAATCAATAAACATTAAAACAAATGATTAAACACTTAAATGGATCTAAACATAAAACTAACATAAAAAATTACCGTTCAAAAGTTGCTATATTTAGATCTTATGGTGATTTAAAATTGAAATCATACTTAAATCAATTAGATCTATAAGAAAACATCTTAAAATGATGAACATATGATCAAACAATCCATATACTTGATTGAGTCCACGTGAGAGATGCATATTACTCACCAATTCTTTAATCTAACTCTAAAACGACGGTGTATGAATCCAGATAGCGAAGATCCTCCTACAACTCTCTCGATTTGATGAAATCTCTCTTCTCTTGATGTAGATCTAGCTTGATTTGATGTAGATCTTCAATCCCACTTCATAGATCTCGTTTTAATGGTGGAAAGGTGTATTTGCTTGAGCAAGGGAAATCATAAGGTCAACCAAATGAGAGAATGAAGAAAGTAACCCTCTCTACATGTCCCTAACCTCCATTTATAGCTTCCAACGAGCCCACTAATGGACCTCCTCAAATCAGCCCATTAAGAGCTAAAAACCAGAACAACCAACTGTGAAACATTAAACAACGATTCCACCCAAACCGCTAAGCCAAATCTTTAATGTGACCACTCTACGAAATGGAAAACATCATTTTCTTTCCAATGGGACCGATCTTAGCACCTAATTCGATTCGAGTCAAAAGTTATGCCCTATACAAAACTGATAATGGCAAAATAGTCACAAATAAAATTAGTAAAAATCATGGACATGTCTCATAGCATATCAAAAGATGAGAATGATCTGAACATCAGGGAATATAATAAAAATAATTTACGATCTTCCGATATGTAAAATGTGGGTCGTTACAATTACTTAATATTTGAAGTTAGAAAACGGAAATTGGGGAAAAAGGATCTATGTTAAACCCGAGTTTTATAAACAAGATTTATGAAAGAAATGTGAGGGCTAAAGCGTTAAATTTAAATTAACGTTACTTAATAATAAAACTAAGTGAAATGAATAGAATTGAAAATAAGACTTAAAAAGGAAAATGGTTAAATAGATTAGGAAAAGAGTTTTTTAAAATGGTATGATGTAAAAGATTTAAGAATTGGATTTTTGTAAATAAAAATCCGTGTTATAAACTAAATTAGTTTAAAGGAATTTAAATTTAAAAGGGGACGTTAATAAGAAATTACTTGTTAATAATATTTTTCGTCAACACCAGAGATATGTCTAAGGAAATGGACCTATGGGGAAAAAATGTCATTATTCAGTTCCTCCAAGCTTGAGTTAGTTCACCGTTCCTAGATATCAAGGCCTTGGCATAAGTGTTTCCCCGTGAAGAAAGCGTCAGGTTGCTAAGAACCTAACGGCTTGTGTAGGGATCTTCCGATGATCCTACCGCGTAGCAAAATACAAAAAAAAATATTGAAGAAAATCATGGCATGCAAAAAAAAGCAAGAACACACACAATTAATAGTGGTTCGGTTCGACTTGAACCTAAATCCACTTTAAGGGCTTTGATGATTTTATTCATGGAGGAGGTTACATAAGAAATTCCCAAATTGATTTACATATTTGGGTTAGTTCTCTTAGAAATGAGAGAAAGATTGTGGAATCAGGAAGATCATCCCCCTCTAAAATGAGACCCCTGTCTTCTTAATTATAGAGGTTTTGGGCCCCCATTTATTGCTTTTCTTTCTCGCCACTTTTTTTGGTGCCATCTTTTTGTTCCCGCCTTTGGCTTTTGCTTTTTTGGTCTTTTCCTTCCTTTTTCCTGCTTCCTACAGCCTTCTACTGCCTGTTTCGTCTTTTTCTGGCTTTAACCCTTTCATCATCAGCCTTTTGTCAACAGCCTTTCGTCAACAACCGTTCGTCAACAGCCTTTCGTCAACAGCCTTTTGACACCAGCCTTTCGTCAACAACCTTTCGTCATCAGCCTTTCGCCAATAACCTTTCGTCAACAACCTTTCGTCATCAGCCTTTCGCCAACAACCTTTCGTCATCAGCCTTTCGCCAACATCCTTTTTCCATCAACCTTTCGTCATCAGCCTTTCGTCATCAGCCTTTCGCCAACAGCCTTTTGCCATCAGCCTTTCGTCATCAACCTTTCCTCATCAGCCTTTCATCACCAGCCTTTGTTAAACTTGTTTTAGCCATTATTCCCCAATGGTACGTCCGTTTATTTAATGTGACAACTCTACGGAATGGGAAACCATCATCTGAATCCAATGGAAGTGGTATCAGGTCTGAATCTCTCACCAATCAAAAGTTGTAGGAGAAACAAGATTTTATCTCCTTCTTTCAGTGTTGAAATAGGTGTATCCAAGGCTTTTCCTTTTATACCTTCTGGTATTGGAGCTTTTGCTTCTTTATATTCGACCAGTGTGATTTTTGGTGTTAACAGTTATCCCCCTTTTAGTATAAAGAAGCTTTTGTTCTTTAGGACAAAATCCTATGGCTCCGGCATAGCTTGCCTGTCACTCAAAAACCAATAAAAATATTTGGTATTAGTATTGTATAACCAAGAGTAATGATGCACGGGGAAGTGTAAAATTTCCTCAATCAACTTGGGCCTGACATGAAGCCAAAGTTATGAACTTTTTGTGGACATAGTGTGAAAATTAAAACATGTATTCATGCTTGATGATATGATTTAAAATACAACATTCTTCTATCAATGTTGGATGAGCATTACTATTGTTACTTAGACATTCAATTATCTATAATTCATCCTTGAAAGTGTGATATAACAAATCCAAAATTTACATATGGATATTTGCAATCAGAGGTTCATCATTGACGGACATAATATGTTAATAAAAGTAACATGACTTGCATAGCGAGTGATATATAATTTATAATGTGTGAAGCATTGCTTTTAATCAGAACTTATAGTAATAAACTTAGGGGTAAAAATAGCATAAGTTTAAAAAAAAAATCCCTATTGCGGTGTCGAGGAACCATAACCTTTGTTTAGAGATTTCAAGTAAGAGACTAGAAATGCCAAGCCAAGTACCTATGATATAAGATTAGAACCTTGCGATCCGGAATTAGTAAAAAAAAAAACCAAGATTCATACTCGGGTAAAGCATAAATTAGAAATCATATGAAAGCCCCAAGATTCATACTTGGGTAAAGCATAAATCAGAAATCATATGGAAGCCCCAAGATTCATACTTTGGTAAAGCATAAACCAGAAATCATACGGAAGCCCCAAGATTCATACTTGGGTAAAGCATAAATCGGAAGTTCATGTCCAAGAACCATATCTTTAACTAAGAGTTATTAAATAATGTCATAGCTAAATAAAATGCACTAATAAAAGGCATGGAAGAAACATAGAAGGTTACTTAAGGATCATCCAACGAAAGCATCACAAACCATCCAAAAACCATACATGTGTATAGTGTTAACCTATCAAATATTATCAGAAGCGATCAAGCAACCATAGATTATGTGTGTGTTTCTCGGATGTTTGCTCAGAGAACATTTGGAAGAAAGAGTCTTAAATATTTCGAGAAGTAATCTTCGGGTATATATATATATATATATATATATATATATATATATAGGGTTGCTTTCATAATAAAATTACCCTATCCTGAGATGATTAGTCGTTTAGCGGGAGCTTCTCTCAGTTTTCTAGCCGTAGGGTATTTAGCGTCTAGCCTTACTCCTAACCAATTGGATATGCAAATGAATGAATGCTCTCTAAGGGAGCGACACTGGTCCCTTTCTATGGGAAGATGTAGGAATTACTAGTCCCACTTTGGGATATTATAATTTGTAGGGGATGTTAGCCTCACTTAGGAGGCGACTCCGCAAGGTGGAGATGTAACTTTGTTTGTTAGCCCCACTTAGGAGGCGACTCCACTAGGTGGAGATGTAACTTTGTTTGTTAGCCCCACTTAGGAGGCGACTCCACTAGGTGGAGATGTAACTTTGTGGCTTCTCTCCTTGGAAGCTTTGTTTGACGCTCCTCTTCTGGGAGGTTGTGTTTGTTGTTGCTTCTCTCTTTAGAAGCTTTGTTTGTCGCTCCTCTTCTGGAAGGTTGTGTTTGTTGTTGCTTCTCTCTCTGGAAGCTTTGTTTGTCGCCCCTCTTCTGGGAGGTTGTGCTTGTTGTTGCTTCTCTCTCTAGAAGCTTTGTTTGTCGCTCCTCTTCTGGGAGATTGTGTTTGTTGTTGCTTCTCTCTCTGGAAGCTTTGTTGATATTGCTTCTCCCTTCGGAAGTTTTGTTGATGTGGCTTCTTCCCTCATAAGCTTTGTTGATGTGGCTTCTTTCCTCAGAAGCTTTGTTGATGTCGCTTCTTCCCTCGGAAGCTTTCACTACAAGAAATATGTCTATTCACAGCGTTGAAAAACGCTGTTATAGCCTTTAACAACGTTTTGATGAACGTTGACTAACAACATGCTATTATAGGTCCCTGGATATATTACAGCGTTTTCAAAACTATTGTAGAAAATTGACATATTACAGTGTTTCAAATGGTGTTGTCCTTATGTTTATACAGTGTTTTATATTGTTCCAGAAATGTTGTTATCTCCCCTTTCTACAGCGTTTAACCACATATCACAGCATTTCTCCAAGTTTACAATTCTTTACTATCACAATGTTTTGCCACATATCACAGCGTTTCTGGAAGTTTACATGTTCTTTACTAGCACAGCGTTTTGCCACATATCACAACATTTTCTGCATCTATCACAACATTTACATATTGTAGTATCAAAATATTCATGCATATCAACAACATGTAAATATATATCAACCAACTAATTTCATAATACAATATTCATACACAATATCCGTCGAACAAAGTCACGATATCTACAAATAAAACAAAATTTCCATAAAACAAGTTTGCGTCGAATACCAATAAAATGAACATCTAAAAGTTACTTCTTTCTCCGTAATCAGATATCATAAGCGGTCTTTTTGTTGAGCGATCTTCAGAAGCGCCTGACGATATTCTGATTATAGCCGAATGCACAACGATGACCATCTCCAATACCTATACACATGTTTTCATGTTAGCAATTGGTCATGCTTTCATAATTTTTAATTATTGCTATTATTATTATAGAATACTTGGTAATATTTTATATTTTTATATACTTAGTTAACTTTTATAAACTAAACTTCTAATTTTTTATAAATTTAGTAAACTTAGTTAATTTTTATAAAACTTAGTTAATTTTTATAATAGTTAGTTAATTTTTATAACAGTTAGTTAATTTTTATAATACTTAGTTAATTTTATAATACTTAATTAATTTTATAATACTTAGTTAATTTTTTATAAAATTAGTAAACTTAGTTAATTTTATAATACTTAGTTAATTTTTATAAAATTAGTAAACTAAATTATTTTTTTATAATAGTTAGTTAATTTTTATAATACTTAGTTAATTTTATAATACTTAGTTAATTTTATAATACCTAATACTTAGTTAATTTTATAATACTTAGTTAATTTTTATAATACTTAGTTAATTTTTTATAAAATTAGTAAACTTAGTTAAATTTTATAATACTTAGTTAATTTTTTATAAAATTAGTAAACTTAGTTAATTTTTATAATATTTAGTTACTTTTTATAATAGTTAGTAAATTTTTATAAAATTAGCAAACTTAATTTATTTTTTATAATAGTTAGTTAATTTTTATAAAATTAGCAAACTTAATTTTTTTTTTAATAGTTAGTTAATTTTTATAATACTTAGCTAATTTTATAATACTTAGTTAATTTTATAGTACTTAGTTAATTTTTTATAAAATTAGTAAACTTAGTTAATTTTTATACTATTTAGTTAATTTTTATAATAGTTAGTTAATTTTTATAATACTTAGTTAATTTTATAATACCTAATACTTAGTTATTTTTATAATACTTAGTTAATTTTCATAATACTTAGTTAATTTTTATACGTTTATTTTTTTTTATAAATCTTAGTTAATTTACTACTATTATAAATCTTATTGTTATTATTATTATATAGAAGTTTACTTATGTTTTGTATTTTTATTTGCTTTGTTAATGCTACGTGAATGCCATGAACATGTAGTATGATGAATATAATTACTTACAGAAAAATATGCAGAAGCATCGTCGTCATCGTCGCCATTGGAAAGACTCAAGGCATGTCCCATTAACAAAAGGGTCATAAGCTACACAACAAAGTCAAGTAATAAGTTGACGTTAACCAACTGGTCGATAGAAGGAAAACTAAAAACAACAGCAAATTTCAGACGTCTGAACCTATTTTCAGACGTTTGACCTATTTTCAGACGTTTGACCTGGTTCATACGTCTGAAAACTCTGAAATGGATTTCAGCCAATGCCCTTAGACCATTTCAGACGTCTGAAATTTATTTCAGACGTTTAAAAATGTTCTCGGGTAATTTTTAGACCAGATTCAAACGTCCGAAATTTATTTCAGACGTCTGACCTACTCTGATATGATGTACTTAGGCTAAAAATGGTTTTAGTTAATGCAGATACATAAAATAAAGAATCCAATTAGCCGGCAAGAGTCAATAGATTGAAAAGAAACTAATTACCTGAACTGAGCAATTCAGCAAGAGTTGCTGCAAATATGCTAACAGCATTGAAATTGCCCGGCAAATATGCAAATATCCTAAAGAAAATGTTGATTATTAAAATCAGAATTAACTAAGAACGTATGTTGATTTCCATGGTATAACAAAAAATGTTGATCGCATAAACATAAAATAGTGAATACTGATAAGGGGGAGTGTTTTTTGCATAACTAGATCCTCCCTACATGCATAACAGTGTCAAGCTTTTCCAATCTCTGAACAAGTGTGGCATTGCTTGTATAAGCATTTCTACATAACTGCCTTTTTGGTGGCCTTCCACATAGTCATTCTTCAGAGAGCTGCATCGACCAAAAATAAATATATAAATCACATTTGGAAACTGTTAATTCTAAAAAAGATTCAATTTGTTGGCATTGCTTGTATAAGCATTTCTACATAACGTAGTTCTAAGACGTTATTCTTCTTATAACTGCCTTTTTGGCAGGAAAAATAGCTCCGAAGCAGCGGCCTACACGCTCTTCCCACAAAATAAAATTATTTGATACAGAGATGTTAATGCGACTTTAATAATGTTTGCCTACAAATCAATATAAAATACTGGCATCAGTCTAAGCTTGGTATGCATAAGCATCTATAATACCGTCATATGGAGGACTGAATAATGCCCATAAATATATGAATTGACACATTCTGAAACCAACCTGATGCGATTATGTGTATTCCCAATTGTGTTTAGGTTGTTCCATAGATTCGAGTGGACAAGAGAAAACCAAGGGTTTAAATCATCAAATTGGCTAAGACAATGGGAGAAGCAGTAGTAATTCATCCAATAAGGAAGAAAGGGGCAGCAACAAAATATTGCATCTAATAAAAGCAGAAATCATTAGAGTTATATATCATACTTTGGGTGAGTGAGTATGTGAAGTTGAGTGCCTAATCTGGAGTTATCATAACCATTTTAAATTATTATTTTTTTAAAAAAAATTGTAATCAGCAGACTAACCAATGTGAATAAAAATTTGTTATAACGCCAGTTTGACATAGCACCCGCCGACTTGACCAGTTTGACATAGGAAGCCGGAATGTTATAACGCCAGTCCTGTTATCAAGTCTACCTGTCGCTCCATCACCGGGATGAGTCAGAATCCCGATAACTGATCTGTAATTCAAGCCTGGATCAGGAGTCGGACATTTCCCAACAACAGGATCCCGATAACTGGTTTGTCAGAATCTCTACAAATGTAACATTTACGAACTCAAATTCTGTTAAATTTTGTGGCATGTTATCATCACTTTGGCTTCAGATCTACTCTATATTTGTGACATGTTAAAATTCTGTTAAAATTTGTGACATGTTAAAATTCTGTCAGAATCTCTAGCAAGTTTGATACTTGCTTCGTCTGTTCTTTCACAAGAATTTTATATTCTGTCAGAATCTGACCACAAGAATTATTGTACATACAAAATCAAGGATGGGAGTAATGGGGAGGCTGCCTTGTATATGTATCACAGATACAAAGCAACAGGATTTGGAAGATTATAACATACCTGTCCATATAATATAAGCCATGGGAAAGAGATAAACCATCAAATGACCAAGATGTTCAGCTGACAGAGGAGATAGGACTTGATAGTACGGAATTAGGCATGAGAATACAGAATTAGCATCAAATGAATAGCAGCATGGACCTTCTTGAGAAGCTCTTTCATTCCATTCCATAGCATCAAGTGCACCATGTATTCAAATGTGTTTAGGAGCAGGATGTCATAATTAAGCAAAGCATGTCCTCTTACTTTAAATATAAGAAAATCAACAAATATACATATGCCGGAAATTTTAAACATGCAGATACATCATACGCCGGAGGTTAGACAAGTTTTTTGAGCAATTTCGCTCATTGATCAAGACCTGCACAAATGTAGAAGTTGCTCGCCAACCTGTATCATAAGTTTACATTATATCATAGAAGCTTACCATGTATCAGTCAGTACGTAGTTGTTTCTTTAGCTAGAACAACGGTATATGGCTATACCTTGAAGATAAACCTGATAGAAACAACACAGGCTACAAGAATCAATACAAGAGATTGAAAATATATGAAATTTTGATATTTATTTTTCAATGAAAATTCTGTTTACCACCTCTACAGGTAATGCATATGCAGGATCAATAGAGTATTAGTTCTAGCCAACAAAATGTTTGACATCATCCCAAAATTTTCATATAAAGTAATATAAAAAAATTATACCATAGAACTGCCCACAATTTAAACTGGAGTTATCATGCACCAATAATGTAGAACCCGTAGTGGGATTCAAGCATACTGAAAAGGGACAGAAAACATAATTAAACTAACATCAACAGATCGGCACCTGCTACACCAAAGTAGGTGTGGAAAACATCAACAGCATGTAATATCGATGAAATATCAAGTGAAGCCCACAACTTTCTTGAACCCCAGTTATCATATACTGCTCTACAATATAAACCCCAGTTATCATTTTTTTCTGGGTGCTCTACAACTCTGAATCCCAATGTGTGTATATATATATATATACATATACATACATATATATATATATATATATATATATATATATATACACATATATATACTGTAGAGAAGATCATCTATCATTGAATTAAGAGATTAGACTTATGTAAATTTTTACAGAGGCAGACAAAAATAAAAATATTGGAAATTAACTAGCTTTAGACATTTGAAATTGAATAGTTGATGCACATATCTGCAACATGTTTAAAATGGAACATATAATATAGGAATAATTGGTCTGCAATACGCAGAAATAAGAGACTTAGCCAAAGAGGTATACCTATAACATGTTGAAATGAGGCAAATTGATGCAAGAGTCCCTTAAAACAGCAGGAACTTCCAACAGTAAAATGTGTTATTACTTTGTCAGTTTGTCAGCTTTATTAAGAAAAGCAGATTAGTCTACAAAAAACTTCACAACCAACTGGTCCCAACATACAAATTCAAGTCTGTCATCAAATATTACAACATGAAAAACTAGACAGACAGACCTAAATTTCATCAAAATACATAACACAAAGCACTCCAGATGAAGATTCCAAAAGACAGGGCTCATCAACCAACATAACGAATCACCAGAATCCAATAAGAGAAAACCTTAACTAATATCCTCCTTACTTCTCCCGTAGCAGCAATTCGTCATCTATGCTAGTAAACATGAAGTTTATATATGACCATCAAACAATATATATTCGGCAGTCATATCTAACTTAATTACATAAAATTACCTTTTAAGTTTAGGACCAATAGCTTTACATAGTTCATACAGTGGTCTGCAACCATGTAAGGATTTATCCTAAACGAAGTTGACATGCATTAAGTTGTATAAACTAAAGAACTGTAATGTAAGGAAATTTAGCAGAATTTCTTACATTCATGTGAACATGCGCTCCCTCCTCCCACCTGTTCTGTAGCCCATCTCCTCGAATGTCTCTGTATTTACTTTTTCCTTCCTCTACACCCAGAATTGCAAGTTCGGCAGCCTGTTAGTTTCATCCGAGATTTAGAGATCTAATGTTTCCGAGAACGGATAAGAAGGATTTAGGGTTCGAGAAATTGTTGGCGGAATTACGACATAAACAAAATTTCATCCGATATTCAAACGATTTTAATTAGGTTTAAAAGAATTTCTGGATTGAGAAACGGACCGTGATTTTTTTATTGAAGAGGGAAATGAATTTTGTGTGGCCTCTGAAAATTTCAGAGGAGGGAAGTAAAATAATTTTGCGCTTGAATTTATCCCAGCGTTTCTCACATAAAACCACGTACTGACCATTGTTTTCCACGACAAAGAGAGGAAAACGTTGTGTTTTGGTATTGTAGATAACCAATTTTCTTGTAGTGTTTGTTGATGTAGCTTCATCCCTCGTAAGTTTTGTTGATGTAGCTTCTTCCCTCGGAAGTTTTGTTGATGTATCTTCTTCCCTCGGAAGCTTTATTAATATCATTTATCAAGGGTAGGTTCCACACCTTCCATATAAGCATTTAAGTACGTCAATATAACATGTCTGACAAAGTCATGAAATTCTGAAATAGGGGAGATAAGATTTAGAAGAATCTTATTTGATCCGAGCTATGATGATCGTTTAATCATTCCATTGCTACATATTTGTATGAATAGCCTCCACCGAAGCTTGCCTTTTATAAATAACTTTGTTGGGTATTCATGTATTGTGTTTCTTTAAGTTCTTACATTTGACCTTTCATTTCCTCTCATGGGATGAGACATAAACAAAAAGTGTTCCATTTGAGCTTTTGTTATATGCATGAGCCTGAGCACGGTTTGGTTTTTACTTGTAATAGCACTCAAACTTACATTAATATTTGTTTGATTATAAGTAAAATGATAAAGTTTTTTTTTGGAAGGCAAGCGGAGTTGGAAGTGGACCCCTACAACATTTATTAGAGGAAAACAAACAAATAAGAAACACTATACAAGACAGCATATTGCAACACACAAGGAAAAAACATAAAAGAAAACAGAGAGACAGTTACAACATCCACTGAGCCCTGAAGGAGGAATCGAAGTGGAATAATGATGACAAAAGTTCTCGTTGTATCAGGAGCATTAGCGGATCCCAAAAGGCGTCGACATTTCTTGAAGTATCCTTGAAAGCTCTGGTGTTTCTCTCCTCCCACAACATTCTGACGAAATTTTTAATGCAAATAATGAAGAGAGTATGATTATCCACTCTCCATTTAGTTGATAGCCGGAAGCAGTACAATTGAGCTTCAGACGTGCATTGCATGTCATTAACTAAAAAGAGCATTAACAGCTTATTCCAGATGTTATATGAGAAGGTGCATTCAAAAAAGAGTTGCTCAACTGTTTCTTCCCTATCATCACATAAATAGAACTTTCCATCCACCATTAGGCCCACATGACGCAACTTCTGCTTGGTGAGCAGCGCCCCTTTTATGACCGTCCAAAGCATTAGATTTTCACTCGGTATCGCCGTCGAACCCCACACAATCCTGTGCCACCCACAAGTAGGCAACATCATTCTATTAATTAACAACTGATAAACATTTTTAATTGAATGTGACCCACCATTCCATAAAACCATTTCTGAAGAATTGTAAATGGTGTTGTGAATAAGAAGACCATACATCAGGCGTGCATGTGAGTAAGATAGAAAAGGCAGCACCTGTAACACCCATGTCCATTAATGTCACTCACAAAGGAAATGCATTAACTTCTATGGAGCGTTTTAAGTGAATATAGAACAGAAAATCACAACAAGACAGATATGAAATAGTACTTGAAAATTTAAAACTTTATTTATTGCAACAGAAGGTAAATATGTTTGGTTACATCACCAAAACCCAAAGACTAAAGTCAAGTACATAACATCCATCTTGACAAAATCAGAGTACATAATATAAAAAACATAATCCCATAAATAGTCATAAAAGAGATATGTTGAGCTTTACTTCAGCAATCCAAATCCAAGTGCTCCCAAAGAGATCCAAATCAAGCTTCCCACCCTAAGAACCTGGGGGGGGGAGGGGGGAGGGAGGGAAGGAAGAAAAGAGGTGGAAACAAAGGGGGTTAGACATAAAGTCTGGCAAGTCCGATAACTCCAACAATATAATTATCAAAGTAACTAGGATAAGACATAAGCTTGGTAAATAAGGAAATGACTGTGAATTAATGGCAAGACAAAGCAACCAAAAATAATAGGATGAGAAAAGATAACGTTAAAGGCGCTTCCTAATCCATATAGGGCAATTACTATACTACCGTACTGTACCGTACTGTATCGTACTGTACTGTACTGTAATAACACTAACTGCACCCATACTAGTCACTCTAAAAACTTGATCCCTCTTAACTAAATAGAATGATGATAGCTTCGTGTACTACTAGATGTACCCACTATCCCCACTAGATGTACCCCTTCAATGGTATTTCCATGTACTCCTAGCTGACGTCATAGGTGTCATCTGCTCCTATCTCCACTAGGTGTACCCCTTTAATGATTAATTAATAATGGTAGCTTCGTGTACCCCTAGCTGACTACATAGGTGTCGTTTGCTCCTATCTCCACTAGATGTACCCACTACCCTGCCCCATTCGATCGGCTCCCTAACTCGTAGATACCCGTGCTGGTCCCACAGTGGGGTGTATCACTCCCCTAAAGTGGCAACCCAATACAACTTAAGGATGCACGGCTTATACCTACACGATGCAACAACGTCTTACCTACCAGCCCGGGTCCACGCACGCGCATGACCCCTTTGGACTTGTGTTGACACCGCTAACCCATTTTGGCCTCTAACAATCAGGCCCAGTAGGCGTGTCCCGTCCTCGACTCGGGTCAAGCTCACAAAGATACTTAATGGGCTACTGGACTGAAAAGGGCCCCCACTAAGTTTCCCACCTAAGCTTGGTCCCCTCTAATACATCCCACTTAACCCCTTGTCCACTTACATGTATAAATTTGGTTAAGTGTTTTCTAATTTAACCTAGTCTCACCCTTTTGTTTAATTAACAGGTTTATTGGTTAAGTCTGTGGGCCTATATACACAAATATTACCCACCTACCCAAGATTTACTTAACCCTCTCACTGGTTCAAACATATTTAATTTACTGTTAAGTTTATGGACCTATATGTACTAATATTACCCACCTACCCAAGATTTACTTAACCAACTCATTTTGTATAACCCAGTTTACTTAACCCCCAACTTAAACTTAAGTTCTTACAATCCATAGGGATCAGATTTGGTTAAGTAGTCCATTTCATTTACCATGTCCATTTTTAATTAATTAATCAATTAATTAAAACCTTTCCCTTCATAGGTGTCAATACCTATTTTATCCAATAATTTGAATTACATGTCATAATTGTTTAGATTCAAATTACTCCATTTTTCTAATCGTATTTCTCATGACATCCACATGTCACCCACATGTCACCCACTAGATTCCTCATGCCACCCAAGGCACCCACTTAACCCGCTCATGTCCCACTACATATTTACTTTGGTTAAGTATTACTAGTCGTATTTTCTCATGCCACCCAAGTTACCCACTTAACCCCCATGTCCCACCACATGTTTTACTTTGGTTAAGTGTTTCTTAATTTATTACTATCGTAACCCCTGTAGGACCTCTCACATTAGACTGACATTTGTGGTTGGTGGATTTGTCGGGCGGGTCCGGGTAGTCTTACACCACAAACGAGCCTAACTTCGTGTCCATACAATTGTTACGCATTTAGTTTGGGCCTTTGACCTCTCACATTGGGCTACCATTTGTGGCTGCTGGATTTGCCGGGCGGGTCTGGGCAGTCTTACACCACAAATGAGTCCTACCTCGTGTCTTAGGAAATTAATTATACATAATTAATTTCCCCCAATATTTGAATTACTTTCCCTATTCAAATTACAAATCATTTCCATATTTATTTATGTATAAATATGCCACCTTAATTATGTCCACTATTTATGGTACATAAATTGTACCAGTTTACATCTCAAATTAATTTCATGCCTTTTTAGGTATTTGTGCCAATTCTCAATATTTAAAATCCCTATTCAAATTTAAATTAATCTATGTCCATAATTAAACTATGTTCATTACTACACATTCGTTTTCCAATTAATGCCTTCATTAAATTTTTCGCCTTTTAAAGCAATTCACCTTAATTAATATCTCAAATTCGTTATATGCCTCATTTACATGCCAATTCACATTTATTAACATAATCAATATTTTCATCCCATATTTGGATTAATTATTCCTAATCAAATATGTTAATTAAATTCCAATTATCTTTATGACTATAATTCACATTAATTATGTCCATATATCACTTTGCCAATTAATATCTCAATTTACACATATGCCTCTTTTAAGGCCATTACATGCCAATTCACATTTATTAACATAATCAATATTTTTCGCATAACCCCCGCGACATTCGTTCGCATAGAATATATGATAGACTAAGAAATATTCTAACACATGAAAAAGGAAAAAACACCACATATTCACATAACATATAAAATAGGCCTAACTTGCATATGAGAATTTACCACATAACCTGCATGAAATCATCGATCTAAACATAGGCCTAAAAGTATGAACCTACATGTTATGAACAAGATTTTCATCCCAAAACTTACATAGGCAATAACCAAAAACTTGCATAACATGATTCATATTCCAAACTCATATTTTTATATAAACTTGCATATGTGATTTATGCAACATAACAATGGTGTAAATTACCTCTAAATATACAAACTAGCATGTACAGATTTGGCATGTAACTTATGCATATCATAGCCTAACTTTTGATCTAAAATAGATGTCATAATATTTACTAACTTGCATGTGATTTATGTCTAAATCAACATCTAATCTTGCATACATACATATGATCTATCATATGAATCAACATAACCAAACTAGCATTTAAACAACATGATGATTTGATTATACGTAAGCTAATCGTTGAATTACAACATAGATAATAACTTTACAACATAGATGACAACATGTATGATAACATCACAATTTAACAACATAATCATATCATACGGTCAATAATTCACATCATATCCATATAATCCACAATTATATCTAATCTTACTTAATTTAATAATTATCTTGATTAGAGAAATCGAACTTGCCTTTCGTGGTTAAAGAATTATGAACAATTGATCAAACTTGATGCAAAATTGTTGTAGCGACGTTAGTTGATTCGTTCTTGAAGCTCTAAGCTTGAATTAGGTTGAATTGATTAGCTATCTTCCTCTTTAGTTGGTGGCGACTGCACTGAGTTCCATGGCGACCGCATAACGGCTTTGGTTTTTAATTAGGTTTAGGGTTAGCATTAGGATGTATTTATAGGTGTAGGAAGTTATTTAGGACCATTAGATTAACCCTCAACCATGAGAACCAATCAAATGCAAAATCTGCATTTGAGCGAATCGACCCACGGGTTGACAGCCAAACACCCTGGATTAACCCCTAGTCGACCCAGCAGGGCTCGGGTCGACCTCAAAAATGGGCCGGTTCGGTTATTCCCCCTCCCAATTCGCTATTATGAACTTTTTCGCATATTTATTTATTTAATTTTTAATTTTTATATATATATATATCAATATATATATATATATATATATATATATATATATATATATATATCTGCGCAACCCATTTCACTTAATTCTTTTCTAAAAATTAAGTATACTTTAATTTGTGAATTTTAATGTTATAAAATTACGGGATGTTACATTCTCCCCTCCTTAAAGGATTTCGTCCCTGAAATCTCCAAGTCAAGAAGAATGTATATCCTACCATCTAATCGTCCATCTACTCAACCATCAAACACCAGCATCCATTGTCCTTAAAAGACTTCTAGTGCTTTAATGTTTATATGCACAGTGTGTATATGTCCATATCTAATGCAAAATTAGGCGGTCTACTGATTCAGTTGACCTACTTAGTGCAATTCATGATAGTGCCATGCGTCCAATATTTATGCAAAAGATTTCTAATGATATATATTAATTCTATATGCGTGCACAACCATCCACCCGAATGCAGCAACCATATGATAATACAACCATTATACATCCATTTTACTATATATTCATATATATGCAATATGCAATATGAAGTGACTGAGCCGATC
The DNA here is from genome assembly GCA_030737875.1 of Allium sativum. NCBI lineage: Eukaryota > Viridiplantae > Streptophyta > Magnoliopsida > Asparagales > Amaryllidaceae > Allium > Allium sativum. The sequence continues at coordinate 18,742,016 of CM060924.1, forward strand.
TGGTGCCTAATAGTGTGTGTATATGCATCCACGAGCAACCACTATCGAACACTTGCATCCACTTGCAACCTTCAATCATAACATGTCTCAAACACATGTTTACACTCAATTGTTCCTACCTAAAGATATAGTCGAATGATAGAAGCAAGTAAAAACTTTGTGCCCATTAGGCAATATTCGAACTGGAAATCTACGTCACATATATACTGATTAGGAGAAGTACCCCCTAGGCACCAGCCCCGAAGAACGAAATCAACATCAGACTGACACCCAAAGAAATTCTCAACCCAACCAATATATGTATGTGATTCTAGGAAACTAAGCATGATGGACTCCTAAAACCAACCCATATCCTATAAAACCCAAAAAGTTTAGTCAACCCAACGGACACCCTCAAGCCCCAACATGTATTACTAACAGATGAGTCATACTCCCTATGGGGTTTGCAACAGAAATAGGATTGAGAATAGGACCGAGAGGATACACTTAAAAGATAGCATGCAAGTAAGCTCTACAAGAAAAGAGGAATCAAGGATGTACTCTTAAAAAGAGATTTGATGCGCGTATCTAGTCTTCAATCTTCTGAGTCGCATTTCTTCGAGCTTAACTCCATTGTGCTTTGTCCGTCTTTAACTTCACAATTTCGTAGCTTCTTGATTCTTATTTCCAAATATGAATTCGAACTCATTTCACTGTTGCCCCTCGTTCCACTTTCACTTATTCTCCTTCTAGTATACTTGGCTTAAACATAACTACGTACTCATGGTTTCATGCAAGCTCCCCAAAATTCACTTGTGAGAATGGAATCTCGATCGAACATGTTCTACCCGGTTTATAATTAGGCACATCTTAACTCACATAAATATCGGTTAAGAGAGTAACTCCCTAAGCATCAACCCCAAAGACCGAAATCAACATCAGATTGACACTCGGAGAATTACTCAACCCAACCAATCCTATGTTAGATCATCCTAGAGTGATGTGCTTCTTCAAGGTTCGCCTTCCCCAAGCCCTCGCAAAGTCTCCCACTCCCAAAAAGTTAAGTTTTTCCTTCGTCAACCGTGAAGGTAATACCTTTACAAAGTTCTTTATGGACTTTTCCCAAAATGGTACAACATAGGGTCCTAAATAATCCATTACTTGACCTTTTCTCGATTTTGGTAATCCATCAACAAAATCTATCGAGACACTATCCATGTGAACTCATCGCAACTATCCATCTCCCACGCAAGCTGTCCTATTCGAACTCGATATCCCCAAGCACAAGCCCCAAAGGCCTAAACCAATATCAGACAAGCACCCAAGGAATACCTCCTCCGATTTCAGACAGTCTACGTGAGATGATACTAGCAAAACAAATAATTAGGCACTTAACCGACTCTGGCTGTCCTCGCCAGTCTTGCTTCAAAACTATCACTAATCACCTAACTGACTTTGCATTATCCCCTAGGAACACACGAATACCTCGTGCCTCTAGGTAAACCCCGCACTTCATCGAAGACGTCACTATACTCACGGACCACACGAAAAGATTCCAAATCATCGTTGGATACGTCAAGAGATTTTAGACAGCTAAACGTCACTGAACCCTTAGGGTCACAAGAAATATGAGGGTCTTTCATTAATAAATCATGAGTCTAACTACCCTCCTTTCACAATCTAGGATGGCACCCCGCCTGGGTAGCCAATCCACACCTAGAATCAAACTATAGCCCGTGAAACCAAGGACGAAGGCGTTGCATTCAAATCCAACTTCCAAGATGGACACTCTCAAATCCCGACAAACCATTGAAGGATGAGCCGAACCACCAAAAAGATTTGAGATTAGGATGGGATCCTTAACTAGACTAGTATTTAGGTGTAGTGTTTTCAACTAACGAAGCAGATACTAAGGAGAATGAAGCGCCAGAATCAAACAAAGTTCGAACAGGATGATAAAGGAAACCAAATTTCTACCTGGACGGTCCTACCGCTATCGGGTATACCAGCCGTGAGGGAATATAACTACCCTCCAGAAGATCCTGTACTTTGCCCTTGCCTCTTTGGACAATCCTAATAAGGTGTCGTATTTCTCCAAAAGGATAACTACTAGCCTTCTTATTCACATTCCATATTCATGACCTTTCACCAAGATGAGGTTTCGTCCTTCATTAACCAACAGCTATTTGAACCTTCCTCCCATCGTCTACCTTAAGTATCAACAAGCCCTCCACTTCCTTGAACTAACTTCTAGCGCGACAAATGTCTAAGTCCCTTGAAGTGGTTTTTCGTCCTTCGTATGGAAGTCCCTATTTATCTTAGAAAAAGCATCTATACGCGGAGGGGAAATCCAAAAAGAGAAAGAGGAAGAGATTCAAAACGGAGAATCGAAGGAAGGATATATGGCTCTTGGGGATTATGTTCTTAAAAATAAACCTTTCTTTCAAAAATACTCTTCTACAAACATATTTTTGAAAGTATTCCTTACAAAAATGCTTTTGAAAAATAGTTTTACAAAATATCTTATCTGTTCTGGTAACCTTCAGCTCTGATACCACGTGTAACACCCATGTCCATTAATGTCACTCACAAAGGGAATGCATTAACTTCTATGGATCGTTTTAAGTGAATATAGAACAGAAAATCACAACAAGACAGATATGAAATAGTACTCGAAAATTTAAAACTTTATTTATTGCAATAGAAGGTAAATATGTTTGGTTACATCACCAAAACCCAAAGACTAAAGTCAAGTACATAATATACATCTTGACAAAATCAGAGTACATAATATAAAAAGCGTAATCCCATAAATAGCCATAAAAGAGATATGTTGAGCTTTACTTCAACAATCCAAATCCAAGTGCTCCCAAAGAGATCCATATCAAGCTTCCCACCCTAAGAACCTGGGGGGGCGGGGGAAGGAAGAAAAGAGGTGGAAACAAAGGGGGTTAGACATAAAGTCTGGCAAGTCCGATAACTCCAACAATATAATTATCAAAGTAACTAGGATAAGACATAAGCTTGGTAAATAAGGAAATGACTGTAAATTAATGGCAAGACAAAGCAACCAAAAATAATAGGATGAGCAAAGATAATGTTAAAGGCGCTTCCTAATCAACATAGGGTAATTACTATAGTCTACCGTACTGTACCGTACTGTAATGTACTAACACTAACTGCACACATACTAGTCACTCTAGAAACTTGATCCCTCTTGACTATATAGAATGATTATAGCTTCGTGTACTACTAGATGTACCCACTATCCCCATTAGATGTACCCCTTCAATGGTAATTCCATGTACTCCTAGCTGACGTCATAGGTGCCGCCTGCTCCTATCTCCAATAGGTGTACCCCTTTAATGATTAATTAATAATGGTAGCTTCGTGTACCCCTAGCTGACTACATAGGTGCCGTCTGCTCCTATCTCCACTAGATGTACCCACTACCCTGCCCCATTCGATCGACTCCCTAACTCGTAGATACCCGTGCTAGTCCCACAGTGGGGTGTATCACTCCCCTAAAGTGGCAACCCAATACAACTTAAGGATGCACGGCTTATACCTACATGATGCAACAACGTCTTACCTACCAGCCCGGGCCCACGCACGCACATGACCCCGTTGGACTTGCGTTGCCACCGCTAACCCATTTTGGCCTCTAACAATCAGGCCCAGTAGGCGTGTCCCGTCCTCGACTTGGGTCAAGCTCACAAAGATACTTAATGGGCTACTGGACTGAAAAGGGCCCCCACCAAGCTTCCCACCTAGGCTTGGTCCCCTCTAATACATCCCACTTAACCCCATGCCACTTACATATATAAATTTGGTTAAGTGTTTTCTAATTTCACCTAGTCTCACCCTTTTGTTTAATTAACAGGTTGTATTGGTTAAGTCTGTGGGCCTATATACACAAATATTACCCACCTACCTAAGATTTACTTAACCCTCTCACTGGTTCAGACATATTTAATTTACGATTAAGTTTATGGGCCTATATATACTAATATTACCCACCTACCCAAGATTTACTTAACCCACTCATTCCGTATAACCCAGTTTACTTAACCCCCAACTTAAACTTAAGTTCTTACAATCCCTAGGGATCAGATTTGGTTAAGTAGTCCATTTCATTTACCATGTCCATTTTTAATTAATTAATCAATTAATTAAAACATTTCCCTTCATAGGTGTCAATACCTATTTTATCCAATAATTTGAGTTACATGTCATAATTGTTTAGATTCAAATTACTCCATTTTTCTAATCGTATTTCTCATGACATCCACATGTCACCCACATGTCACCCACTAGATTCCTCATGCCACCCAAGGCACCCACTTAACCCCCTCATGTCCCACTACATATTTACTTTGGTTAAGTGTTACTAGTCGTATTTTCTCATGCCACCCAAGGCACCCACTTAACCCCCATGTCCCACCACATGTTTTACTTTGGTTAAGTGTTTCTTAATTTATTACTATCGTAACCCCTGTAGGACCTCTCACATTAGACTGATATTTGTGGCTGCTGGATTTGTCAGGCGGGTCCGGGCAGTCTTACGCCACAAACGAGCCTAACCTCGTGTCCATACAATTGTTACGCATTTAGTTTAGGCCTTTGACCTCTCACATTGGGCTACCATTTGTAGCTGCTGGATTTGTCGGGCGGGTCCGGGCAGTCTTACACCACAAATGAGTGCAACCTCGTGTCTTAGTCAATTAATTATACATAATTAATTCCCCCCAATATTTGAATTACTTTCCCTATTCAAATTACAAATCATTTCCATATTTATTTATGTATAAATATGCCACCTTAATTATGTCCACTATTTATGGTACATAAATTGTACCAATTTACATCTCAAATTAATTTCATGCCTTTTTAGGCATTTGTGCCAATTCTCAATATTTAATATCCCTATTCAAATTCAAATTAATCTATGTCCATAATTAAACTATGTCCATTACTACACATTAATTTTCCAATTAATGCCTTCATTAAATTTTTCGCCTTTTAAGGCAATTCACCTTAATTAATATCTCAAATTCGTTATATGCCTCATTTACATGCCAATTCACATTTATTAACATAATCAATATTTTCATCCCATATTTGGATTAATTATTCCTAATCAAATATGTTAATAAAATTCCAATTATCTTTATGACCATAATTCACATTAATTATGTCCATATATCACTTTGCCAATTAATATCTCAATTTACATATATGCCTATTTTACGGCCATTACATGTCAATTCACATTTATTAACATAATCAATATTTTTCCCATAACCCCCGCGGCATCCGTTCGCATAGAATATATGATAGACTAAGAAATAGTCTAACACATGAAAAAGGGAAAAACACCACATATTCACATAACATACAAAATAGGCCTAACTTGCGTATGAGAATTTACCACGTAACCTGCATAAAATCATCGATCTAAACATAGGCATAAAAGTATGAACCTACATGTTATGAACAAGATTTTCATCCCAAAACTTACATTGGCAATAACCAAAAACTTGCATAACTGATTCATATTCCAAAATCATATTTTTATATAAACTTGCATATGTGATTTATGCAACATAACAATGGTATAAATTTTCCTCTAAATATACAAACTAGCATGTACAGATTTGGCATGTAACTTATGCATATCATAACCTAACTTTTGATCTAAAATAGATGTCATAATATTTACTAACTTGCATGTGATTTATGTCTAAATCAACATCTAGTCTTGCATACATACATATGATCTATCATATGAATCAACATAACCAAACTAGCATTTAAACAACATGATGATTTGATTACACGTAAGCCAATCGTAGAATTACAACAAAGATCATAACTTTACAACATAGATGACAACATAAAAACATGTATGATAACATCACAATTTAACAACATAATCATATCATATGGTCAATAATCCACATCATATCCATATAATCCACAATTATATCTAATCTTGCTTAATTTTATAATTATCTTGATTAGAGAAATCGAACTTGCCTTTCGTGGTTAAAGAATTATGAACAATTGATCAAACTTGATGCAAAATTGTTGTAGCGACGTTAGTTGATTCGTTGTTGAGACTCTAAGCTTGAATTGATTAGCTATCTTCCTCTTTAGTTGGCGACGGCTACACTGAGTTCCATGGCGAAGGCATAACGGCTTTGTTTCCAATTTTAATTAGGTTTAGGGTTAGCATTAGGATGTATTTATAGGTGTAGGAAGTTATTTAGGACCATTAGATTAACCCTCAACCATGAGAACCAATCAAATGCAAAATCTGCATTTGAGCGAATCGGCCCACGGGTTGACAGCCAAACACCCTGGATTAACCCCTAGTCGACCCAGCGATGCTCGGGTCGACCTCAAAAATGGGTCGGTTCGGTTATTCCCCCTCCCAATTCACTGTTTTGAACTTTTTTGCATATTTATTTATTTAATTTTTAATTTATATATATATCAATATATATATATATTTCTCTGTTCAACCCATTTCACTTAATTCTTTTCTAAAAATTAAGTATACTTTAATTTGTGAATTTTAATGTTATAAAATTACGGGGTGTTATAGCACCACTTTACCATTAGTTAGAAAGAAGGATACAAAAGCATTTGTATTAATTCCAGAAAGCACCATACAGTCATAACCTAAATGTTCTGATAAGATAATACCTTTTGAAATCCAAGGATCGTACCAGAAGGACACTTTATTTGTGGTAGAAACACTTTAATGAATGATAAAGTTAAATGAATAATAAAAGTAACCTTTTGAGATAAGAGGCTTATCGTAAAGTTCCCATTTCCATGTTGCATTGTCTCTGACCAGCTTTCCCATTGATTTTACTTCTGTCTTATGATAAGAGAAATAGTCTTTCCTTCTGTTCAATTTTGCAGAACTTCTACGAGGGGATTGGAACCAGGCCCTTCCTCTTGTTCTCGCTTCAAGTTTTTCCTTGCGTTAATTATTTCTTCCATAAGAATGAATTTATTAGCTCTGAAATATAAATCATTCAAGCTTTCACATTCGTTTAAGATAAGCTCCTTCCAAAAGGGGGACGGTACAAGCAACCCCGACCGTGCAGCTCTTAGCTTCTCTCTATCCACTGCCCCTTTCACTTTGAGTGAATTATTGTGAAACCTCTTTAGATAACAATTAAGGGACTCTTCCGGTCTTTGCTTGATTTTGGGTAAACCATAAATGCTACTTGATGAATCCTTTTTCATATGGAATTGCATGCTAATTGCGGTAGACAATTGCTTCCAAGATATGATGTGAGGGCCATGATAATGTTTGCTCCATTTAAGAGCTCTTCCATGAAAAGTTGTTACGAAGACCTTGCATCGAAGGGCTTCAGAAGTGTTATAGGTATCCATGTAATTCTCAAACATGGCAAGGTATTCTTTAGGGTCTATAGTCCCATCGTACGCAAGTTTGTGCTCTTTTATACCATATGGAACCTTTGCCATCATTATCTCTTTGGAGAAGGGGATTCCTTGCAACTTTCTATCTTTTATCCATGTTAGGCTTTCGTTTTCTTCTAAAATAATTGCCTCCTTTGATGCTTGGTTACTTCTCCATGATATTAGGTTGTTACGTAGATTTGATGAAGACTCTATTTGATTATATAGTTCCTTAGGTTCTATGATCCTTGATTCTGCTTTATAAGGTTCTGTTTCAAAGGATCTTCGGACTAAGTCTGCTTCAATAAATATCCTAGTGGTATCAATTTGCGTAGCCAAGTGTAATATTTCCAACTCATCTTTTGTTAAAGTTGAAGATCCTCCAGTTTCTAGTTTGGCTATTTTGATGTTGTTTTCTGGAATGAATGATATGTTGGTTCCTTCTTTTCCACTTTTCCCCAATTGAATCATCCTTTAATTGATTTTTAGAGTACCTTGGTATTCAGAAGCTCCTTATTGAGATTCCTTCTGTAATCTTGCTTCTTCAAAGCTTAGTCCAAACCGGGACGGAATAGCACAGTTAGAAATGTGGCAATACTATCCAAAAGGTTAAAGGTAGAAAAAGGGAATGGAGGTTCAAGCCCTCCTTCTAGCGCCAAAATGTTAACGATATTTTTCGTCAACATCAGAGATAGGTCTAAGGAAATGGACCTAAGGGGGAAAATGGGATTATTCAATTCCTCCAAGCTTGAGTTAGTTCACCGTTTCCTAGATATCAAGGCCTTGCCATAAGGGTTTCCCCGTGAAGGAAGCGTCAGGTTGCTAAGAACCTAACGGCTTGTGTAGGGATCTTCCGATGATCCAACCGCGTAGCAAAATATACACAGAAATATTGTAATAACCGGGAAAATCTGGGCCAGTTTAAAATTTTTATTTTGGCAATTTTAGCAAATTTTGAATATTTAAAATAGATTATTTTAAATAAAATCAACGAGAAATTTATTTTGAATATATTTAGAATATATATATTTATACGCGTCGTCGTTAGAATATAAATAATTTATTTATATTTATAAAAGGAATTGAAAATGGCGCGGTAGTTCGATAATTCGATTTCAAACTTCAATTGAATGTACCGGGTGCAAATCAATCCGGATTTTTGTGAAACCAAAAACATTAGGATCTATTTGATGATATCTTTCCAACGAATCCGAAAAATTGAAATTTCATAGCGGGAATCAAAAGATATGTCCAGTTGAAAATTCTGAATAGTCGCTATGGAATTCAGGGCCTTAAAAATGGGAATTTTGCAAACAACCTCGGATTTCGACGAAACCACTTTTGTTGGATCCGCAATGTCAAGTTATTGCTAGATTCCAAATTTCATAATTTTTTGAATTAATATGTGAGCGTGGCAAAGGAAAACGCGTTTGACCAGTTTTAGTTGATTTTAATCGACTGGAAAATGGCCATTTTTCCAACGGTCTCAGAATTTGACGAAACTAGTTTTGTTAGGACCGTATCGTCAATACGAAGCTAGAAAATATTTTTATGGGATTTATAGAGTTAGTATGTGACCCCGGTAATTTGGAATGTACGTTTAAAATTCAATATAGCGACTTAAATGTAAATTCAACGGAAACTGATCGTAACATCCGAATCAACCTACGATACATATCCCATTGTGTTCGGAATGGGGGTAAAACGCTATGGACGACAGGCGGTGGGTTCGATTCTGAAGTCGATAGAAAAAGTTACTTTATGAGAATATAAATTAAATAATTAAATTAAAAAAATATAATCTTCTCCTTTTATCAGCCGACCCCCCCCCTTTCATTTCAAAACAAAAAGAAAAAAAACCTACGCCCTAATTAATCGTGCCGCCCAGACTTCGACGTTCCACCACCAACGCCAACCACCGCCCTGCCTACCGCCTCGTCGGAGCAACCGCCACCCTCCGATCCTCCCCCTTTCCCCATCGCACCCTCCTCCGCTGTTTTGAACCCCTCGCGCCCCTCCGTCTCGAGCAAGAACCCGCCGCCCAGACCACCCTGACCCCACCGCTTCTCCTCTACCCAACCGCGACCTCCCCGTAGCTCCAACACCTCGCAGCCACCATCCCCAGCCGCTATCTCCACCGTGGGGCCCTCCTACAACAGAAAAATCAATTTTTGGCAAAGAAAAGAAGGTGTGTTTTCTTGATATTCTTTTTATGCTATTTAATAATAAGAATCCGATTTTTGTTGAATACAATATATGAGTGAAAGGTTCGATTTTTACATAATCAAAAATAGGATTTTGTTCATAGAAAAGATGGGATTTTTATTATGAGGTGGGCGTTGTAAAAATATAATTTTTATATAAGCATGAAAGTTAAAAATATATTTTTTATTATATAGAGAAGTTAAAAATATGATTTTTATATTTTTAAAGTATTCAAAATATGATTTTTATATTTTTAAAGTATTCAAAATATGATTTTTATATTTTTAAAGTATTCAAAATATGATTTTTATGTTTTTAAAGTATTAAAAATATAATTTTTACACGATAGGAATAGTAAAGATATCATCTTTATATGTGTAGCAAAATAAAAATGAGATTTTTATAATGATATTTTTGGAAAAGGCGAAATCTTTTTATATAGCAGCGATGTAAAAATAGAATTTTTATCTATATAATAGCAAAGTAAAAATTTGATTTTTATATATTGAATAACAAAGTAAAAATTCGATTTTTATATATTGAATAACAAAGTAAAAGTTAGATTTTTATATATTGAATAACAAAGTAAAAATTAGATTTTTATATATTGAATAACAAAGTAAAAATTCGATTTTTATATATTGAATAGCGAAGTGAAAATTCGATTTTTAAATGTATGAAGCGATTATAAAAATATGATTTTTAAATTGAAAGTGAACAAATAAAAATGTGATTTTTATTTTAAAGACATCAGCAAATAAAAATGTGATTTTTATATATGTAGAGAATACGGGCAACGAAGGTGACAAAAATGCGATAACGATGAAGATTTCTATCAGTGAAGAGTCGTGGTATTGGATAGCTATCGGTGAGAAATTCTCACCTTTCAATTTCATTTTCTAGTTATATATATATATATATATATATATATATATATACACACACTAGGATGTAGACGGTGTTTAGTAGCACCCGACACAATCGTCCACAGACCATGGACTTGTTTGTTTGATTGCAAAAATTAGTTAGATTATTTGATTGAAATTGAGTTGTTTGGTGAAATGGAATGGATTGATTGATGTGTGAATGGCGTGGGCCTTCACTAGACCAGGGATAAGGCTAGGCCTCGTCCCGTTTCTAGTATCGTGCCGTTGTGCCGCCGAAATTTTCTAAAATAAGTTAGAAAAATAAAAATATCATTTTTATTTTGTAAATAAACGGAATAGAAATTCATGTGTTAAAATAACATGTTTTATCGTTAAAAATATGATTTTTAACGTGAATGTTAATAAATAAATATTCATTTACAAACCGGACGGTTTGTTTATGTACACCTATTTGAAGGACATTGATTGGGTCGATAAATTTTACACATCGCCCAACTGCACAACTAAAATCTGTGTTTGATTGTTTGAAACCCCACACGGGTGTTGGGATGAAATTTGAAGTTCACTCATCCTGATTGATTAAATATGTCGATCGATTGATTGACAGGCTGTTATAAGCGTTAGATATCTATATTTGATGCTTATACATGTTGGATCTAGAATAACCCTAGAGGGGGGGTGAATAGGGTTTTTGACAGTTTTTAACTGAATTAGAAACCAAACGAGATAAATAAAAATAAACAGATCACAGAATATAGCAGAAACAGAAATGCAGAAAATAAATCACACACAGATATACCCAGCTTCGGCAAAACCCTGCCTACTGCTGCATTTCTAAGGTTTCTACTAGGTGATAGAACAGATCCCGCATACAAGACCATGTACACTCGCAAACCCTGCTCCTATTCTAACCCTACGCTCAAAACCCCTAGACTGATCGATATCACCTGGATCAGATTTCCCGTATTACAAACCAGTAACACGTAACCTAGATTTACAGACTCTAGTGGACTGCCAGTCAACACCCTGACTGGAACTCTAGAATTTTACAGACTTTTAGAAAAATAGTTTAGAATTGTTTACAGAAGAAAAATTAAAAACAAAACAAAATTAAATAAACAAAGAAAACCCTAGGAGATTAAATAAAAGGAGTCATCCCCTTTTTAATTAAAAACCCTAAGCCATAAAGACATTGGCCGGCCCATTTCCTTCATTTGTATTGACCCGATCTCCTTTGTTTTTGAAATGGCGGCTCTGGAAAAAATGGAATCAAAACTAGGGTTTCTCTTTGAATCCTCCCCAAATCAATTTGATGGTGTGATAAAGAGCTATGGATGTTAATCACTGAAGGCTCGATTGCTTTGGTGCTCTCGTTCTTCGATTTACTTGCTTGGTTCTCGATCGAAAATCTTGTAAGTAAATTCTGAAAATATTACTCTAATTTCGCTCTCGATTTTTGGCTTGTTGTTTTCGATAGATGCTTGCCAGTGATGAATGGTTGTGTTTATAGGATTTAGAAATCCTTTAATTGAGCTATGATTTCACTAATATGTGACACGATCTGAAATTGTGGTTTCCCCTTTTTGAAAATCCTCGATTTAAATTGCTCTGATTTGTTTCCACTTATGGCCTTGATGAAATGAGTAATTGTGGAAAAGCATATGGCCCTTGCTTGATTTTTGCTCTGCCTTGAATTTGAAATGCATCGGCTTTGATTTAAAAATGGCTTGAATGATTGAATTAGAGAAATTTTTGCTTTCCCTTTTGACATTAAAACCCTTGGCACGATTTATTTGCTGCTGCCATTAATTCCCTTACTTTGCCGTGATAAAAATGTGAATTAATTCCTTGAATCTGAAATTGCTTATTTCCCTTTTTTGCTGACCCCTGTTTGAAAGTGATTTCCTCTTTTTTTAATTCCTCAATTGAATTTCTCCTTGAATGCTTGTCAATCCGAAATGTTCCCATACTTAGATTGAAAAAAAAAACTTGAATGAAAAAGTTGTTTTACTTGCTCGAAATTATTTGTTCCTGGAATAGATTGAAAAATTTCCCAAAACTGATTTCATACTTTCCAATTTTGAACTTGGATTTTTGGAAACAAAAAAACAAGTAAATTTCTGAAATAACATTACAGCTTTTTCTTGCATGATGAACCCAGCTATGATTTTCCATTTACACTAAATCTGGTTGATTTCCTTCCTTGTTTATATTTCTTGATTCCATTGCATTTTTGCTATGTATTTATCTGAAGTCTGGCCTTCTGGAAATTTATTGCTGTCCCCTTTTGAAAGTTGCCAAAAATGATTGCTTCATTTCTATAGTATAACAAATCGAATTTCTGGAAAGCATTTAAACCTTGTCAATGAAAATTTGCATTCTTTTAAATCCTAGATTTGTATTGTGATTCTTTGCTGTGTGGCTTGACATGTAGGCTCGACATTCTTGTTTGCCTGCATATACTTGTGCTGCCATGTTTTGATCATTTGTATCTGCTATGTTTTTGAAACTTGAATCTGCTGTTGCATTCTACGTCACTTAAGTATGCACCATGCAATATTGCCTCTGCCTTGAACATACTTGTTGATTTGCATGTGTTCATGCTTATGTACATGTTGGGTTTCATTGACTCATGTATTGAGCTCCCAGTTCCATACTGTTTTGTACACTGAACTATCATATTTATGTGTAATGCTGATCTGAAAATTATGCACCTCTCTTGATTTGCAAAACCATATTAGCACTTGTTCATTTGAGCCATGACTTTGCTGCATATGCTTGGCTCGGCCTTGCTACTTTAATCATTGTTCATGTTGCTTCTTTGTTGAGCCTGCTTCACTTCTGGCTTGTACTTGTCATTTGCATCTTTGTCTTGACATGGCTTAACCATGTTGCACCATCACTTTGCTACAGCTCCATGCTTTATATCTACTGCTGTGTCTACATTTGTACATGCATGCTCAAACATTGTTGGGCTCGTGCACTTTTGCCATGCCATTTATTTGCTGTTGCACCATACATGTACTAGCACGACTTGCTTGATCCATGAAGAGCTTGACCCTTTTCTGGTTTGTGCACTTACACTTCACCTACACTTGCTGCTGTATCACTATGTTTCTTTTTGTTGATCTACACCTTTGTTTCTCTCCTTTGAGCTGAAGTATTTGCACTGCCATTTCTCTTTTTGGTTTTTGTCCTTGTGACCCTGAAACAAAAGAAACAGAAAAAATAGCAGTCAAACTGTACTGTGTTGAGGCTGGTCAGAATCAGCTGGTTCTGATCAGCAAACCAGTATGGTTATGGCGTGGCTGTTCAGGTCTGAAAGATGATGAGAAGCACACCGAGATCTGAGGCAAATAAAATTTTAAAACCAAAATTTATATTTGCATTTATTCTGTTTCATTTCTATTGCAGTGTACTGTGTGTGTGTGTTTCATGTGACAGGTATGAAGACTGGACTGACTGGACTGACAGAGAGCTGTGTAGACAGAAGACTGAAGATAAGAAGACAGTGTGTAGTGTCAGTGAATGTGTCAAAGTGTATGTATGTAAATTTGAGTGTTGAGACTGAATGTATGTACAAAAGAGTGATTGAGTTAATCTGTAATGAGGAGCTGTATATATGAAATCTGATATGTTATGAAGTGTAAAACAGAAATGTACAAATAGTGAGGTATAAAAAAAAATTGTACTGTTTGATATTGAAATAAAATATTCTATTCAAATAAAATACTGTGAATATTTAAATTTCTGTACAGTTGTATTTTATTTAAATATAAATATTATATTCCAGTCTGTGATGTATAATACCAGTACAATATCAAACACATTAAAATAATATTTATTTGGTTGTTATCATCAAACAAAAATCATATAATTGTGTATACAACACCGTTATATACAACAATCTCCCCCTTTTGATGATGACAAACAAATAAAAGATTTTGTATGCAACAGATGTGTTTGACAGTGAATATTGAACTCCCCCTACGACAGACAACTCCCCCTATAACTGTGCATGAGTGAAATGTATGAATAATAATAAATTTTCAAAATTAAAAATATTTTTTCAAAATTAAAAATATTTATAAAATATTCACTCATAAATCAAAATCTCAACCCGTTTTCCCCCTTTTGTTATCATCAAAAGGATATAAAATTTAAAATATAGATGAATAGTGACTAACAAATATTAAATCAGCTTAAGAGGAAGAACGATCATCATAAATCCCAACCAGTCAAACAAAAATCATAATAAACTGAGAACTAGTGGCATATTTCACATTGCAGAAAATGACCGATTTACGACGAAATTTATATAAATGAGGAGAGTTATATATAGAAAAAAATGAATTTCAATTAATTTTCAAACGAATTTTTTATAAGAATAAGGCTAAAAAAAACAGTGATGGATTTGGATTATAATTATAATTCAATTTAAGTGATAAAATCGAATAATCTCAAATCCTAATACCTATCAATCAATAAATCATAAGACGTCATAATATTTCAACACATTTTACAGATAGAAGATGGATTGATAGGTTGGTTTTTATAAACACCAAGGAGAATTTCATATAAATCTTTATTTTATCCAAATTATTTTCTTTTCTTTTTCTTTTTAATTTAAGAGCACACTGACCACGCATAACCAGATCTTGGATTTTTAAATGAGATCAGTTGCAGCTTAAATATAAGTAATCTCGTAACCATGCATAACCAGAGCTTGGATTTTTAAATGAGGTTAGAGAAATACTTATTATATTATTATCTTTTTCTGTTTCAAAAAGAAAAACTCCTCGATATATAAAATCAATATGGATGATAGAAAAGTGGTAGGTACAGAAATGGACTGTGAAATAAATTTCTAAATTAATTATATTATGAAATATGACCAACTGTACTGGGATCATTGAAAATTCTCAATTTCACTAATTCTGAACAATAAACCAATCACATTTCCATCACAAATATTTTCATTGTTTATTCAAGATGATTTTAAAAAAAATATTAAACTCTCCACATTTATAAAAAAAATTATCATGGATGGCAGATTGATGATA
The DNA here is from genome assembly GCA_030737875.1 of Allium sativum. Classification (NCBI taxonomy): domain Eukaryota; kingdom Viridiplantae; phylum Streptophyta; class Magnoliopsida; order Asparagales; family Amaryllidaceae; genus Allium; species Allium sativum. The sequence continues at coordinate 18,757,590 of CM060924.1, forward strand.
GATAATGAGGATGGTCGTGAAATTAACTGCCAATTCACAGATATTATAATAACTGTTCAACCATCATGAAAATATGAATAAAAACTCCTCTTGTTGTGAAATATATTGCAGTCACAGTTCATCATAATTTCGAAATCTAATAATAATTTTGATGAATTATAAATGCAGCTCAAGTTGGATATTGATTTCAATTTCTGAATGAATAATCAATAAATAATTCTAAAATTGAAAATCAAATACTAGAGAAATATGTTGATCTATACACGACAAGAGGGAAAAAAAAATGTGTACAAGACAAAAAAAATGTGGATTTATACATGGTGAAGATTTGAATCTAAGTACAGATGGGTGAGACAAAAATAAGTGCTTCTAATACCACTTGGTGTCTCTATTTACGAGGAATTTTAACATGATACTGAACAAGAATGTCATAGACAAAAGAATTATTAAGTACCAAGCCCAAACAGATGAGATAATAGATTATGCACATGTATCAGAGCAGCAAGCATGTGATTCCAGAACAAACATTCTTCAACACAGTATCAGATCAACACAGAACATAGTTTCAAACCATACTTGTCAAGATGATGTTTCTGAAGGTCACAAAAACAATATATTCCATGATCCATGATTATAAAATTTAGTTTATTTTAAATCATTTGAAGAAATGTGAATATATCAGGATTTAATGAATCAACCACACAATATTATATTTCAGATTCAAGAAATGTGTGTGATTCAATAAATCAATAATTTCAAACGATTTTAAACAAACATATATTAAAATCAAATAACCATGAAATAATAGAGAATTGTAAGACCACATTTTCAAAGAAATTTTCACAAGTATTTCTGACAAACCCATAGAAGAAAAAAAAATCAGATCATTTACATCAGGTTTGATAGATATTCATGATCCAAAATAATTTATTTGAAATCACTTGAATCAATGTCAAGTTTTGAAATATAATGAATAGTCACACAAGGTTGATAATTTCAAATTTAGGAGGTGTGTGATAATTCAAAATATTAGTAATTTCAGATGATTTCAAACAAACAAATTCTAACCATGATGATCATGAATTACAATGATTTTCAAGATGTATCACTGAGATTCTAGACAATTTTAAAATTTCCAAGCCAATCTGAAAAATAATGAAAATATCACTACTGATAAATAATAGAGTGCTGTAATGAGTGTAATATTTCAAGCTTTTCTAAAATGAATTAGAAGAATCTCAAAACAGCAACGATGTGTGAATTTCCATTAAACTTTCAGATCTTCAAAAATTTAGAATTCAAATTAACAGTGTTCAAGATATGACAAGAATTCATTAACATTGTCATGAATTCAGAAATCAGAAAAATAAACCTCGAAACAATTGCAGATATTTACAAGATTAAATTCAGGATATGAGAATGATTAACACACGATGATTATATACAAATAAAGCATATTTCCAGAAAGATTATGAATTCTGCAACTGGAAATTTAAGAAGTACAGACAAAGAAGAATATGGCAGTGTCAAATAAAAAAAAAGAAGGAGATAGAGAAAGGAATAACAACAGAAAATAAAAGACAAACAAAAAGAATATACAAAGGTGAGTTTAGAGATCATACCAGAATCCAATGTAAATCAGAATCTCTAACTCAACAGATCTTGGCCTAAGAAACTGTAAATGACACAGAGTTATAGACAATCTTGATTTCAAATTTCTTTTCAGCACAGCAGTTCCTCAGCCACCTTCGATACCTAACAGTTTATAGAATCGAGTAGTCTAACAAAGTTTGTAAAACCACTCACAGTTTTGTTCACATCTTTTGGTACCCAAATCTGTTTATATAACAAACCATTTGAATTAACTTTCGTACCCTTAGGAACCCAAATCGATTTGAATTTAACAAAACCCGTTTTATTTTCATTTGAGATCCAAGAAGGTTTAAATGGTTTGTTATAAAACAAATCCTCATCTCGATTGTGATTCAAAAAACTTTTGGAATTTTTAAAATTCAAATTTTCAGAATGACTCTTCTTGAAGCAATTTGAAGAGTTTTTGAAATCACAAGAGTTCAAACTTTCAAAATCATTTCTTTTCTCAAAACCAAGACCATTTTTATGCCCAGAAGAAAATTGATTTTTCAACAACATATTCAAAGATTTTTCACCAATTGAAAAGCGTTTCAAACTCAATTCAAGATTGTTGATTTTGGATTTAAGATCAGAATTCTCTTTCATTAGATTCGAACAACGATTAATGTTGATCTTTCTCTTTTCAGTATCATTCTGTTTCAAAATCAAATTTTCGTTTTCAAGCATTTTAACTTTGGTCTTGGATTCAAAGATCTCTGATTCAAATTTAATTTGTTTTTCAGATTCAAGTTTCTTGAGATTTTCAATCTCTTTTTCAAGTTCACTCAAAATCAAATCTGTTTTCAACAAACTATCACTTTCAGCAATTTCAAGTTTGGAATTTTCGATAGTCTTAAAAATTTTAAATTCCTTTTGAAAAAAATTGTTTGCACTTTTCAACTCAATCTCGTTATCTTTTAAAACTAGAATTTCTTCAAGCCTTTGAATGTTATTGTTGAGATGAACGAGATCTGTTTTTAATTTCAAACAATTTTCACAATTAGAATTTTCAAATTTCACAACATTTTCAAGTTTTAATTCCAAACAATGAATTTTGCTGGTCAACTCATGATTTTCAGTTTTCAAAGATTTGTTTTTAGATTGGAGTTTATCAACAGATTTCGTTAAATCAAGACACATGTAAACCAAATCTTCATATGAGAGATTTTCTGTTTCAGCATTTGTTGATTCTCCATCATCTGATTCATCTGAAGTTTCATCTACATGACTTATTAAGCATAGATCTGAATCAGAGTTGACATTCTGGGGTTTTGAGCTGTTGTCAGATTTTCCATACAACTTGTTGAGAGTTCTCCAAATTTCCTGTGCAGATAAACAATGACAAATAAGATTAAACTGTTCAGTGCTAAGATAGTCAAATATAATTTTCATAGCACGAGTATTGAAATTAATATCTACACTATCAAACCCATTGATAATAACATCCCAACACTTAATATTAACAGATTTTAAATAAAATTCCATTTTGGATTTCCAGTTTAAAAAATCTGTTCCATTGAAAATAGTTGGAGATGAGCTGGACTGACTCTCTATCGACTGACAACTAGGAATCACCATTACTCTAGAGTTAACAGAATACCTGGCTCTGATACCACTGTTGGATCTAGAATAACCCTAGAGGGGGGTGAATAGGGTTTTTGACAGTTTTTAACTGAATTAGAAACCAAACGAGATAAATAAAAATAAACAGATCACAGAATATAGCAGAAACAGAAATGCAGAAAATAAATCACACACAGATATACCCAGCTTCGGCAAAACCCTGCCTACTGCTGCATTTCTAAGGTTTCTACTAGGTGATAGAACAGATCCCGCATACAAGACCATGTACACTCGCAAACCCTGCTCCTATTCTAACCCTACGCTCAAAACCCCTAGACTGATCGATATCACCTGGATCAGATTTCCCGTATTACAAACCAGTAACACGTAACCTAGATTTACAGACTCTAGTGGACTGCCAGTCAACACCCTGACTGGAACTCTAGAATTTTACAGACTTTTAGAAAAATAGTTTAGAATTGTTTACAGAAGAAAAATTAAAAACAAAACAAAATTAAATAAACAAAGAAAACCCTAGGAGATTAAATAAAAGGAGTCATCCCCTTTTTAATTAAAAACCCTAAGCCATAAAGACATTGGCCGGCCCATTTCCTTCATTTGTATTGACCCGATCTCCTTTGTTTTTGAAATGGCGGCTCTGGAAAAAATGGAATCAAAACTAGGGTTTCTCTTTGAATCCTCCCCAAATCAATTTGATGGTGTGATAAAGAGTTATGGATGTTAATCACTGAAGGCTCGATTGCTTTGGTGCTCTCGTTCTTCGATTTACTTGCTTGGTTCTCGATCGAAAATCTTGTAAGTAAATTCTGAAAATATTACTCTAATTTCGCTCTCGATTTTTGGCTTGTTGTTTTCGATAGATGCTTGCCAGTGATGAATGGTTGTGTTTATAGGATTTAGAAATCCTTTAATTGTGCTCTGATTTCACTAATATGTGACACGATCTGAAATTGTGGTTTCCCCTTTTTGAAAATCCTCGATTTAAATTGCTCTGATTTGTTTCCACTTATGGCCTTGATGAAATGAGTAATTGTGGAAAAGCATATGGCCCTTGCTTGATTTTTGCTCTGCCTTGAATTTGAAATGCATCGGCTTTGATTTAAAAATGGCTTGAATGATTGAATTAGAGAAATTTTTGCTTTCCCTTTTGACATTAAAACCCTTGGCACGATTTATTTGCTGCTGCCATTAATTCCCTTACTTTGCCGTGATAAAAATGTGAATTAATTCCTTGAATCTGAAATTGCTTATTTCCCCTTTTTGCTGACCCCTGTTTGAAAGTGATTTCCTCTTTTTTTAATTCCTCAATTGAATTTCTCCTTGAATGCTTGTCAATCCGAAATGTTCCCATACTTAGATTGAAAAAAAAAACTTGAATGAAAAAGTTGTTTTACTTGCTCGAAATTATTTGTTCCTGGAATAGATTGAAAAATTTCCCAAAACTGATTTCATACTTTCCAATTTTGAACTTGGATTTTTGGAAACAAAAAAACAAGTAAATTTCTGAAATAACATTACAGCTTTTTCTTGCATGATGAACCCAGCTATGATTTTCCATTTACACTAAATCTGGTTGATTTCCTTCCTTGTTTATATTTCTTGAGTCCATTGCATTTTTGCTATGTATTTATCTGAAGTCTGGCCTTCTGGAAATTTATTGCTGTCCCCTTTTGAAAGTTGCCAAAAATGATTGCTTCATTTCTATAATATAACAAATCGAATTTCTGGAAAGCATTTAAACCTTGTCAATGAAAATTTGCATTCTTTTAAATCCTAGATTTGTATTGTGATTCTTTGCTGTGTGGCTTGACATGTAGGCTCGACATTCTTGTTTGCCTGCATATACTTGTGCTGCCATGTTTTGATCATTTGTATCTGCTATGTTTTTGAAACTTGAATCTGCTGTTGCATTCTACGTCACTTAAGTATGCACCATGCAATATTGCCTCTGCCTTGAACATACATGCTGATTTGCATGTGTTCATGCTTATGTACATGTTGGGTTTCATTGACTCATGTATTGAGCTCCCAGTTCCATACTGTTGTGTACACTGAACTATCATATTTATGTGTAATGCTGATCTGAAAATTATGCACCTCTCTTGATTTGCAAAACCATATTAGCACTTGTTCATTTGAGCCATGACTTTGCTGCATATGCTTGGCTCGGCCTTGCTACTTTAATCATTGTTCATGTTGCTTCTTTGTTGAGCCTGCTTCACTTCTGGCTTGTACTTGTCATTTGCATCTTTGTCTTGACATGGCTTAACCATGTTGCACCATCACTTTGCTACAGCTCCATGCTTTATATCTACTGCTGTGTCTACATTTGTACATGCATGCTCAAACATTGTTGGGCTCGTGCACTTTTGCCATGCCATTTATTTGCTGTTGCACCATACATGTACTAGCACGACTTGCTTGATCCATGAAGAGCTTGACCCTTTTCTGGTTTGTGCACTTACACTTCACCTACACTTGCTGCTGTATCACTATGTTTCTTTTTGTTGATCTACACCTTTGTTTCTCTCCTTTGAGCTGAAGTATTTGCACTGCCATTTCTCTTTTTGGTTTTTGTCCTTGTGACCCTGAAACAAAAGAAACAGAAAAAATAGCAGTCAAACTGTACTGTGTTGAGGCTGGTCAGAATCAGCTGGTTCTGATCAGCAAACCAGTATGGTTATGGCGTGGCTGTTCAGGTCTGAAAGATGATGAGAAGCACACCGAGATCTGAGGCAAATAAAATTTTAAAACCAAAATTTATATTTGCATTTATTCTGTTTCATTTCTATTGCAGTGTACTGTGTGTGTGTGTTTCATGTGACAGGTATGAAGACTGGACTGACTGGACTGACAGAGAGCTGTGTAGACAGAAGACTGAAGATAAGAAGACAGTGTGTAGTGTCAGTGAATGTGTCAAAGTGTATGTATGTAAATTTGAGTGTTGAGACTGAATGTATGTACAAAAGAGTGATTGAGTAAATCTGTAATGAGGAGCTGTATATATGAAATCTGATATGTTATGAAGTGTAAAACAGAAATGTACAAATAGTGAGGTATAAAAAAAAATTGTACTGTTTGATATTGAAATAAAATATTCTATTCAAATAAAATACTGTGAATATTTAAATTTCTGTACAGTTGTATTTTATTTAAATATAAATATTATATTCCAGTCTGTGATGTATAATACCAGTACAATATCAAACACATTAAAATAATATTTATTTGGTTGTTATCATCAAACAAAAATCATATAATTGTGTATACAACACCGTTATATACAACAATACAGTGTAGTGCACTTTGGTTGATGGTTGATTATTTTTCAATGCTATTATATACATGTGTTGTATGAAAATCCATATAATTAATTTTATATGGTGATTGATTGGGCCTCATTCCAATTTAGAAGATAAAGAATATTATAAAATAAAGGTTCATGCGTTGACTGTTCTCATCCGTTGAGATTAGTCATGTGTTGAACGTAATATTTTAACAATAAATTTTATATCTTTATCACTATAAAATAAAGGTTCATGTGTTGACTGTACTCATCCATTGAGATTAGTCATGTGTTGAACGTAATATTTTAACAATAAATTTTATATCTTTATCACTATAAAATAATGGTTCATGTGTTGACTGTACTCATCTGTTGAGATTAGTCATGTGTTGAACGTAATATTTTAACAATAAATTTTATATCTTTATCACTATAAAATAAAGGTTCATGTGTTGACTGTACTCATCCGTTGAGATTAGTCATGTGTTGAACGAAATAATTTAACCAAAATAGTCACACGTAGACAGTACTCACTCGTTGAGATTAGTCGTGTGTCGACAAAAATAAATATTCATTTGTTGAATAGAATGAAGGAATATATGAAGCCGTGTTGATTAGATTGAAGCCATTTTGACGTGAACGATATTTTATCGATTTTATTCATTTTAAAATGAATATTGAAAAGTGATTTCGAAATCGAATATTTTGAAATGAAATTTGAATTTGAATAGAATAGAAAATCAATTGAATTGAATATAAAACGATTTCGAAATGAATTGAATATAAAACAATTTCGAAATGAATTGAATTTAAAACGATTTCGAAATGAATTGAATATAAAACGATTTCGAAATGAATTGAATATAAAACGATTTCGAAATGAATTGAATATAAAACGATTTCGAAATGAATTGAATATAAAACGATTTCGAAATGAATTGAATATAAAACGATTTCGAAATGAATCGAATAGAAAACCAATTTTAATTGAACCGAATAGAAAACCAATTTGAATTGAATCAAATAGAAAACGACTTTGAAATTGGATTGAATTGAAAACGAATTCAAATTGAATTGAAACTTGAATTGAATAGATAACGAATTCGAATTGAATTGAAAACGAATTCGAATTGAATTGAAATTTGAATTGAATAGAAATGAATTTTAAAACGAATTTATAAGGAAAAATTCAATTTTGATTTGAATTTGAAATGGAAGTTGAAATTGTTTTTGAAACGAAATCAAAACGATTTATAAAATTCGTTTTAAATAGAAATCGACGAAATATATATTATATTATATATATATATATAATATAATATAATGGCCTGAATAGAACGCGCCGCGCCGCGGCAGTTCGTGAATTTCGACCATTTATTTCAAACGGACATTACGGGAGATCCGACCGTCGGATTCTCCTAAAACCGGAACCGTTGGGTTTGTATCGAAAAGAGATTTCTAACGAATATTAGAAATTTGAAATCTAACGGTTGGATTTGGAGATACGTCCAAATCAAATTCGAAAAAGGTCGCTGTAAGTGCAGTTCGATGGCCGTTGATGGAAATCGACTGTACGGGCCTTGATAAAATTATTAAAAATAGTAATAATTTGTGTAAAATTATAAGAAATGATTTGGGGAAAATTGAGATGAAAAACTCCATATTTGAAAAGATAAAAATAGATTTTTATCGAAATGAACTAGTTCTGAACTAAATTTAAAACCCAATTATTTTTAAATAAATAAATTAGATTTAAAAAGGGGTTTTAAATAATAGGAATTTCTAATATATTTGATTGGATTTGAAATGGGTTTATCGTGAACGGTGTTTTAAATAATACTAGTTCTTTAACCCGATAATAAATAGAATGTGATTTGGGTAGTCGTGAACTGTGTTTTAAATAACACCTAGTTCTTTAACCCAGTAAAAGGAGTTTTAATGAATCTGTAATTAGATTGAAATGTGAATCTATAATCTAATTTATCAAATTTAGAAATGAGCGAGAATGGAGTATCGCCAGTTTTGCTCCAAAGAGATAGTTAAATCTTTAATTAGATTTGAACGTGGAATGGTAATTAATTTTACTGATGACACCATGGTGTTAGATATGGAGTATCACCAGTTTTGCTTCATGGGATGAATAGGTTGGGATTGGGAAATAAAATAAATAATTACTTCGGTGTAGTTCGCTAATCTCGACTAGTTTGGAAAACCATAATTAGGTTTGAAATGACATCCAAAGGAAGATTAAAGGATAAATTTCAAAGAATTTATCTTGGATAAAATTAATGGGAACCTTTCCCTAAGAATATTCTGAACGGGAATGAGGCGTATGTTGTGTTTGTGTAACATTTGTTTTTAATATACGCGGGTTGTTCGGAAAGGTCGGGTTTATACCCATTCTGAATAACCGATTCGACGATATGTCGAAGATGAAGACGGTGGCTGAAGACCAGAAGTCTTCACATCGTTTGGGTAATTACTGATGATCCTGATTGGGTTGTACACCCAAGAGGATGGAAATAGTTGGTGGTCGTCCAGACGTACTTGGAGATGGATGGATATGCGAGGAAAGTGCCTCCGGTTTCGTCCAGACCCAGAACGGACTTGTAAATGGATTGTGTGTCTGACATTGGATTTTATTCTGCGTTGATTAATTTCTATTAAATATACATCTGTTTGGCGGTGGAGAATTTATTCTTTTGCTTAATGCCCTTCTCTGAGACGTACGAGCTCAGAGGTTGTATATCAATGGATATCAGTCGCATGGCATGAATTGCCTGTGTGGCACGCTAAGATGCAATGATCAAGGCTTCTGTTGAAAAGCAAAGTCTTGTGGTTGATGATCAAAGCACGCCTACGTGGCAGCTTTGTGTATAACGTGAATTCGTGAGCCTCACACCTCGGTATGAGTCAAAAACGGGATACGGACTGTAGGCAGAGCACGACGTTTCTTTCTAGCTTTGGTGGTGTCAGTGACTTACCAGCCCTGACATTTATATACTTTTCACCTATGTGGTTGTTGGAATGCGAGGCGCCTCGATTATAGGTCTGTAAGGACCGGGAAATGTGTGTTCAGGAATTGCCAATCCTCTAACGTAAGTGAGGACCGGCCCTGAAGATCCAGGGGTTGCCCAGAGTGCGTACCCCTGGGACATTTGCTAGAGTGTCTCGAACGCGGAGAGGAGCTTGCCCCTTTCCTCGACTCATGACGGAAATCCAATTTCCAATACGTGTATTGCGGTTTTAATTGTAGAACTAGTATGGCGACATGATAGATGGTACCCATGCCGCCTATGATTTATATTTATGATTGAAATTGTTTTGACACTATGCACTTATTATAGTATCAAATGATTTGTTTTAAACGTACCAAGCATGTTTGGCTATTATAAGATAAAACCCTATCCTCCGGCTTGTGTTGCATTGTGTGATGGGACCTGGGTCTTATAATAGCTTCATTTTTCGAAAAAGCATTGTGTTGTTTATTCTATGCACTGGTATTCTAGGGAGGAAACCCGTTCCGTGTTATACGGCGTGGTCCCTTGAATTACTCTCTTTTAAAATAAAGTTTTAATAACTGTTTTAGTTCTCACACCAGTCACATGACTGACCTGGAGTTAATTGTTTTAACCTAAACTCTGGGTGCCCCTATTTTCCGCACGGGCAGCTATTAGTTTTGGTTTTGCAGATTTATATTCACAGGATCCTGGTTTACAGCTGGAATGATATCCGGAAAGCTCTGTATCCGTATATCACCTTCAGTTGTGCTTTGTATTATTTTCCACTGCTATGTAATTTATTGTAATCTCTGATATTTATTGAACGTAATTTATTCTTTATACTCTGTATATTCTTGTATTCTGATGGAATTGTTGCAATAACAATGAAATGTTCTTCCGTCTGCGTTCTGTTGTGTGTTGTTCTCAAAGTATCCGCTCTTTCCCTCACGGGGAAGTTACGGGTTCTTACAGTGGTATCAGAGCTTTGGTTTACAGAGCTCGAGAATAAGACACATTAGAACCAAACGAAAGAATTCATCAGATATTGGATTAGTAATATCCAATTAGAATGACTCGTTAGAGATAGGATCAGTAGTATCCTAGAACGAGTGTGAAGAGTATATTTTTCAAATGAAAACAATTTTGTTTTGAAAATTTAAATCAATTCTATGTATTTAAATATTTATTTATTTTGAATTTGGACAATCCAATATATAAAGATTTTGCATATACGCGTCATGAACGTATATTCGAGGTTTTAATATACTGGATAGATATAGAATCACATTCTAGACACCCGGAGATGATTCTGATGATTGATATATCATCATCAGAATTTGTGTTCGTGTTTCGAAGGTGTGATATCTATATATTTCCATTAGACTGGTGTGAGAACCTGTAACACCCCACGTCCATTAATGTCACTCACAAAGGGAATGCATTAACTTCCATGGAGGTTTTAAGTGAATATAGAACAGTAAAATTACAACAAGACAGATATAAAATAGTACTTGGAAATTCAAAAACTTTATTTCATTGTAGCAGAAGTCAAAACATGTTTGATTTCATCATAACACCATATTCAATGTCAAGTACAATATCTATCTTGATAAAACAAGTACATAATCCCATTACATGAATAGCCATTAAAAAGAAAGATAACAAGCTGGACTTTACTTCAGCAGTCCAAGCTTTCCAAAAGATAAGCGATCCAACTAGACTCCACTAGAACTTGGCCCAACCTGCGGACCTGAAGGGAGAAAAAGGATGGAAAAGAGGGGGTCAGACATAAAGTCTGGTGAATATGATAATTCTACAATACTATTACCAAAATAACTGGACTAAGGCATAAGCTGGAAAACAAGAAAAAGTCTATGAAGAGCAGATTAAGGACATAGACAATCGCTAAAGGCAACGTTATAGGCGCTCCTAAATACTAAAGGATAAACACTATACTGCACCACACCAGTCACCCTAAAGATTCATCCCACTTAGCTTCACTTAGAAACTTTCCCAATGGCTTTACGTACCCCTAGCTGACTACATAGGTGCCGCCTGCCCCTATCTCCACTAGGTGTACCCTACTTCCCATTATTCGATCGGCTCCCTAACTCGTAGATACCCGTGTTGGCCCCACAGTGGGGTGTATCACTCCCATATAGTGGCAACCTGATACAACGGACATGCACGGCTTATACCTACACGATGCAACAACGTCTTGCCTACCAGCCCGGGTCCACACACGCATATGAAACCCGTTGGACTTGCGTTGCCACCGCTCCCTGTTTTGGCCTCTTATAGTCAAACCCAGTATGCGTGTCCCGTCCTCGACTTGGGTCGAGCCCATAAAGATACGTTTTGGGATACTGGTTGAAATGGGCCCCCACTATTTACCACAAGCATTCCACCTAAGCTTGTCCCCATTAGTCCATCCCACTTAACCCACTTAGTCATGTTCATTTACATGTGTGTTTGGTTAAGTCTAATCATATTTCAAATGCCTCTAAAGGCAACCACCAGATTCCCCATGCCACCCAAGGCACCTACTTAACCCCCATGTCCCACCTTACATGATTATCTGGTTAAGTATTTCTTAGTTCATTAAGGCCATAACCTCATAAAGACCTCTCACATTAGACTGGCGTTTATGGCAGCTGGATTTGCCGGGCGGGTCCGGGCAGTCTTACACCATAAAAGAGTCTAACCTCGTGTCTTTACAACTGTTATGCTTTAGTTTGGGCCTAGGACCTCTTACATTGGGCCGACATTTTTGACTACTGGATTTGCCGGGCGGGTCCGGGCAGGTTTACATCACAAACGGGTCCAACCTCGTGTCCTAAGCATTGATTATTAATAATAATCCACTTTCCCCCAATTTTAATAATTCCCTACTTGAATTATTAATTACTTCCAATTTTTAACAATGTCCATAATTGACTCAATTATGGACATTCATTCATGGTATGCAACATCTTACAAAATTGCACCCAATTTATTAATTCCTAATATTACCCATACCCCACGTTTGAACGTTTATTCGCAAAATATATGTTAGACTCGAATAGCCTAACTCATAGCATAAAAGGGATTATCATAATAACAACATGTATATGTGACCAAATGAATCATAATAAGGGGTGAAACTTGCATATGTCCAACTTGCATAGATTATACATGTCATGGATCTAAAGGTGTCAACTTGTTCAAAATTCACCTAATATGATCTCAATCAATTTTCATAAACTTACATATGAACATGTGTGAATCAACATCATCTAATTTTTTTTAACAACATGGTTTTATATGGGTACACCTAACTCAATAGGCAAATTCCCATAATCAAGTTTAATTTAATTATAGTTTCAAGTTTATGGGTACACCTAACCTAATAGGCAAATTCCCATAAACAAGATCCATTTAAATTAAGAAAAAAAACATAACTTTAAACATGATCCAACAACATCATGATTTTTCAACATAATATAGCATGATTTATAACATGGCATAGTATGATAGTATAACATAGCTTGACATGATTCTCAACATAGCACGACATAGCATAAGAGAATTTACAACATAGCATGACATAGCATATATAATTTACATCATACGACAACATAATAACATAATAAGAGATCCACAATATATAGAATTTACAATTACAAATCACATCACTTTCTTGTGATCCATTCATAACTGAGTCAAATTAGTTTGTAATAGTCTTGTGAGAATCATCATACTCACCAACAAAAGAAAAGAATTAGAGAAAGAGAGATCTTTTGATTTGATTTGTGTAGATTTAGTTGTAGATGATTAGGCTTCCTCTTCTTAGTTTGTGACGGCTATGCTGAACTCCATGGCAGCAACATGACGGTAGCTTCTCTAATTTTACAAGTGATTTAGGTCTAAGGTCTACCCACTTATTTATAGATTTTAGAATTCATTTAGGCCATTAGATTTAACCTAGAAATAACCGCAGCCTTTCAGACAAGATGGGGTTTATCTTGTTGACTCAGCAATGACTCAGAAGTGACTCAGCAAACACTCAGCATATTAATAAACTTCTATTCATGTCATAAATATATATATATTTTCTACAATGTACATATTAGATACATCCCCCTTTACTTATTATTGTTTTTATATACATATTAGATACATCCCCTCTCTCACACACTTATTAATATTTTTATATTCATATTAGATACATCCCCTCTCTTACACACTTATTAATATTTTTATATTCATATTAGATACATCCCCTCTCTTACACACTTATTAATATTTTAGCAACTTTAGTGTTAATAGAAAATTCGGGGTGTTACATTCTCCCCTCCTTTTAGGATTTCGTCCCCGAAATCTTCAAGTCTGGAAGAATGTATATCCTACCATCCAAACGTCCATCTACTCATCCATCATACACAGGCATCCATTGTCCTTAAAAGACTTCTAATGCTTTATGATCATATGCAAGTGTGTGTACATGTCCTTACCTAATGTGAAATCAGGCGGTCTACTGATTCAGTTGACCTCCTTAATGCAAATTATGTAAGTGTCATGAATCCATTATGTAAGCAAAAGATCCTAATTGCTTACATACTACTTCTATATGCGTGCACACCCATTCAACCGAATGCAGCATCCATATGATGGTACAACCATTATACATCCATTATACTTAATACATCCATATATATGCAATATGCAATATGAAGTGACTGAGCCGATCTAGTGCCTAAAGTGTGTGTATATATGCATCCACGAGCAACCACTAGCAAACACTTGCATCCATTTTGCATCCATCAGACATAACATGTCTCAAACACATGTTTCAACCATAGGATTATCCTAACTAAAGGTCAAAGATACTAATGAGAGGACATACTAAAGATAAGATAAGATAAGCTAAGCGATAAAGGAGAAATTAAAAGACATACCCTCAAAAAGAAAAGGGTACAACGAACGCATCTTCTCTTCTGTCTCCCAAGTTGCGTTGCTCTCATCATCTCCCCATTGCACTTTAACCAGTCTGACCTCTCGATTCCTCAACTTTTTGATCTCCGACCCAAGAATGCATGTAGGAGCTCGTCTAATTGTTGCATCACGCTTTATTTCCACCTCTTTAAGCAAGCTCGGCTCTACCACCTCCGCGGTCTTGTGCAAACACTTCCTCAAATGTGATACATGGAATACGTCGTGTACTCCACTAAGTTTCTCAGGCAACTCCACCCTATATGCCATCTTCCCAATCCTGTTTTTTACAGGAAACGGCCCTACAAACCTTGGTGCTAATTTCCCCACGGACCCAAAGCGAACAACATTCTGTAACGGAGATACTTTGATAAAAACCATGTCCCCAATGTCAAACTCAAGATCTGTCCTCCTCTTATCAGCATACGATTTTTGCCTATCTTGTGCTGCTTTCATCCTCCTTCGAATCAACTCAATCTTCTCCGAGGTTTCCCTAACCATATCGGGCCCAAGTAGGATTTTATCGGTAGATTCCCACCAACATGTAGGCGAACGGCAAGGCCTTCCATAAAGAGCTTCGAAAGGTGCCATGCCAATACTAGACTGAAAGCTATTGTTATATGCGAATTCTACTAACGGAAGGTGCTCTTCCCATGTACCCCCAAAGTCTAGGATACAAAGCCTTAAAAGATCCTCTTGAATGCGATTCACCCTCTCGGTCTGGCCGTCTGTCTGAGGATGATATGCGGTGCTCAAACATAGCTGAGTCCCTACCGCCTCTTGTAAACTCTTCCAAAATTCGCTAGTAAAGATGGGGTCACGGTCGCTTACTATACTAGAAGGAATACCGTGCAAACGAACTATCTCCTTAATGTATACAGAAGCCAACCACGGAGCAGTCCTTTTACTTTTCACGGGAATAAAATGGGCGCTTTTAGTAAGTCTATCTACTATAACCCAAATCCCCGTGTTACCCTTCCTTGATCTTGGTAATCCATCCACAAAATCCATTGAGATGCTTTCCCATTTCCATAGTGGAACTTCTAATGGGTGAAGCAACCCACCGGGTTTCTTTTGTTCTGCTTTAACTCGTTGGCACACAAAGCATCTAGCGACGTACTCGGCCACATCCTTTTTCATACCGGCCCAAAAGAAAACCCGCTTCATATCTTTGTACATCTTATCCCCGCCGGGATGAATGGTCATTTTTAAGCGATGAGCATCATCAAGAATGGCCTTCCTTAAGTCTTCGTCTTGTGGTACACAAAGTCTATTATCCCTTCGTAACCAACCCTTATCGTTTAGGGTATACCTACGAAGATGGCTTGACGACTCCCCCCCTTTGAGCTTTTCTACTATCTCAACCAACTGTGGGTCGTCTCGCTGTGCCTCACCAACCCGTCCTAGAAGTGTAGGTCTAGCCTCCAAGGATGCTAACAGACCGGGTACTAAGTCAACGGAGGGTCTAAAGTCAAACATAGAGATGAATTCTAAGCTTTGTCTTTCAACAAACAACGGACTCAAGGACAACCTTTTCCTACTTAAGGCGTCTGCCACCACGTTACCCTTGCCCGGGGTATATGCTATTTCAAAATCGTAGGAGGCTAAGAATTCCATCCACCGTTGCTGCCTTAAATTCAAATCCTTCTGAGAGAATAAGTATTTTAATGATTTGTGGTTAGTGAACAGTTCGAATTTCTCACCAAGAAGATAGTGACGCCAAGACTTAAGCGCGAAAACAATTGCGGCTAGCTCTAAGTCATGCGTGGGGTAATTCTTTTCATGAACCCTCAACTGCCTTCCACCATAGGCTATTACTCTTCCCTCTTGCATGAGGACCGCGCCAAGTCCCGTCCCACAAGCATCAGTATAGATGGTAAACGGTTTATTCCCGTCTGGCAACACTAAGACTGGGGCTGAAGTTAAGGCTCTCTTTAAACGTTGGAACGCATCATCGCAATCTTTGTCCCACGTAAAAACCAGGTTCTTCTTCGTTAACCGTGTTAATGGAGCTGATATTTTTGCGAAGTCTTTGATAAACTTCCTATAATAGCCAGCCAACCCCAAGAAACTTCTTACTTCGGTTGCATTTTTAGGGACCTTCCAATCTTGGATGGCCACCACCTTTGCGGGATCCACTGCTATCCCTTCTTTGGAAACCACGTGCCCTAAGAACCGTACTTCCTTCCTCCAGAAGTGACACTTAGAAAATTTTGCCTTAAGGTTATGCGCTCGAAGGGTTTCCAACACTTCCCTAAGATGTAGGGAGTGCTCTTCTTTATTCTTAGAAAAGACTAAGATGTCATCCACAAAGACTACCACGAATTTGTTAAGGTATTCCCTAAACACCCTACTCATCAAATCAACAAAATATGCAGGGGCGTTTGTCAAACCAAAGGGCATCACTAGCCATTCATAGAATCCGTCAGGAGTCCTAAAAGCAGTCTTATCTATACTATCCTCAGCCACTCTCAGTTGATGAAAGCCAGTGGCTAAGTCCAACTGCGAAAACACTGAGGCGCCAACTAACTGATCAAAGAGATCGTCAATCCTCGGCAGTGGGTGTCGGTTCTTTTTAGTAAGCTTGTTTAGTTCTCTATAGTCCATACAAAGTCTAAGAGACCCATCCGCCTTTGTGGCAAAAACTACTGGAGAACCCCACTCCGATATACTACGTCTTATGAACCCCTTCTCAAGCAACTCCTTTACTTGCTTATTGAGTTCCCTCCTTTCACGAGGAGCCATGTGGCGCACTGGCAAAGATACGGGTTTAGCATTATCCACAAGATAAATTCGAAAGTCTATCTCCCGCTTTGGAGGTAAGCCCTTCACCTCCTCAAACACATCCGGATATTCCCGGACCACTTCTACCGATCGCAGGTTCTCTACAGACGCGTCAACCGATTCAAGATAACTTAGCATAACGGAATTTATGGGATTACAAAAGATGTCGAGAGCATTACCAAGGCGAGTCACAAGCCTAACTACTCTCCTTTCATAATCAAGAATGGCCCTATTTCTAGACAACCAATCCATTCCTAAAATTAGCCCATAGCCCGTGAAGCCCAATACATAAGCATCACATCTAAATTCAACGCTAAGTATAGAGATTTTCAAATCCAAACATATCATGGTCAAATGAGCCGAACCCCCAATTGGATTTGAAACGACCAAGGGATCCTCTACTAAACTGGTGTTCAAGTGCAGTGATTCAACTAATGATGCAGAGATAAACGAATGAGATGCGCCGGAATCGAATAAGGTACGGACAGGATGATCAAACAGAAAAACTAAGCTTTCAACAGAAATTGTTCTACCTCTTTCTTGCAGCGGTGGGGCCGCAATAGCCTGAACTTGCCCCCTTGCCTGCCCTGGTGCCATAAGAGCCTGCACCTGTCCTCCCGAGGTAGACCCTGCCCTCTTCCCCTTCTTTGGACAGTCCTTCACTAAATGTCCCGCATCTCCACAATGAAAACAACCAGTCTTCTTTTTCTTTCTACAATCTTTGCTGAGATGGCCAGGCGTCCCACAATTGAAGCATTTCTTCTTCCCTTTGCCATTATTGTTTTTACCACCCTTCTTATTTTGCTGTTGGGGTTTCTTCTGATCCCCTTTCTTTTCAACTGCCTTATCCTCATGCATAAGTGCCATTTCTACTAGCTTTTCAAAGGTGGCTCCCATAGGGATGTGGGTCATAGCTAACCCTTGCAACGATTCATTCAAGCCTCTAACGAACCTCAAAGCTTTCTTCTCTGGCGTGTTCACCAACTCCAAGCCAAACCTTGCTAACTGATTAAATTTATTGACATATTCCTTTACTGATGAGCTCCCTTGCTTTAGTGCCAGGAATTTTTCCATATTTAAGTTCTCCTCTGCCCTTGAAAGAAACTTTGCCTCAAACCTTCGTCTGAAATCCGCCCATGAATCAACTGGATGTTCCCCATTAGTGACCTCCCACCAAAACGAGGCCTCTCCCTTCATTAACCAAGCAGCTAAACGGACTTTCCTCCCATCTTCCACTTCAAAGATATCCAACAATTCCTCAGTCTCCTTAAGCCAATCTCTGGCCTCCACAAACGTCTCAGTCCCTTGAAAAGTTTTTCCTCCCATAGCCTTGAATTCCTTGCACGTCTTTGAAAAAGTGTCAACACGAGGAGGAGGAGGAGGAGGAGGAATGGGTGCAACTAGGGGTGGAGGAGTATCCGCTGGGCCTGCAGTGGTGGCCCTAGCCTCCAAGTATCTCCTAAACCACCCTGGAATCGTCACACCTTCTGGGAGATTAAGATCTTCAGCCATGCTGAAACGAAAAAGGAAAGATTCAAAATGGAGAATTCGAAAGATAAAGATAAGGATGTGGCTATTTGGGATTATGTTTTTCATAAAAACTCTCTTTAAATAACATGTTTTTTTTTGAAAGCACTTCTTCCAAAAATACTTTAGAAAAAAAAAATTCTAGAATTTTTTTTTTATCTGTTTTGGTAACCTTATGCTCTGATACCACGTGTAACACCCCACGTCCATTAATGTCACTCACAAAGGGAATGCATTAACTTCCATGGAGGTTTTAAGTGAATATAGAAAAGTAAAATTACAACAAGACAGATATGAAATAGTACTTGGAAATTCAAAAACTTTATTTCATTGTAGCAGAAGTCAAAACATGTTTGATTACATCATAACACCACATTCAATGTCAAGTACAATATCTATCTTGATTAAACAAGTACATAATCCCATTACATGAATAGCCATTAAAAAGAAAGATAACAAGCTGGACTTTACTTCAGCAGTTCAAGCTTTCCAGAAGGTAAGCGATCCAACTAGACTCCACTAGAACTTGGCCCAACCTGCGGACCTGAAGGGAGAAAAAGGATGGAAAAGAGGGGGTTAGACATAAAGTCTGGTGAATATGATAATTCTACAATACTATTACCAAAATAACTGGACTAAGGCATAAGCTGGAAAACAAGAAAATGTCTATGATGAGAAGATTAAGGACATAGACAATCGCTAAAGGCAACGTTATAGGCGCTCCTAAATACTAAAGGATAAACACTATACTGCACCTCACCAGTCACCCTAAAGATTCATCCCACTTAGCTTCACTTAGAAACTTTCCCAATGGCTTTACGTACCCCTAGCTGACTACATAGGTGCCGCCTGCCCCTATCTCCACTAGGTGTACCCTACTTCCCATTATTCGATCGGCTCCCTAACTCGTAGATACCCGTGCTGGCCCCACAGTGGGGTGTATCACTCCTCTAAAGTGGCAACCTGATACAACGGACATGCACGGCTTATACCTACACGATGCAACAACGTCTTACCTACCAGCCCGGGTCCACACACGCATATGAAACCCGTTGGACTTGCGTTGCCACCGCTCCCTGTTTTGGCCTCTTATAGTCAAACCCAGTATGCGTGTCCCGTCCTCGACTTGGGTCGAGCCCATAAAGATACGTTTTGGGATACTGGTTGAAATGGGCCCCCACTATTTACCACAAGCATTCCACCTGAGCTTGTCCCCATTAGTCCATCCCACTTAACCCACTTAGTCATGTTCATTTACATGTGTGTTTGGTTAAGTCTAATCGTATTTCAAATGCCTCTAAAGGCAATCACCAGATTCCTCATGCCACCCAAGGAACCTACTTAACCCCCATGTCCCACCTTACATCATTATCTGGTTAAGTATTTCTTAGTTCATTAAGGCCATAACCTCATAAAGACCTCTCACATTAGACTGGTGTTTATGGCAGCTGGATTTGCCGGGCGGGTCCGGGCAGTCTTACACCATAAAAGAGTCTAACCTCGTGTCTTTACAACTGTTATGCTTTAGTTTGGGCCTAGGACCTCTCACATTGGGCCGACATTTGTGACTACTGGATTTGCCGGGCGGGTCCGGGCAGGTTTACATCACAAACGGGTCCAACCTCGTGTCCTAAGCATTGATTATTAATAATAATCCACTTTCCCCCAATTTTAATAATTCCCTACTTGAATTATTAATTACTTCCAATTTTTAACAATGTCCATAATTGACTCAATTATGGACATTCATTCATGGTATGCAACATCTTACAAAATTGCACCCAATTTATTAATTCCTAATATTACCCATACCCCACGTTTGAACGTTTATTCGCAAAATATATGTTAGACTCGAATAGCCTAACTCATAGCATAAAAGAGATTATCATAATAACAACATGTATATGTGACCAAATGAATCATAATAAGGGGTGAAACTTGCATATGTCCAACTTGCATAGATTATACATGTCATGGATCTAAAGGTGTCAACTTGTTCAAAATTCACCTAATATGATCTCAATCAATTTTCATAAACTTACATATGAACATGTGTGAATCAACATCATCTAATTTTTTTTAACAACATGGTTTTATATGGGTACACCTAACTCAATAGGCAAATTCCCATAATCAAGTTTTATCTAATTATAGTTTCAAGTTTATGGGTACACCTAACCTAATAGGCGAATTCCCATAAACAAGATCCATTTAAATTAAGAAAAAAAACATAACTTTAAGCATGATCCAACAACATCATGATTTTTCAACATAATATAGCATGATTTATAACATGGCATAGTATGATAGTATAACATAGCTTGACATGATTCTCAACATAGCACGACATAGCATAAGAGAATTTACAACATAGCATGACATAGCATATATAATTTACATCATACGACAACATAATAACATAATAAGAGATCCACAATATATAGAATTTACAATTACAAATCACATCACTTTCTTGTGATCCATTCATAACTGAGTCAAATTAGTTTGTAATAGTCTTGTGAGAATCATCATACTCACCAACAAAAGAAAAGAATTAGAGAAAGAGAGATCTTTTGATTTGATTTGTGTAGATTTAGTTGTAGATGCTTAGGCTTCCTCTTCTTAGTTTGTGACGGCTATGCTGAACTCCATGGCAGCAGCATGACGGTAGCTTCTCTAATTTTACAAGTGATTTAGGTCTAAGGTCTACCCACTTATTTATAGATTTTAGAATTCATTTAGGCCATTAGATTTAACCTAGAAATAACCGCAGCCGTTCAGACAAGATGGGGTTTATCTTGTTGACTCAGCAATGAGTCAGAAGTGACTCAGCAAACACTCAGCATATTAATAAACTTCTATTCATGTCATAAATATATATATATTTTCTACAATGTACATATTAGATATATCCCCCTTTACTTATTATTGTTTTTATATACATATTAGATACATCCCCTCTCTCACACACTGATTAATATTTTTATATTCATATTAGATACATCCCCTCTCTTACACACTTATTAATATTTTTATATTCATATTAGATACATCCCCTCTCTTACACATTTATTAATATTTTAGCAACTTTAGTGTTAATAGAAAATTCGGGGTGTTACAGAACCAAAACTTATATAGTTAGATATATTATTGTGAATTGGCATCAAAAACATGATTTTTTTTGTATATACGTCAAATTTATGAATTTGAAACTCTAATCCACTAATTGATTGATGTTTGTGTTGTTTGTTTATTTGTTTGATAATTTTGAACCATTTAGCCTAATTGAATCAAATATTGAATTGTATTGAAAATTGGTCGCATTTGCTTGCATATACATATACTTACATTGAACAGGTCATAGCAAGGAGGCTAGAGCAGAGAATAAAATTTGTTTGCCCGACAAATAGGTACATGTTTACTACATAATTTACTGTTTTGTTTGGGTGATGATGATTTTATAAGCCTATTGGCTAGCCGCTTGACTTTTTCTTTTCCTTTTTGAGATCAGAAGGCCTATATGGCAATTTCAGGATTTTCGCGTGGCTCCCGGTGCAGGGGAGGTTATGGCGAAATTTTTCGAAAATTAAGGGTGTTAGCCAAATTTTTGAAAATTTGAAAATTCTCAGAAACTGAAAAGTTGGAGAATGGAGGCCAGATCGAACGTAGAGTTGATTAATCAAACCACTTTCAACTTTGTTCTTTTTCGGGGACGAAAAGTTTTAAGTGGGGGAGATTGTAATAACCCGGAAAATCTGGGCCAGTTTAAAATTTTTATTTTGGCAATTTTAGCGAATTTTGAATATTTAAAATAGATTATTTTAAATAAAATCGACGAGAAATTTATTTTGAATATATTTAGAACGTATATATTTATACGCGTCGTCGTTAGAATATAAATAATTTATTTATATTTATAAAAGGAATTGAAAATGGCGTGGTAGTTCGATAATTCGATTTCAAACTTCAATTGAATGTACCGGGTGCAAATCCATCCGGATTTTAGTGAAACCAAAAACATTAGGATCTATTTGATGATATCTTTCCAACGAATCCGAAAAATTGAAATTTCATAGCGGGAATCAAAAGATATGTCCAGCTGAAAATTCTGAATAGTCGCTATGGAATTCAGGCCCTTAAAAATGGGAATTTTGCAAACAACCTCGGATTTCAACGAAACCACTTTTGTTGGATCCGCAATGTCAAGTTATTGCTAGATTCCAAATTTCATAATTTTTCGAATTAATATGTGAGCGTGGCAAAGGAAAACGTGTTTGACTAGTTTTAGTTGATTTCAATCGACTGGAAAATGGCCATTTTTCCAACGGTCTCAGAATTTGACGAAACTAGTTTTGTTAGGACCGTATCGTCAATACGAAGCTAAAAAATATTTTTATGGGATTTATAGAGTAAGTTTGTGACCCCGATAATTTGAAATGTACGTTTAAAATTCAATATAGCGATTTAAATGTAAATTCAATGGAAACTGATCGTAACGTCCGAATCAACCTACGATACATATCCCATTGTGTTCGGAATGGGGGTAAAACGCTATGGACGACAGGCGGTGGGTTCGATTCTGAAGTCGATAGAAAAAGTTACTTTATGAGAATATAAATTAAATAATTAAATTTAAAAAATATAATCTTCTCCTTTTATCAGCCGACCCACCCCCCCCCCCCCCCCCCCCGTTCACTTCAAAACAAAAAAAAACCTACGCCCTAATTAATCGCGCCGCCCAGACTTCGACGTTCCACCACCAACGCCGACCACCGCCCTGCCTACCGCCTCGTCGGAGCAGCCGCCACCCTCCGATCCTCCCCCTCTCCCCATCGCACCCTCCTCCGCTGTTTTGAACCCCTCGCGCCCCTCCGTCTCAAGCAGGAACCCGCCGCCCAGACCACCCTGACTCCACCGCTTCTCCCCTACCCAACCGCGACCTCCCCCTAGCTCCAACACCTCGCATCCACCATCCCCAGCCGCTATCTCAACCGTGGGGCCCTCCTACAACAGAAAAATCAATTTTTGGCAAAGAAAAGAAGGTGTGTTTTCTTGATATTCTTTTTATGCTATTTAATAATAAGAATCCAATTTTTGTTGAATACAATATATGAGTGAAAGGTTCGATTTTTACATAATCAAAAATAGGATTTTGTTCATAGAAAAGATGGGATTTTTATTATGAGGTGGGCGTTGTAAAAATATAATTTTTATATAAGCATGAAAGTTAAAAATATAATTTTTATTATATAGAGAAGTTAAAAATATTTTTTTTTATATTTTTAAAGTATTCAAAATATGATTTTTATATTTTTAAAGTATTCAAAATATGATTTTTATATTTTTAAAGTAATAAAAATATAATTTTTACATGATAGGAATAGTAAAGATATCATCTTTATATGTGTAGCAAAATAAAAATGAGATTTTTATAATGATATTTTTGGAAAAGGCGAAATCATTTTATATAGCAGCGATGTAAAAATAGAATTTTTATCTATATAATAGCAAAGTAAAAATTCGATTTTTATATATTGAATAACAAAGTAAAAATTCTATTTTTATATATTGAATAACAAAGTAAAAATTCGATTTTTATATATTGAATAACAAATTAAAAATTCGATTTTTATATATTGAAAAACAAAGTAAAAATTAGATTTTTATATATTGAATAACAAAGTAAAAATTAGATTTTTATATATTGAATAACAAAGTAAAAATTTGATTTTCATATATTGAATAGCGAAGTGAAAATTCGATTTTTAAATGTATGAAGCGATTATAAAAATGTGATTTTTAAATTGAAAGTGAACAAATAAAAATGTGATTTTTATTTTAAAGACATCAGCAAATAAAAATGTGATTTTTATATATGTAGAGAATACGGGCAACGAAGGTGACAAAAATGCGATAACGATGAAGATTTCTATCAGTGAAGAGTCGTGGTATTGGATAGCTATCGATGAGAATTTCTCACCTTTCAATTTCATTTTCTAGTTATATATATATACTAGGATGCAGACGGTGTTTAGTAGCACCCGACACAATCGTCCACAGACCATGGACTTGTTTGTTTGATTGCAAAAATTAGTTAGATTATTTGATTGAAATTGAGTTGTTTGGTGAAATGGAATGGATTGATTGATGTGTGAATAGCGTGGGCCTTCACTGGACTGGGGATAAGGCTAGGCCTCGTCCCGTTTCTAGTATCGTGCCGTTGTGCTGCCGAAATTTTGTAAAATAAGTTAGAAAAATAAAAATATCATTTTTATTTTGTAAATGAACGGAATAGAAATTCATGTGTTAAAATAACATGTTTTATCGTTAAAAATATGATTTTTAACGTGAATGTGAATAAATAAATATTCATTTACAAACCGGACGGTTTGTTAATGTACACCTATTTGAAGGACATTGATTGGGTCGATAAATTTTACACATCGCCCAATTGCATAACTAAAATCTGTGTTTGATTGTTTGAAACCCCACATGGGTGTTGGGATGAAATTTGAAGTTCACTCATCCTGATTGATTAAATATGTCGATCGATAGATTGACAGGCTGTTATAAGCGTTAGATATCTATATTTGATGCTTATACAGTGTAGTGCACTTTGGTTGATTGTTGATTATTTTTCAATGCTATTATATACATGTGTTGTATGAAAATCCATATAATTAATTTTATATGGTGATTGATTGGGCCTCATTCCAATTGAGAAGATAAAGAATATTATAAAATAAAGGTTCATGTGTTGACTGTACTCATCCGTTGAGATTAGTCATGTGTTGAACGTAATATTTTAACAATAAATTTTATATCTTTATCACTATAAAATAAAGGTTCATGTGTTGACTGTACTCATCCGTTGAGATTAGTCATGTGTTGAACGTAATATTTTAACAATAAATTTTATATCTTTATCACTATAAAATAAAGGTTCATGTGTTGACTGTACTCATCCGTTGAGATTAGTCATGTGTTGAACGTAATATTTTAACAATAAATTTTATATCTTTATCACTATAAAATAAAGGTTCATGTGTTGACTGTACTCATCCGTTGAGATTAGTCATGTGTTGAACGAAATAATTTAACAAAAATAGTCACACGTAGACAGTACTCACTCGCTGAGATTAGTCGTGTGTTGACAAAAATAAATATTCATTTGTTGAATAGAATGAAGGAATATATGAAGCCGTGTTGATTAGATTGACGCCATTTTGACGTGAACGATATTTTATCGATTTTATTCATTTTAAAATGAATATTGAAAAGTGATGTCGAAATCGAATATTTTGAAACGAAATTTGAATTTGAATAGAAAATCAATTGAATTGAATATAAAACGATTTCGAAATGAATTGAATATAAAACGATTTCGAAATGAATTGAATATAAAACGATTTCGAAATGAATTGAATATAAAACGATTTCGAAATGAATTGAATATAAAACGATTTCGAAATGAATTGAATATAAAACGATTTCGAAATGAATTGAATATAAAACGATTTCGAAATGAATTGAATATAAAACGATTTCGAAATGAATTGAATATAAAACGATTTCGAAATGAATCGAATAGAAAACTAATTTTAATTGAACCGAATAGAAAACCAATTTGAATTGAATCAAATAGAAAACGACTTTGAAATTGGCTTGAATTGAAAACGAATTCAAATTGAATTGAACAGATAACGAATTCGAATTGAATTGAAAACGAATTCGAATTGAATTGAAATTTGAATTGAATAGAAATGAATTTTAAAACGAATTTATAAGGAAAAATTCAATTTTGATTTGAATTTGAAATGGAAGTTGAAATTATTTTTGAAACGAAATCAAAACGATTTAAAAAATTCGTTTTAAATAGAAATCGACGAAATATATATTATATATATAATATAATGGCCTGAATAGAACGCGCCGCGCCGCGGCAGTTCGTGAATTTCGACCATTTATTTCAAACGGACATTACGGGAGATCCGACCGTCGGATTCTCCTAAATCCGGAACCGTTGGGTTCGTATCGAAATGAGCTTTCTAAAAAATATTAGAAATTTGAAATCTAACAGTTGGATTTGGAGATACGTCCAAATCAAATTCGAAAAAGGTCGATGTAAGTGCAGTTCGATGGCCGTTGATGGAAATCGACTGTACGGGCCTTGATAAAAGTATTAAAAATAGTAATAATTTGTGTAAAATCATATGAAATGATTTGGGAAAAATTGAGATTAAAAACTCCATATTTGAAAAGATAAAAATAGATTTTTATCGAAATGAACTAGTTTTGAACTAAATTTAAAACCCAATAAATAAATTAGATTTAAAAAGGGGTTTTAAATAATCGGAATTTCTAATATATTTGATTGGATTTGAAATGGGTTTATCATGAACGGTGTTTTAAATAACACTAGTTCTTTAACCCGATAATAAATAGAATGTGATTTGGGTTGTCGTGAACTGTATTTTAAATAACACCTAGTTCTTTAACCCAGTAAAAGGAGTTTTAATGAATCTGTAATTAGATTGAAATGTGAATCTATAATCTAAATTATCAAATTTAGAAATGAGCGAGAATGGAGTATTGCCAGTTTTGCTCCAAAGCGATAGTTAAATCTTTAATTAGATTTGAACGTGGAATGGTAATTAATTTTACCGATGACACCATGGTGTTAGATATGGAGTATCACCAGTTTTGCTTCATTAGATGAATAGGTTGGGATTGGGAAATAAAATAAATAATTACTTCGGTGTAGTTCGCTAATCTCGACTAGTTTGGAAAACCATAATTGTGTTTGAAATGACATCCAAAGGAAGATTAAAGGATAAATTTCAAAGAATTTATCTTGGATAAAATTAATGGGAACCTTTCCCTAAGAATATTCTGAACGGGAATGAGGCGTATGTTGTGTTTGTGTAACATTTGTTTTTAATATACGCGGGTTGTTCGGAAAGGCCGGGTTTATACCCATTCTGAATAACCGATTCGACGATATGTCGAAGATGAAGACGGTGGCTGAAGACCAGAAGTCTTCACATCGTTTGGGTAATTACTGACGATCCTGATTGGGCTGTACACCCAAGAGGATGGAAATAGTTGGTGGTTGTCCAGACGTACTTGGAGATGGATGGATATGCGAGGAAAGTGCCTCCGGTTTCGTTCAGACCCAGAACGGACTTGTAAATGGATTGTGTGTCTGACATTGGATTTTATTCTGTGTTGATTGATTTCTATTAAATATACATCTGTTTGGCGACGGAGAATTTATTCTTTTGCTTAACGCCCTTTTATGAGACGTACGAGCTCAGAGGTTGTATATCGATGGACACCAGTCGCATGGCATGAATTGCCTGTGTGGCATGCTAAGATGCAATGATCAAGGCTTCTGTTGAAAAGTAAAGTCTTGTGGTTGATGATCAAAGCACGCCTACGTGGCAGCTTTGTGTATAACGTGAATTCGTGAGCCTAACACCTCAGTATGAGTCAAAAACGGGATACGGACTGCAGGGAGAGCACGACGTTTCTTTCTAGCTTTGGTGGTGTCAGTGACTTACCAGCCCTGACATTTATTTACTTTTCACCTATGTGGTTGTTGGAATGCGAGGCGCCTCGATTATAGGTCTGTAAGGACCGGGAAACGTGTGTTCAGGAATTGCCAATCCTCTAACGTAAGTGAGGACCGGCCCTGAAGATCCAGGGGTTGCCCAGAGTGCGTAACCCTGGGACATTTGCTAGAGTGTCTCGAACGCGGAGAGGAGCTTGCTCCTTGCCTCGACTCATGACGGAAATCCAATTTCCAATACGTGTATTGCGGTTTTAATTGTAGAACTAGTATGGCGACATGATAGATGGTACCCATGCGGCCTATGATTTATATTTATGATTGAAATTGTTTTGACACTATGCACTTATTATAGTATCAAATGATTTGTTTTAAACGTACCAAGCATGTTTGGCTATTATAAGGTAAAACCCTATCCTCCGGCTTGTGTTGCATTGTTTGATGGTACATGGGTCTTATAGTAGCTTCATTTTTCGAAAAAGCATTGCATTGTTTATTCTATGCACTGGTATTCTAGGGACGAAACCTGTTTCGTGTTATACGGCGTGGTCCCTTGAATTACTCTCTTTTAAAATAAAGTTTTAATAACTGTTTTATTTCTCACACCAGTCACATGACTGACCTGGAGTTTATTGTTTTAACCTAAACTCTGGGTGCCCCTATTTTCCGCACAGGCAGCTAGTAGTTTTGGTTTTGCAGATTTATATTCACAGGATCCTGGTTTACAGCTGGAATGATACCCGGAAAGCTCTATATCCGTATATCACCTTCAGTTGTGCTTTGTATTATTTTCCGCTGCTATGTAATTTATTGTAATCTCTGATATTTAGAATGTAATTTATTCTTTATACTCTGTATATTCTTGTATTCTGATGGAATTGTTGCAATAACAATGAAATGTTCTTCCGTCTGCGTTCTGTTGTGTGTTGTTCTCAAAGTATCCGCTCTTTCCCTCACGGGGAAGTTACGGGTTCTTACAAATATATTGAAGAATAGCATAGCATGCAAAAAAAGCGAGAAAACACACAATTTATAGTGGTTGAGTTCGACTTGAACTTGCATCCACTTTTAGGGCTTTGATGATTTTATTCATGGAGGAGGTTACATAAGAAATTCCCAAATTGATTTACATATTTGGGTTAGTTCTCTTAGAAATGAGAGAAAGATTGTGGAATTAGGAAGATCACCCCCCCTCTAAAATGAGACCCCTGTCTTCTTATTTATAGAGGTTTTGGGCCCCCTTATGTTGTTTTTCTTTCCCGCCACTTTTTTGGTGCCATTTTTTTGTTCCTGCCTTTGGCTTTTGTTTTTTTCTGCCTTTCTTTTGTTTCCTATAGCTTTCTGCTATCTGTTTTGTCTTTTTCTGGCTTTACCCCTTTCATCATTAGCCTTTCATCAACAGCCTTTCGTCGATAGCCTTTCGTCAACAACATTTTGTCATTAGCCTTTCGCCAACAACCTTTCGGCATCAGCCTTTCGCCAACAGCCTTTTGTCATCTGCCTTTCGTCCACAACCTTTCGTCATCAACCTTTCGCCAACAACCTTTTGTCATCAGCCTTTCGTCAACAACCTTTCGTAATCAGCCTTTCGCCAACAGCCTTTCATCATCATCCTTTCATCAACACCATCCTTTCGTCACCAGCCTTTCATCAATAGCCTTTTGTCATCAGCCTTTCATCAACAGCCTTTCATCATCAGCCTTTCGTCAATAGCCTTTCCTCATCATCCTTTCGTCAACAGCCTTTGTTGAACTTGTTTTAGCCATTATTCCCCAATGGTACATCCGTTTATTTAATGTGACCACTCTGTGGAATGGGAAACCATCGTCTGAATCCAATGGAAGTGGTTTCAGATTTGAACACTCACCAATCAAAAATTGTAGGAGAAACAAGATTTTATCTCCTTCTTTCGGTATCGACATAGGTGTATCCAAGGCTTTTCCTTTTATACCTTCTAGTACTGGAGCTCCTGCTTCTTTATATTCGGCCAGTGCGAATTTTGGTGTTAACATTAGTAAATCAATGAATTAACAATCGTATTCAAAAAGGAGACTTTCGAAAATAAGAAATAGATTATAAAATCATGTTTTAAGTAAAATGGCTTAATGGGATTTGGGTTGACAGTGTAATAACTATTGGGTTTTTGAATTACAACTCTTACCTATCTTAAGATAAGAACATTGTTGATCAAGGTCTGAGAGATAAATAAATAACCCATATTAAACGACTTTAGCATTATCTGAGAATGATAATAGTTTGAAATGAGAAATCGGTTATGAATAATTTATTATTTCCATATAAGAAATAATAATGCAATGTTAATTGCAATATTTGAGATTATATATAATGAGATATCCAAAGTAACGGAAATAAAAGATTCATATATATATATATATATATATATATAATCAATTTCCCGAAATAAAGGTAGTAAAAGGGAATTGTGTGAAAATATAATGACATTTCCAAAAGAAAAAGGAAATGAAAAGTTGAGTTTTGGAATGGATTTACTCTAAAGAAAAAGGATTGGTTACTGTTTCCAAATAATGAAACAAAAGAGATTTCATAATGTTATTTTACGAATGACAAGTTGAATTGATTTCCCAATTGTAGATAATGAAGAACGATGTAGCAAATGTTTTGAAATGATAATTGGATATGATTATAAGAATTTTCCTAAGTACTAAAATAAAATAGTTTTGCGAATACTCTTAAAAACAAAATAAGAAGTAAATATTGTGTTAAACAAAAATATTGAGATATTTAGAAGTTGAATTAACTTTCGTTAACAGTTTTAAATTAAAAAGGCCATGTAATGCTGGTACTGAATCAATGAACACATTTTATCAACATGATTGATTTATTTGATAGTTAAATAACCGACTATCAAAATCTGACCTATACATATGCTGATACGGAAAGACCGGATCGAATTTATATTTGAAAACCATTTCGACCGGCAAATGCATAACGTTGAAGATCGAAGATGGAGCAATTGAAGACTGTGGATCCTCATAAGTGGAAGGATTACTTGTGGAATATTCTCTGGAATAGCTACCAGAGGTATTCTAACGTGATTCAATCATGGTTGAGAATTTATGGATTGCGAGGACTACTCACTACTGGTCGATATGGTAATTCAAGGATGTAGTAGGAGAGTGCCTTCGATTTATCCTGTTCCTGGATGATTTGTATGGATAGATGTCTGACAGAGTATTTCCAAAGGAATCACGTATGTTGACTTCTTCAAACGTATTTCTATTGGTAGGAGGGGTTGGCACTTTTCTTAGCTTATTAACTTGAGTATTTTTGTGGACATCAATTAGTGATATCCATTGGACCTAACGATGTGGCATTCAAAGTGAATGGTGGCCAGATGTTCTAAAAATAATAATAAAGGTAAATAAATAAATAAATTATGACCTCAAGCCTCATCGCCTCATCAATCGGGAAATGGTATAAAATCGGGTTGATCATGTGGCTATGTGGGTCGCACCCATTAAAAGGGTAAATCGTTATCTGATTTGGAGAAATCAAATGCCTTCGGTTGTCCCTTTATTCTTATATGTTATCGGCGCTTGGTTGGCCCCCAACCATGGTAATGATATATTCAGTACTCTCAAAGGAAATGAGGGGCTGATCATGTTTTGCCAGGTTGCAAGATGCTCTTGTTAAACCTCAATATATTCATCTCCGAAGGTACATTGTCAGAAGGTGGTTGCTCGTACCTTTTCCATAGAAATACATTCTCCAATAAGCGCCTACGGTTTTGATTGTATACTATGTATGTAGAGCGTGAGATGCAAGTGTTCTGCTAGATTGATATTTACTTGATTTACATCACTATTATAATATCATAATAGTATTGATTTCAAAAATGTTTTGGGTTATCGTAAGGTAAAAACCGATCGTATTTATGTGTGGATTTGGTCTTACGATTGTCCTATCTTTCAGAAAGATTTTAACTTTAAATCAAGTTGGATGATACCTATAAACTTAGTGAGTTTTTCTCACTTTGGTTCAACAGACTGATCCGGCGTTTGTAATGCTTGGATTAGACTGGGTTGTACAGGTTCAGGTTATCAGATGCAGTTAAGAGACGAGCTGGAGGAGTTCAGACGTATGATATATAGTTGTGTTTCGGTTGTGTGTTGTATATGAGGACAGATTATTATAACTGTCCAGATGTGTTGATGTACTCTAATGATTGTAAGTTCTTTTCAAACTCTAAATAAAGATTTATATCTATATTATATTTAGTTCCGCTGCGATGTGAAACTCTGTGTTGTGTGGTTTCTTCTTCTTCTATTCTAATATTACTTTCTTTCTTATCCCACCCTCTAATTTCTTCCTATTAACATCTAGGTTTCCAGTGCATTTTGGGCTGGACTTGGGTTGTTTGGTTAGCTCAAAAGGTACTGAATTTCCGGGTCGTTACAGTTCTCCTTTTTCCTGCGAGAAAACAAAGTATTGCTCAACGCAAACTTTAAAAATTAATATAAATTCATTCTTCTTTCCAAAATCAAATATGCTTCTACTTTTCATTTCATTTTTAAAACCAACTCATTATTCTTTCCCCATTCTTCAATATAGCACCTCCCTCTTCAAAACGCAACAGCTAATTATTCTCGAAACTTGGAGGTTGCAGTTACACCTTCAACTATATATATATTGTTGACATCAAAATTTGGCCACTAGTGATAGTCAACCCCTAATTGTGTGTAGAACACACGGGCAGAGATTGCAAAGTGCATAAAAGTAAAGAAAACAGGGAACACGCAAGACTTTTTATAGTGGTTCGGCTAAGTTGGTGCCTACGTCCACTTTATATGTATTGATTTTCTTTTGATTACAAGTACAATATTTATTATCTTTGAAGAAAGATGGGAGATAAGAAGTTTTTTAGAGGATTAAGAGTTAGCTATTTAAGGAGTAAGCAGAAAGTCTTCTTTTTCCAAAGCTTGGAGTACCAAAAATGGCGTTCTCTTCCTAAATCGCCTCCCTCTCGGGGAAGAGGGTATTTATAGATGGGAAAGTCGGCTAAGGCTGGTGTGACATGTCCCGCCCTTTCTGGGAAAGCTTAGACACATGGAGTTCATCCCTTGGACAAAAGTGCAGCTGGAAGACTGATTCCACTATTCATAAATAGTATCTTTGAAAATCGTGGCTTACGTGGCACTCAAGGTGAGGTGTATTAAAAGGAGAGCTTTGTACGGATGTGGTTGACCTCCTTTGATGCCTTGAGAATCAGTCTGAGTAATGAATGATCCGACGGGATATTTCCAGGCGAGCCCAAGATCTTTGGTCGAACCTTTTTTGATGGAAGGCTTTGACTCGATCGATTGAGAGAAATTCTACTAGGCTCAACGGTTTGTAGCTTGAAGGAAATCAGATTGAGTCGGTTTTTGAAGAGAGTTTCTTGTTGCTTCGAACCGTTGATCCATGAGAGCTTTTGCCAAAAAGTTGGTCAGCACTTTGCCCCTTCAGAATATATCTTTCTTGGTAGAGGAGATGTGTTCAGAATCTTGCATCAAAGTCCAATATGCAGGTTGCGATGGTTATGCCAAACCATATTTATGCTAGAAGTCCGACAGTCCCGATGGTTGTATTAAGACCAGAAAACCGACGATCAAAATAGATCGTATTAAGGTCATAGAACCGAAAACTAGTGAAGACCGTATTAAGGCCGGGAAAGCAGTTGTAAATTCCTATCGAGAGATCTGGTACCTGCAGAGACTGTATAGGCCATTCTCAGTCTAGAGAAAGCTTTTTAATTTTATTTGGGCGAGTATTAATCATACTCGGCTTGAAGATAGAGGCGAGCAGTAGTTACACTAGGCTTAGAGAGATGGCGAGTATTAACCATGCTCGGCTTACAGAGGTGGCGACTATTAACCATACTCGGCTTATGGAGGTGGCGAGTATTAACCATACTCGGCTTATGGAACTGGTGAGTATTAACCATACTCGGCCTACGAAGGTGGAGAGCATTAACCATACTCAGCTTATGGCAAGTGTTTACCATGCTCGATTTATATAAGGTCATTCGATAAGTCTTATAAGGGGCGAGTATAGTTCATACTCAGCTCAAGGAGTATGTTTTCAGAGATGGTGGTCGGCTTTCGCTTTGACCACATATAGGAGGGGCGAGCGGTAGTCATGCTCGGCTTAAATCACTCAAACATAATCCATGTTTGCAAAAGAAAGTCCATAGTCGCTAAAGAACTATTACAAGAAAAATAAATTTTAACAGGACGATTATTGATTCCAAAGCATGCCCAAGAGTTAAATCCTAACCTCATACATGTGTACATCAAAGTGTCCATTTTATTGAAGGAAATAGAAATACATCGAAAAGGAAATCTTAATTAATAATAATGCCCCATGTGCTAGTCTCGGGGTCCTTTCCATTTCTAGGAGATTGAGGACCGACCTGAGGAGCTTCGATAGTAGATTGTGGTGGCACGGCCTGTGGGTTCTTCTTGACATATTCGGGAAGCTCCCCTCACATGAACCTATCCTCGATGAGATCACACAGGTGTCTGGATTCATTGGTGTTGTGACCAGCTATGTTGTGAAACATGCAGTGCTTTCCAGACTCGAGTTCTTTCTAGGTCGGCTCTCTTCGAGGATGTCTAGGGAAAGGTAGGGACCCTCGTACGTCAAGGTAAATGTCGAGCTAAGAAGAATTGAGCTCTGTATACTAATCGTACTTATTCTCTTTTCGAGGTCTTACGTTGCGCTCGTTCTTTTCCAGGGCCTTTTGAAACACCCCACCTCCGTTAGGGTCACTCTCAAAGGGAATGCCCTAATTTTGGTGGAGGTTTATAAGTACAAGTCACAGATATACAAGACAGATATAAGAACACATATTTGTAAAACAGCGGAAGAACAACAAACTTTATTTCATTAAGTCAAATACGTGTTACAACAACATCCTTTCCAAAAACATAACATAACACTTTCATAATCTGTCTTGAGTACATTATTTAAAGAAGCATAAATAAAACATAGATAAACTGCAAAAGCCCCTTTAATGGATTGTCCAAAGCCATAGTTCAAAACAGGAAAGTCCAAGCAATACATTTCTCTTCTTCAAGTTGGATGTTGAGGCTGGTCAAGCTGCTGTGTTCCCTCCCTGAGGACCTGGGGGGGGGGGGGAAACGGAAGAAAGAAGACGAAAGAAAAATAGAGTCAGACATAAAGCCTGAGTAAGTCTAGTACTACTTTGTCTATGAATAAAGAACTGGGTATGATAAGTAAAACAGGAAGTGGGCAACACTATGAACTTGGTTAAGTTATCTAGGGTCGAATATGCTATCGTACCCCATGTTAATCTCTGAACCCATATAAACTAGTTTCCAATTTGCACCCCATAATCAGGGTGATGTGATCCATTCAATGATGATCGGCTCCTACTCGCATAGTTACATGTGTCTTACGGCCCCCGATGTCTGTAGTTACCTATGCTGGTCCCACCATGGGGTGTATCAAGTCCCATAGCGGCAACCCGACACAACCTTAGAGTGCACAGGTATGCTACTGGTGTCCAGTGCCTTATTTTTCTGCGCCGGAGTGTGTGCACGCCCGCACTCCGTTAGAACCTACACTGCTACACCACCGCCGTCGCTTTGACCTCTTACAATCAGCCCAGTAATCGTGCCCCACCCTGCCTAGTTTCAGGGTATCCTGATAGACCTTTTAGGGTTACTGCTGAAAAGGGTCCCCCGTTACTAGGTTTTCTATCTCTAGCCAACATGCTAAGTTGGTTAAGTGTTCCCTACCTAACCCCACCAGTCTGTTTAGTTTAGCATGTTCCATTTTGATTAAGTCTTTAGTTCACTTAATCCTAACAATCCTGACTCAGCCTTAATTGTCTTATTAAGGCCCTGACCTCTCACATTAGACAGGTATTGTTGTGGCTGCCTGTTGCCGGTTGGTTCCGGGCAGTCTTACGCCACAACTCAGTCTAACCTCGGGTCCTTGCTGGGCTCCATGTTTAACCTCCCACATTGGATAGGTATTGTCGTGACTACTGGACAGCCGGGCGGTTCCGGGCAGGTTTACATCACAACTCAATCCAACCTCGGGTTAAACACATCGTATGTTCTACATTTACATATCTTGTCATTCTTCTTTATTTATATGTAAATATTTGCGGCCCATTATTAAGTTAATGGTGTAAAGGTTACACCAATCACGGGCCCAACCCATACTTGAATTTGGGCCCTTCTATTTTATATTTTCATTCATTAATTAATTTTAACCCAACGTTATTTTCCCCTGTTTTACACGTCCGTTCATATATATTGGGCTTAGCCTTTTAAAGCCCAATTTAGCCATGCGAAAAGGGGAGGCTTATGGCGTATACACAAAGAGGGGAAGGTGAGCGCATGAACTTGCATAAGACGTTGGAAATACATAATAGAAACTGGTGTACTTGCATAGTGGTAACATAGGTGACATGAATCAAAGCATGTGAACTTGCATAGGTTTAACTACAACATGAACCTATATTCTTATTTAGGCATAATGTCAAACATAAGCATGTCATAAATATTTCTAGCATAAGCATAGCATAATGTCAAACATAAGCATGGCATAAATACTTTTAGCATAAACACGGCATAATGTCAAACATAAGCATGGCATAAGTAAAGTTCAATTTGTTCATGGCATAAACATAAACAAGTCATTTTCATAAGGTTTCTACATGTTTACAAAGGGGATACTTTGTTACTAACACAAAAGCATAGTTCAACTTAATCATGGTTTAAGTCTAATCACATAACGATGGTATAAATACACTTATGCATAAAAATTCCTAATCATGGTGTTTGCTTTAAACTTGCAAAAAGGGATTTTTGAGTCTAACCTAGTCATGTCTCACATATGTCATCATATAATTCTTTTAAACAAGATGGACTTAATCATAGATTTCAATTATGCCAAATATCATTCATAGCCTAGCCATATTCACAAGCATGACTTAATATATGGATTATGGTGTCAAAATTCCAACATAGTTTCATATGAACTATAACAACCAACTTGTCTCAATTGCTTGCAAAACGATTTATGCACATCATGACGACATAATAACAAAGCCCCAAACTTGCATAAATTTCACTCAACTACATACATGTAGCTTCAACATAGATTACATAATTTGCGCAATATTCCAAACGTATTTTTGCATAGAACTACCGGATGTAGTTCTTTATAATGAATAACATAATTTTGCACAAACATGAGTTACTTCCATTGCCACAATTCAAGCATACACATCAACACAGTTGTTTATTTATACCAAAGTAATACTCTACTTACAATCGTTGCGGCGAATTCTCTAATTTAGGAATTTAGAGATGCGACTCCTTATGACGTAGGCGTTGATTTGCTTTGTTTGAATTGCTTTAGGCTTTAGGATTTTCTTCCTAATTCTCTCTCTAGTCGGCGGCTAATCTTTGTCGTTCCTCAGCAACATGGCGGCTATAATCTTATTTTGAATGAATAGATTAGGGTTTAGTCTAGGGTTGTTTATATAGAGGTTAGGAATTGATTAGGACCATTGATGTTGCTAGGTTAGATCGTAGCCATTCATTAGGAAGAGAGACCAATAAAAACCCGCCACCTAGCCCTAATGACAAAGCAAGCTTCTGAAAATCGGCCAAACACAGACCTGGCCAGCCAGGGCTAGACCAGACCTGGCCAGCAGGTCATTTTTGACCTGGGCGCACTTGGCAGGTGCGCCAGGTCAAAAATGTACTGGCGCACTTCACAGGTGCGCCAGTTCATTTTTGTTCTGGCGCACTTCCCAAGTGCGCCAGTGCATTCTGGCCCTTTTTCGGTTTTTCGCCCAACTTCGTTCGTCCATAACTTCTTCATACGATATCCGTTTTTCGAAAACTCGGACTCTATTTCGCGTATTTTTCCGAGACGAACGCAATGGCGTATCCCGTTTCCCTTAGTTCTTTGATTTTAGATTAATTATACTTTAATCTGTTAATTTCACAGTTATAGAATTCACGGGGTGTTACATTCTCCCCCACTTAAAAGGATTTCGTCCCCGAAATCTTCAAGTTAGGAGGAATGTATGTCCTAACATCCAATCATCCATCTACTCATCCATCAAACACGAGCATCCATTGTCCTTAAAAGACTTCTAATGCTTCATGATCATATGCGAGGTGTGTGTGTACATGAACTTATCTAATGCAAAATCAGGCGGTCTACTGATTCAGTTGACCTCCTTAATGCGAATTATGTAAGTGCTATGAATCCATTATGTATGCAAATTTCCCTATTCTTGATTCTACATGAGTGCACAATCATTCAATACAAATGCAACATCCATATGACAACACATAAGAATTCAACCATATACGAATACAAACATATATGCATATGCAATATGAAGTGACTGAGCCGATCTAAAACCTAGATTGTGTGTGTATATGCAACCACGAGCAACCACTAGCAATCACTTGCAACCACTTGCAACCATCATCCATAACATGTTTCAACTACATGTTTTCATCCAAAAAGATTCTACCTAAAGGATAAGGTCGAGGAAATATACCTAAAAAGATAGATAAAAGCGCAACTTAAGGAAAAGGAAAGATCAAGGATGTACCCTCGAATAGAAAAGGGTAGGCAGTACGCATTCTAGCTTCAGTTTCCCAAGTCGCGTCTCCCTCGGCGTCGCTCCACTGAACTTTGACGAGCTTGACTTCACGGTTGCGTAGTTTCTTCACTTCCGTTCCTAATATGCGGGTTGGAACTTTCCTTATGGTTGCCTCGCGTTCCACTTCGACCTCTTCGAGGATGTTTGGCTCTACCACTTCAGCAGACTCATGTTGACATTTTCGGAGATGTGAAGCGTGAAAGACGTTGTGGACTCCAGCCAACTTCTCGGGTAGCTCTAATCTATAGGCCATTTTCCCAATTGTTCCTATCTAAAGGTATAGTCGAAGTAAAAACTTTGTGCCCATTAGGCAATGTCAAAACTGAAAACCTATGCCACATATATATTGATTAGGAGAAGAACTCTCTAAGCATCAGCCCCGAAGACCGAAATCAACATCAGACTGACACCCAAAGAGTTAATCAACCCAACCACCATATATGATTCTAGGCAACTAAGCATGATGGACTCCTTTTAGGTCACAAGGGAGTCCCTTCCTAAGACTAATCTGTATCCTATAAAACCCGAAAACTTTAGTCAAACCGATGAACACCCTCGAGCCCCAACATGTGTTACTAACAGATGAGTCATACTCCCTATGTGGTTTGCAACAGAAATTGGACTGAGAATGGGACCGAGAGGACATACAGAAAAGATACCATGCAAGTAAGCTCTACAGGAAGAGAGGGATCGAGGATATACTCTTAAGAAGAGATATTATGTACGAATCTAGTCTTCAATCTTCTAAGTCGCATTTCTTGAGCTTAACTCCATTATGCTTTGTCCATCTTTAACTTCATAATTTCGTAGCTTCTTAATTCTTGTTTCCTTTTTCACTTATTCTCCTTCTAGTATACTTGGCTCAAGCCTAACTGCGTACTCATGGTTCCATGCAAGCTCTCCAAAATTCATTAGTGAATCTTGGATCTTGTTCACTTACTAGAAGGTATCCCACATAGATGAATTATCTCTTGAAAATAAACAAATGTCAACTATGTTGCCAAATGTACTTACTAAGGTGATTCTTTGCAACTCATGCATCAGCGAAATGAACCTTCAGCCTTAGTGGCGAACACTACTGGAGCGCCCTATTCTGAAATGCTCCTCCTAATGAACCCCTTCTCTAGAAGCTCTTTAATCTGTTTACTGAGCTCTTTCCTTTCTCGTGGAGCCATATGTCTAACAGGCAATGCAACGGGCTTTGCATTATCTACAAGATATATGCGGAAGTCTATTTCCCGCTTCGGAGGCAAGCCCTTCACCTCTTCAAAGACATCCGGATATTCCCGGACCACTCTAACTGATTGCAAGTTTTCAATAGAGGCATCTAGCGATTCAAGATAACTAAGCATAACCGCATACGAGGGATTACAAGAAATTTCCAAAGTATTACCGAGCTGGGTTAGGAGCCTAACAACCCTTCTCTCACAATCAAGGATGGCCCCATTACTGGATAGCCAATCCATACCCAAAATCAAACCATAACCCGAAAAGCCCAAAACAAAGGCACTACATTGAAATTCAACACTTATAATAGAAATTTTCAATCCCACACAGATCATAGACAAATGAGCTGGGCCCCCAATTGGGTTTGAAACAATTAAGGGGTCCTCTACCATACTAGTTTTTAGGTGCAGAGATTCTACTAAAGCAGACGAGATAAAGGAGTGTGATGCGCCAGAATCAAATAAAGTGCGAACGGGGTGATCATAAAGATAAACTACACTTTCTACAGAAGTATTTATACCTCGCTGTTGCAGAGGTGGCGCTTCCAGCACATGAACCTGTGCCCCTGGGGTGGATCCAGCCCTCTGCCCCTGTCCTCGTTTCTTTGGGCAGTCCTTAGCCCTATGGCCCGTCTCACCGCAAGAAAAGCACCCACCATTCTCCTTGGCCTTCTTTTTCCGGCAGTCCTTTACTAAGTGCCCCACCTTGCCACAGAAATTACACGTCCTCTTCTCTTTGTTGCCTTCCCCGCCTTTCTTAAAGTCTGCCTTCTTGGGCTGCAAACCCTCTTTCTTCTTGCCCTTATCCTCTTCATTCAGCAATGCCATTTGCACCAATCTTTCATACGTGGCCCCCATGGGTATATGGGTCATGGCCAAACTGTGTAATGGCTCATTTAACCCTTTGACGAAACGGAGAGCCTTCTTGTGCGGGGTGTTGACTAGGTCAAGCCCAAACCTAGCCAGCTCATCAAACTGATTCACATATTCTCTGACCGTCTTGTCTCCTTGCTTAAGAAATAAGAATTTTTCTAACTGCAAACTTCTTTCCGCATATGAGAGAAATTTGGTCTCAAACCTTGCCCTAAAGTCCTCCCATGTCTCCACTGGTCTTTCAGCATTAGTGACTTCCCACCAGTAGGAAGCCTCGCCCTTCAATAGCCACACCGCCAGTTGTACTTTTTGTCTATCCTCTACCTCAAAGATGATAAATAGATCTTCAGTTTCTTTCAGCCAATTCCTAGCTGCTACGAAGGACTCAGTTCCATGGAAATCCCTTCCTCCCATGGCTTTAAAATCTTTACATATCTTAGCGAATGCGTTTCCCCGAGGAGGAGGTGGAGGAAAAGGTGCTGCTGCAGCTGGATGATTTCCTTCAGCTGGGGGAGGAGGAATGGTAGGACCTGGCTGAGTGGCCCTTGCTTCTAAGAACCGTCTAAACCAACCAGGTATTGGCACCCCTTCAGGCAAGTTAAGTTCTTGGGACATGCTGAAACAAAAAGGATAGATTCAAAACGAAGGATAAAAGATAGTACCTATGGCTTTGGGGAGTGGACTTTGCCTTTTTAAAATAAAATAATATTTTTCTTTTAAAAATGCTTCTTTAAATTTCCTTTTTGAAAATAATTTTTCAAAACTTTTTATCTTATCTGGTAAACCTATGCTCTGATACCAAGTGAAACACCCCACCTCCGTTAGGGTCACTCTCAAAGGGAATGCCCTAATTTTGGTGGAGGTTTATAAGTACAAGTCACAGATATACAAGACAGATATAAGAACACATATTTGTAAAACAGCGGAAGAACAACAAACTTTATTTCATTAAGTCAAATACGTGTTACAACAACATCCTTTCCAAAAACATAACATAACACTTTCATAATCTGTCTTGAGTACATTATTTAAAGAAGCATAAATAAAACATAGATAAACTGCAAAAGCCCCTTTAGTGGATTGTCCAAAGCCATAGTTCAAAACAGGAAAGTCCAAGCAATACATTTCTCTTCTTCAAGCTGGATGTTGAGGCTGGTCAAGCTACTGTGTTCCCTCCCTGAGGACCTGGGGGGGGGGGGGGAACGGAAGAAAGAAGACGAAAGAAAAATAGAGTCAGACATAAAGCCTGAGTAAGTCTAGTACTACTTTGTCTATGAATAAAGAACTGGGTATGATAAGTAAAACAGGAAGTGGGCAACACTATGAACTTGGTTAAGTTATCTAGGGTCGAATATGCTATCGTACCCCATGTTAATCTCTGAACCCATATAAACTAGTTTCCAATTTGCACCCCATAATCAGGGTGATGTGATCCATTCAATGATGATCGGCTCCTACTCGCATAGTTACATGTGTCTTACGGCCCCCGATGTCTGTAGTTACCTATGCTGGTCCCACCATGGGGTGTATCAAGTCCTATAGTGGCAACCCGACACAACCTTAGAGTGCACAGGTATGCTACTAGTGTCCAGTGCCTTATTTTTCTGCGCCGGAGTGTGTGCACGCCCGCACTCCGTTAGAACCTACACTGCTACACCACCGCCGTCGCATTGACCTCTTACAATCAGCCCAGTAATCGTGCCCCACCCTGCCTAGTTTCAGGGTATCCTGATACACCTTTTAGGGTTACTGCTGAAAAGGGTCCCCCGTTACTAGGTTTTCTATCTCTAGCCAACATGCTAAGTTGGTTAAGTGTTCCCTACCTAACCCCACCAGTCTGT
The DNA here is from genome assembly GCA_030737875.1 of Allium sativum. Classification (NCBI taxonomy): domain Eukaryota; kingdom Viridiplantae; phylum Streptophyta; class Magnoliopsida; order Asparagales; family Amaryllidaceae; genus Allium; species Allium sativum. Next base: position 18,800,574 of record CM060924.1, read on the forward strand.
TTAGTTTAGCATGTTCCATTTTGATTAAGTCTTTAGTTCACTTAATCCTAACAATCCTGACTCAGCCTTAATTGTCTTATTAAGGCCCTGACCTCTCACATTAGACAGGTATTGTTGTGGCTGCCTGTTGCCGGTTGGTTCCGGGCAGTCTTACGCCACAACTCAGTCAAACCTCGGGTCCTTGCTGGGCTCCATGTTTAACCTCCCACATTGGATAGGTATTGTTGTGACTACTGGACAGCCGGGCGGTTCCGGGCAGGTTTACATCACAACTCAATCCAACCTCGGGTTAAACACATCGTATGTTCTACATTTACATATCTTGTCATTCTTCTTTATTTATATGTAAATATTTGCGGCCCATTATTAAGTTAATGGTGTAAAGGTTACACCAATCACGGGCCCAACCCATACTTGAATTTGGGCCCTTCTATTTTATATTTTCATTCATTAATTAATTTTAACCCAACGTTATTTTCCCCTGTTTTACACGTCCGTTCATATATATTGGGCTTAGCCTTTTAAAGCCCAATTTAGCCATGCGAAAAGGGGAGGCTTATGGCGTATACACAAAGAGGGGAAGGTGAGCGCATGAACTTGCATAAGACGTTGGAAATACATAATAGAAACTGGTGTACTTGCATAGTGGTAACATAGGTGACATGAATCAAAGCATGTGAACTTGCATAGGTTTAACTACAACATGAACCTATATTCTTATTTAGGCATAATGTCAAACATAAGCATGTCATAAATATTTCTAGCATAAGCATAGCATAATGTCAAACATAAGCATGGCATAAATACTTTTAGCATAAACACGGCATAATGTCAAACATAAGCATGGCATAAGTAAAGTTCAATTTGTTCATGGCATAAACATAAACAAGTCATTTTCATAAGGTTTCTACATGTTTACAAAGGGGATACTTTGTTACTAACACAAAAGCATAGTTCAACTTAATCATGGTTTAAGTCTAATCACATAACGATGGTATAAATATACTTATGCATAAAAATTCCTAATCATGGTGTTTGCTTTAAACTTGCAAAAAGGGATTTTTGAGTCTAACCTAGTCATGTCTCATATATGTCATCATATAATTCTTTTAAACAAGATGGACTTAATCATAGATTTCAATTATGCCAAATATCATTCATAGCCTAGCCATATTCACAAGCATGACTTAATATATGGATTATGGTGTCAAAATTCCAACATAGTTTCATATGAACTATAACAACCAACTTGTCTCAATTGCTTGCAAAACGATTTATGCACATCATGACGACATAATAACAAAGCCCCAAACTTGCATAAATTTCACTCAACTACATACATGTAGCTTCAACATAGATTACATAATTTGCGCAATATTCCAAACGTATTTTTGCATAGAACTACCGCATGTAGTTCTTTATAATGAATAACATAATTTTGCACAAACATGAGTTACTTCCATTGCCACAATTCAAGCATACACATCAACACAGTTATTTATTTATACCAAAGTAATACTCTACTTACAATCGGTGCGGCGAATTCTCTAATTTAGGAATTTAGAGATGCGACTCCTTATGACGTAGGCGTTGATTTGCTTTGTTTGAATTGCTTTAGGCTTTAGGATTTTCTTCCTAATTCTCTCTCTAGTCGGCGGCTAATCTTTGTCGTTCCTCAGCAACATGGCGGCTATAATCTTATTTTGAATGAATAGATTAGGGTTTAGTCTAGGGTTGTTTATATAGAGGTTAGGAATTGATTAGGACCATTGATGTTGCTAGGTTAGATCGTAGCCATTCATTAGGAAGAGAGACCAATAAAAACCCGCCACCTAGCCCTAATGACAAAGCAAGCTTCTGAAAATCGGCCAAACACAGACCTGGCCAGCCAGGGCCAGACCAGACCTGGCCAGCAGGTCATTTTTGACCTGGGTGCACTTGGCAGGTGCGCCAGGTCAAAAATGTACTGGCGCACTTCACAGGTGCGCCAGTTCATTTTTGTTCTGGCGCACTTCCCAAGTGCGCCAGTGCATTCTGGCCCTTTTTCGGTTTTTCGCCCAACTTCGTTCGTCCATAACTTCTTCATACGATATCCGTTTTTCGAAAACTCGGACTCTATTTCGCGTATTTTTCCGAGACGAACGCAATGGCGTATCCCGTTTCCCTTAGTTCTTTGATTTTAGATTAATTATACTTTAATTTGTTAATTTCACAGTTATAGAATTCACGGGGTGTTACACCTTTCCTTTATTCTAGCCAGTGGAATTGGATGGACCTCCTTGTTTGGTGGCTAAGACCTCGAGGCACTCCATCTCAATGTTGGTGTCCTCTTGTCGGAGTAAACGCTCGGCCTCAGCATAGAAATCTTTTATGTCCTTGAGAGGATCTCTGGTCAAAGATATTAAGAATTTTGATCGGTTCTGAACTCCTGCAATGGCAGCCATAAGCACCATCGACGACCCGGGTCGATCGACTGATGCTACGGCCACGTTGAATCTTTCGAGGAAGGACCGAAGTGTTTCTCCCGGGCATGTTTGATGGTGGTCAGGAATATGACACTCTTCGAACGGGAGATATGTACTATGAACTGTTCGATGAAGCGGGTGACCAGCGTGTTCCAGCTGCTGATCGACTGCGTTGTTAGCTGCTGAAACCACATGCCAGCTATATCTGTGAGGAAGAGTGAAAAGCACTTGGCCATGACGTTGGTCGATGCACCGATCACTTCCATATGTTGCATGTATCACATGAGATGGATGGTCGGGTCGGTTTGACCATTGTATAGTTCAATAGCTGGAAACTTAAAGTCCGGAGGATTGCGGGAGTTCCTGATCATCCTAATAAAGGGGCTGCGGTGGATGCTATCTATATCCTGTTAAGAAGAATTGCCCCGGGTGAAGCTTCGGACTATACTTGCAAACTGGCTTCCATCTCCGAGGAGTTGCTACCATGAATCAAGCTTTGCCCTCGGTAGGGTTCCAGTACTGGGATCCGACAAAAGCATGCCCGGAAGGGTGGCCGTTGGTTGGGCTCGACCTTTGAGAGTTGAGTGAAGGTGACGGCGAGGGTTCATCGCAGTTGTTGGTTGTGGGCAGACTGGCCCCTCTTGAACCTGATGAGGAGTGGTCTGAGTTGCTCCTATAGTGGAAGGTACGGGCTGATCCAGCATAACATGTGATGTTTGGGGTTCTTCAATGCCCCTGCCCTAGGCGATGTTAGGAGGGTTTGGAATAGCATTTTCCTCCGCTGATCTGAGAATCGGTATGGTAGAGTGGTCTCCCTGGTTCGAAGGGAAGGCTCCACTAGCTCTTCGTTGAAGGAAAGGCAAAATAAGATGAGCCTGCGGTAAGATACTGGGTTGTAATGGGAATGAAATTGATTCTGACTAACCCAGTGGTTGTCTAATTGATCGGGGGATCGAGCTATCCCCAAGAATGGAGGCAAGATGGTCGAACGACCTAGATCTTGATCGCGGGCCTCCTGTGAACCTGCAGCTGCGGCCGCGCTGGTCGTTGGAAGCGATACTCCTGATTGTGATTGGTCGCGAAGTGGAGCCGAGCCAGGAGGAAGCAAAGGTGTGATCTGATCAGTGGGCTGATTCTATGTAGACCGACGATCAGTTGTTGCCCCAGTCCCGGTCGGTGGAGGAATTGATGTCAAAGCATTTAGCCCCATCTCCACTCGACCGAGAAGGTGATCCATCAACTATTGCTGTCATTCAAGGAGTTTACCCTAAGATGTTATATGGCCTTTTAATTCAGCCATAATTTTGTTCATGTCGTCCCGCGTAAGATATCGGGACACATCTTCATGAGAGGAAGCTTCCTGACTTGCTTCCGCAGCGTTTGTATTGGCTGCATCGGCATTAGTAGGGCGAGAAGACATTGTATCTTTCTTCCGTTTGTTCTCTATGGATTAAGACTTGCAGAAGGTCGCCGGGTACGTCGGTGCATGCCCCCTTCCTCGTGTGCCAAAGTGTTGACATAAAAAGTTGGCCACTAGTGACAGTCAACCCTCAATTGTGTGTAGAACACACGGACAGTGATTGCAAAGTGCAGAAAAGTAAAGAAAACAGGGAACACGGAAGACTTTTTATAGTGGTTCGGCCAAGTTAGTGCCTACATCCACTTTATATGTATTAATTTTCTTTTGATTACAAGTACAATATTTCTTATATTTTTGAAGAAAGATGGGAGATGTGAAGTTTTGTAGAGGAATAAGAGTTAGCTAAATGAGGAATAAGCGGAAAGTCTTCCTTTTCCAGAGCTTGGAGTACCAAAAATGGCGTGCTCTTCCTAAAATCGCATCCCTCTCTTCTTTAGGGAAGAGAAAATTTATAGATGGGAAAGTCGGCTAAGGCTGGTGTGACGTGGCTTGCCCTTTCTGGGAAAGCTTGGACACATGGAGTTCATCCCTTGGACAGAAGTGTGGCTGGAAGACTGACTCCATTATTCATAAATAGTATCTTTGAAAATCATGGCTTACGTGGCATTCAAGGTGAGGTATATTAAAAGGAGAGCTTTGTCCGGATGTGGTTAACCGCCTTTGATGCCTTGAGAAATGGTCTGGTTAATGAATGGTCCGGCGCGATATTTCTAGGCGATCCTGAGATATTCAGTCGATCCGTTTTTGATGGAAGCCTTTGACTCAATCAATTGAGAGCAATTCTCCCGGGCTCGACGATTTGTAGCTTAAAGGATATCAGATTGAGTCGGTTTTTGAAGAGAGTTTCTGGTTATTGGGCGTCGATCCATTGATCCATGAGAGCTTTTGCTGAAAAGTTGGTCAACATATATATATATATATATATATATATATATATATGAAGGAAGGACGACCTCTTTCAGGAGAAACATGCGCGTGGAGGAAAGGGTCACACGAACATGATCCAATGAGTTCATGGTGATAGGCGAGTTCGCCATGACAAGGGTTCGGGACATAGTTGTTGGCAGCTACTACATCGCACTTGGGGAGACGAAAACCGCGGTACGGGGGTGAATAGCAGTGAAGCGCAATGAGTAGAAGGGTAGAGGAGCGGAGGTCATCTCGAGATTGGTTAGAGGAGGTTCGGCTTATGGAGGGTGTATTGGGGCGGTGGTATTGGGGTAGGCTATTCGGTCTACGACAGTCTGTAGGGGCGTCGTAGTGATGAAGCTGAGTTCAGGAGAACAGGGAGGTGGAACTGGGCTGATACATTTGATTTGGTTGTCATTCAGGTGAACTCCGATCCACTGAGGAGGAAGCGACGCCATGGAAGGCACTTGTGAGAAACACAGTTGGGTAGTCATTGTCGTAGCTAGGATAGGTCGGAGGACGATTGGGCGCATAAAGTACGGCACGTGAAGCAGCAAGGGTTGGAAGGTAATTCACGCGAGCATATATATACTGGAGGAGGTGATTGTGTGGAAAACTGAAGAGAAGAATGTAAAGAAGAAGGATGGATGAAGCATTGGTGGGCTATAGAATGGAAGTAGTGGTTTTCGGTAAGTTTTACGATGTAGTGAAGCAGTTTGGATGGAGGAAACAATATGCAGGAGAAGAAGATATACGCAGTAAAGAGAGAGGTGGGCTGTGGGAGTAATATTGGGGCACGAGCCTACGGTTTAAAAAAAATGAAAATATGAAGATGAAAAATAAATGCATGAAGGACGGAGGGAACGGGAACGTGATGGATGATGGTTCTTGGTGTTTTGTTGGTTACAGGAGGAGGTAGCTACAAATTGTAGAAGAAAAGGTGGTTAACGGGAGAACGTACAGGGTGAAGTGGGCTGAAGAGGCGGTATGGGCATAGGCTTTTAAATAAAATAATAAGAAACAAAAAAATTAAAAAATAAAACATAGCTGCTATGGCCACTGGAAGAAGAGGACATGCTCATGTTTGGGCTATTGAGCTTGGGTGAGCAAATTTCTAAATAGTTTAGTTATTTTGATGTACAAACATGGTTATCATACAAATATTTCATTTTATAACTATGAAACCATTAGGTCAATTAATAATAATAATAATAATAATAACAATAATAATAATAATAAAAGAGGATATAGTTTTACTAGTTAAGGACTTATAATCCATTCAAAATTTAACGTATATCTCTGGTTTATACTGATCAGGTCCGTGCCAAACCGTTTGCTTTTGAACCACACAAAAGAGTACTTTGTTTTTGTGCTAATTCAGAAGGGATTGGAAGCAACCGAGTTTTCGTTTAATTTTAAACATCTATTTAAAATTAAACGAAATTACGCTGAAATCGACAATCGAAAATGAAGGTGAGTTAAATCTCGTACTTTTCTGGAATTCTATGATGTGATTAAATTCATATAATTTAAATTTAATCATTGATAGTATAAATTGGATGATTGGATGCCTTGGATGCTTGTTGTTGATTTAAATGGTTGACGTTAATTATATTATCGTCGTGTATTATATTGGATTGAAATTCTATCTTATATATTGTTATGAAATATTATAATGATCTATGATGCAGGGAAGAACAGGTTGGAAGGATCCGGCCGGATTCGTCAAATATTATGTATGTTGTTTTATTATTTATATATAAACTTATTAAACCTCATCGACGTTGAAAACCTGTTTGGATGTTGACGTTGAATTGTATTTCAACATTGTTGTGATTTGAATCAATATACAGTCTTAACTGAGGGATTGGCAGCAAATGGCCTAAAATCCACCTTTTTGTTTAAATGTTGATTTACCATTTGACGAATAAATGACGTCAAGTTATAAAATTTACTTTATAACTGAAATGAGATTTTTATTTATATTTTATATGTTATAATGGAATTTTAAAAATAAGTTGATGTTTATAAATGAGTTTTATTAAAAATATTATAAAGTATTATATTATAAGGATTTGACGTTTAAATAAGTTTTCTAAGCTGTAATTTACCTATGAATTAATATTTTGAAATAATTATATCTAAGTAAACGTTTAACAAATATTATCAAATTATTTTTGTTAATTTAATAGGAAAGGGTAATTGAAATCGGTTGACGAATTAACCGATGGGTCTAAGTTGACTAAGTTAACTATTGATAAAAATATATTTTAATGAATATTTAATAAGTTTTCCTAAAATATAATTTATTTTACGATAATTAAAGAAGTTAAATATGGATTTTTGTTTATAAAAATCTGAATTTTATAATATAAAAAGGGTTTTGATGAAATATTTGATAAATGGACTTTCGTAATATAATTCCAAATGGACTTAAATAACGAAGTTTATACGAAAAGTTAATATTAAGTAAAAATGGTCATAATCGACCAAGATTTTTAGAAGTAACGATATGGTTCATATAACCATATAAAATATAAGATTTGACTGATATTATAAATAAGATTGCTTTTTGAGTTGTAATCTTCTATTTATTCTGAGATAAGAACATTGACGATCAAGATCTGAGCAGTAAATAAAATACCCCAACTTGAATGGCTTCACTATTATCGAGGAATGATAATAGTTTGTAATGGTAAAGATGTTGAGATTAGTTTAACATTTCTTCTATAAAAGAATATTTCAACACTAGTTGCGAAGTATAGAAATATAAATAAGATTAATTAGTTTCAGAGTAACAGCATATAATATACATTTTTTGGCATAGCCAGCCGGTTTTTAGTGTGGACCGTACCACATTATCATTATAGAAAATAATGATTACATAGTAAAACAGGAGATAGGCTAAATACCTATCTGCTATGGACATAATGCCTTAACAACGGCCAAAGCAGTAATCAATCACCACGCAGGGTGAGCTAAGTTATACATGTTGTTGCAAAAACAATCACAAATATTACAATGGTTGTTACCAGTCCAAACATGTTATAAACAAAGGTCTCTTGAGTCTTCTTATATGTGGCTCCAAATAGCTTCAGGAAACTGCTACAACTTGCTAATGTAGAAATTTGAATCAAAGCAAATTATTGAATCAAATGCAGCCAGCACCAAAAGCTAAATAAAGCTCAAGTGTTCTCCTTATGTTATTGCTCAAACCTGTCACTGATTGTTGCGGACCAAAGCAGAGGATTGAAGCATGCAGAGAATGAAGATGAACACAGCAACAATAGGACAACACCAAGCAACAATTACAATACAAATACCAGATCCAATTCAACAAGAGATGCAGCAACCAAACCAGAACAGAAAGCTACAACCAGCACTCCAAAACCCAACGAAAACAAAGACGACACACACAAATAGTCTCGACTACAATCAGGGCCAGAGAGAAGCAAGATCCAACAGCCACAAACACAACAAAGCAAAACCAAGCTAAGCCTAAAAGATCTTGCCACAACGGCAAAGAAGCAACTAGGTCGATACTGGCAACGAACTAGTCTGTAACAGGTACAGGCAGAATACAGCCAGAGGAGGGACGATAAAGAGCACCGTCACCTACCAGATCGACACTGGCGTCGAAACTAGCCTATAAGAAAAGAAAGCAGCCAAAGGAGAACTAAGCTGAAGCAGTAAGCAAAAGGGCCGAACTCGAGGAAGCTCAGATGAGGAGACAAGGAAGCTAGATCTGGGGATTGAGGGAAGAAAGGATAGTAGCGATAAGGCTGCCAAAAATGGGATATTGGGATGGAGATGGAAGCCGTAACCAACAGAAGAAAGGTTGACAAAGGATGAAGGGCATGAGGAAATGGATCATAAGGAAGCTGCTTATCCACAAGGCGAAAGCTAGGTAAGGATGGGAAAAGAGGAGATCTGAGGTCGGATAGAAGGAGGATACAAAGGGATGGGAGGATAAAATGAGAGATTGAAAAGGGGCAGATGCGATTATGCGCTAGTCGCCATTGAAGAGGAAGCGAGCTTCACTTGCATTAATTTTAGAAGTTATTGCATAGAATATACATTGTTTGGCCATATAGAATTTATATTAGTTTTATGTCAATGGATATATATATATATATATACTAGTATTTTCTGGAGTACAAGAAAGATAATAAGATTCCGAGAATATAAAATATTCATTCCAAGAAAAGGAAAGAAAAATGTTAAATATAAATAAGGTGATATTGGTAAGTTGGAGTTTGGTAAATATAATGAATTATTATTTTCAAATAACGAGAAAAAAGTGATTTATCGAGGTAAGTAAGTGAAATCGATTTCAAATCGATTAAATGATTTTAAAGATCGATAAGAGTTAATGAATGATTTTGAATACTAAGACCTGAGCTGCCAGTGTACTTGACAATACTAGTTTGAATTTATAGTTAAAACACCAACTATCAATGGAATAAATAATGGGACCTTTTGACGTGTTGTTTCGAAGGGATGGGAACTACTTCGAAAACCATTTCGAACCAAATTGGCGATTAAAACTAATCCGCAGTTACAAAGATGGAGCATTGAAGACTATAGATCTTCATAAAATGGAAGAATTACTTAAAATCTCTAGCTGATCTCTAGAGATATATTGTGGTTCTGTTGTGGTTGAAATCTATGTATTGCAAGAACTACTCACTACTGATCTATTGGGTGATTCCTAGGATGCGGTAGGAGGGTGTCTTCGGTTCATCTTGTTCCTTGATGAATTGTATGGACGAATGTCTAACAGAGTATTTTCTGAAACTCACGTACGTTGATTTTCTACAAATATACCAAGTTTGGTGGCGGAGAAACTCTCTTGCTTAACAATCGGAGTATATTTGTGGACCTCAATTAGTGATTTGACGGATATGACGATATGGCATTCAAAGATATGAGATGTTCTATGAAAGATAAAACGTGATCTCAAGGCTCACAACCGGGAAATGACAAAAATCGGGCAGGTAATATGGTTAGTTGGGTCATACCCAAGCAGGGTGTATTGTCACCGATCTAGAAAAAAATTGTTTGTTCTTCTTTCGCTTATGTATCTTACGGATTAGGGTTGGACGTCCGACAACTATGGGTGGTAATACATTCGGTCCACTCAAGCTGAATGAGTGACCAGTCATGAGTGGCCGGGTTGCAAGATTTTCTTGTTGAACTTAGTGGATCCCCTCTAGAGTACACTGAACGAAAGGTGGTCCCATACCTTGTCATAGTTGGAACCTATTCTCCAATAAGTGTCTTAAGGTTTTTGGTTATATAATGAATATGTAGAGTGTTAGATGCAAGTGTTCTACTAGGTGGTTATTTATTTGTGATTTGATAGACATTATTATAATATCACTGGATTTGATATATCCAAAATGTTTTGGGTTATAGTAAGGTAAAAACCGTTCATGTTTATATGTGAGTTGGTCTTACTATTATCCTTTACTTTCAAAAAGGATTTCTGAAGTTAAGCATGTTGGTTGTCATGTGAATTTATCATAGAAAATATCTCATAATGATCCGAGTGAATTTTGCCTTGCTTCAAATGTGCTCGGGTCAGACCGGTTATATCATCAGATTAGGTATCGCTTGGAGTTTCTGAAGAGGAGATGGAGTCGATGCGTATACCCATATTTACCGGTATTATTTATTCTGTTGTGTGCATTGAGTTATATGAATGTATACACTGATGTTGTAATCACTTATGTATACAGTTTTCTTTTGAATAAAGTACGTTGATATATTATATTTTGTCCATTCCACTGTGAGACCCTGATCTTCTTAAAATTCTATTCTAAAATTTCTTTCTTTCTTCTCTCACCCTCTAATTTATTTCTCTTAACAATCCGCTTTTCTGTTCAATTTGAGTTGACTTGGGTTGTTAGATGTTAGCTTAAACTTTACGGAGAAAGTGGGTCGTTACAAGTGGTATCAAAGCATAAGGTTAGCGATAACCTTGGCTCAGTGGCATAACTCAATAAAGATTGGGTTCGTAATAAACTAGATTGAGTTTAATATATATATATATATATATATATATATATATATAAGAGCGCGAATTTGTAATTTGAATATAAAATTATTTTCTTATCGTTTTGACCTAATATATTTTATAAGAAGGTAAAATTTATAATTTTCTCAAATTATTATTTGATTTGAATAAAATTCAAAATTTGAATGAAGATGGAATAATTTCATATATGAAATGAGAATTTCAATTTAACTTATGTGAGTTAAAATGAATATTATGAATCAGTACTAAACAAATCAATAAGAATTGGATTTATTAAAGTGAATGAACCCAAAAGAAATGTTTGGAATCAGTTTAATTGCATGGTTGAAGTAAATTGCATCGAGTATAGATTTGAATTCGATTACGAATCAATGGACGAATGAATTTAAGTCAAATGAAATTAGAATGATATTCGTTGTAAATTCGTGTGAGCTGAATGGTATGTAAAATTTGTTTAGAATGGATAATGCAGATGCTTGAACCAATTGACATGATTATGAGACTAATAAAGTTCGTTGAGTTGAGAACAGGTGCAAAGCTAATTTTGATTAAATTCTAGAGCTGATTGAATTCAGTTCGATTAGAGCTGCATAATAATTGAGCAAATTCGAGTATAGTTTATCGCTTATCGCATAATAACGCTACAAAAATATAAATTTTTGGTTTTTGAATTGGATTTTCCGACCGTGTGGGTCGATAGATTTATTTTTGTTCCTGCAATATTGCAAAAGTCCCTCCATATAAGGGAGACTCTACCAAAAAATTTCCAAAATTTAAAGTGTTAGAAAATTTCAAATCTTCTTGAAAACTTTTAGAGTTTGTTTTCTTTAGGAATTAATTGGTTTTTCGATAAAAACTAATAGAATTCGTTTAAAAAGTGGAACTAAAGTTTTTAGTTAATTGGATTTTGGAAAAGTTGTTGAGTTTACAACATTTTTCCTACCTTAATAATCTGGAGGGGATGAAATTCTTTTAAAGTCGAAGGACTGTGACGGCCTAGATTTTTATTCATCTAATTTAATATTTAAAATGGTTTTAAACATTGTTTTGGGAATTTAAAAACTTAAAATTTAATGGTTTTGAATATTTTATTAATATAAATAGTATGATAATAATTTAATGCTGAAATAGTCGGGATTTGTTAAATTTGCTGTGAAATGTGAATTGGACAATATAGAAATATTTATTTAAGTTTGTTTTGAATTATATTAACGATACATTTATTAAACGATGTAAGAACATACAATTTATACTTCTATTATAAAACATGCTGTAGCGGCGCAATAGTTCGTAATATTATGTTTTGAACTTTAAATGGTTGTACAAGATCTAATATAAGTCGGATTTCATCGAAACGAGAAACGTCCGAATTTGTAGGATAATATTTTTCTAATGGAAGAGAAAATTCAAGTTTTCATATTGTCGATTTTGTTTTATGTCCAATCAAATTTTCAAATAGTCGTTACGGAATTCGTTTATAAATTATAACGAACGCTACTACAAAACTGGTCATTTGCATCGGTCATTACCCCCCTGTTGCATCGGTTGGACGACCGATACAAATGAAGTTGACGCAAAAGGCAAATTTTTAATCCATCGGCTGAACAACCGATGCAAATGGTTATTGTTTGCATCGATTGCCTATAGGAAACCGATGCAATTTAACATAAACGATGAAGCCATTATGGTTTTTTGCATCGGTCCTCCGTTAAGGCTCGATGCAACTGATTTTTGGTACCATCGGTTGTTTTATTACGACCAGTGCAAATAAATCTGTAGTGAAGCAAATCAAGGTTATCTTGCATCGATCATTTATTATACAACAACCGATGCAAACTCCACCTGAAGCAAAAAAAAAAATCTTTTTAGTTTGTTTTAAAATTTAAAAATATATCAAATTAATTTCTATTAGTACTTATTACTATAAATCTTATCGAACAAACAATGAAATCATGTGATATATCAATTTGGTTAATGACTACAGTACAAAAAAGAATCACAAATAGTTTATATTTTCTCACTTACGTCAACACACATAACAAACAATCAATGTACATAACAAAATACCACTACATCCAATTGTGCATGATATAACTAGCTAAGTTATCCTGATTTCGTCTGAATCATCTTGTACAAAGACCTACAATTAAAAGGTTGTTTCAAATTGTTAATCATATGAATTATTTAACATAAAATCTATGAAGAAACAAACTAAAAGTGATACCTTTTGTAAATGGATGTTTGATTTTTTACTATGTGCCGAAGAGAGGGAGAAAGGAACTGACGTAAATGTTAAAAGTTTACTACACTTTGATACCCAAAATTTGCATGAAGTGTAAAGTCTTCAGACACATGGAGAATAGCTGAACGTCCAACACTGAAATTTTGGTGAATAGGACGGATGAAGATCTAATGCATTAACCATGAAAATCCTCCATTCAAAATGAACATTAAGGCGAAAACTTCATACAATGTTTACAAACGAACTATTCTTGCTCCCTTAAAACCATATTTTAATTCCAACAGACAAAATCTTTCATCTAAACCAAAGCAACAACCAAATCATTTACTACCCTCTCCATCTATACCACCACGTGTCCATGCACCACTTGCATTAGCCCATCTCCTCAATTATTACTTCAATCTTTTCCTAACGCCACCTTATCAAACAATGCTAACATTATTAAATCCAAAACTTCTAGTCACCACACCTCTCCTACACGTGTCCTTACTTCCATGACAAGTAACTCCAGTATGCTACAATGGCATGCAGATGCGTTAAAACTGTCCAATCATTTTGAATTACTAAGTGCTGAAATAAATTTATTTGCGAAACATAGTTCCAACATCTCAAGTCCATGATCTTTCCACTTCGCTTCTTACATAGTCCAATGCTAACATTTTAACCGTTTGCCCTTCCAATTTCAACTTAAATGTGCACAATGTGTATGTTTCTGAATTCCTTCAATCCAAACCTTGTCTACTTTGCCACCTTCCATTGTTCTATCCGAACCAGACTCCCCTAAACACCCTATTACTGGTCAACAGGATGCTTCTTCCTGCCAACCTAAATCTTTAACCCAACGTCAATTATACTCTGAAGTGAGGAGGAATCTAATCATTTCCCCGAGAAGAATGCGTAGGAAATCTAGAGATCAAGATCAAGGTCTTGCCATTTCAAAAGATTGTATCATCCCAGATGCATTCCCATCCATTGAAGCAACCCAAGTTGATCTGAATATTTCCGTTGCCAGTAGAATCCCTCATCTTAAACGTCTCCACTATACTGTCTTAATGATAAAAATAAATATAGGCATTTGTAATTTGAGAGGAGTAATGATATATCAAAGCAAAAGGAAATAAGTGAGCTAATTCATGACCGAAGCATCAACATGTTAGCTATTATCGAAAACAAGCTCAACATTCATCCTATTCATCGAGCTTGACAACAACTTGTTATACACAATCCACTACATAAACCACAACAGCAAACCAATACCCAACTATACACAGTTCCACTTGCACACGAAACCACAAATCCCATCTGCTACAACCAATCCACCATTCCTTTAACTTCATCACTCGCCTTCATCTGAGTATTTGATGTGATCTGAATCTTATTTTAGTCAAAAATGTACCTTATTTGTCTTTGAGATGCAATAACTTGGAGCATAATCTTTCAACAAGCTACCAGTTATCGACATCTTTAACACTTAGATACTTCATCAATACTGAAAAGAAAGGAGCCTGCATGCAACCTTCTATAGCATCCGTCTAACCTTGCAAGAAACAGAACACGCTCATATTAATCTCAACACTAAGCTCAAAAAACCAATCGTTAAACATTAGTTAGAAAATAAAGCACAACAACTCTAGGCGTGAGGGTTTTTCCTTGGGTGAACAACAAAATATTTCAAATGCCAACTTATACTTCTTTCAGCAATGAATATCATTGTAATGACCCGGGGAAAAGGTCGACGCTCGAGTTTTCGACAACAATACATAAACCCGTATTACTTGCCAAAAAACCAAGTATCGAACCCCCAGATTGTCATGAGAAAGAATTTAGAGGGTGAGAAAGAAAGAAATATTAGAATAGAAGAAAGAAGAAGAACACATCAGAATATCACAGCGGAACAGATAAAATATAATATCAAATATCTTGATACGAAATAACTGTATATATACATACCAATCATCAGAGTACAACATATATCAGACACAGCGGAAAAATATCTTTATATGACTAGTGGTGAAGCCGCCTGCTTCTAGCTCCTGAACTCCGAGCGAAACCTAACCTGGAACATACTCGGTCTGACCCGAGCACATTTGAAGCAAAGCAAAATACACCGGGTCAGTTTGGAATACTATCAGTGATAAATTCACATAACACACACATGTTTAACTTTGGAAATACTTTTGAAATAAAAGGATAATAGTAAGACCAGTCCACACATAAACACGGATGGTTTTTACCTTACTATAACCCAAACCATTTTTGAAATCATACTTGTTCTGATATTATCATAATGTCTAAATACAAGTAAATATCAATCTAGAGGAACGCTTGCATCTCATGCTCCCCATATATAGTATACAAACCAAAACCACGGGCGCTTATTGGATATTGTATTCCAACTATGACAAGGTATGGGACCACCTTCCGACTGTGTATCTCTAGAGACGAATACACTGGGTTCAACAAGAACGTCTTGCAACCCGGCCCACACATGACCGACCACTCATTTCGCTTGAGTGTATCGAATGTATATCACCGATGGTTGGGATCAGCAACCGCCTCCAGAAAAGGGATAGCATCGAATATAGATTTAAGAAGCAAATGGAATTTCTCTAGATAGGTGATCATACACCCTAATGGGAGCGACCCACATAGCCATGCTGCCTGCCCGATTTTTGTCATTTCCCGGTTGATGAGGCTTGAGGCTAGATTCTCTTTAAAACATCTGGCCATCATTCACTTTGAATGCCACATCGTCAGATCCTCTGGATATCACTAATTGACGTCAACAAAAATACTCTAGCTGGGAGCTAACCAACTAGGATACGTTTGAAGAAATCAATGTACGTGGTCCTTTGTAAATACTCTGTCAGACATCTGTCCATACAAGTCATCCAGGAACAGGATGAATCGAAGGCACCCTCCTACCGCATCCAATATAGGAATCACCCCAAGGATCAGTAGCGAGTAGTCCTTGCAACCCATGGATTTCAACCATGACTGAATCACAAACCAAATAACTCTGGTTGCAAGCCAAAGAGATTCGACAAGTAGTCCTTCCGCTTATGAAGATCCATGATCTTCACTTGCTCCGTCTTCAATTGACGCCTTCACGTATTTGTTGGTCGGAATGGTTTTCGAATATAAATTCGATCCCGGTCTTTCCGTACCAACAATCGTATTGGTCAGGTTTTGATAGTCGGTGATTTAACTATCAAAGAACAAGTGTGTGAATGAAAAGAGTTTGCTGATTCGGTACTTGACATGACTTGGCCTATTTAAATATATTTGACAAAATCGTTAATCAACTCTAATATTCGACTTAACTCTAACTTGACTAACTCGACTAACTTGATTAACTCCGACTGATTTACTTTGATCGATTAACTCTAACTTGACTAACTCGACTTGATTACTCTTATCGATTAACTAATACTCGACTTAACTCCATTCGCTTGACTCTAGATTGCAACGATCACAATGGTTACGCCTGATTCCCCCAGGAAACATCCGACCGCCGTAGGCTATCTGCAGCCCTGCGAATTACGCTAGCAGTCGTACGCAATGGCAACTCTTCCTGAAAAAACTATGTTTGATTAACTCTACCTCAAATACTGTATTCGATCAACTCTAATTGAATAAACAAATATTCAATATAATTTGAAAACAATACTCTTATTTCTTTTGAAAATAATATTGCAATATTATTTATTTCCCAAAGTCTTGCATTAGAGTTCGATATCCCTTGTATAGGGTAAAACTAATCTTAACACCTCCACTTGTTCCAAACTAATACTATTCCTCGATAATAGTGAAGCCAACCAAGTTGGGGTATTTTAGTTACCTCACAGACCTTGATCAACCCGTTCTTACCTCAGAATAATATTAGTTTAACCACTACATCAAAATCCCATTTCCCCTTTTGGTTTCAAATCTGGTTTTTAAAAACCGTTACTTATATCTGAAATCCTCGTTTAATCTTCTCTTTACTTAACTTCTTTATTTAAGTCAACATCCATGAAAACACCACTTTAACTTCAAGTATCCTTTCCCTTATAACCCTTCACTTTATAATATAAATCCCTTGTCAAATAATTTGATTCCATATATTTACCTTTCTATAATAAACTTTTTATTGCCCCTTTGGCTAATCCTCATCGTCAGTTAATCGCTTGTTAATCGAATTCCCCTTTATCAATCCTTTTTGAAAACTTGGATTTATAAATCCTTTTAATAAAATTCTTATTTGGTTTTTAATCGACTTAGCGATGCTTAACCATTTCTTAATTAAATATCCATTTAAAATCATTTATTTAATTATGACCAATTTAAATAATAATTATCTTTAACATTTAACTATAATAAAAATGGTTAACTCTGCTATTAGCCAAAGATAGGATAATTAACACTTTTCTAATTTCTTTCAGTTGAGTTCACTTTACTTAATTAGGGGATTAAGTAAATCCTTATTTAAACCTTTATATTCACCAAACATCCCATTTTAAAATCTCGTCTTGAGACTTGGGTTATTTCTATATAAAACTCTTATTTCATAATCATTAGAACAATTTCTTTTTAAAAGCACAATTTAAAATATTTATTCATAAATTTCTAATTCAATTTCTAGTATAAAACAGCTAAAAAGCTTCATTTCAGTTATAAAATAATTTATAACTTTAAAACTGCGTCGATCCACCGAACGGTCGAACGGCGTCTAAACAACACGTTTAGGCCATCCACTGCCGATTACCAAATCAACACTGTCAGTTGATTTTAAACACAACATGGGTGAATATTTGTTCAACCATTACACTCAAACAGGTTTGTCAACCATATGGTGTTCAATCAGTTCAAATATCAATAATATAAAACAACAAACAACATATATAATATTTGAGGAATCCGGTCGGATCCCTCCAACCTGTTCTTCCCTACATCACATCTCGTTATACATTTCATAATAATATATGAAATAAATTTCATATGATCGATTAAATCTAAATAACAATAACAATCAACGATAATTAGCCAATAGCAACCAATTTATAATTTTAAAGGTAAATTATATTTTATTATGAATTTACCACATCACAGAATTCCAGAAGGTGTGAGAATTAACTCACCAGTTTTATTCTGTCGACGGTTGACGTGCTTGTTCCTTCTAATCTTGAACAGACGTTCAAGATTAGCTGAATTTTCAACAGTGTCAGATCAGAGCCTAGTCAGTGCCATCACCTAGGTCTCGTCCCTGCGATCCCAATGGATCCAGTTTCGCTGAAATTCGTTAACGTACGGAAAAGTGATGAACGTTTCAAGTTTGAATATATTATACGATTTTTAATTAACTTATTAATATTTAAATTAAATAATTAAAAACCATTACCATAAAAACTAGCCACGTCATCACTTCCCTTCGTTTTCATGTCTCCGCATCACGCGTCTTCTCCAACCAAACTCCTGAAACCCCGATCCTTTCTCTCATTGTCCCCTTTGTGACTTTCAAACCCAAACACGCTCCGGCAAATCAACTCCAACGCCGCCTGTAGGCCACCGGAACCCGTCTCTACCATGCTGGTGCCACCGCCCATCCACCAGCCCTCTCCGCCCCAAGCGTCGGCCCCTAAAAGTTCGCACATCGCCTGAATTCTCCAGTACGCCCAATTCCGATCATCTCCCAAATCCAGCCGCCACACTCCGCCTGACGATGTCGATCCGCCACCAATCGACTCGCCTCTCTCCTGGCCACCCTTTCCCCTCAGACCACGACGTCAGAAAGTGCCAGAGCCGCCGGAATTCCATCAAATCCGTTCGCCACTTTCAAAACCGAACTAAAAACCAACCTCCGCGTTCATCTCGCCACCATGATCACCACAGACCATCAGAGACCCTCCGACCAGTGCCAAAAGAAAGCCCTACCTCTCCTCTTCCACCTCCAATTGGTCTCGTCCTCTGAAATCAACCAAAATGGCCACAATACAGTCAAAAACGAAAATATATCTTCACCGTTCCTCGCGATTTCCGGCCACCACAGTCAACGATACCTCCCCAACTTTTTACAGTAGCTAGACAACATCCCGCTCTATCACTTTCCCTTTGGAACCCCCCATGAATTCTTCACGGATTGAGAGAATTAATTGAGTATGTGTTTAGGGACTTTTTTGCAAAATTACATGACAAAGATGGAGTGACTGAGATTTTCTGATTTTTTAGGGTATATATAGTTGTAAAAATTATTATTTTAAGTCGACGTGACGTATGATGATGACTAACGATTTTTATTTCGTACCTATCGCGTTTTCGAACGTTGTTTATTCGCTGCTGCACTCACATACAAATCCCGTTCGAGACGCGAATGGACGGCATAGTATAATTTGACGATACGGTCCTAATGAAACTTGTTTCGTCAAATTCCGAGTTCGTTTGCTCGAATGGCCCTCGTTCACGTTCAAATGGTCGTTTTTATTTGCGTTTAATTTTGCCACGCTCACAAATTAACCTCGATTGACGCGTCACTTGAAATCTAGGAATAATTTACCGTTGCGGTCCCAATAAAATTTATTTTGTCGAAAACTGAAGTCGTTTGAATAAATGCCCTTTTATAACTGGCCAATTCAAATAAAATAAACCAATTTTAAAATACCTAAATATGATAATATTAAAATATTGAAATTTGACATACACGACCAGAATATCGTATACTACCACAATAAAATATCCCGGTGGAGTTTGAAGCCAAATCGATATTAAAAATATTTAATAACCCCTTTATTTAATACAAATAACACCATAATATATAACGAAATTCCACAGCGACCTTTTCAAAATTTGATTTGGACATAAAATGAAATCTACAACATGAAAACTCGATTTTTCTCTTTCATTAGAAAAATATTGCCCAACAAATTTGGACGTTTCTTGTTTCGAGAAAATCCGACTCATATTGGATCTTGTACGGTCGTTTAAAATTCAAAACGCCAAATTACGAACTGTCGCGTCGCTGCAGCTCGTTTTATAATTAAATTATAAATTAAACGTTATAACGTCGTTTTAATAAATGAAATCGCCACGAAAATTTCAATACGACCAATAATAAACAGTTTTAAATCGCCCATTCACGTTATACGGCAAAATCAACATTTTCCCAAATTTGCCGAAAATAAAATATTATTATTTTATTAATATAATTTAAATATTCACATTAAAATGGCCAAAATCGATTATTTAAATTCAAACCAATATTTTAAATAAATAAAATATTTCAAATAAATGGTCGGAAAACACGGGACATTACAACCATACTCAATTAAATCCAATTTTAAGCTGCATTAGGAATCAAACGCAAGTGCAGCATTCAATCTAAATTCAAGCAATAATACTAACTGGTTTTTGAACTACACAACATAACAAAAATATTCTTCCAGACAACAACAAGCTCACACCAACAACCACCGTACCAAATATGACAAAAAGTCCCTATTTATGCGGCTTACACCATATATGAAATATCTCGGGCAAGAGTCCCTTTTTCAAGTAGCACAGCTAACTCGGAGAAATGATGACTACTTTACTTGCTGATGGAAGTAACAAAATGAATTTTAGAACTCGGTAGAGCATATCTCAACTTCAGCAGTGGATCAAACTTCACAATAGCGACACGGTAATCGATGAATTCTAGATCTGAAACGAAATACAATTTTTGACAATGGTGGCTACCCTTATTTAGCAACAACAAGATGGAAATTAGTGGTGACGATTTTTGGTTTGCAAGAAGACAAACCTTGTGGAATTAAGAATTTTCGTGGGATAATTTTTCAATTGAAAAAGTTTCGATGAAGACGAGTTTTTGTTTCAAAGAGGAAATAGAAAGGAAGGAGAAGAATTGGGGATAAGGTGGAAAAGGTCACGTGGATTACAAAATAAGGTACAACACAGAGATCCGAAACTAAAATTTTGAAACCTTTCTGATCATTGGATTCATTAATTTTGAACGGTTATGAATGGGATTGATCCACACATGCGGATCTGTGCTTTCTTATATATGCATCCATGCTGACCTTTCCAAAAATTGACTTTTATTTAAAATATTAAATAAAATGACGAATTATCAAATCATAAGTAATAAATGTTGTTTTTTAACAATTAAATATTAAATAGCGATTGGTTATTAATTATTGAATGCTAATCGCAATTATTAATTATTAATTATTTAATGGTAATTTAACCATTAAAATTTTTGTGTTTTAATTCTATTTCACATTGTAATTCGATGGAATTTTTTTTTTTTGATTTTTTTGATTTATTCTAAATTTATCTCAAATATTCAAACTTTACTAAAATATTACTTTATACCATTAGATTAATAGTAATTATTAATTTTAATTTTTTATTTATTAACTATTTATTATTAAATATTACTATTAATTATATTTAATTAATATTTCTCTAAAATTAATCTTTTAACAAGTTACCAATTATTTGTTATTAATTATTAATTACTAACTAGATTTATTAATTATTAACTATATATATTTATTATTAAGTGTAATTAATAAATATTAACTATAATTCACTAATTATTATCAATTAATTATGTTAAATTATTAAATATAAAAAGTTATTATTGATTACAAATAATAATTATAAATTATTTATTAATAATCATTAGTCATCAATTATATATAATTGCATATATAACAATTCATATCCGTTAATTGAGAATAAATGGCGTCCTCATCTGGAGGGCGAAACCCTAATGAAAATTCAAATTCTTCAGATGAATTCGCCTGGCAAGAGGTACGTAATAGGAAAAACAAATCCTTTCGAGAAGCTGTTATGGGATCGAAGACAAATAATGTGGCGGTGGCTGGGAACCATCGTAAAAGACAAGACTTGCCAAAATTCACGCCAGGTGTCAGATCCGTGTCTCAAGCTGTGGCTGGTAACACCAAAACTGAGGGTAACGTGGAGTTTTTCTCATCCACACAAGATGCTGAAGGCTGTGTTGCTGATATAGATGATGTTGTATTTGCAAAAGCCAATTCTATGTGGAACAACTCAATCTATATTTATTTAGAAGGACGTAGACCTTATTATGTGCATCTAAATGTGTATATAAGACGTGAATGGAACCCATCTGGTAGATGGGATGTTTTCGCATGAGAGAATGGTTTCTATCTAATTAAATTCGCTAATGAATTTGATTGCAAAAAGGTGCTTGAAGAAGGTCCATGGTTCATGGATAGTAAGCTTATTTTCATTAAAAAATGGGGGCCAAATTTGCGATTGGAGAGGGACTTGCTTGATTCACATCCGGTCTGGGTAAGACTTCGAAACTTAGACCTGTCTCTATGGAATGATCGAGGAATTAGCAAAATTGCGAGTGTAATTGGTACGCTACTAGACATGGATGATTATACAAGAAATGTTAAGCGATTAAAATATGCAAGAGTGCTCATAGACCTTAAAGCAACTACATCCCTAGTTAAACAAGTTCGTGCAAAAGACAGAAAAGTAAATGTCTATATTCAAAATGTGGAGTACGAGTATGTACCACCTGTGTGCACACAATGTAAATGCTTTGGACATATAATAAATCAATGTGTTAATGTGATGAAGACAACAAATCAATTTTGGCAAGTGAGAGCTGAAAATGCGTACACAACTACATCTGAAAGTCCCATAGTTTTGCAAGACAAAACACCACTTCAACAGGATAATTCAGTGGTAGATATTACTACAACTTCTACTACTACAAAAACACCTGTATCTACAGAGGGCGAGGTGACACTACCTGAAAATATTTACACTACCCCGTTGGCTTCAGAAGCTTCAGAAGTTACTAATGATGCAAACCAAATGGAAACTCAAACAGAGGCAGCGAACCAAACTGAATCTCCCCTTGTTGCGAAGTCCCCACGTGCTCCTTTGTCTGAACCACAGGATGATCCTAACAATGAAGATGAGCATAATTTAGAAGACATGGAGCTATCACAAGAGGAAGAAGAAACAGAGAATTCTTCCTCGGGTAAGCTCACGAAAGGTAATAAGGAGTATGATAAACAGTTTACAGGCAATCAAAAAGGTGAAAAAAAGAAAGATGTGGTAAACTCCTCACACATGGTTTTGAGGAGTCAACTACCACATGTTAAATGACTATAATTTCGTGGAATGTTAAAGGTCTGAATAACGACATGCGTCAATTAGACCTCTACAATCTTAGAAGGACCTATAATCCTTCTATTTTATGTATTTTGGAAAATAAGTTCTCTGATGAGTATGCAAACTATTTCATTAACAATTTTGGTGAAGAATGGGATTCTTGCAATAATAACAACACTGGTAGTAAAGGTAGAATACTTGTGATTTGGTGCAAAGCTATTTGGCACATAAACATTATTGATATGGATCCACAACATATAACTTTGGAGGCCAAAAACAGTGGGGGACTACATCTACACTTGACTGCTGTCTATGCTAGCAATAATGCACAAGAAAGAACTATGTTATGGTCTTATATAAGAAACTTTTCTAAGAAAGTTAGCATACCATGGATAGTAACAGGGGATTTCAATGCTGTATTAAGTAAAGAAGATAAAATGGGTGGAGTGCCT
Organism: Allium sativum; assembly: GCA_030737875.1. Classification (NCBI taxonomy): domain Eukaryota; kingdom Viridiplantae; phylum Streptophyta; class Magnoliopsida; order Asparagales; family Amaryllidaceae; genus Allium; species Allium sativum. The sequence continues at coordinate 18,824,257 of CM060924.1, forward strand.
TTGAGAGTAGCACAACTTACTGAATTTAATAACTGCATATCTGGAGCTAGGTTGCTAGAACCAGTACATAGTGGCCTGAAATTCACATGGAGAAGTGGTGAAAACAAGAAAATCTCATGTAAACTGGACAGAGTACTTGTCAACACGGAATGTATTATTACATTGCCTGATATCAAAGTGGACATCCTCTCCACATTTACAAGTGATCATAGTCCCCTTTTAATCCAATTCTTGGAAAAGAACAATAACATTAAAGGAAAACTATTCAGGTATGTAAATGCATGGCAAAATATAGATGGATATGATGAAGCTATTAATTTTAATCTGTTTCAAATACAAGAGGGATGTGCAGGCTTTAAAGTTATTCAATTGCTCAAGTATGCAAAATCTTGTCTCAAAGACTGGAATAAATGCAGAACAAAGGAAACAGATTTAATCAACCAATTACAGAAGGAATGTGCTATGTACTTGCAAATGATTAATGAAGGAGATAATTCTGATGATGTCTGGAACCACTACCAAACTACCCAAAACAACCTGAGAAAAGCTCTTGCAAATAAAGCCATTGAACTTAAACAAAAAGCTAAAGTTCAGTGGTTGACTGAAGGAGACGAATTCACGAAATTCTTCTACACTAAAATGTCCATTCGAAGTCATATTAACAGGAGTTTGCATATGATAAATCACCAAGGGGATTATTGCACAAGATCAACAAACACTTGAAAGAGAAGTAATTGAATACTTTACAAACCTTTATAATGGAGAATGTGAAACTAACTTACCTGTTATCCATTCCAGGCGCATTGTTAATGCTTGTGGTTGGAGGATGTTGAGAAGTCATGTTCTGTATGATGAAGTCTGGCAAGCTCTCCAATCCATCAGCGTAGACTCCGACCCAGGACCAGATGGGATAGGGGCTGGGTTCTTCAAAAAACACTTGGAGAACCTGAAAGATTATGTAATACAAGCAATTCAAGAAGCATTTAACACTGGGAAGATAATCAAAGAAATGAACCACACGTTCATATGTCTCATTCCAAAAGTAGAGAATCCCACCAGACCAGAAGAGTTCAGACCAATTGCCTGCTGCAATGTGCTTTACAAAATTCTCAGCAAGGTAATATGTAACAGAATGAAACAAATTTTACCAGATATCATATCGGAGTGTCAGAGCGCATTCATTAAAGGTAGACATATTTCAGCGAATTCATTGTTGGCACATGAACTTGTTAGAAATTTCAACAAACCTGGTGCTGATATATTTTGTTTGAAAGTCGACCTTCACAAAGCATATGACAAGATTAATCGTAACTTTATTATTCATATGTTACGTTGTATGGGATTTCCAAATAAATTTGTAAAGTTGATTAATGAATGCATATCTACCCCTACTTTTTCTATTCTGATCAATGGTATCCCTAGGGGATTCATTGGATCAAATAGGGGGATTTGACAAGGAGATCCATTATCTCCTTACCTGTTTGCCATAGCAATGGAGTACTTTTCTCTCCAGATGGAACTGACGGAGCACAACACAAAAATTCAGACAGTCTACAATTTCCAACCTAAGATAAGCCACCTCTTATATGTTGATGACCTGATAATATGCATCAAATCAAATGAAACTGCAGCCAGAACTATCAAAAGCAATTTTCTTTTATTGGAAACATATGTGGGACTTAAAGTGAGTGAGAACAAAACCAAATGCTATTTTAGCAAATTCTGTGTGAATAGAAGTGGGATATAGGATATTTTGGGTGTTAGTGAAGGATCTTTGCCAGTTAAATATTTGGGTATGCCTCTGCCTTAAAATAAAATAATGGATAAAGAATGTGTAGAATTGATAAGCAAGATAAAAGATAAGTTGCAAGGCTGGAGTTCAAAAACCTTATCTTTGGCAGGAAGAATAGAACTGGTACACACAGTAATACATGCAAAAGTCAACTTTTGGCTCCAAACATTTCAAATTCCAATGGCATCAATTGATAAGATAGAAAAGGCATGTGCTAATTTTATATGGAGAGGAGGTTATCATAAAATTAAAATGGATGATCTTTGCAGACCGAAAGAAGAAGGAGGAGTAGGTTTGAGAAACATAAGAGATATGATAGATGTTTTTACTCTCAAACAAGGTTGCAAAATTATTACAAGCAATAGTCTATGGGCTAGATGGATGAGACGAAGATATATAAAAGATAATTTCTGGCACATGGCCTGGGATAACAATGCCTCTCCAAATTGGAAGGCAATCCTAAAAATCAGAGACAAATTAGCAGATAACTGTACTCGCGAATTTGCTAATGGTATAGATACTCATTTGTGGAAGGATCCATGGATTCTTGGTAAATCTATGATTGACTTAGTGGGTTGGCAAACATACTCTGCTTATGGTTCTCCCAACACAACAGTTAACACAATTATTGACAACCAAACTTGGAAATGTGACTGTTTGCCTTGCAACAGGGACATAATCCAGAAAATTGATGCAATGCCAATATACACAGGGAGGGACAATGATATCTGGGCATGGAATAATTCAGATGGGGATTTTGTAATCAAATCTGCTTGGAACTCTATTCGTGCTAAACATGAGCAAAAAGACTGGAGCAAAATTATTTGGGACAAGGCTATCTGTCCAAAAAATTCACTTACAACTCATAAAGCTATCATGCAAAGAATTCCAACCTGAGACAGATTACACAAATGGGGAATAACAGAAGATAGACTCTGTGTTTTATGTGGATCAGTGGAGAAGACCCATAAACACCTATTCTTTGCATGCGAGTACTCGAAGACAATTGCAAAAATTTGTAAAGTAAAAATAGACCCATCTAAACAAGAATATGATTTACAAGAAATTATGACATACCTGGCCAGGCACCCACACAATGATCGTCAGATAGCCAAATTGGAGAAGATAGCCGTCACATATGCTGTTGCGGCAATTTGGCGAGAGAGAAATTCACGAATAATCAAGGCAAAAGAAAGCAACGCGAAGGTGGTCAGTAAATTAGCAATCACGGACATTATTTTAAGCAGAGGAAGAATTAAAGGGAAGAATCATACCGATAGCTAGGAATCTGAACTCTTTGAATGGTTAGGAAAGGATCTGATAGATGCGTCGGCACAAATTCCAGGAACTAGTACAATGGCGTTTGATCCTCCATGACCGCGGCGAAGAAAGAAGAGAGGGGAAAAGGGAAGACGAATGGGTTCTAATTTGGAATGTTCTAGTTTAATCCAGTTTATTGTTTAAAAGGAGTGGCACGTTTGTTTTTTGAGTGCATGTTGTTTCATGGGCTGTCGGCCTTTGTAATCTATCATTTGGGCTGAGTGCCTAATAAATTTTAACCCAATTTCCAAAAAAAAAAACAATTCGTGTAAAATTATTAATTTTATTCAACAATCATTATCAATTAATAGTTATAAATAATAGCTTATCTAACAATTCACCTCATAAGTATTAAATTTTATTATTAGTCATTAAATACTATTCTAAATTAATTATTTAATTGCAATTGTTATTTAATGATTATTGAATACTAAATATTAGCTATTAATTATTAAATATTCATTATTTATTAAACATTAAATGTTAAACATTAATTATTGAATTTGACTATTAATTATTCAATACTAAGTATTAATTACTAAGTAAATAGTAGTTGTAATAACATAATCAATAATATTCATTAAATATTAATCACTAATTAGAAATTTTTATTTTTTAAATTCAAAATTTTAATTTTCTAAATATTATATATAATTACTAATCATAATTATAAAATAACTAATGCTAGATGTTACCTCTTAATTATTAATATTTCATACTAATTAGAAATTATTGAATATTTTTGTAATTATTTATTTTATTTAACATTAACTTTTTAATAGTCCTTATTATTAAAAACTAAATATTAATTATTAAACACCACTTTATACGAGTAATTAAATATTATTCTTAATTATTGTATATTTATTCATAATTACTTATTTAATAGAAATGTTGAAACGTTTTGGTTAATTTTGTATCTATTCTGTATTTTTAATTTTGAGCCTCATCTACATTTTCAATTTGTATATGTTCTCTATTTTTAATTCAATATTTTCAATGTATTTTCAATTTTGTATATACAATTCTGCATTCAAAGTACAATTAAAAATAAATAATATAACACAAGTATCATACATTTTAAAATTTATTAATTATAAATAGTAATTAAACATAGGAATTATTCACATTTTATCATAGAGCTATTAAATAATATTACTTCTTAATTACTATATACTTATCAATAATTGATTATTTAATAATAATCATTAATTAGTAACTAATTATTAACTATTATCAAATATTACTTATTAATTAAATGTTAAATGTTAAAATTTATTTATCAAATTAATGACAATTTAGTTATTAAGTGATTATAAGTCTATATTAATAGTAAATTTTAAATTTTAGTCTTAAGGTTTTTTATCATGAACTATTAATTAATTATTTGCTTTTGCTACTTGATTATTTATTAGCATTTATTTTGGACCATTTCTCGATTTGTGCGTGTCATCCTTGAGCAGGGGCCACGCTAATCTTCTCTGTATCGTTCCAATTTTATCGGATGTCCCCGAAGGGACAATTTATTAGCATTTGTTAATTTTCAATAAATGCTATTTATTAGCATTTATTGAAAATTAATAATCAACTATTAGTCAGTTAATGATAATAATCTAATAGAATTTAAATATTAATCATTAAATATTAAGTATTTAATATTGATTATTAATAGGTAGTTATTTAGTAGTATTTATTAATTTTCAAAAAACCAATATTAAATATTAATTACTACTTTTCAGTTATTTTTTTAAAATACTTATTAAAAGTAATTATTTAATGGTAGTTGTCTACTATCAATCATTAATTACTAAATGGTAAATATTAAATATTAGTCTTAATTGCCAAGTATCAATTATTAACTATTACTTCTTAATTATTCGATAGTAAACGTTGATTATCATATAATTGATGTTATTCATTAAATATTATTTACTAATTGTCAATAATTAATAATAGTTAATTATTATACATAAACTATCATTTGTTATTAATTTTAGTTATTAACTAGTAATTGTTATTACTACTTAGTCATAATTATATATTAATTAATAAAAGTTAATTATTTTGAATATGTTATCAATTTTTAATTATCATATATTCAATATTGATAATGAAAAATTAATTACTATTTATTTTAAATTAATTATTAGTTTCTATTTACTAATTATTATAATTAACAACAATAGATTATTAATTATAAATTAATAATTACATGTATTTACAAATTACTACTTAATTATTTTTATGAACTATTAATTACTATTATTGACTATAAATTACTGACAATAATAAATAAAATTAACAATTGTTTACCACTTTTTAGTTTATTGACTATAATTTGTTAATCTGCTTCTTGTTTATTAACTATTGTTTATTAATCATCCGTATTTGCTTCTACTTTATTAATAATTAATTGTATTATTGACTGCTAATTATTAATTATTGATTTTTTCACTACTCATAATTAACTAATAATTATTTAAATTTAATTATTATACTAAATATCACTTTGTTTATTATTAAATGTAATTTATTAATATTAATTATCGTTTACTAATTATTAAAAGTTAAATACAACAAAATATTAAATATAAAAAATAACTAGTAATTATAAATTATTTATTGATAATCATTAATTATAGTAATTTATTTATCATAACATATATAAGCTATTGTTCATTTTTGTTGATATGTAAGTTTGCTTTGATTATAATAACTTCGGTGCATTTGCTTTAGTTCTCATAGAACCAATGCAAGTAAAGCAATTTGCTTCAGTACATTTGCTTCGGTTCCTAAGGAACTGTTAACAGTATTTACATCGGTTGTAATGACAACCGAAGCAAATAACTCTATTTGCTTTGGTGCACTTGCTTCGGTTATTTATACAACAGAAGCAATTAATATTATTTGCTTCGGTTGTATGCACAACCGAAGTAAATGTGCCGAAGCAACTGCAAATTACACTACTTGTTTCAAAGCATTTGCTTCGGTTGTGCACAAAACCGAAGCAAATGATATTATTTGCTTCGGTTGTTAGCACAACTGACGCAAACGAGCCGAAGCAACATGTCATTTTGTACCAGTGGATTTATTATATTAAATAGAAGGATTTTTAATATATTTAATATTTACTTGGCTTGGAATTCAACCTAGAATTTTGAATCCACATGAAATTCTGCTCAAGTATATGTGATTATAATATTTTATTATTATATTGAGGTATTTTAAAATTGATTTATTTCAATTTAAATTAAACAGTTAAAAAGGGACTTTATTCAAGCAACCTCTGTTTTAAACTAAACAAGTTTTATTGAGTCTGCAAGAGCTAATTATTGCTAGATTTCAAGTTTCGCATCAATTGGAATTATTTTATGGGCACAACCAAATTGAATGTAAATAAATCGACTGTTTGGACACGAACGAGCGTCGTTTGAGCAAATGGATTCGGAATTCGAGGAAACAAGTTTCATTAGGATCGTAATGCCAAATTGTACCATGGCATCCATTTTCATAACTAACGGAGTTCGTATGTGATCATGGAAACCAATAAACGTTAATACGAAATGGCGATAGGTACGGAAAAATATCGTCGGTCATTTCGCTAAAAATATGAAAGATATGAAATGTTTTCTGAAAGATAAAACGTGACCTCAAGCCTCACAACCGAGAAATGATAAAAATCGGGCAAGCAGTATGATTAGTTGGGTCATATCCAAGCAGGGTGTATTATCACCGTCTAGAGAAAATTCATTTGTTCTTCTTTCGCTTTTGTATCTTACAGATTACGGCTGGATGGCAAACAACCGTAGGTGGTAATACATTCGGTCCATTTAAGTTGAATAAGTGACCGACCATGTGTGGCCGGGTTGCAAGATGTTCATGTTGAACCCCAGTGTATCCCCTCTAGAGTACACTGATCGAATGGTGGTCCCATAACTTGTCATAGTTGGAACCCATTCTCCAATAAGCGCCTTGCAGTTTTTGGTTATATAATGAACATGTGGAGCGTGAGATGCAAGTGTTCTTCTAGGTGGTTGTTTATTTGTGATTTGATAGACATTATTATAATATCACTGGATTTGATATATCAAAAATGTTTTGGGTTATAGTAAGTTAAAAACCGTCCATTTTATGTGTGGGCAGGTCTTACCATTATCCTTTTCTTTCAAAAAGGATTTCTAAAGTTAAGCAAGTTGTTTGTCATGTGAATTTATCACTGAAAGTATTCCAGACTGGTCCGGGTGAATTTTGATTTGCTTCAAATATGCTCGGGTCAGACAGAGTATATCATCAGGTTAGGTATCGCTTGGAGCTTCAGACGAAGAGCTAAAGTCGAGGTGTATACCCATATTTAATGGCATTAGTTTATTCCACTGTGTGCATTGATTGATATAAATGTATACTCAGATGTTGTAATCACTTACATCTACAGTTTTCTTTTGAATAAAGTATGTTGATATATTATATTTTTTCCATTCCGCTATGAGACCCTGATCTTCTTATTCTTCTATTTTAATATTTCTTTCTTCTCTCACCCTCTAATTTATTCCTCCTAACCATCTGCTTTTCTATGCAATTTAAGTTGACATGGGTTTTTAGATGTTGGCTTAAACTGTACGGAAAAAGCGGGTCTTTACAAAAACCGGAAAATAAGTTCCTTTTTAATAAACATACGAGTTTACTAGCCAAATCGGTTCAACATAACTTTCGTAAACAACGTAATGGATTTCGTTTTTCTATACCATAAACTCTTTTGTTAGAGTATTCATTTATATTAAATTAATCCCTTTTCCATAACATATTCATTTATATTCGATAAATTCTTTCCTTGGCATATTCATTTACCAATATTAGCCAGCATTTAAACCTTTATTTATCAATCTCTTTTATTATAGGTAATCCAATCTATAATCTTGTTCAATATAACACAACTTATATATGAATTCTCGTTATAAACCATTCCTTTGAAAAACGTACTATTTCCATTATTTAGAAATTAGTGCTATATACTTAACCGAGTATAGTCACCCTTATTAGTTTGGTCAAACAATGTTAAATTATACATTATTTACTTTAAAATCCCATAATTCCAATTACATTCCAAAATCCTGCATATAAGTTGTAATGTTCCTTTTTTGGAAATAATACTATTCAACATCTTCTGCCATTACAAACTAATACCATCCCTTAATAATAGTGAAATCGTTCATGTTAGGGTATTCTATTTACCTCTCAGACCTTGATCGACAATGTTCTTATCTTATGATAGATAGGAGTTTGTAAGTCTAAAACCAATATTAATTCTAATATCAAAACAAAAACTCATTTAGCTATTTCCTTAAAATATGATTTTATAAACCATTCTTTCCTTCTGAAAAAATCTTTTAAATCATATCTATTTTTACTTAACTCGTCGATTTAATAAACATTATAAACTCTTTCTAAATCACAAATCATGTACTTTAAACCATTTCAATACAATCATTAACCATTTGGGTTTATTTCAGAATTCATTTTCCTAATCCTTCTCGAAAAACAATTTCCATCTTATTACAAACTTAAATTGAATTTTATTACTAAATCCAATTACCCAATTTTTTTTTACACAAAATCCGTTTATCATTTACCTTTGCAATTTTAGAATCTTCTTTCGATTTCAAATCATTCTTACTTAACTTATTTAAAACGTCACATTGGTTTCAAGCCTCCTTAATACAATCTATTTCTAGCTTGGATTGGTTTCCAAAAATTTGTTTATCACCTTGTTTACATAAACCCATTAGACCACTTATTAAACTAGGATTTTTATTACTAAAATCCCTTTTACCACAATCTAATCCTTTGCTAAACTCTTTTACATGATTTTCCTTTTTGAAAATCTCTTTCTCTATTCAATTCATTTTACTTAATTCAATTTTAAGTAAAATAATTATTTATTTCAAACTATTGCATCATTTTTATAAACTTTATTTATAACTCGGATTTTTATTTTAAAATTCCTATGTAACTCTTTTACTAGGTTCCACTAAGCCTTTCTCAAATTTGATCACCTTCTATCAAAAAGCAATCACATAATTAATATTAATAATTAACTTCATCATTTAACTAAAGTGATGTCGTTTACTTCATTATTAACTAAAACTATAAACTAAAACAGAATAATAAATCTCCTTTAAAATCTTAATGCAATAATAACTGATATTCATAGTAAATAACATGGTAATTCTCTATAAATATAATTAATTAAAAGAAAATCAACTTTTAAGAAATCTCGTTACGTTTTAAACAGTCGTTTATCAAACTCATCAGATTAAATGATAACTGTGAGAACCCGTTACTTCCCCGTGAAGGAAAGAGCGGATACTTTGAGAACAATGATTGACACGGAAATGTGTTTTTTTTATGCTCTAATATCTCGTCTTTTGTATATAAATAAATATTACTTGGGTATTGTTTTGTTACTTTTACAGATATTCCAACCCAGCCCGCATGCAACCAGAAATATAGAGAAATAGAGTTCAATTTGCTGTGTATTTGCATTTTGAAGAATTGTAGATGAAGATATCACATCTAGTTGCTGTTGGACAAGAAAAGGATTGATAACAAGGATTGGCACATCACAAATCAATGAAGAAATGTCAAGGAAGCAAGAGGAAAAAGAGAAAAGGCCCAAATTTGCTTTATTTATCTAAGGCCCATTTATGTTTCTCATTGTAAACTAATTAGTGGTGTAATGACCAGGCCCATTTACCATTAGGGTTAGGGTTAGGGTTTGGCTATCTACCCTATATATACCCTAGTAATGGCATTGTAGCCATCATCCTATCATATATCTCATTCTATTCTCCTCTTCATTAATAAAACTCAATTTTCTTTTTATTTTATGCAATTTTCTATTTCTTAGCAATTAGTGTTGTCTACACGATTAGATTCGGTAGAACACTATTTGTATTTTGCATTTCTTTTCATTAGTGATTGACCGTCTGATTAGATTCAGCGGTAATCCTAATTGTTATTTTCTGCTCGTTTAATTCTGTTCTGCAATTTTATTTCCATTGTTCTATTTTATCTTTAATCGTTCAATTTATTACAGATCTGATTAGATTCGAATCTGCAGTAAATTTAATTGCATCTTTTAATTATAGTTTCACTTTTTATTTTGTTTTGCAAAATCAACCTCCAGCTTCGTCTAACGCGCCCAAGAAAAAAATAAATAATAATTTTTAATTAAACCTCCCTGTGTTCGACCTGTATGCTACACGCCTGTATGCTTGTAGAATTTATTACAAATGTCGCACTTTTCTAATTCATAGATTAGCGACGATCAAGTTTTTGGCGCCGTTGCCGGGGAGGTAACGATTAAATTTTATTATTTATTTAATTTCTATTCGTGTTAGTTTTTATTTTTATTTTTATTTTTTATTTTTTTTCTTTTCGTTTTCTTTCGTATATTAAAAAAAAATCTTGTTTGGTGATTTGGTTTATCAAGTTCATTGGTACTGCCATCAACTAAATAGAAAAAAAATCTTTCCATTTTTCTTTTGTTTCTTTCTCGTTTTCAACTTCATTCTCCTTTCTCCTTTCGTTCATTTGTTATTTGTTTCCCTTTTTACAAATTCATTCAGTTTTTTTTTCTGAATAAAAAAAAACTTGCTTGATTTTCCGGTTTCATTCCTTTTTAATTCTTAATCTCATTCGTTTCTTTTGCAAATTCTTCTGTCTTTTTATTTCCTCTGCTGTCCTTTCTCGCCATATCTAACTTCCTCTCCACGTTAGAATACCCTTCACCACCACAGTTCAATCCCCCACTGCAATTCTCCCACAACCGTAAACACATCAGTCCAAACCCACAAAAACCACCATCTTCAACCTCAATCACGCAACCTTCTCCAATTCCACGTTCACAGTCACAAAACCCCCCTCTGCCTATACAAATCTTGTTCAACCATCTCCTCCCCACCGTACACAAACTTCATCATACCAGACTCCCCCATACACACGTTTTCCCCTCTCTACTGTTGAAACCAAACCGCAAATACCATCTTTCCATTTACCATCTTCATCCCACAAAGTCCACACTTCTCTTGCCACCAAGCCATCACCGTTCAATTCAAATCAAAACCATCCATACAGCAAAACAACTCATCCAACTTCTTACCACAACCAAGACCCCTCCACCACTTCAACAAGTTCACGTCCAACACCGAAAAACGGAACTCCAGCAACTCTCACACCCATAGCCTTACACGTCCCCATCACAAAACCGAACCTCCCCTGTTCAACCCTTTTTGCATCAACGCCCCATCACCCAGAAACCCAATACCCTATTCGACGCAACACCACCAATAGATCCACTACTGCCAAACATCAACAGCACTGCTACTACAACTTCACAATACCCAGTTCACATCTTCAGAAACCCATCAGCCAAATTGAACTGTTACTAGAAAACACCCATACCCGAAACACTAACACCAGTATCCAAATCAGTCGCCGAACCCGAAAACTGAAAACCCAAATCGCAGCCTCGAGAACCCAAAACCGCTTCAAATTCCACATCCGATCCACGCAAATCAGCCCGCTACCCCAACTCGCAACACAAAAATCCGATAAATTCACCAGTTCAAAAACCCTTAATTTTTTATTTTGGATCGATTTTGAATTGTGAGAATCGAAAAAGGGGCGTGAGTCTTATTCTAGGGTTAGATTTTTGATTTGTTGAGATTAGAAGAAGCCGAGTCTGTTTTGAAAGGGGACGGGTCCACAAAAAGGTCAACGTGACTAAGTCTGGTTTGGTGCTAAGCTATTGTAGTGGACGAGTTGTTCTCTTATTTTTAAGATACCATTTTCTTTATTTTCTTTCAAGTAGGCCACTTAAGTTAGTTTAGTTTTGGAATTTCACTTAGTTTGCTTATTTATTTTTTTTCAGTTTATTTTTTTCGCTTTAGTCTAGTTTTTGTTTTTGTTCCAATTTTTTTTCTTTTTGTTTAGTTTCTTTTCCTTAAAAAAAAAAGATTGTACTAGAAATCAAAAGCGAGAAAAGAATTTGAAGTAATCGAACAGGGATTCAAAGGTCAAGGGATTTGCAAACAATTAATTTGAATTGTCAATTCCACTCAATTGCTCTGGATGGACAGCCATACCCCACAGTAAAATTTTCTGAACTCTACAGGTGCTCTGCTGCAGAGAAAAATATATATAAATTGTTGTAAAAATCTTCTGTAGGGGCAGCGGCTTGAATGTATAATTTTTTTTTATTTCTGCAATTATTCTTCTGTGACTGTTCTGTGTCTGTTCTATGACTGAAATTTCTGAATCTGTTTGTGAAGAACGAATTTACATACCTTATATCGTCGCTCTCATCGTTTTTCAACAATAAAATTTTGATTTTCAAAATAATATAATTGAAAAGTGGTGTTTTGTGAAGTTGACAGTCTCGCATAATTAGATCGCGGATATATATTAGTTCAATTTGAACTTCTAGCAGAAGAGGTTGCATACTACCCGTAAAACATTGGTCGTATCCTTTAGTATTTATACTATACGTGAACGGCCATAAGACCCTCTTCCACCTTCTAATTGAGCCAGTTAATTAATAGAGCACAACTCAGTATTTTATACTATTTTGAAGTGAGAATAATTTCCGTCTTACCGTGACTTCTTTAAAATGTCCAATTCAAAAAAATCCTTGAGAGATTCGTGGGATAATAACTTGAGAAAACATTCCCTGGAAGAGTATGAATATGAATTACAACTCATGAGACAAGATTTACCAAATTTTCATGAGCCCAATGCCAACAATTTTCAAAAATTTCCATTTGACGAACATTTTCAAAATTATAGAACTGATCGAAATTGCGACTTCAATTCAAACTTTAATAATTTCGATTATGGGCCGTATCCACATCAAAACAGCTCTGATTCTCAATACGGCTTTGATCCACATCAATATGGGGTTGAAAACAATAATTTTCAAAATTATAGCCCATATCAACATCTTGAAAATAACCAAAACTGCAATTTTCCCTCGAATTTCAACAGTTTTGGTTACGAACATAATTTTTATGATCAAAATGATTTCCAATATCAAAATGAAAATTCAAACAACCACCACATTGGAAATAATATTGATTGTGAAATTGATGTGGACTATAATTTTGAGAATCAAGAAATCCAAAACGAGAGCTCTCAAATCAACGATTCTGAAGAATATCATCTTAACATTCTTAGAGAGAGGGTAGAAAACCAAGATAGAAAGCTTGATGAAAGAGATAGAAAGCTTGATGAACTTCTTTGTTTAATGTCGTCTTTTAAAGAACAACTCGAGCAACAAAATCAAATTCAAACATGTGATGAATCAGAAAACAATCCAATTTCTACTGACATTGAAAATTTTCAAATAACGACTTTTGAAATTGAGAATAATCATCTTGATGAAGTTTTTCAAAATTCAACAAATGATTTGGACTTCGATTCTTTTCAAGAAAAAGATTTAAGCTTGGATTTTGATCTTCCTCTTTCAGAAAAACCTGAAATTTTAGAAATTGAACAAAAGGAAAACATTGAAATTTTCAATTCAAATTTGGAGAAGGATTTTAACGAACATGAATTTCTTGGATTATACGAAGATGAGTTGCCAAATGAGGATGAAACAGAATCAAGCCAACATTTCAAGTTTGAAAATTTCAATTTTGAGGTTTTAAACGATCTTGATTTTGTCAGTGTCGAAAATACGTTGTCCATTAATAAAACTGAGAAATGTGATCACATAGTCTTGAACAACACTCTAAAATTCACAATTGCAACTGAGTTTATATACGATCACAAATTTTTGAACAATTACATTGATAAATTTGTGGAACACATGAATTATTTTTGGAATGTTGGCTTAGTTGAAAAACTTCGTGTGAGGACGACCCTGGATATTTATCTCCTGGGCTATAAATCTAGGTTTAAGGATGAGATGGTTTTCAAAAACCTTTGCTTATTGGAAAACATGCCTAGACATAGTGGGAATGGGACTCATCGGGCTAGAACCAAGTGTGGGGGAGGAAAGAGATGGTGGCATTCTTTGCATCGCGTTCACCGTAAACACATATATCATTGTATATATAATCCATTCCTACATATAGCCAAACTGCATTTCATTCTTCAAATAATTTTGCATCTAATCCATCTTTGGGTTCGATCCTTCAAATTTAGGAAACGTTCACAGTGTGGACATTGTTTAGTTCTAGTGTGGGGGGAGTCTGCATTGCATTCATTTTTATTTTTGTTTAATTTTTCTTTTTCTTTTTCATGCATTCAAATAGGACCTTCATACATTTTAGATTGTAGTAACATACCATAAATTTTTTTTTTGGAAAATATGACTCATTTTCAATTGATACAACAAAATAAGTTTACAATTTTTAGCCAGTTGATAGTATTTTTCTCTCTCAACTTAGATCGAATAGGAAATATAATGAAAAGTTTAATTTTGAGGGATAATAGTGTAACCAGTACATAGGGAGATTCTTAGGTGATGGCCATGAAATCTATTCTATATTGTAGACTTTGTTTAAATAAGTGGAGGGCTTAAAATACTTATATTGGCTTTTCAAATCTTTAAAACTAAGTTGTGTTAAGTTGAATTCGCATAACTCTCTTTTGTGCTTATATTTTCGATAATAATAATAATAGTATTCCAAGGGTATCCAACATTGCTTGTATATCGAGCGTTGGTGTGCAAACCCGCCAAGCTCTATCCGACACGTTGTTGACAAAGTCAAAGTTGGAATATCTTGGTCTCATTTTATGGGATTGGACACCTAAGGATTACCGACACGTTGTTGACAAAGTCAATGTCGGCCTGCACAATCCGCCAAGCTCTTTACCTACTCTCCGTTAGTCCGCGGGGCAGTGCATGGGTGGTAAACCTTGGTCTTTTTAGTTAGGTGTATGTACTTAATCATAAATCTTAAAATTTTATAGAATAAAGAATAAGTGGTGATACCCAAACACTTCTTGACCTTATTGATTTGACTAGCCATACATGAGAAAATTAGAATACCACTTTGCAAACTGTGCCAAGCAAACTAAGAATTTATTTCATGGCTGCACTATGTTATCGACCGAACTAACTGGCCAAACTGGATTTAACATTTGAAAACTTGATTTATATTGAAAATTTGTGACAAGTCGAGGTATCTAAAATAAAATCAACTGGTTAGAAATTATTAACTTAATTTGTTGTACCACTTTCCTGAAATAAGTCATGTTGTCTTTCGTTTTTATTTTTGCATATGTCCATTGCATTCATGTAGTTTCATTAGAATCATAGCATACTGCATTTGGATTTTGTGGATAGTATCCGCTGAAAACCCTCACGAGACACCACTCGTCCTACTAGGGACACCTAAAGGTTTAACGGCTTGTTGCATGCGCTCAATGCAATCGCGTTTCCTACGAAAGTGCGACCTATCTAGTTAGTTTTTCATTTTCTTTTTACTCGAGGACGAGTAAAAGATAAGTGTTGAGGTATTTGATTGACATAGAAATGTGTTTATTTTATGCTCTAATATCTCGTCTTTTGTATATAAATAAATATTACTTGGGTATCGTTTTATTACTTTTACAGATATTCCAACCCAGCCCGCATGCAACCAGAAATATAGAGAAATAGAGTTCAATTTGCTGTGTATTTGCATTTTGAAGAATTGTAGATGAAGATATCACATCTAGTTGCTGTTGGACAAGAAAAGGATTGATAACAAGGATTGGCACGTCACAAATCAATGAACAAATGTCAAGGAAGCAAGAGGAAAAAGAGAAAAGGCCCAAATTTGCTTTATTTATCTAAGGCCCATTTATGTTTCTCATTGTAAACTAATTAGTGGTGTAATGACCAGGCCCATTTACCATTAGGGTTAGGGTTAGGGTTTGGCTATCTACCCTATATATACCCTTGTAATGGCATTGTAGCGATCATCCTATCATATATCTCATTCTATTCTCCTCTTCATTAATAAAACTCAATTTTCTCTTTATTTTATGCAATTTTCTATTTCTTAGCAATTAGTGTTGTCTACACGATTAGATTCGGTAGAACACTATTTGTATTTTGTATTTCTTTTCATTAGTGATTGACCGTCTGATTAGATTCAGCGGTAATCCTAATTGTTATTTTCTGCTCGTTTAATTCTGTTCTGCAATTTTATTTCCATTGTTCTATTTTATCTTTAATCGTTGAATTTATTACAGATCTGATTAGATTCGAATCTGCAGTAAATTTAATTGCATCTTTTAATTATAGTTTCACTTTTTATTTTGTTTTGCAAAATCAACCTCCAGCTTCGTCTAACGCGCCCAAGAAAAAAATAAATAATAATTTTTAATTAAACCTCCCTGTGTTCGACCTGTATGCTACACACCTGTATGCTTGCAGAATTTTATTACAAATATCGCGCTTTTCTAGCATCGAGCAAACAACACACAAATGAACGCAGATGGAAGAACATTTCATTGTATATTACAACAATTCCATCAGATACAAGAATATACAGAGTATAATGAATAAATTACATTCGATAAATATCAGACATTACAATAAATTACATAGCAGCGGAAGAAAATATACAAAACACAACTGAAAGTGATACACGGATACAGAGCTTTCCGAGCATCGTTCCAGCTGTAAATCAGGATCCTGTGAATATAAATCTGCAAAACTAAAACTACTAGCTGCCCGTGCGGAAAATAGGGGCACCCAGAGTTTAGGTTAAAACAATAAACTCCAGGTCAGTCATGTGACTGGTGTGAGAACTAAAACAGTTATTTAAAACTTTGCTTTAAAAGAGAGTAATTCAAGGGACCACGCCGTATAACACGGAACGGGTTTCCTCCCAAGAATACCAGTGCATAGAATAAACAGCGCAATGCTTTTTCGAAAAATGAAGCTATTATAAGACCCAGGTCCCATCACACAATGCAACGCAAGCCGGAGGATAAGGTTTTCCCTTATAATGGCCAAACATGCTTGGTACGTTTAAAACAAATAATTTGATACTATTTTAAGTGTATAGTGTCAAAACTATTTCAATCATAAATATAAATCATAGACGGCATGGGTACCATATATCATGTCGCCATACTAGTTCTACAATTAAAACCACAATACACGTATTGGAAATTGGATTTCCGTCATGAGTCGAGGCAAGGGGCAAGCTCCTCTCCGCTTTCGAGATATTCTAGCAAATGTCTCAGGACTACACACTTTGGGCAATCCTGGATGCTTCAGGGTCAGTCCTCACTTACGTTAGAGGATTAGTATTCCTGAACACACGTTTCCCGGTCCTTACAGACCTAAAATCGAGGCGCCTCATCCAACAACCACATAGGTGAAAAGAATATAAATGTCATGGCTGGTAAGTCACTGACACCACCAAAGCTAGAAAGAAACGTCGTGCTCTCCCTGTAGTCCTTATCCCGTTTTTAACTCATACCGATGTGTGAGGCTTGCGAATCCACGCTATATACAAAGCTGCCACGTAGGCCGTGCTTTGATCATCAACCACAAGACTTTTCTTTTCAACAGAAGCCTTGATCCTTGCAACTCAGTGTGACACACAGGCAATTCATGCCATGCGATTGATATCTATCGATATATAACCTCTATGCTCGTACGTCTCAGAGAAGGGCATTAAGCAAAAGAATAAATTCTCCGCCGCCAAACAGATTTATATTTAACTGAAATCAATCAACACAGAATAAAATCCAGTGTCAGACACATAATCCATATACAAGTTCGTTCTGGGTTTGAATGAAACCGGAGGCACTTTCCTCGCATATCCATCGATCTCCAGGTATGTCTGGACGACCACCAACTGATTCCCTCATCTTGGGTGTACAGCCCAATCAAGATCATCAGTAATCACCCAAACGATGTGAAGACTTCCGGTCTTCAACCACCGTCTTCTTCTTCGACATATCGTCGAATCGGTTATTCAGAATGGGTATAAACCCAGACTTTCCGAACAACCCGCGTATATTAAAACAAATGTTACACAAACACAACATACGCCTCATTCCAATTCATTAGTCACTAACCGTAAATCAGCAAGAGAACAGTTTTCCAAATATTAACCCAGAAGGCCGAAACCAACATCAGATCAATACCCAGGAAACCATTCTTCTTAACTAACCTTCAGCTAGTTTCTAAATTTCAATTCTCAGGGAAAGGATTTTATCCAAGATGAATTCTTTAAAATTTATCCTTTAATCTTCCTTTGGATGTCATTTCAAACCAAATTATGGTTTTCTGAACTGATTAGCGAACCACACCAAAGTAATTATTTATTTAATTTCCCAATCCCAACCTATTCATCCCATGAAGCAAAACTGGTAATACTCCATATCTAACACCATAGTGTTATCGGTAAAATTAATTACCATTCCATGTTCAAATCTGATTAAAGATTTAACTATCGCTTGGAGCAAAACTGGTGATACTCCATTCTCGCTCATTTTCCAAATTTGATAATTCAGATTATCAATTCACATTTCAATCTAATTGCAGATTCATTAAAAACTCCTTTTACTGGGTTAAAGAACTGGTGTTATTTAAAACACGGTTCACGATAAACCAAAATCACATTCTATTTATTATCGGGTTAAAGAACAGGTGTTATTTAAAACACAGTTCACGATAAACCCATGAATCAATTCTATTTAAACCAATTTCAAATCCAATTTATTTATTTAAAAATAAATGGGTTATAATTTCAGTTCAAAACTAGTTTATTTCGATAAAAATCTATTTTTATCTTTTCAAATATAGAGTTTTTCATCTCAATTTTTCTCAAATCATTTCATATGATTTTACACAAATTATTACTATTTTTAATAATTTTATTAAGGCCCGTACAGTCGATTTCCATCAACGGCCATCGAACTGCACTTACAGCGACCTTTTCCAAATTTGATTTGGACGTATCTCCAAATCGAACCGTTATATTTCAAATTTCTAATATTCGTTAAAAACTCTTTTCGATACGAACCCAACGGTTCCGGTTTTAGGAGAATCCGATGGTCGGATCTCCCGTTATGTCCGTTTGAAATAAATGGTCGAAATTCACGAACTGCCGTGGCGCGGCGCGTTCTA
This sequence comes from Allium sativum, assembly GCA_030737875.1. Classification (NCBI taxonomy): domain Eukaryota; kingdom Viridiplantae; phylum Streptophyta; class Magnoliopsida; order Asparagales; family Amaryllidaceae; genus Allium; species Allium sativum. The sequence continues at coordinate 18,843,510 of CM060924.1, forward strand.
TTCAGGCCATTATATTATATATATAATATATATAATAAATATTTCGTCGATTTCTATTTAAAACGAATTATATAGATAGTTTTGAATTCGTTTCAAAAACATTTTCAACTTCCATTTCAATTCAAATCAAAATTAAATTTTGCTTTATAAATTCGTTTTAAAATTCATTTCTATTTAATTCAAATTTCAATTCAATTTGAATTCATTTCAAATTGATTTTACTTCTATTTCAATTCGTTTTCAATTCAATTTAATTCGAATTCGTTTTCTATTCAATTCAATTCAAATTGGTTTTCTATTCGATTCAGTTCGAATTCGTTTTCTTTTCAATTCAATTCAAATTCTTTTTCTTTTCAGTTCAATTCAAATTCGTTTTCTTTTCAATTCAATTCGAATTCATTTTCTATTCGATTCAATTCAAATTTGTTTTCTTTTCAATTCAATTCGAATTCGTTTTCTATTCGATTCAATTCAAATTGGTTTTCGATTCAATTCGATTCAAATTTCATTTCAAAATATTCGATTTCGAAATCATTTTCAATATTCATTTTAAAATGAATAAAATCGATATAAATATCGTTCACGTCAAAATGGCATCAATCTAATCAACACGGCTTCATATATTTCTATTTTCAAATATTCTATTTCAAATATTTCTATTTCAAAATATTTCTATTTCAAATATTTCTATTTCAAATATTTCTATTTCAAATATTTCGATTTCAAAATATTTCGATTTCAAATATTTCTATTTCAAATATTCTATTTCAAATATTTCTATTATCAAAATGTTTCGTTCAACACTTGACTAATCTCAACGGATGAGTACTGTCAACACGTGAACCTTTATTTTATATTGATAAAGATGTAAATTTTATTATTAAAATATTTCGTTCAACACATGACTAATCTCAACGGATGAGTACGGTCAACACATGAACCTTTATTTTGTAATATTCTTTATTTTTCCGATTGGAATGAGGCCCAATCAATTACCTTATAAAGTTAATTATATGGATTCCATACAACAAATGTATATAATAGCAACGATAAATAATCAACCATCATCCAAAGTGCACTACACTGTATAAGCATCAAATATAGATATCTAACGCTTATAACAGCCTGTCAATCAATCGATCGACATACAACTAATTATTGGGATTAGTGTATACCATATTTTATCCCAATACCCGTGTGGGGTTTCAAACAATCAAACACAGATTTTTATTTGTGCAGTTGGGCGATGTGTAAAATTTATCGTCCCAATCAATGTCAGTCAAATCAGTGTACATAAACAAACCGTCCGTTTTGTAAATGAATATTTATTTATTCACATTCACTATATTCATATTCACGTTAAAAATTATATTTTTAACGATAAAACATTTTATTTTAACATATGAATTTCTATTCAGTTCATTCTTTAAATAAAATGATATTTTTATTTTTCTAACTTATTTTAGAAAATTTCGGTGCCATAACGGCACGATACTAGAAACGGGACGAGGCCTAGCCTTATCCCTGGTCTAGTGAAGGCCCACGCCATTCACACATCAATCAAATCATTCCATTTCACCAAACGATTCAGTTTAAACCAAATAATCTAACCAATTACACAACCAAACAATTAAACAAACAAGCCATCCATGGTTTGTGGATGACGGGTGTCGGGTGCTGCTAAACACCGTCTACATCCTAGTATATATATATATAACTAGAAAAAGAAATTGAAGAGTTAGAAGTTCTCACCGAAAGCTATCCCAACTTCACGACACTTCATTTATAGAAATCTTCATCGCTCTCTCCTTTTTGTCATCTTCGTTGCCCGTATTCACTACATATGTAAAAATCGAATTTTTACTTCGCTTTTCAATATATAAAAATCGAATTTTTGCTATGCTATTTAATATATAAAAAACGAATTTTTACTATGCTATTCAATATATAAAAATCGAATTTTTATAATCACGCTATATGGATAAAAATTCTATTTTTACATTGCTACTATATAGATAAAAATTATATTTTTATCTCGCTATTCTCTATATAAAGATTTCGCCTTTTCAAATATAAAGATTTCGCCTTTTCAAATATATCATTATAAAAATCACATTTTTATTTTTCTACACATATAAAGATGATATTTCTAATATTCCTATCATGTAAAAATTATATTTTTAATTCTCTACATAAACAAAAATCATATTTTTACATCTTCTATATAGTAAAGATTATATTTTTAATACTTTAAAAATATAAAAATAATATTTTTATTATCCTCTTCATTCTATTTATCAAAATCTAACTTTTTATTAGCCATAAAAATCGAATCTTTATTAAATAAAATCTTACATTGATCGGAGGAAGGCTTGGCGGCAGGGGAGGAGCTTCACCGTCGGAGGCGGGGTTTGCTGGTGGTCGGGGTTCGATGCTTCAGCGGCGGTAGTCGGCGGAGGAGGAAGAAGAGGTGGAGGAGGGTGCGGATGAGGGGTGGGCTTCGCGGTTGCGCGCAGGGGGGGGTCTCGCGGTGGTCGGCGCCACTAGGGGGGGTGGCCTCGCGGTGGTCGGCGTCGCTGGGGGGGTGTGGCCCCGCGGTGGTCGGCACTGCCTGGGGGGGTCTTCGATTTTGTTCGTTTTTTTTTTCTTTTTTCGTTTTTGATTTTGACTGAAGGAAGGGGGGCCTGCTAAAGGAATAAGGAGAGGAAAGAAAGGAAGGTTTTATTTTATTTTTTTATTTTAATTATTTAATTTCTCAGCAAAAAGCAACTTTTATTTTCGACCTCAAAATGAGGCCCACCGCCTGTCGTCCGTAGCGTTTTACCCCTATTCCGAACACAATGGGATATGTATCGTAGGCTGATTCGATCGTTTCGATTAGTTTCCGTTAAAATCAACATATAACTCAATATATTGAATTTGAACGCACATTTCAATTTACCGGGGTCACATACGAACTCTATAAATCCCAGAAAAATATTTTCTACCTTCGTACTGACGATACGGTCCTAACAAAACTAGTTTCGTCGAATTCTAAGATCGTTGGAAAAATGGCCAATTTCCAGTCGATTAAAATCAACTGAAACTGGTCAAACGCGTTTTCCTTTGCCATGCTCACATATTGATTCGAAAATTTATGAACTTTGGAATCTAGCAATAATTTGACATCACGGACCCAACAAAAGTGGTTTCGTCGAAATCCGAGGTAATTTGCAAAATGTCCATTTTTAAGGGCCTGAATTCCATAGCGACTATTCAGAATTTTCAACTGGACATATCTTTTGATTCCCGCTATAAAATTTTGATTTTTCGGATTTGTTGGAAAGATATTATCAATTAGATCCTATTGTTTTTGGATTCGCTAAAATCCGGATTTTTTTGCACTCGGTACATTCAATTGATGTTTGAAATCGAATTATCGAACTACCTCGCCATTTTCAATTCTATTTATAATTATATATAATTATTTATATTCTAACGACGACGTATATAAATATACATTCGAAATATATTCAAAATAAATATATTCGAAATATATAAATATACGTCGTGCTCTCCCTGCAGTCCTTATCCCGTTTTTAACTCGTACCGATGTGTGAGGCTCGCGAATCCACGCTATACACAAAGATTCCACGTAGGCCGTGCTTTGATCATCAACCACAAGACTTTGCTTTTCAACAGAAGCCTTGATCCATGCAACTCAGCGTGACACACAGGCAATTCATGCCATGCGATTGATATCTATCGATATATAACCTCTAAGCTCGTACGTCTCAGAGAAGGGCGTTAAGCAAAAGAAATAAATTCTCCGCCGCCAAACAGATATATATTTAACAGAAATCAATCAACACAGAATAAAATCCAGTGTCAGACACACAATCCATTAACAATTTCGTTCTGGGTCTAAACGAAACAGGAGGCACTTTCCTCGCATATCCATCGATCTCCAGGTACGTCTGGACGACCACCAACTGATTCCCTCATCTTGGGCGTACAGCCCAATCAAGATCATCAGTAATCACCCAAACGATGTGAAGACTTCCGGTCTTCAACCACCATCTTTATTTTCGACATATCGTCGAATCGGTTATTCAGAATGGGTATAAACCCGGACTTTCCGAACAACCCGCGTATATTAAAACAAATGTTACACAAACACAACATACGCCTCATTCCAATTCATTAGTCACTAACCGTAAATCAGCAAGATAACAGTTTTCCAAATATTAACCCCGAAGGCCGAAACCAACATCAAATCAATACCCAGGAAACCATTCTTCTTAACTAACCTTCAGCTAGTTTCTAAATTTCAATTCTCAGGGAAAGGTTCCCATTAATTTTATCCAAGATGAATTCTTTAAAATTTATCCTTTAATCTTCCTTTGGATGTCATTTCAAACCGAATTATGGTTATCTGAACTAGTCGAGATTAGCGAACCACACCGAAGTAATTATTTATTTTATTTCACAATCCCAACCTATTCATCCCATGATGCAAAACTGGTAATACTCCATATCTAACACCATAGTGTTATCGGTAAAATTAATTACCATTCCACGTTCAAATCTGATTAAAGATTTAACTATCGCTTGGAGCAAAACTGGTGATACTCCATTCTCGCTCATTTTCCAAATTTGATAATTCAGATTATCAATTCACATTTCAATCTAATTGCAGATTCATTAAAAACTCCTTTTACTGGGTTAAAGAACTGGTGTTATTTAAAACACAGTTCACGACACATTCTATTTATTATCGGGTTAAAGAACTGGTGTTATTTAAAACACAGTTCACGATAAACCCATGAATCAATTCTATTTAAACCCATTTCAAATCCAATTTATTTATTTAAAAATAAATGGGTTTTTATTTCAGTTCAAAACTAGTTCATTTCGATAAAAATCTGTTTTTATCTTTTCAAATATGGAGTTTTTCATCTCAATTTTTCCCAAATCATTTCTTATGATTTTACACAAATTATTACTATTTTTAATAATTTTATCAAGGCCCGTACAGTCTATTTCCATCAACGGCCGTCGAACTGCACTTATAACGACCTTTTCCAAATTTGATTTGGACGTATCTCCAAATCCAACCGTTAGATTTCAAATTTCTAATATTCGTTAGAAAGCTCTTTTCGATACGAACCAAACGGTTCTTGTTTTAGGAGAATCCGACGGTCAGATCTCATGTAATGTCCGTTTGAAATAAATGGTCGAAATTCACGAAATGCCGCGGCGCGGCGCATTCTATTCAGGCCATTATATTATATATATAATAAATATTTCGTCGATTTCTATTTAAAACGAATTATATAGATAGTTTTGAATTCATTTCAAAAACATTTTCAATTTCCATTTCAATTCAAATCAAAATTAAATTTTGCTTTATAAATTCGTTTTAAAATTCATTTCTATTTAATTCAAATTTCAATTCAATTTGAATTCATTTCAAATTGATTTTACTTCTATTTCAATTCGTTTTCAATTCAATTTAATTTGAATTCGTTTTCTATTCAATTCAATTCAAATTGGTTTTCTATTCGATTCAGTTCGAATTCGTTTTCTTTTCAATTCAATTCAAATTCGTTTTCTTTTCAATTCAATTCAAATTCGTTTTCTTTTCAATTCAATTCGAATTCCTTCTCTATTCGATTCAATTCAAATTCGTTTTCTTTTCAATTCAATTCGAATTCGTTTTCTATTTGATTCAATTCAAATTGGTTTTCGATTCAATTCGATTCAAATTTCATTTCAAAATATTCGATTTCGAAATCACTTTTCAATATTCATTTTAAAATGAATAAAATCGATATAAATATCGTTCACGTCAAAATGGCGTCAATCTAATCAACACGGCTTCATAAATTTCTATTTTCAAATATTCTATTTCAAATATTTCTATTTCAAAATATTTCTATTTCAAATATTTCTATTTCAAATATTTCTATTTTAAAATATTTCGATTTCAAATATTTCTATTTCAAATATTCTACTTCAAATATTTCTATTATCAAAATGTTTCGTTCAACACATGACTAATCTCAACGGATGAGTACTGTCAACACGTGAACCTTTATTTTATATTGATAAAGATGTAAATTTTATTATTAAAACATTCCGTTCAACACATGACTAATCTCAACGGATGAGTACGGTCAACACATGAACCTTTATTTTATAATATTCTTTATTTTTTCGATTGGAATGAGGCTCAATCAATTACCATATAAAGTTAGTTATATGGATTCCATACAACAAATGTATATAATAGCAACGATAAACAATCAACCATCATCCAAAGTGCACTACACTGTATAAGCATAAAATATAGATATCTAATGCTTATAACAGCCTGTCAATCAATCGATCGACATACAACTAATTATTGGGATTAGTGTATACCATATTTTATCCCAATACCCATGTGGGGTTTCAAACAATCAAACACAGATTTTTATTTTTGCAGTTGGGCGATGTTTAAAATTTATCGTCCCAATCAATGTCAGTCAAATCAGTGTACATAAACAAACCGTCCGGTTTGTAAATTAATATTTATTTATTCACATTCACTATATTCATATTCACGTTAAAAAATATAATTTTAACGATAAAACATTTATTTTTAACACATGAATTTCTATTCAGTTCATTCTTTAAATAAAATGATATTTTTATTTTTCTAACTTATTTTAGAAAATTCGGCGGCATAACAGCACAATACTAGAAACGGGACGAGGCCTAGCCTTGTCCCCGGTCTAGTGAAGGCCCACGCCATTCACACATCAATCAAATCATTCCATTTCACCAAACGATTCAGTTCAAACCAAATAATCTAACCAACTACACAACCAAACAATTAAACAAACAAGCCATCCATGGTCTGTGGATGACGGGTGTCGGGTGCTGCTAAACACCGTCTACATCCTAGTATATATATAACTAGAAAAAGAAATTGAAGAGTGAGAAGTTCTCACCGAAAGCTATCCCAACTTCACGACACTTCATTTATAGAAATCTTCATCGTTCTCGCCTTATTGTCATCTTCGTTGCCCGTATTCACTACCTATGTAAAAATCGAATTTTTACTTCGCTTTTCAATATATAAAAATCGAATTTTTACTATGCTATTCAATATATAAAAATCGAATTTTTACTATTCTATTCAATATATAAAAATCGAATTTTTATAATCACGCTATATGGATAAAAATTCTATTTTTACATTGCTACTATATAGATAAAAATTATATTTTTACCTCACTATTCTCTATATAAAGATTTCGCCTTTTCAAATATAAAGATTTCGCCTTTTCAAATATATCATTATAAAAATCACATTTTTATTTTTCTACATATATAAAGATGATATTTCTAATATTCCTATCATGTAAAAATTATATTTTTAATTCTCTACATAAACAAAAATCATATTTTTACATCTTCTATATAGTAAAGATTATATTTTTAACACTTTAAAAATATAAAAATCATATTTTTATTATCCTCTTCATTCTATTTATCAAAATCTAACTTTTTATTAGCCATAAAAATCGAATCTTTATTAAATAAAATCTTACATTGATCGGAGGATGGCTTGGCGGCAGGGGAGGAGCTTCACCGTCGGAGGCGGGGTTTGCTGGTGGCCGGGGTTCGATGCTTCAGGCGGCGGTTGTCGGCGGAGGAGGAAGAAGAGGCGGAGGAGGGTGGGCTTCGCGATTGCACGGGGGGGGGGGGGGGGGGGGGTTGGCCTCGCGGTGGTCGGCGCCGCCTGGGGGGTTCTTCGATTTCGTTGGTTTTTTTTTCTTTTTTCGTTTTCGATTTTGACTGAAAGAAGGGGTGGCCAGCTAAAGGAATAAGGAGAGGAAAGAAAGGAAGGTTTTATTTTATTTTTTTATTTTAATTATTTAATTTCTTAGCAAAAAGCAACTTTTACTTTCGACCTGAAAACGAGGCCCACCGCCTATCGTCCATAGCGTTTTACCCCCATTCCGAACACAATGGGATATGTATCGTGGGCTGATTCGATCGTTTTGATCAGTTTCCGTTAAAATCAACATATAACTCTATATATTGAATTTGAACGCGCATTTCAATTTACCGGGGGTCACATACGAACTCTATAAATCCCAGAAAAATATTTTCTACCTTCGTATTGACGATACAGTCCTAACAAAACTAGTTTCGTCGAATTCTGAGACCGTTGGAAAAATGGCCAATTTCCGGTCGATTAAAATCAACTGAAACTATTCAAACGCGTTTCCTTTGCCACGCTCACATAGTGATTCGAAAAATTATGAAATTTGGAATCTAGCAATAATTTGACATCACGGACCCAACAAAAGTGGTTTCGTCGAAATCCGAGGTCATTTTCAAAATGTCCATTTTTAAGGGCCTGAATTCCACAACGACTATTCAGAATTTTCAACTGGACATATCTCTTGATTCCCGCTATGAAATTTCGATTTTTCGGATTCGTTGGAAAGATATTATCAATTAGATCCTATTGTTTTTGGTTTCGCTAAAATCCGGATTGTTTTGCACCCGGTACATTCAATTGAAGTTTGAAATCGAATTATCGAACTACCATGCCATTTTCAATTCTATTTATAATTATATATAATTATTTATATTCTAACGAAGACGTACATAAATATACGTTCGTAATATATTCAAAATAAATTCCTCGTCGATATTATTTAAAATAATCTATTTTAAATAATCAAAATTCGTTAAAATTGCCAAAATAAAAATTTTAAACTAGCTCAGATTTTCGGGTTGTTACAATAACAGATTAATCTAATATCCAATTCTATTTAAAACAGTTGACTCGGTCAACCTAAAATTGTCAGTTAACTGGTTTCGTATAATCCTCCCATTTAAATTAATTGATAACATAATTAATCTAAAATATCACTTAATTGTTTCATAGAAACAATCATTTCGAATTATTAACCCGTAGGTTAATTGCTAACATAAACGTTTTATTAAAATATAAGAATTTGCAGTATAAAATATTTTATAATTACTTTTATAAGAATCAACCATAAATATCAATTTATTCATAAACGACTATTTTTCTATAACTTATAAAATATAATTTAAAATCTTATTCTAGTTATAAAGTAAATTTTATAACTTAACTTCGTCGATTTGCCTGACAATAAGATGTTTAAAATTAAGTGTAGAAAGAGAATGATATAATTTGTATTGAAAATGACAGAGTATAAGTGTAGAAACAAGAAATTAAAGTGAAATAATGGTGTTAGGAGATAGGATGAAGAAGGAGAATATAAGATGTTTAAAATTTCGAAAATGAGTCCTTTATATACAGTTCCAAATGTTGTAACAGTTCCAACGTTTCAAAATATGAAAAGACACTTCCTTTGAAATTTGAAAATGTGACGGTTATATGTTGACATGTATAAAATGGTATGTCGACATATACTTGTACTTTGAACTTTTAAAATCATCTTTCAAGTGTTTAAACCAATATATACATATTCTGAAAATTCGTGAATGAAAACTAGTTGTTTAAAGTATAATTTCTTAAGTATAAAATCATATTAAACATATGATATAAAACTATATATATATGATATAAAACTATATTATAATTATAACATACATAATAAAATTATAAAAATTTATAATATAAACCATAAACATATATATATTTGAATACATAAATAAAACCTTTAATAATTTGAAATCATTTAGAAAAAGGAATGAAATAATTTTGAAATCAATTTGAAAATAGTTTGAAATAATTTGAAAGCAGATTTTGAAAGTGCTAACCGGAGTTTTACATACTAACTAGACTCTATTACTTTGATAATCTTGAACTCTTGAAATCTTGATATCTTGAAATTCATGAGTCTTGACTCTTCTTAGAAATCTTGAATGTTTATAACTCTTAATTGTACAGTCTTTAGTATTTACTTCCTCCATATAAATCTTGTATATACATATATATGTGTATATATGTATTCTAGATAAAGATGTTAGTATGTATTTTATAATCAATAATGTACAAGGTTGTTGTCAGCAAAATTCCAATCTCCAACAAACAACATACATAAAAGATTAACAGTGTGGAAGAGATACAACATATAATCGGGTTTGGTGGGTCACAATTAGATTAGCGGGTCTACCCTAAACCCACTTGTTTATAAACCGGACAAATTCAGGTTGACCTGAAAATGACCCACCAACTAAATGTATCGAGTTAACCTACTAATTTTCATGCGGGTTTCGGGTCGTGTAGGAAATTGACAACCCTACTTAGTGAAAAAGTTTTATCTCAGTATTGCGATATCGTTATCTTTGGGGAGTGTTACCTTGGGGATGGTAGTTAGTCATCGTGCATAACTCTTGACATGGTTAGGTTAGAATCACTAGCTTTGTTTGATATATGATTTTGGGTGAAACCAAACGAGATACATTTGTGCATTATGGATAGTGTTATACATTTTCTAATCACCAAGACTTTATGTTCTGACCGCCCTCCTCATGACCACTCTTAGATTTATCTTGGGGAAGACAGGTCATAATAAGTGTTCAAGTTTGGCTTTCGGTTCTTGTTCTCTCATGCTCGGTATTGTTGTGGCGATTCGCTTTTAAGGCAGTTTCCTAAGATGATACTTTTCATCCTATTGTGTTTCTGATATGAGTTAGTTTATTGTACTCTAATTATGCTCATGCTCATCCTTTTGTAGATACATGATATATTCTCTCCATGCTTGGATGGGTTTGATTTTCAACTTTTATCGAAATTCGGGATTAGAAAAATGTGGGGTGTTACACCTTATACCTCAAGTCAATCCGAGTACATGTCTCCATTAAATTATGCCTATCCTCGTTCGGTGTGTAAGAAACATATCGTACACGCTTCCATCGTCTCATGCATGAAAAATAGCTAGGCATCCGACGCTTGATTAGTTATCAACATAATGTAGAGATGTATGTTCGTCATGTACTCATAGCACCAACATGACAAAATAGTTAAAACCAAGCATCTGCTACACTGCCTCTTGAGCATTGGGATCAAAAACGTCGACAATTTGAGGAATTCGAAAGATATAGATATCCTTATTCCCTATACAGTATCTGTTGATTTTAGGATTTGATGTTGAATATAAGTTGATATGATTTCTATTTAAAGCCTTATATTTGATATCAAGTTGGATTTTGGGTTTGTTGTGAATGATGTCTTTAATAACATCTATTCTTTAACCCAGCTTAAGTCAAGATTAACTTACAAAAATAAGAAATCATTGAAGAATGATTTGAGAGATTAAAACTAAGTTAGAGTTTTAATAAATCTTTCAATGAAGATTTAAATGAATGAAATGGAGATTAAAACTAAGTTAGAGTTTTAATAAATCTTTCAACAAAGAATTGAATGAATGAAATGGAGATTAAAACTAAGTTAGAGTTTTAATAAATATTTCAACAAAAATTTGAATGAATGGAATAGAGATTAAAACCATGTTAGAGTTTTAATAAATCTTTCAATAAAGATTGAATAAATGAAATGGGGATTAAAACTATGTTAAAGTTTAAATCTTTCAACAAAGATTTGAACGAATGAAAGTGAGATTAAAACTAAGTTAGAGTTTTAATGAATCTTTAAATAGATTTGAAATGAAAGAAGGTAATTAAACTTACCAAACAAGAGGGGTATTGATATGGAGTACCGCCATTTTTGTTCCATGGGATGAATGGGATGAGAATGGGATAACGATATGAGAGATTACCTTTTTTTAAAGCTTGATAATCCCAATAAGACTTATAAACCTTGATTTGAGTTAAGTTTGTGAAATGAGATTACATAATCTTTTGAAATGATTTCGAAGGATAGATTTAAACAAGAAGTTTAAAGAATGTAAATCTTTGATAAGATTTAAGGGAGTAATTCCCAATGTAAAAGATGATTTGAGTAAAAGAATATTCCGAATTGGAATGAGACTTATTATATGTTTATATATCACTGGATTTTAAAGTTGCGCTAGTTATTTGGAAAGACAGGGTTTTATCCCATTCTGAATAAATATAGGGCGAGTATTGAAGATACTGAAGACGGTGGTTGAAGTATGGAGATCTTCACAATGCTTGGATTATTGCTGATGTCTCGATTGGGAGTTACACCCAAGACAAGGTTATAAGGGACGGTCGTCTAGACGTACTTGGAGGTTGACCAGATATGCAAGGGTATCTCTCCTTAATTGGACGAGGAATAAGGTACCTTTGGTTTCGTTCAGACTCAAAACGGACTTGTAAATGGATGTGCGTTTGACGTTTGTATTTTACAGTATAACTAGTTGGTTTCTATAGATGTTATATCGGTTGGTGGCGGAGAATTTATTATCTTAGTGTAATAACCCGGAAAATCTGGGCCAGTTTAAAATTTTTATTTTGGCAATTTTAGTGAATTATGAATATTTAAAATAGACTATTTTAAATAATATCGACGATAAATTTATTTTGAATATAATTCGACGTATATATTATATATGTCGTCGTTAGAATATAAATAATTATATATATAATTATAAATAGGAATTGAAAATGGCGCGGTAGTTCGATAATTCGATTTCAAACTTCAATTGAATGTACCGGGTGCAAAACAATCCGGATTTTAACGAAACCAAAAATAATAGGATCCAATTGATTATATCTTTCCAACGAACCCGGAAAATTGAAATTTCATAACGGGAATCAAAAGATATGTCCAGTTGAAAATTCTGAATAGTCGCTATGGAATTCAGGCCCTTAAAAATGGAAATTTTGCAAATGACCTCGGATTTCGATGAAACAACTTTTGTTGGGTCCGTGATGTCAAGTTATTGCTAGGTTTCAAATTTCATAATTTTTCGAATCAATATGTGAGCGTGGCAAAGGAAAACACGTTTGACCAGTTTCAGTTGATTTTAATCGGCTGGAAAATGGTCATTTTTCCAACGGTCTCAGAATTCGACGAAACTAGTTTTGTTAGGACCGTATCGTCAATACGATGCTAGAAAATATTTTTTTGGAATTTATAGAGTTCGTATGTGACCTCGGTAAATTGAAATACGCGTTCAAATTCAATATATAGAGTTATATGTTGATTTTAACGGAAACTGATTGTAGCGATGGAATCAGCCTACGATACATATCCCATTGTGTTCAGAATGGGGGTAATTAGCCATGGACGACAGGCGGTGATTTCGATTTTGGGTTCGTATGTGAAAGTCAACTTTTTGCAAAATAAAATAATTAAAAAAATTAAAAATTCTCCCCTTCTCCTTAACCAGCCCCCCCCCCCCCGGTTGAAATCATTCGCAAAACAAAAAGGAATTTAAAATTAACAAAAAAATATAATAACCTAACCCTTCTCTCTCTCCCCCCTTTTAAACCCGTTGGCCCCCCTTCTTCGATAATCAGAAATCGATCAAAAAAAATTAAATAAAAAAAAGAAGAGGGAGAACGACGATCGATCCCCCCATCGCGACTCCAGGCGCCTCCGTCCACGCACCCACCGCCGTAGGACCGCAGCCCCTAGCCTCCTTCCTTCGATCCCCTCCCCTCTCCGCTGAAACCCGCACCTAAAACCCTTCTGTCCACGCGCTGCCACCACGACGCGATGACCACCGCTCCGGCCACCCCTTGGCCCACCGCCGCCTGCTCGACACCCACCTCACCTGAGCCGCCATCCCCACCCCTTCCCAAAACGATGTAAGCCTTCTTTTTTATTTTTTTTATTTTATTTCTTTTATTTTATTTAATGTGTTTGGTTATAGGAAAATATAAAATCAGTTTTTATATGAAATAGCGAATAAAGCTGAGATGTTTATAATTAAAAAGATTTGATTTTTCTTATTTGAACAAATAGAAAAGACGACATTTGAGATGTTTATAATTAAAAAGATTTGATTTTCTTATTTGAACAAATAGAAAAGACGACATTTTAAAAATAGAAAAGACGACATTTTTAAAATAGAAAAGACGACATTTTTAAAATAGAAAAGACGACATTTTTTAAATAGAAAAGATGACATTTTCAAAGTAGAAAAGATGATATTTTGAGATGAGTAGTGAAGTAAAAAATATGATTTTTACTTCAAGAAAAATATAATTTTTATATAGGTAAGATTGTAAAAATATCATCATTATATGTGTAGCAAAATAAAAGTGATTTTTATAATGATATATTTGAAAAGGTAAAATCTTTATATTTAAAAAGGCGAAAACTTCATATTTGAAAAGGCGAAATCTTTATATTTGAAAAGGTGAAATCTTTATATTTAAAAAGGCGAAAACTTCATATTTGAAAAGGCAAAATCTTTATATTTAAAAAGGCGAAAACTTCATATTTGAAAAGGCGAAAACTTTATATTTGAAAAGGCGAAATCTTTATATTTGAAAAGGTGAAATCTTTATATTTAAAAAGGCGAAATCTTTATATTTGAAAAGGCGAAATCTTTATATTTGAAAAGGCGGAAACTTCATATTTGAAAAGGCGAAATCTTTATATTTGAAAAGGCGAAATCTTTGTATAGAGAATAGCGAGGTAAAAATATTATTTTTATCTATAAAGTAGCAATGTAAAATAGAATTTTTATCCATATAGCATAGTAAAAAATTCAATTTTTATATATTGAATAGCGAAGTGAAAATTCGATTTTTAAATGTATGAAGCGATTATAAAAATATGATTTTTAAATTGAAAGTGAACAAATAAAAATGTGATTTTTATGTTAAAGACATCAAAATATAAAAATGTGTGATTTTTATATATGTAGTGGCTACGGGCGACGAATGCGATGAAAGGCGAGAACGACGAAGACTTCTACAAAAGAAAAGTCTAGAATTGGGATAGCTATCGGTGAGAACTTCTCACTCAAAATTTCCTTTTCTAGTTATATATATATATATATATAATAGGATGCAGACGGTGTTTAGTAGCACCCGACACCCGTCATCCACAGACCATGGATGGCTTGTTTGTTTAATTGTTTGGTTGTGTAGTTGGTTAGATTATTTGGTTTGAATTGAACTGTTTGGTGAAATGGAATGAATTTGATTGATGTATGAATGGCGTGGGCCTTCACTAGACCGGGGATAAGGCTATGCCTTGTCCCGTTTCTAGTATCGTGCCGTTATGCCGCCGAAATTTTCTAAAATATGTTAGAAAAATAAAAATATCATTTTTATTGTGTAAATGAACTGAATAGAAATTCATGTGTTGAAATAAAATATTTTATCGTTAAAAATATAGTTTTAACGTGGAAGTGAATAAAATAAAATATTCATTTACAAACCGGACGGTTTGTTTATGTACACCTATTTGAATGACATTAATTGGGACGATAAATTTTACACATCGCCCAACTGCACAACTTAAATCTGTGTTTGGTTGTTTGAAACCCCACACGGGTGTTGGGATGAAATTTGAAGTTCACTCATCCTGATTTATTAAATATGTCGATCGATTGATTGACAGGCTGTTATAAGCGTTAGATATCTTTATTTGATGCTTATACAGTGTAGTGCACTTTGGTTGATGGTTGATTATTTTTCAAAGCTATTATATACGTGTGATGTATGAAAATCCATATAATTAACATTATATGGTGATTGATTGGGCCTCATTCCAATTTAGAAAATAAAGAATATTATAAAATAAAGGTTCATGTGTTGACTGTACTCATCCGTTGAGATTAGTCATGAGTTGAACGAAATATTTTAACAATAAAATTTATATCTTTATCTTTATAAAATAAAGGTTCATGTGTTGACTGTACTCATCCGTTGAGATTAGTCATGTGTTGAACGAAATATTTTAACAATAAAATTTACATCTTTATCATATATGAAATTAGAAACTAACTGGAAAATAGATGAGATGAGTGGTCTCCTGGGTATTGATCTAATGTTGGTTTCGGCCTTCGGGGTTAATATTCAGGGAATCGTTCTCTTACTAATTTACAGTTGGAGTCTGATTTCATATCAAACGATAGATACCTTAATTTTCATAAAATATAGTAAATAACAAAAATAGTCACACGTGGACAGTACTCATTCGTTGAGATTAGTCGTGTGTTGACAAAAATATAGATTCACATATTGAATAGAATAAATATTCATTGGTTGAATGGAATAACGAATTTATTGAAATATATAAAGCCGTGTTGATTAGAGATGCGCCATTTTGACGCGAACGATATTTATATCGATTATATTCGTTTTTGAATTTGATTTCAATTGAATTTAAAACGAATGTGATTTCAATTGAATATAAAACGAATGTGATTTCAATTGAATATAAAACGAATTTGATTTCAATTGAATATAAAACGAATGTGATTTCAATTGAATATAAAACGAATTTGATTTCAATTGAATATAAAACGAATTTGATTTCAATTGAATATATAACGAATTTGATTTCAATTGAATATATAACGAATTTGATTTCAATTGAATATATAACGTATTTGATTTGAATTGAATATAAAACGATTTCGAATTAAATTGAATAGAAAACGAATTTTAATTGAATTGAATAGAAAACGAATTCAAATTGAAGTGAAATTTGAATTGAATTGAAATGAATTTTAAAACGAATTTATAAGGAAAAATTCAATTTTGATTTGAGTTGAAATGGAAGTTGAAATTGTTTTTGAAACAAATTCAAAACTATTTACAAAATTCGTTTTAAATAGTAAACGACGAAATATATATAATATATATATATTATATATATAATGGCCTGAATACAACGCGCCGCGCCGTGGCAGTTCGTGAATTTCGACCATTTATTTCAAACGGACATTACGGGAGATCTGACCGTCGGATTCTCCTAAAACCGGAACCGTTGGGTTCGTATCGAAAAGAGCTTTCTAACGAATATTAGAAATTTGAAATCTAACGGTTGGATTTGGAGATACGTCCAAATCAAATTTGAAAAAGGTCGCTGTAAGTGCAATTCGATGGCCATTGTTGGAAATCGATTGTACGGGCCTTAATAAAATTATTAGAAATAGTAATAATTCGTGTAAAATCATAAGAAGTGATTTGGGAAGAATTGGGATGAAAAACTCCATTTTTGAAAAGATAAAAATAGATTTTTATCGAAATGAACTAGTTTTGAACTAAATTTAAAACCCAATTATTTTTAAATAAACAAATTAGATTAAAAAGGGGTTTAAATAATCGGAATTTATAAAATATTTAAATTGGAATTGAATTAAAACTGATTTGTTGGGTTTATCGTGAAGTGTGTTTTAAATAACACTAGTTCTTTAACCCGATAATAAATAGAATGTGATTTGGGTTTATCGTGAACTGTGTTTTAAATAACACTAGGTCTTTAACCCAGTAAAAGGAGTTTTAACGAATCTGCAATTAGGTTGAAATGTGAATCTATAATCTAAATTATCAAATTTAGAAAGGAGCGAGAATGGAGTATCGCCAGTTTTGCTCCTAAGCGATAGTTAAATCTTTAATTAGATTTGAACGTGAAATGGTAATTAATTTTACCGATAACACCATAGTATTAGTTATGGAGTATTACCAGTTTTGCTTCATGGGATGAATAGGTTGGGATTGGGAAATAAAATAAATAATTACTTCAGTGTGGTTCGCTAATCTCGACTAGTTTAGAAAACCATAATTTGGTTTGAAATGACATCCAAAGGAGGATTAAAGGATAAATTTTAAAGGATTTATCTTGGATAAAATTAATGGAAACCTTTCCCAAAAGATGTGAATATTTAAATAACAGAATATTAAGAATTGGAATGAGGCGTATGTTGAGTTTGTAAAACATTTGTTTTAAAATACGCGGGTTGTTCGGAAAGGCCGGGTTTACACACATTCTGAATAACCGATTCGACGATAAGTCGAAGATGGAGACGGTGTTGAAGACCGGAAATCTTCACATCGTTGGGATAATTACTGACGATCCTGATTGGGCTGTACATCCAAGAGGATGGAAAGAGTTGGTGGTCGTCCAGACGTACTTGGAGATGGATGGATATGCGAGGAAAGTGCCTCCGGTTTCGTTCAGACCCAGAACGAACTTGTAAATGGATTGTGTGTTGGACATTGGATTTTATTCTGTTTGATTGATTTCTATCAAAAATATATATATGTTTGGCGGCGGAGAATTTATTCTCTTGCTTAACGCCCTTCTCTGAGACGTACGAGCTTAGAGGTTATATATCGATATATATCAATCGCATGGCATGAATTGCCTGTGTGGCATGCTGATTTGCATAGATCAAGGCTTCTGTTGAAAAGCAAAGTCTTGTGGTTGATGATCAAAGGGCCTTTGTGGCGTAGCTTTGTGTATAACGTGAATTCGCGAACCCCGGTATGAGTTGGATACAGACCGTTGGGAGAGCACGACGTTTCTTTCTAGCTTTGGTGGTGTCCGTGACTTACCAGCCCTGACATTTATATACTTTTCACCTTTGTGGTTGTTGGAATGAGGCGCCTCGATTATAGGTCTGTAAGGACCGGGAAATGTGTGTTCAGGAATAAATAATCCTCTAACGTAAGTGAGGACCGGCCCAACCGATCCAGGATTGCCCATAGTGTGTAGTCCTGAGGCATTTGCTAGAGTGTCTCGAACGCGGAGAGGAGCTTGCCCCTTGCCTCGACTCATGACAGAAATCCAATTTCCAATACGTGTATTGCGGTTTTAATTGTAGAACTAGTATTGCGACATGATATATGGTACCCATGCCGTCTATGATTTATAGTTATGATTGAAATTGTTTTGACACTATACACTTATTATAGTATCAAATGATTTGTTTTAAACGTACCAAACATGTTTGGCTATTATAAGGGAAAACCCTATCCTCTGGCTTGCGTTGTATTGTGTGATGGGACCTTAGCTTCATTTTTCGAAAAAGCATTGCGTTGTTTATTGATATGCACTGGTATTCTTGGGAGGAAACCCGTTCCGTGTTATACGGCGTGGTCCCTTGAATTACTCTTTTTAAAGTAAAATTTTAAATAACTGTTTTAGTTCTCACACCAGTCACATGACTGACCTGGAGTTTATTGTTTTAACCTAAACTCTGGGTGCCCTCATTTTCTGCACGGGCAGCTAGTAGTTTTGGTTTTGCAGATTTATATTCACAGGATCCTGGTTTACAGCTGGAATGATATCCGGAAAGCTCTGTATCTGTATATCACCTTCAGTTGTGCTTTGTATTATTTTCCGCTGCTATGTAATTTATTGTAATCTCTGGTATTTATCGAATGTAATTTATTCAATTATACTCTGTATATTCTTGTATCTGATGGAATTGTTGTAATAGCAATGAAATGTTCTTCCGCCTGCGTTCTGTTTTGTCCTGTTCTCAAAACGATCATGGGTTTCGAACGGTCTAGATCTGTTTAACGACTGATTCGGATCGAGCGAAATTCCTTGCCGTCACATTTGGTATCAGAGCTTTGGTTTACAGAGCTCGAGAACAAGACACATTAGAACCATACGAAAGAATTCATCAGATATTGGATCAGTAATATCCAATTAGAATGACTCGTTAGAGATGGGATCAGTAGTATCCTAGAACGGGTGTGAAGAGTATATTTTTTTCAAATGAAAACAAATTATGTTTTGAAAATTTAAATCGTTTTATACGTATTTGAATATTTATTTATATTGAATTTGGACAATCCATTATATAAAGGTTTTGCATATACGCGTCATGAACGTATATTCGAAGTTTTAATATACTGGATAGATATAGAATCACATTCTAGACACCCGGAGATGTTCTGATGGTGGTTCGAAACATCATCAGCATTTATTTTCGTGTTTCGAAGGTGTGATTTCTAAATATTTCCATTAGGCTGGTGTGAGAACCAAAACTTATATAGTTAGATCACATTATTGTGAATTGGCATCAAAAACATGATTTTTTGTATATATATCAAATTTATGAATTTGAAACGTTAAATTCACTAATGGATTGATGTTTGTGGTGTTTGTTTATTTGTTGGATAATTTTGAACCATTATGCCTAATAGAACGAAATATTGAATTGTATTGAAAATTGGTCGCATTTGCTTGCATATTCATATACTTATATTGAACAGGTCATAGCAAGGAGGCTAGAGCAGAGAATAAAATTTGTTTGCCCGACAAATAGGTACATGTTTACTATAATTTACTGTTTTGTTTGGGTGATGATGATTTTATGAGCCGATTGGCTTTTTCTTTTTCTTTTTGAGATCAGAAGGCCTTTATGGCAATTTCGGGATTTTTCCCGTGGCTCCCGGTGCAGGGGAGGTTATGGCGAAATTTTTCGAAAATTTAGGGTGTTAGCCAAATTTTTGAAAATTCGAAAATTCTCAGAAACTGAAAAGTTGGAGAATGGAAACCAGATCGAACGTAAAGTTGATAAATCAAACTACTTTCGACTTTGTTCCTTTTCGGGGACGAAAAATTTTAAGTGGGGGAGATTGTAATAACCCGGAAAATCTGGGCCAGTTTAAAATTTTTATTTTGGCAATTTTAGTGAATTTTGAATATTTAAAATAGATTATTTTAAATAATATCAACGATAAATTTATTTTGAATATAATTCGACATATATATTATATATGTCGTCGTTAGAATATAAATAATTATATATATAATTATAAATAGGAATTGAAAATGGCGCGGTAGTTCGATAATTCGATTTCAAACTTCAATTGAATGTACCGGGTGCAAAACAATCCGGATTTTAATGAAACCAAAAATAATAGGATCCAATTGATTATATCTTTCCAACGAACCCGGAAAATTGAAATTTCATAGCGGGAATCAAAAGATATGTCCAGTTGAAAATTCTGAATAGTCGCTATGGAATTCAGGCCATTAAAAATGGAAATTTTGCAAATGACCTCGGATTTCGACGAAACCACTTTTGTTGGGTCCGTGATGTCAAGTTATTGCTAGGTTTCAAATTTCATAATTTTTCGAATCAATATGTGAGCGTGGCAAAGGAAAACGCGTTTGACCAGTTTTAGTTGATTTTAATCGACCGGAAAATGACCATTTTTCCAACGGTCTCAGAATTCGATGAAACTAGTTTTGTTAGGACCGTATCGTCAATATGAAGTTAGAAAATATTTTTATGGAATTTATAGAGTTCGTATGTGACCTCGGTAAATTGAAATACGCGTTTAAATTCAATATATAGAGTTATATGTTGATTTTAACGAAAACTGATTGTAGCAATGGAATCAGCCTACGATACATATCCCATTGTGTTCGGAATGGGGGTAATTAGCTATGGACGACAGGCGGTGGGTTCGATTTCGGGGTCGTATGTGAAAGTCAACTTTTTGCAAAATAAAATAATTAAAAAATTCTCCCCTTCTCCTTAACCAGCCCCCCCCCCCCCCCCCCCGTTGAAATCATTCGCAAAACAAAAAGGAATTTAAAATTAATAAAAAAAATAATATAATAATCTTACCCTTCTCTCTCTCCCCTTTTAAACCCGTTGGCCCCCCTTCTTCGATAATCAGAAATCGATCAAAAAAAAAATAAAAAAAAAAAAAGAAGAAGAGGGAGATCGACGATCGATCCCCCCCATCGCGACTCCAGGCGCCTCCGCCCACGCACCCACCGCCGCAGGACCGCAGCCCCCCTAGCCTCCTTCCTTCGATCCCCTCCCCTCTCCGCTGAAACACGCACCTAAAACCCTTCCGTCCACGCGCTGCCACCACGACGCGATGACCACCGCTCCGGCCACCCCCTGGCCCACAGCCGCCTGCTCGACACCCACCTCACCTGAGCCGCCATCCCCACCCCTTCCCAAAACGATGTAAGCCTTCTTTTTTATTTTTTTTATTTTATTTCTTTTATTTTATTTAATGTGTTTGGTTATAGGAAAATATAAAATCAGTTTTTATATGAAATAGCGAATAAAGCTGAGATGTTTATAATTAAAAAGATTTGATTTTTCTTATTTGAACAAATAGAAAAGATGACATTTTTAAAATAGAAAAGACGACATTTTTAAAATAGAAAAGACGACATTTTTAAAATAGAAAAAAATGACATTTTTAAAATAGAAAAGACGACATTTTTAAAATAGAAAAGACGACATTTTTAAAATAGAAAAGACGATATTTTCAAAGTAGAAAAGACGATATTTTGAATGAGTAGTGAAGTAAAAATATGATTTTTACTTCGAGGAAAATATAATTTTTATATAGGTAAGATAGTAAAAATATCATCATTATATGTGTAGCAAAATAAAAGTGATTTTTATAATGATATATTTGAAAAGGCGAAATCTTTATATTTAAAAAGGGGAAAACTTCATATTTGAAAAGGCGAAATCTTTATATTTGAAAAGGCGAAATCTTTATATTTAAAAAGGCGAAAACTTCATATTTGAAAAGGCGAAATCTTTATATTTAAAAAGGCAAAAACTTCATATTTGAAAAGGCGAAAGCTTCATATTTGAAAAGGCGAAATCTTTATATTTGAAAAGGCGAAATCTTTATATTTAAAAAGGCGAAAACTTCATATTTGAAAAGGCGAAATCTTTATATTTGAAAAGGCGAAATCTTTATATTTGAAAAGGCGGAAACTTCATATTTGAAAAGGCGAAATCTTTATATTTGAAAAGGCGAAATCTTTGTATAGAGAATAGCGAGGTAAAAATATTATTTTTATCTATAAAGTAGCAATGTAAAAATAGAATTTTTATCCATATAGCATAGTAAAAAATTCGATTTTTATATATTGAATAGCGAAGTGAAAATTCGATTTTTAAATGTATGAAGCGATTATAAAAATATGATTTTTAAATTGAAAGTGAACAAATAAAAATATGATTTTTATGTTAAAGACATCAAAATATAAAAATGTGTGATTTTAATATATGTAGTGGCTACGGGAGACGAAAGCGATGAAAGGCGAGAACGACGGAGACTTCTACAAAAGAAGAGTCTAGAATTGGGATAGCTATCGGTGAGAACTTCACACTCAAAATTTCCTTTTCTAGTTATATATAGATATACTAGGATGCAGACGGTGTTTAGTAGCACCCGACACCCGTCATCCACAGACCATGGACGGCTTGTTTGTTTAATTGTTTGGTTGTGTAGTTGGTTAGATTATTTGGTTTGAATTGAACTGTTTGGTGAAATGGAATGAATTTGATTGATGTGTGAATGGCGTGAGCCTTCACTAGACCAGGGATAAGGCTAGGCCTTGTCCCCTTTCTAGTATCGTGCCGTTATGCCATGTGTTGAAATAAAATATTTTATCGTTAAAAATATAGTTTTAACGTGGAAGTGAATAAAATAAAATATTCATTTACAAACCGGACGGTTTGTTTATGTACACCTATTTGAATGACATTGATTGGGACGATAAATTTTACACATCGCCGAACTGCACAACTAAAATCTGTGTTTGGTTGTTTGAAACCCCACACGGGTGTTGGGATGAAATTTGAAGTTCACTCATCCTGATTTATTAAATATGTCGATCGATTGATTGACAGGCTGTTATAAGCGTTAGATATCTATATTTGATGCTTATATAGTGTAGTGCACTTTGGTTGATGGTTGATTATTTTTCAAAGCTATTATATACGTGTGATGTATGAAAATCCATATAATTAACATTATATGGTGATTGATTGGGCCTCATTCCAATTTAGAAAATAAAGAATATTATATAATAAAGGTTCATGTGTTGACTGTACTCATCCATTGAGATTAGTCATGAGTTGAACGAAATATTTTAACAATAAAATTTATATCTTTATCGTTATAAAATAAAGGTTCATGTGTTGACTGTACTCATCTATTGAGATAGGTCATTTGTTGAACGAAATATTTTAACAATAAAATTTACATCTTTATCATATATGAAATTAGAAACTAACTGGAAAATAGATGAGATGAGTGGTCTCCTGGGTATTGAT
The DNA here is from genome assembly GCA_030737875.1 of Allium sativum. NCBI lineage: Eukaryota > Viridiplantae > Streptophyta > Magnoliopsida > Asparagales > Amaryllidaceae > Allium > Allium sativum. The sequence goes on from CM060924.1 coordinate 18,867,452, forward strand.
TTGATGTTGGTTTCGGCCTTCGGGGTTAATATTCAGGGAATCGTTCTCTTACTAATTTACAGTTGGAGTCTGATTTCATATCAAACGATAGATACCTTAATTTTCATAAAATATAGTAAATAACAAAAATAGTCATACGTGGACAGTACTCATTCGTTGAGATTAGTCGTGTGTTGACAAAAATATAGATTCACATATTGAATAGAATAAATATTCATTTGTTCAATGGAATAATGAATTTATTGAAATATATAAAGCCGTGTTGATTAGAGATGCGCCATTTTGACGCGAACGATATTTATATCGATTATATTCGTTTTTGAATTTGATTTCAATTGAATATAAAACGAATGTGATTTCAATTGAATATAAAAAGAATGTGATTTCAATTGAATATAAAACGAATTTGATTTCAATTGAATATAAAACGAATGTGATTTCAATTGAATATCAAACGAATTTGATTTCAATTTAATATAAAACGAATTTGATTTCAATTGAATATATAACGAATTTGATTTCAATTGAATATATAACGAATTTGATTTCAATTGAATATATAACGAATTTGATTTGAATTGAATATAAAACGATTTCGAATTAAATTGAATAGAAAACGAATTTGAATTGAATTGAATAGAAAACAATTCAAATTGAAGTGAAATTTGAATTGAATTGAAATGAATTTTAAAACGAATTTATAAGGAAAAATTCAATTTCGATTTGAGTTGAAATGGAAGTTGAAATTGTTTTTGAAACGAATTCAAAACTATTTATAAAATTCATTTTAAGTAGTAATCGACGAAATATATATATAATATATATATATATTATATATATAATGGCCTGAATAGAACGCGCCACGCCGCGGTAGTTCGTGAATTTCGACCTTTTTTTTCAAATGGACATTACGGGAGATCCGACCGTCGGATTCTCCTAAAACCGGAACCGTTGGGTTCGTATCGAAAAGAGCTTTCTAACGAATATTAGAAATTTGAAATCTAACGGTTGGATTTGGAGATACGTCCAAATCAAATTTGAAAAAGGTCGATGTAAGTGCAGTTCGATGGCCATTGTTGGAAATCGATTGTACGGGCCTTAATAAAATTATTAAAAATAGTTATAATTCGTGTAAAATCATAAGAAGTGATTTGGGAAGAATTGGGATGAAAAACTCCATTTTTGAAAAAGATAAAAATAGATTTTTATCGAAATGAACTAGTTTTGAACTAAATTTAAAACCCAATTATTTTTAAATAAATAAATTAGATTAAAAAGGGGTTTAAATAATCGGAATTTCTAAAATATTTAAATTGGAATTGAATTAAAACTGATTTGTTGGGTTTATCGTGAAGGGTGTTTTAAATAACACTAGTTCTTTAACCCGATAATAAATAGAATGTGATTTGGGTTTATCGTGAACTGTGTTTTAAATAACACTTGTTCTTTAACCCAGTAAAAGGAGTTTTAACGAATCTTCCATTAGGTTGAAATGTGAATCTATAATCTAAATTATCAAATTTAGAAAGGAGAGAGAATGGAGTATCGCCAGTTTTGCTCCAAAGCGATAGTTAAATCTTTAATTAGATTTGAACGTGAAATGGTAATTAATTTTACCGATAACACCATAGTATTAGATATGGAGTATTACCAGTTTTGCTTCATGGGATGAATAGGTTGGGATTGGGAAATAAAATAAATAATTACTTCAGTGTGGTTCGCTAATCTCGACTAGTTTAGAAAACCATAATTTGGTTTGAAATGACATCCAATGGAAGATTAAAGGATAAAGTTTAAAGGATTTATCTTGGATAAAATTAATGGGAACCTTTCCCAAAAGATGTGAATATTTAAATAACAGAATATTCAGAATTGGAATGAGGCATATGTTGAGTTTGTATAACATTTGTTTTAATATACGCGGGTTGTTCTAAAAGGCCGGGTTTACACCCATTCTGAATAACCGATTCGACGATAAGTCGAAGATGGAGACGGTGGTTGAAGACCGGAAATCTTCACATCGTTGGGATAATTACTGACGATCCTGATTGGGCTGTACACCCAAGAGGATGGAAATATTTGGTGGTCGTCCAGACGTACTTGGAGATGGATGGATATGCGAGGAAAGTGCCTCCGGTTTCGTTCAGACCCAGAACGAACTCGTAAATGGATTGTGTGTCGGACATTGGATTTTATCCTGTGTTGATTGATTTCTGTTAAATATATATCTGTTTGGCGGCGGAGAATTTATTCTCTTGCTTAACGCCCTTCTCTGAGACGTACGAGCTTAGAGGTTACATATCGATAGATACCAATCGCATGGCATGAATTGCCTGTGTGGCATGCTGAGTTGCATAGATCAAGGCTTCTATTGAAAAGCAAAGTTTTGTGGTTGATGATCAAAGCACGGCCTTTGTGGCGTAGCTTTGTGTATAACGTGAATTCGCGAGCCTCACACCCCGGTATGAGTTAAAAACGGGATACAGACCGTTGGGAGAGCACGACGTTTCTTTCTAGCTTTGGTGGTGTTAGTGACTTACCAGCCCTGACATTTATATACTTTTCACCTTTGTGGTTGTTGGAATGAGGCGCCTCGATTATAGGTCTGTAAGGACCGGGAAATGTGTGTTCAGGAATAAATAATCCTCTAACGTAAGTGAGGACCGGCCCAACCGATCCAGGATTGCCCAGAGTGTGTAGTCCTGAGGCATTTGCTAGAGTGTCTCGAACGCGGAGAGGAGCTTGCCCCTTGCCTCGACTCATGACGGAAATCCAATTTCCAATACGTGTATTGCGGTTTCAATTGTAGAACTAGTATGGCGACATGATATATGGTACCCATGCCGTCTATGATTTATAGTTATGATTGAAATTGTTTTGACACTATACACTTATTATAGTATCAAATGATTTGTTTTAAACGTACCAAGCATGTTTGGCTATTATAAGGGAAAACCCTATCCTCCGGCTTGCGTTGCATTGTGTGATGGGACCTGGGTCTTATAATAGCTTCATTTTTCGAAAAAGCATTGCGTTGTTTATTGATATGCACTGGTATTCTTGGGAGGAAACCCGTTCCGTGTTATACGGCGTGGTCCCTTGAATTACTCTCTTTTAAAGTAAAATTTTAAATAACTGTTTTAGTTCTCACACCGGTCACATGACTGACCTGGAGTTTATTGTTTTAACCTAAACTCTGGGTGCCCTCATTTTCCGCACGGGCAGCTAGTAGTTTTGGTTTTGCAGATTTATATTCACAGGATCTTGGTTTACAACTGGAATGATATCCGGAAAGCTCTGTATCCGTATATCACCTTCAGTTGTGCTTTGTATTATTTTCCGCTGCTATGTAATCTATTGTAATCTCTGATATTTATCGAATGTAATTTATTTAATTATACTATGTATATTCTTGTATCTGATGGAATTGTTGTAATAGCAATGAAATGTCCTTCCGTCTGCGTTCTGTTTTGTCCTGTTCTCAAAACGATCAGGGGTTTCGAACGGTCTAGATCGGTTTAACGACTGATTCGGATCGAGCTAAATTCCTTTCCGTCACACTTAGCTTAACACCCTCCTTTGAAACTTATGTACTCAGAAGGTTATATATTAATAGACACCGATTATATGTTGTGAATTAACAATGTGGCATGCTAAGTGCTGATAAATCATAGCTTCTGCTGAAAAGCAAGGTTTTGTGGATGATGATCAAAATATGGCTGATATAGCATAGCTTTGTGTTGAAAAGTTACTTCAACGAGCCTAAAATAGGATGATGGACGGCAGAGATAAGGACTAACATTTCCCTTCAACTGAAAAGTGATGCCATGATATGGAGCTTAGGCAATTTACTATGTGGATGATGGATCGAGGCGCATCAGATGATGGGCAGATGAGACCGGGACGATGGTCAAATACAACAGGGGGAACGTTATGTTTAGGAAAGATTCTAATCAGCCGTTAGCGCATGATGGCTCTGACGATCCAAAGGACCATGCGTTGAGTCCTAGGACATTTGCTAGGATGTTCTGAACGTCTAAGGAAGATCCTTTGCCTTGGTCATTGATGGAATCCAACTTCCAATATGACCCTTGCGTTTTCAGTTGTAAACCTATATGGCAATATAATGGGATGGGGCATTATGTCGTTTAAAATTGATACATTTACACACTATGCACTAGTAATAATAAAAGAGAATTTTTCTCGTATCAAGAATGTTTGGCTATTATAAGGTAAAATTCTATTCTCCAGTTTGCGTTGCATTGTGTGATGAGACTTGAGTCTTAGAATAGCTTCCATTTTTCAAAAAACGTTGTGAGTTTTTATGACTGGTATTCATGTGGATAAAACACATTCCGTGTTATACGGCGTGGTCCCGTGATTTACCCAACTATAAAATAAAGTAAAAAACCATTTTAGTTCTCATCCCAGTCTCATGACTGACTCAGAGTTTATTGTTTCCCACCTAAACTCTTGGTTCCCATATTTTTTACATAGGCGGCTAGTAGTTTTTATTTGCAAATATTTTATACAGCAGGATTCTAGATTAAAGCTAGAGCTGTGTCCAAAGCATTTAATAGTCTTTCGCTGAATGTAATTATATTTCCACTGTGTATTTTATTGAATTTATTATTCCCTGATATTTGTGATGTACTCTGATATATTCTGTACTCTAATGTAAAAGTTATTGTAATGATAATGAAAAAAGTTGTTTCGTTCAGTGTTCTTATTAGTCATACACAAAAGGTTCAAGAATTTTTGCCTTTTGGATCAGATTTATGTCATTTATGGTCGATTCGAAAGGCAGGAATATTCAGGTCGTCACATTCAGTCCTCTTGGAGGATTCCAGAGTTCTTATCCTGACTTAAATTTATATTTTCTGTTCTCTTTCTTTATTTCCAATTGGTTGGTTTTTATTTATTCTTGAGTCGGGTTTTATTATATCTTATTCCGATATTGGTGAGATTGAGTGATATGTACTTGGTAGACATGTTGGTGAAATTTTGCAAGTACTTTATAAAACGAATAATTTGTTTTTCAAATTTTCCAATATTTTCCGTTGTTTTATGTTTTACATATTTGGTACATTTAGTCTCTATGATTAGTTTCAGTTATCTACAACGCTGCACATGCCTTGATATTATCTATCATGGGAATGCTAGTAGGTGTGAGGTGTTATAGAATGATTGCATGGGCATGAACAAGAAGAGGTTGCATGTTACATGAGAGAAAGAAAAGTTGCAAGCATTTTTTTTGCAGCATGCGTACATAGAGAAGACAATGCCATTATTGTGATATTTTTATTCCTTTTTTTAAGAGGACGTGGTTTCTTTGTTGTAGAAAAACTTGTTTCGGAGAGAATGAGGGAAAACAAGGTCTAGTGAGAAGTAAGCAGGAGAAGAAGGAAGATAAAACATGAAAATGAAAAGACACAAAATAAAGATGTGTGATCTTTTGTGTTTAGAAATACGAACCAGTACACATAAAATAATACGACTGTTCGTAAATCAAAGTATTGTTCCATCTAACCCCTTAGTTATCTAAAAAAAACCCAAGGACCTATTTACAAAATACTATAGAAATACAAGAGAGGAAAACTAGAGAGAAATACACACAAATATGCAGTGCGCAGTTGCGTGTTTCGCAATATAATTTACGAATTTGGAACAATAAACAATCGAATTTGACAAAATGAAAAATAATTATTTTGCTCAGAAAAGAATCTAGTATATTTTAGAAAGAAAACGCCTAAATTTCGACAATATTTTATTTATTTAATGGATAAATTAAACTAAAATAACGCGAGTAGAACGAACTTGTGTATTTTACTATGAAATTTCTTCCTACTATATATTTAGTTAAAAGCATCTAAAATATCAAATTTCATATTTTAATTCAAATTTTAAGTTTTAATGTTTATCACGATATATCGGTTGTCGCTATCGTAAATAAACCGTATAAATCGATTTAAACGGAGTGAATGAAAGATGATGTCTTCATTATAAAATTTACAGGATCAATTTTAGATAATAATATTATATTTAAGAATCAATTTTCAACGTTTTCATTAATAATTGATTTCAAGTTTGTTTCAGAACAAACGAGTTCTCGAATAAACGGTCAATTTAAAATTTAATATTATTCAAATAAAATGTTCACGTTTAAATGTGTATACATAAATCGAATACATCCACATCTTATAATTTAAAAAAAAACTGAAATTTAAATTCTTAAGTAAAATTTTAGGTGAACACATTATTTAAAATTTTCTAAATTTACAGATCATTACATAATCAGAATACAACTTAGTTCCACTTAATATAGGGATGTTTTGCATGATTATGACATCATAACCATATCTATAAGAAAAAAATAAATATCTTTTTCAAAGCAAGCATTGTGACAGGCAAGGTGAAATAAACAACATCCATGACAAGTACATGCCAATAACTAATAGTAATTCTATATAGGAAAATATTGTATAAAATAGAGATATACATAAGAGATCATAGTTTAGTTCAAATTTGCTTAATCCAAAATTATATTATTCTACAAGTAAACATATGATAGAGGAATTGCTATACATAATTGGAAGTGAATCAAATAATAATACATGATGCAAAAACATATAATGTAGCTCGAAGTAAAAGAATCTTTGCATTGAGGTGGATATTCGTGATTCGAAATAAAAACGTTAAAAAATAAAAATAACTTATAACTAACTTAATATTTGAACTGAGGAGGATATTCATTATTCAAAATAAAAACTTTAAAAAATAATAATAACTTACAATTAGCTTACACTACGACATTCAGTTTTTCGGATCGTATAGCAAAGTCCAATTCTTTTGGAAATTGTTGAAAGGCCCGAAGCTAAGTAAGCTCGAATATTCGGAAAGAATCTCAGCTAAGGCTACACATAACTCATATCCAATCCAACCCAACACAACTCATATAAACCCAACCCAATCCATACTAGTTCGGGTCGGATATGGATTACAATTTGTAACCCATACTATATATGTAACACCCCGTTTTTATTCTATACCAGTGAAATTCACAAATTAAAGTATAATTAATTTCAAATCAAAGAATTAAGGGAAACGGGATACGTCATTGCGTTCGTCACGGAATTCTGCTTGAGATAGAGTCCGAGTTTGCGTAAAACGGACTCCGTATGAAGAAGATATGGCCTCCGGAAGTTTCAGAATTCAGTTTAAAATTCAAACAGACCAAAACAGCTCAGAAAAATTAATTCAAATTTCAAAATCGGGCTAGAATGGCCAGGGCGGGAAAATTCCCGCCCAAGGCACCCAGGTCGACTTGGCAGTCGACCTGGGGCTAGCCAGGTCGACTGGGCAGTCGACGTGGGTAAGCCGTGTCGACTGCCAAGTCGACACGGTGTCGACAGGAGTGTCGACCTGGCCCCTGAGCCAGGTCGAACCCAGCCCACCCTGGCTGGCCTAGTCTTTGTTTGGTCGATTTTCTGGGCCTTGCCTTGTCACTAGGATTAGGTGTCATCTCCTGGTTGGTCTCTCCTTTGAACGAATGGCTATTATTAAACCAAGCTCCATCGACGGTCTAAATCAACTCAAAAACTCTATAAAAAGGACCTAAGACTAACCCTAATTCACACAAACTAAAATGGAGATGAGACCGTCATGCTGCTGAGGAGAGACTAAGGATAGCCATCAAAAATTGAGAGACAATTAGGAGATAATTCAAAGCTTAAAGCAACGTCAATCAAATCAAAGCAACGGCTACAACAAAGGATAACATCTCCAAATTCAGAATTCAGAATTCAGATTCCGGAATTGAAGATTCGTCATACATTGTAAGTAGAATGCTATTCCGATGTGAATAATTAATTGCGTTTGATTTGTGTAAAATTCGAAATGGAATTGTGGCGATAATAATCTATATTTGTATGTTGTTTTGATTCTAAACAATTTGGAAATGTTATACGATTGGATATTTGTAAGTATGTGATTTGCGTTGGAAGTTAACAACGAAATGGAATTGTGGCGATAATAATCTATACTTGTATGTTATTTTGATTCTAAACGATTTGGAAATGTTATACGATTGGATATTTGCAAGTATGTGATTTGGGGATTCATACAAGTATATGATTTATGTTGAAAATAGTTGTGGGTTCATGCAAGTATATGATGCATTAATATGCCAATATGATGTACATACTTTTATGATCAATTTTAGGGTGTAATTGGACTCAACTAAGTACCATAGTTTATATGAATCTATGTTGGAATTAGCAAATCATACTTTTGTATTAGAAACAAAAGTAAGCACCTTTTTGAACATGACTAAACTATGTTTGGTATTATGCCTAGTTGAAACATGTTTTAGGCCTAAGTTGTTATCAAAACCATATGGTGATATATGTGACACAATTAAGCTAGATTTACATTCCAATTGCAAGTTTACATGAATAGAATAATTCATGTTTAAGTATTATCTATGCCATGATTACATGAATAGAATTATTCATGTTTAAGTATTATTTATGCCATGATTATATGAATAGAATGATTCATGTTTAAGTATTATTTATGCCATGATTACATGAATAGAATGATTCATGTTTAAGTATTGTTTATGCCATAATCATATGAATAGAACGATTCATATTTAAGTATTTTTTTATGCCATGATTATATGAATATAATGATTCATGTTTAAGTATTATTTATGCCATTACAATGCAAGTTCACGTGTGCCTAATTCATGTTAATTGAATCGTTATGTTGCAAGTTCAAGCGTTCACACTCCCCTTTTTATGTTACCTTATAAACACCATGTTATAAGCCTCCCCTCTTTCATATGGCTAAGTTGGGTTTAAATGTTAAACCCAACATATCTTATATTGTAGCGAACGTGTAAAACGGGGGTAATGACGTTTGGGTTAAAATATAGAACATATGTGTTGGCATGTTTGACGCATGCCAACAACCTTGAAAAACAATTAAGTGGCATAAATAAATTTTAACCAATAAAGATGAATTTGAATAATGGGCCGCACATATTTACATATAAAAAGAAAAGAGACAAAATATGTAAATGTAGAAAATACGATGTGTTTAACCCGAGGTTGGATTGAGTTGTGATGAAAACCTGCCCGGAACCGCCCGGCTGTCCAGTAGTCACAATAATACCTATCCAATGTGGGTGGTTAAACACGGAGCCCAATAAGGACCTGTGGTTAGACTGAGTTATGGCGTAAGACTGTCCGGACCCAACCGGCAACAGCAGCCACAACAATACCTGTCTAATGTGAGAGGTCAAGGTTTTAATAAGAAAATTAAGGCTAAGTCTAGATTGATAGGATTAAGTAAATAAAATTAATACTTAATCAAAATGGAACATGCTAAACTAAAAAGACTGATTGGGGGTTAGTTTTATTAAACACTTAACCAACTTAGCATGTTGGCTAGAAATAGAAAACCTAGTAGCGGGGGACCCTTTTCAGCAGTAACCCTACAAGGTGTATCAGGATACCCTGAACTAGGCAGGGTGGGGGCACGATCACTAGGCTGACTGTAAGAGGTCAAATCGACGGTGGTGGTGCAGCAGTTTTGGTTCTAATGGGGTGCGGGCATGCACACACTCCGGTGCAGAAAAATAAGGCACTGGGCACCAGTAGCATACCTGTGCATTCTAGAATTTTGTCGGGCCGCCACCATGGGACTTGATACACCCCATGGTGGGACCAGCATAGGTAACTACAACAATGGGGGCCGTAAGACACATGTAACTATGCGAGTAGGAGCTGATCATCAGAAAAATGATCACTTCACCCTGATTATGGGGTGCCTGTTGGGAACAAGTTTATATGGTTACAGAGATTAATATGGGGTACGATAGTATTCGACCCTAGACAACTTAACTTAGTTTATGGTGCTTTCTCATTTCCAGTTTATGCTTATCATACACAGTTCTTTATTCATAGACTGAATAGTCCTAGACTTACTCAGGCTTTATGTCTGACTCTACTTTTCTTTCGCCTTCTTTTCTTTCGTCCCTCCCCCCAGGTCCACAGGGAAGGAATACCGCAGCTTGACCAGTTTTCACATCCAGCTTGAAGAGAAAGAATGTATTGCTTGGATCTTTTCCGTTTTGGACTATGGCTTGGGCAGCAATTATGGGACTTTTGCAGTTTATTTATGTTTTCTTTATGCTTCTTTAAATAATGTAAGCAAGACAGTTATGAAGATGTTATGTTTGTGGAAGAATTGTAAGACAATTATGGCATGGTTTGTGCAACATGTATTTTAATGAAATAAAAGTTGTTGTTTTCCGCTGTTCAAAAGTATGTGTTCTTATATCTGTCTTGTATATCTGTGACTTATACTTATAAATCTCCACCAAAATTAGGGCATTCCCTTTGAGAGTGACCCTAACGGAGGTGGGGTGTTTCACTTGGTATCCGGGCATAGGTTTACCAGATAAGATAAAGATTTGAAAATTTATTTTTCAAAAAGAAATTTAAAGAAGCATTTTTAAAAGTTAAAATATTATTTTATTTTAAAAAGGCTAAGTCCCCCAAAGCCATAGGTACTATCTCTTATCCTTTGTTTTGAATCTATCCTTTTTGTTTCAGCATGTCCGAAGAACTTAACTAGCCAGAGGGTGTACCAATACCTGGTTGGTTTAGACGGATCTTAGAAGCAAGGGCCACTCAACCAGGTCCTACCGTTCCTCCTGCCCCAGCTGCAGGAAATCATCCAGCTTCAGCAGCACCTCTTCCTCCACCTCCTCCGCGGGGAAACACTTTTGCTTAGATATGTAAAGATTTTAAGGCTATGGGAGGAAATGACTTCCATGGAACTGAGTCCTTCGTGGCATCTAGAAATTGGCTGAAAGAAACCGAGGACTTAATCGTCATCTTTGAGGTAGAAGATAGGCAGAAAGTACAACTGGCGGTTTGGCTACTAAAGGGCGAGGCTTCCTCCTGGTGGGAAGTCACTAATGTAGAAAGACCAGTGGAAACATGGGAGGACTTTAGGGCAAGGTTTGAGGCTAAATTTCTCTCAGACGCGGAAAGAAGTTTGCAGTTGGAAAATTTCTTATTTCTTATGCAAGGGAATAAAACAGTCAAAGAGTATGTTAATCAGTTTGATGAGCTGGCTAGGTTCGGACTGGACCTAGTCAATACCCCGCACAAGAAGGCTCTCCGTTTTGTCAAAGGATTGAATGAGTCATTACACAGTTTGGCCATGACCCATATACCCATGGGAGCTACATATGAAAGGTTGGTACAGATGGCATTGCTGAACGAAGAGGATAAGGGCAAGAAGGAGACAAAGGCAGAAAGCTCTCAAGGGAAGAAAGAGGGTTTACAGCCTAAGAAGACAGATTTTAAGAAGGGCGGGAAAGACAACAAAGAGAAGAGGAAGTGTAATTTCTATGGCAAAGTGGGGTACTTAGTGAAAGATTGCCGGAAAAAGAAGGCCAAGATGAATGGCGGGTGCTTTTCTTGCGGTGAGACATGCCACATGGCAAAGGACTGCCCAAAGAAACGAGGACAGGTGCAGAGGGCTGGATCCACCTCAGGGGCATAGGTTCATGTGCTAGAAGCGCCACCTATGCAACAACGAGGTATAAATACTTCTGTAGAAAGTGTAGTTTATCTTTATGATCACCCCGTTCGCACTTTATTTGATTCTGGCGCATCACACTCCTTTATCTCGTCTGCTTTAGTAGAATCTCTGCACCTAAAAACTAGTATGGTAGAGGACCCCTTAATTGTTTCAAACCCAATTGGGGGCCCAGCTCATTTGTCTATGATCTGTTTGGGATTGAAAATTTCTATTCTAAGCGTAGAATTTAAATGTAGTACCTTTGTTTTGGGCTTCTTGGGATATGGTTTGATTTTGGGCATGGATTGGCTATCCAGTAATGGGGCCATCCTTGATTGTGAGAAAAGGGTTGTTAGGCTCCTGACCCAGCTCGGTGACACTTTGGAAATTTCTTGTAATCCCTTGTATGCGGTTATGCTTAGATATCTTGAATCGTTAGATGCCTCTGTTGAAAATTTGCAATCAGTTAGAGTGGTCCGGGAATATCCGGATGTCTTCGAAGAGGTGAAGGGCTTGCCTCCGAAGTGGGAGATAGACTCCGCATATATCATGTAGATAATGCAAAGCCCGTTGCATTGCCCGTTAGACGCATGGCTCTACGGGAAAGGAAAGAGCTCAGTAAACAGATTAAAGAGCTTCTAGAGAAGGGGTTCATTAGGAGGAGCATTTCAGAATGGGGCGCTCCAGTGGTGTTCACTACAAAGGCGGATGGTTCACTCCGTCTATGTGTTGACCATAGGGAGCTCAACAAGCTAACGAAAAAGAATAGGCACCCTCTTCCCGGAATTGATGATCTGTTTGATCAGCTTGTAGGAGCGTCTGTTTTCTCCCAACTCGATTTAGCGACCGGTTTTCATCAGCTAAGGGTGGCTAAAGATAGCATCGATAAAACGGCATTCAGAACCCCAGACGGCTTCTTTGAATGGCTTGTCATGCCTTTCAGCTTGACAAATGCACCTGCTTACTTCGTGGACCTAATGAGTAGGGTATTCAGAGATTTCCTCAATAAGTTCGTAGTGGTCTTCGTAGACGATATCCTTATCTTCTCAAAAAGTGAAGAGGAACATGCTCAGCACTTAAGGGCAATCATGGAAACTCTGCGAGTCCATCAGCTAAAAGCCAAATTCTCCAAATGCCACTTTTGGAGAGAGGAAGTGAGGTTCCTTGGGCACATAGTATCCAAACAAGGGTTAGCTATGGACCCTGCTAAGGTAGTGGCAGTATAGGATTGGAAGACACTAAGGAATGCAACCGAGGTCCGAAGGTTTCTAGGACTAGCAGGTTTCTATCGAAAGTTCATAAGGGATTTTGCGAAAATCTCAGCTTCGCTCACAAAGTTGACCAAGAAGAATCTAGTGTTCAATTGGGACTTGGATTGCGAGTTTGCTTTCCAGCGACTGAAAAGGGCTCTTACAACAGCCCCAGTTTTAGCATTGCCAGATGGAAGCAAGATGTTCACAGTTTATACAGATGCATGTGGGACAGGGCTAGGCTCTGTCTTAATGCAAGAAGGAAGGGTAGTAGCTTATGGCGGGAGGCAGTTGGAAGTACACGAAAAGAACTACCCGACCCACGATCTTGAGTTAGCTGCCACTGTCTTTGCACTCAAGTCTTGGCGACACTATCTACTAGGTGAGAAGTTCGAACTTTACACTGACCATAAATCGTTGAAATACCTTTTCTCGCAGAAGGACCTTAACTTGAGGCAACAGAGATGGATGTAGCTTCTTGCCTCGTACGATTTCGAGATCTCCTATACTCCGGGCAAAGGCAACGTAGTGGCAGACGCGTTGAGCAGAAAGAAACTGACCCTAAGCCCGCTGTTTGTTGAAAGACAAAGCCTAGAGTTTATAGCCAACTTTAACTTTAGGCCTTCCTCCGATTTTGTACCAGGCTTGCTAGCATCTCTCGAAGTACGCCCGACTTTAGTGGACTCGATAGGGACAGCACAACGCGAGGACCCTCAGCTTGTGGAGACGATTGATAGGCTAATTAGGGGTGAGACTTCAAGTCACCTCAACAGATATTCCATCGACGATAAGGGTTGGTTTATGCGAGACGGAAGACTATGCGTCCCACAGACAAGGGATTTAGTAAAGAAGGTTCTCGAGGAAGCACATCACTCCAAGATGACGATACGCCCAGGCGGAGATAAAATGTACAAGGACATAAAAAGAACTTTCTTTTGGAACGTCATGAAGAAGGACGTGGCAGATTTCGTTTCTAAGTGTATGGTGTGCCAACAGGTTAAGGCGGAACAGAAAAAGCCTGGCGGTCTGCTACATCCTCTAGAGGTCCCGCAGTGGAAGTGGGATAGCATCTCAATGGACTTCATTGATGGGCTGCCTAGGTCTAGGAGAGGCAACACTAGCATTTGGGTAATAGTGGATAGGCTTATTAAAAGCGCCCACTTTTTACCTATCAAAAGTAAAAGAACTGCCTCATCCCTAGTATCTCTTTACCTCAAGGAAATCGCTCGACTCCATGGAATACCATCCAGCATTGTTAGCGACCGAGACCCTATCTTCACAAGTGAGTTTTGGCGGAGTCTACAAGAAGCGGTAGGCACACAGTTATGCTTGAGCACAGCCTATCATCCCCAAACTGACGGCCAAACAGAACGAGTGAACAGAGTTTTGGAGGACCTTTTAAGACTGTGCGTCCTTGACTTCGGAGGGACATGGGAAGACCATCTTCCTTTGGTGGAATTTGCCTACAACAACAGCTATCAAGCAACCATCGGAATGGCGCCCTTCGAAGCTTTATATGGAAGACCGTGCCGATCACCCACTTGTTGGTGGGAGTCTACTGATAAGCTCATACTTGGACCAGATATGATCCGAGATACTTCAGAGAAAGTAGACTTAATACGAAGATGGATGAAGACGGCCCAAGACAGACAAAAGTCCTATGCTGACGAGAGGAGGACCGACCTTGAATTTGAGGTTGGGGACAGAGTTTTTCTTAAGGTATCTCCGCTAAGGAACGTTGTTCGTTTTGGAACCACAGGAAAGCTAGCACCAAGGTTCCTAGGGCCATTCCCTATCATCGAGAAAATTGGGAAAATGGCCTATAGATTAGAGCTACCCGAAAAATTGGCCGGAGTTCACAACGTCTTCCACGTTTCACATCTACGAAAATGTATACATGAGTCTGTTGAAGTGGTAGAGCCGAATATCCTAGAAGAAGCTGAAGTGGAACGCAAAGCAACCGTAAGGAAAGTTCCAACCCGCATATTAGGAACAGAAGTGAAGAAGCTACACAACCACGAAGTCAAGCTCGTCAAAGTTCAGTGGAGCAACGCCGAAGAAGATGCAACTTGGGAAACTGAAGCTAGAATACGCGCAGCCTACCCTTTTATTTTCGAGGGTACATCTTTGATCTTTCCTTTTTTTCTTAAGTTGCGCTTTTATCTATCTTTTTTTTTAGGCATATCTCCTCGACCTTATCTTTTAGGAAGAAACCCTTTGGATGGAAACATGTAATTGAAACATGTTATGGATGATGGTTGCGAGTGGTTGCAAGTGATTGCTAGTGGTTTCTCGTGGCTGCATATACACACACAATCTAGGTTTTAGATCGGCTCAGTCACTTCATATTGCATATGCATATATGTTTGCATTCGTATATGGTTGAACTTTAATGTGTTGTCATATGGATGTTGCATTTGTATGAATGATTGTGCACTCATGTAGAATCAAGAACAGGAGAGTTTGCATACATAATGGATTCATGGCACTTACATAATTCGCATTAAGGAGGTCAACTGAATCAGTTGACCACCTGATTTTCCATTAGATATGTACATGTACACACACACTTCGCATATGATCATGAAGCATTAGAAGTCTTTTAAGGACAATGGATGCTCGTGTTTGATGGATGAGTAGATGGATATTTGGATGTTAGGGTATACATTCTTCCTAAACTTGAAGATTTCGGGGACGAAATCCTTTTAAGTGGGGGAGAATGTAACACCCCGTTTTTATTCTATACTAGTGAAATTCACAAATTAAAGTATAATTAGTTTCAAATCAAAGAATTAAGGGAAACGGGATATGCCATTGCGTTTGTCTCGGAATTCTGCTTGAGATAGAGTCCGAGTTTGCGTAAAACGGACTCCGTATGAAGAAGATATGGCCTCCGGAAGTTTCAGAATTTAGTTTAATATTCAAACAGACCAAAACAGCTCAGAAAAATTAATTCAAATTTCAAAATCGGGCCAGAATGGCCAGGGCGGGAAAATTCCCGCCCAAGGCACCCAGGTCGACTTGGCAGTCGACCTGGGGCTAGCCAGGTCGACTGGGCAGTCGACCTGGGTAACCTGTGTCGATTGCCAAGTCGACACGGTGTCGACTGGAGTGTCGACCTGGCCCCTGAGCCAGGTCGATCCCAGCCCACCCTGCCTGGCCTTGTCTGTGTTTGGTCGATTTTCTGAGCCTTGCCTTGTAACTAGGGCTAGGTGTCAGCTCCTGGTTGGTCTCTCCTTTGAACGAACGGCTATTATTAAACCAGGCTCCATCGACGGTCTAAATCAACTCAAAAACTCTATAAAAAGGACCTAAGACTAACCCTAATTCACACAAACTAAAATGGAGAAGAGACTGTCATGCTGTTGAGGAGAGACTAAGGATAGCCGTCAGAAATTGAGAGACAATTAGGAGATAATTCAAAGCTTAAAGCAATGTCAATCAAATCAAAGCAATGCCTACAACAAAGGATAACATCTCCAAATTCAGAATTCAGATTCCGGAATTGAAGATTCGTCATACGTTGTAAGTAGAATGCTATTCCGATGTGAATAATTAATTGCGTTTGATTTGTGTAAAATGCGAAATGGAATTGTGGCGATAATAATCTATATTTGTATGTTGTTTTGATTCTAAACGATTTGGAAATGTTATACGATTGGATATTTGCAAGTATGTGATTTGCGTTGGAAGTTAACAACGAAATGGAATTGTGGCGATAATAATCTATACTTGTATGTTATTTTAATTCTAAACGATTTGGAAATGTTATACGATTGGATATTTGCAAGTATATGATTTGGGGATTCATACAAGTATATGATTTATGTTGACAACTATATGTTGTGGGTTCATGCAAGTATATGATGCATTAATATGCTAATATGATGTACATACTTTTATGATCAATTTTAGGGTGTAATTGGACTCAACTAAGTACCATAGTTTATATGAATCTATGTTGGAATTAGCAAATCATACTTTTCTATTAGAAACAAAAGTAAGCACCTTTATGAACATGACTAAACTATGTTTGGTATTATGCCTAGTTGAAACATGTTTTAGGCCTAAGTTGTTATCAAAACCATATGGTGATATATGTGACACAATTATGCTAGATTTACATTCCAATTGCAAGTTTACATGAATAGAATAATTCATGTTTAAGTATTATCTATGCCATGATTACATGAATAGAATGATTCATGTTTAAGTATTACTTATGCCATGATTATATGAATAGAATGATTCATGTTTAAGTATTATTTATGCCATGATTACATGAATAGAATGATTCATGTTTAAGTATTGTTTATGCCATAATCATATGAATAGAACGATTCATATTTAAGTTTTTTTTATGCCATGATTATATGAATAGAATGATTCATGTTTAAGTATTGTTTATGCCATTACAATGCAAGTTCACATGTGCCTAATTCATGTTAATTGAATCGTTATGTTACAAGTTCAAGCGTTCACACTCCCCTTTTTATGTTACCTTATAAACACCATGTTATAAGCCTCCCCTCTTTCATATGGCTAATTTGGGTTTAAATGTTAAACCGAACATATCTTATATTGTAGCGAACATGTAAAACGGGGGGTAATGACGTTTGGGTTAAAATATAGAACATATGTGTTGGCATGTTTGACGCATGCCAACAACCTTGAAAAACAATTAAGTGGCATAAATAAATTTTAACCAATAAAGATGAATTTGAATAATGGGCCGCAAATATTTAAATATTAAAAGAAAAGAGACAAAATATGTAAATGTAGAAAACACGATGTGTTTAACCTGAGGTTGGATTGAGTTGTGAAGTAAACCTGCCCGGAACCGCTCGGCTGTCCAGTAGTCACAACAATACCTATCCAATGTGGGTGGCTAAACACGGAGCCCAATAAGGACCCGAGGTTAGACTGAGTTGTGGCGTAAGACTACCCGGATCCAACCGGCAACAAGCAGCCACAACAATACCTGTCTAATGTGAGAGGTCAAGGCTTTAATAAGACAATTAAGGCTGAGTAAAGATTGATAGGATTAAGTAAATAAAATTAATACTTAATCAAAATGAAACATGCTAAACTAAACAGTCTGATTGGGGGTTAGGTTTATTAAACACTTAACCAACTTAGTATGTTGGCTAGAAATAGAAAACCTAGTAGCGGGGGACCCTTTTCAGCAGTAACTCTACAAGGTGTATCAGGATACCCTGAACTATGCAGGGTGGAGCACGATTGCTGGGCTGACTGTAAGAGGTCAAATCGACGGCGGTGGTACAGCAGTGTAGGTTCAAACGGGGTGCGGGCGTGCACACACTCCGGCGTACAAAAATAAGGCACTGGGTACCAGTAGCATACCTGTGCATTCTAGAATTGTGTCGGGCCACCACCATGGGACTTGATACACCCCATGGTGGGACCAGCATAGGTAACTACAACAACGGGGGCCGTAAGACACATGTAACTATGCGAGTAGGAGCCGATCATCAGAAAAAGGATCACTTCACCCTGATTATGGGGTGCCTGTTGGGAACAAGTTTATATGGGTACAGAGATTAATATGGGGTACGATAGTATTCAACCCTAGACAACTTAACTTAGTTTATGGTGCTTTCTCATTTCCAGTTTATGCTTATCATACCCAGTTCTTTATTCATAGACTGAACAGAGACTTACTCAGGCTTTATGTCTGACTCTACTTTTCTTTCGCCTTCTTTTCTTTCGTCCCCCCCCCCCAGGTCCACAGGGAGGGAATATCGCAGCTTGACCAGTTTTCACATCCAGCTTGAAGAGAAAGAATGTATTGCTTGGATCTTTTCCGTTTTGGACTATGGCTTGGGCAGCAATTATGGGACTTTTCCAGTTTATTTATGTTTTCTTTATGCTTCTTTAAATAATGTAATCAAGACAGTTATGAAGATGTTATGTTTGTGGAAGAATTGTAAGACAATTATGGCATGGTTTGTGTAACACGTATTTTAATGAAATAAAAGTTGTTGTTGTTTTCCGCTATTCAAAAATATGTGTTCTTATATCTGTCTTGTATATCTGTGACTTATACTTATAAACCTCCGCCAAAATTAGGGCATTCCCTTTGAGAGTTACCCTAACGGAGGTGGGGTGTTTCAATATATGGGTCGGTTTTGATATTTTGTTCAACCCAACCCTATATTAAAGAACTAATTTAATATCTGCTCACTTAAAATTAGAATAGTACAATCTTATAATAATGTTTATCTATTCTGTAGTAAATATATAAAAAAACATATTCCATGTCAGTCCAAACTAGATAGGATTTGGAAAATATATTTTAAAGCATTTTAATGTATTTAAAAATGAAACATTTGTTCTACTATGGAGTAAATTAATTTCATATGATGTGTTCTACAATGAAATTTTATTAAATTATGTCTTATAATGAATCTATTATTTTAAATGCATTATGCTATCAAAAATCTAATAAATTATATTGAATATTTTAATATTATTTTTAAAAAAATTCTCTTATATTCTCATTTTTTATTTGTATTCAAGCAACCTAACCCAACCCTACTAAACCCAACCCAATCCAAACTTCAACTCAACCCATATCCAACCTCATATGAGATCGGGTACGGGTTGAACTACCTTAAACCCATACCTATGTTGGTCGGATTTATTTGGTCATGTGATAACCCTAGACTTTACATGTTTATAATTTGTTAATTTTTAATAATTATTGTTTTTGTAAGTTGGAAAATAAATAAATATATAGAAAAAAAATCTGTATCAAATTAAAAAAAACCATGATGACACTTAGGCAAATGATCATATTTCATCATAAAATAAGTGCGAGTACAATATATATTTAGATTATTCAACATGATGGCTGAAGAGAAGTAAATGATATTTGAATATTCTTTAAGCATCTTTTTTTTCCTTTTCCTTTGTTCTTCAGCTTTGAAAAAGGAAAACAGAAATAAGGGGAAGGGACAAATAAGGGAAAACCTATCATTTGAATGATCATTACATTGTCAATAATAACTTGCAAGTTAAATATCTAGAAATAGTACACCTGAGTGATTTTTTTTCTCAAAATATATCACCAATGAACAGGGATAATATTGGTATTTGATAGAAGGTAAAACCCTAGGTAAGACACTTACTATAAATAGGATAAAAACCATTTTAGAAGAGGGCAATGCCATAATATTATCTCTGAAAACTATTGCTGGAAGGGTCATATAGATTAAGAAAGAAAACTGGAAAGCCTAGAGTTAGGAGAAAGAAGAACCTTGGTGAGTATATCTCACTGAATATAGGGCAATAAGACCTATGTAAAAAGGCAGCCAATGATTTGTTTTACCTCGCAATTTTGATTACATTATAATGTATGTTTTGCATATTCATGTGTTTTAATATGTATAGATATGTGATTCTAATGTGTGCACACTGATCTGATTTTCTTTAATAATGGAATAGTGACAATATTGTCATGAGCAAGGTTTTAAATCTCGGATATCGGTCACGTTTCGTGTCGGGGATTTTATAGAATCAGTCTCGTATCGGGGGAGATCTCAGACTAGATGAGTCTAACTCGGGAGTTCGTCTCGGATTTTCATCTCGGGTCTGAAAGTTCGTATCGGAACAACCTCGGGGTACATGATATGTTAAAAATGATATTTTAACAAAATGATTTTTATGAATGCTATCAAAAACATAGTAACTTAAGCTTAAAATGCAAAATAACTTTATTATTCTTTATTTTTCCAAAGATTATTCATACTCTAAATCGTAATATGCTTAAAACAGGAATATTGTTAGACATGAAACATTACAAGTATCCAAAACATTAAAAAATATTCAGCATAAATAGACCATAAAATACAAAATTTCATATATGTAAAAAGATGAATATGAAAATCATAAGCATTGTAAAACATATACGAACATACAATATAGTCATTTAACATGTAAAATAACAAAAAATTGATATGGCTAGATTTGAGTTTTTTTATTATAGTTTAAGTTCAGGCACAGATTTAAATTTTAACCCAAAAAACTAAGATCTCGGACGATATTCCAGTGTTTCGTCTCGGTCGATATATCGTTCGATATTGCAATATCTTGAGCGATATATTCGAAAGGAGATTTAGAGTGATATTTGCTGTTTCGTTTCGGAAGGAGACCAAAACGAGATCTCGGAGGAGATCTTGGGCGATATTTGCGAGATTTGAAACAGTGGTCATGAGATAGGGTGGTAATGTTAATAGTAGGTAGCATTATACAAGGAATTTTAAGGCCTATGTGTGCTCTTAATAAGGAGGAATGGAGCTATGATAAGTGCTCATAAGCTTATCCATTTACCTAAGATATTCTTTGATTCTAATCATGAATTTATTAAAAAGAAATTCTAGGTTAAGGGGTGTCCTCATCATCCATATCCTATGCTCATGACAATAGAGATTTATAATCTTAACACACCTTATTAATTACCCTTATATGTCATCATTAACCTTATATGTTCCTAGATAATTGTCTACTGATGATATTTAAGATGAGTATTTACCTAATCATTGCTGTTTTATATTCATGCATTTTTGGGGTAGTTTATTCACTTTCAAGAATGAGATAACATGTATCAGGAAAGGGATGCATGGGATAGTTGGGTCAAAACATGTAAAACCTAACTAGTAAAATGAAGATGGATCTGGCTGGGGTGTTAAACACCTGTTGTGTTGATCTATCTATCCTCAGGCTTGGAGGATAGGTATGCATATGGCTTAATATAAGCCCAATATGCCTTTGTGTATTTGGGAAATACAGTGTGCACTTATGTCCAATACATGGTTTTTAGGATAGTGATCCATTAGTAAAAACAGTTGGTTATCCTAGGGTTATAATATTCATGGGGTTAAGGAGATTAATGTCGTGTATGGAGGGGTTTTGGGATGTGTATATGCTTTGTGTGATATTAAGTGTTAACTGCATATGCATAATTAGTCTAAATTGTTGTGTGGTAGGATTTTTGCTTAAGCATGTTATGTCTATCTGATTTATACTCACACCAAATTACAAATCTGACCCTGTTTGATTGTTTATCCAATCTTTGGGGTACCTCATTGGCAATGGGGTAGATCAAGGAATTGATTCAGGAAAATGAGGCTTGAATGTGATGTCTTAGAAGTGATGTGTGGGATGCTATAATCAGTGGGCTAGCTGCAGTTAATTAAGGAAGTTTCAAGTAGTTGCTATGAATAAATAAGTATATGCAATATTTACTAGAAGCAAAGAAACTTGTCTGTTGTTTGAATGAGGAAAAATGTATTGCATGAACATCTAAGTAACAAGTTAAAGTAGTTAGTTTTATGCTGGGAAATCATTAAATTGATGGGTAATCCATTGTATCATGGTATGTTGTATAATAGAGATCCCTACAAAAAGCAGCTTTGGTAATATGTATTGGTATATGTGAGTTGCACATGAATGAGGGAATTTGTAACTCATTATGGGATATTAGCATGAATGAACTAAGGTTGGTGGTTACACAGTTTAAATGTGTATACTTTACCACCAAAATCTTTCTTATGTCCTGCATATTATTTATACAGTATAAATATGTCTTTATAGTAAAGCAGAAACTCTTTTTAGATTAAATGATACCAATTATGATGAATACATAACTTCTTTTTATATTAAATGAATAGGCTTGTGTACCTTATGTACTAGTGCATAGCCAAGTGCACAAACATGGGTATCATATTCATTGAAATATGCTGTAGGTGACCATAAATATGACTTACAGAGGAATTTCTATGGAATATTTTTGTTAAAATATGAGTTACTTTACTAATTCCCTAAATATTTTCTGTGTACACATTTCATCATACACCTTGCCAAGTGTTTGAGGGAATGTCACTTTGAGTATATAAAGTGTATATTTCCTATTTATGACCTTAAAAGGGCTTAATAATACTTTTTATGGATCAGGTAAATTACCTCCTAGCTAATAATATGTTTGGTAAGTTAGGATTGGTGCAGGTGTGCACCTTGTGCATGTGCACACATAGCCAAATCATCAAATAACAAAGATTCTATTTTCTTTGAACATCTTTAGAGTGAAATAAGCCTAATATAAGTCTGTTAAGAAATGCACTATCATTATTCATGGTTTATTTATGAACAGAATTCACATTTAAGTAGGACTTAAAGACATTTTAAATTTCAATTAAAATACTGGAATTTGCGTCTCTAACAATGAAGAAAATTTGTGTAATGAAAATATAGTCTATATGAATGAGGTATATTAAGTAATGAAACTCGACCAATCAAACTGTAATAACCCAAAAATTCTGAGCCAGTTTAAAATTTTAATTTTGGCAATTTTAGCGAATTTTGAATATTTAAAATGAATTATTTTAAATAATATCGACGAAAATTTATTTTGAATATAGAATCGAACGTATATACTATATACGTCGTCGTTAGAATATAAATAATTATAAATAGAATTGAAAATGGCGCGGTAGTTCGATAATTCGATTTCAAACTTCAATTGAACATACTGGGTGCAAAACAATCCGGATTTTAGTGAAACCAGAAACAATAGGATCTATTTGGGAATATCTTTCCAACGAATCCGAAAAATCAGGATTTCATAGCGGGAATCAAAAGATGTGTCCTGTTGAAAATTCTGAATAGTCGCTATGGAATTCAGGCCCTTAAAAATGGGACGACAGGCGGTGGGCCTCGTTTTGAGGTCGAAAATAAAAGTTGCTTTTTGACTGGAAAATAAAATAATTAAAAATTAAAACCCTTTTCTCTCTCCTCTCTATATTCCTCGGGCCCCCCTTTATTTTCAAACCCGATTCAGATTAAATAAAAAAAAGAAAAAAAAGAGGACAGAGGGGTGGAGCGGCTTCCTCCACCGCCGCTGCCACCACCGATCATCCAGCATCGCCCCCCTATCCTCTGTCGCGATCGACGCGACCCCCCTTCCCTGCTGAGTCGCGACAGAACCCTCCCTCTCTCTCCTTCGCCGACCCCCTTACCCTGACCAGGCGCCGCCTCCTCAACCCCCTCCACCTCCAGCGCTCGCGTGAAGACCCCTTCCCCCCCTCTAGCACGGCCAATCCCCATCCCCCAAGCCCATTGTAAGTTTTTGTTTTAATTTATTTAGTTATTTATGTTGATTTATATGGTAATTGATATTAGAAGATCAAAATCAACTTTTATTTATAGTATTGCTGAAAAAGAATTGATTTTTATTTATATTTATATCTTTAAACGTTAAAAGAATGATTTTTAATATGAAAGTAATGATTTTTACCTTATGAAAGTGATGATCTTTATCCTATGAAAGTAATGGTTTTTATCATAGGAAAGTAGTGATTTTGAAACATTAAAAAGATATAATTTTTAATGATAAAGATAAAAATAAAATTTCTATATAATAGAGAATATAAAAATATAATCTTTATATAGAGAATAACTTGAAAAAAAATATAACCTTTATTATATGAACATCGGTGTAAAAATAGAATTTTTATCTATATAGTAGCGGTGAAAGATTTCGATTTTTATATATTGAATAGAGAAGTAAAAATTCGATTTTTATATATTGAATAGCAAAGTAAAAATTCGATTTTTATATATTGAATAGCGAAGTAAAATTTTGATTTTTATGTATTGAATAGCAAAGTAAAAATTTGATTTTTTATATATTGAATAGCGAAATAAAAATTCGATTTTTATATATTGAATAACAAAGTAAAAATTCGATTTTTATATATTGAATAGCAAAGTAAAAATTCGATTTTTATATATTGAATAGCGAAGTAAAAATTCGATTTTTATATATTGAATAGCGAAGTAAAAATTCGATTTTTATATATTGAATAGCAAAGTAAAAAATTTGATTTTTATATATTGAATAGCAAAGTAAAAATTCGATTTTTATATATCGAATAGCGATGTAAATATTCGATTTTTAAATATATGAAGTCATTATAAAAATATGATTTTTAAATTGAAAGTGAACAAATAAAAATGTGATTTTTATTTTACAGACATCAGTATATAAAAACGTGATTTTTATATATGTAGTGGCTACGGGCAACGAAGATGACAAAAAGGCGAGAACGACGAAGGTTTCTGCAAAAGAAGAGCCGTGGAGTTAGGATAGCTATTGGTGAGAACTCCTCACTTAAAATTTCTTTTTCCAGTTATATATATATATATATATATATATATATATATATATATTTGGATGTAGACGGTGTTTAGTAGCAACCGACACCCGTCATCCACAGACCATGGATGGCTTGTTTGTTAAATTGTTTGGTTGTGTAGTTGGTTAGTTTATTTGGTTTAAATTGAATTGTTTGGTGAAATGGAATGGATTTGATTGATGTGTGAATGGCGTGGGCCTTCACTAGACCGGGGATAAGCCTAGGCCTCGTCCCGTTTCTAGTATTGTGTCGTTATGCCGCCGAATTTTTCTAAAATAAGTTATAAAAATAAAAATATCATTTTTATTTTGTAAATGAACTGAATAAAAATCCATGTGTTAAAAATAAAATATTTTATCGTTAAAAATATAATTTTTAGCGTGAATGTGAATAAATAAATATTTATAAACAAATCGACCGATTTGTTTATATACACTGATTTGACTGATATCGATTGGGTCGATAAATTTTACACATCGCCCAACTGCACAAATAAAATCTGTGTTTGATTGTTTGAAACCCCACAAGGGTATTGGGATAAAATACGACATACACTAATCCCAATAATTAGTTGTTTGTCGATCGATTGATTGACAGGCTGTTATAAGCACTAGATGTCTACATTTGATGCTTATACAGTGTAGTGCACTTTGGATAATGGTTGATTATTTATCGTTGCTATTATATACATGTGTTGTATGGAATCCATATAGTTAACGCTATATGGTAATTGGTTGGGCATCATTCCAATTTAGAAAATAAAGAATATTATAATATAAAGGTTCATGTGTTGACTATACTCATCCGTTGAGATTAGTCATGTGTTGAACGAAATATTTTAACAATAAAATTTACATCTTTATCATATATAAGATTAGAAACTAATTGGAAAATAGATAAGATGAGTGGTCTCCTGGATATTGATCTGATGTTGGTTTCGGCCTTCGGGGTTAATATTCAGGGAATCGTTCTCTTACTAATTTACGGTTGGAGTCTGATTTTAAATCAAACGATAGATACCATAATTTTTATAAAATATATTAAATAACAAAAATAGTCACACGTGGACAGTACTCATTCGTTGAGATTAGTTGTGTGTTGACAAAGATATAGAGTCGTGTATTGAAAGAAATATAGATCCATTTGTTGAATATAAAGCCGTGTTGATTAGAGATGCGCCATTTTGACGCGAACGATATTTATATCGATTATATTCGAATCGAATTTGATTTGAATAGAAAACCAATTTGAATTGAATCGAATAGAAAACCAATTTGAATCGAATCGAATAGAAAACCAATTTAAATTGAATCGAATAGAAAACCAATTTGAATAGAATCGAATAGAAAACCAATTTGAAATGAATTGAATACAAAACGAATTCGAATTGAATTGAAAACGAATTCAAAATGAATTGAAAACGAATTGAAAAAGAATAAAAATCGATATAAAATGAATTCAAATTGAATTGAAATTTGAATTGAATTGAAATGAATTTTAAAACGAATTTATAACGAAAATACAATTTTGATTTGAATTGGAAATGGAAGGTTGAAATTGTTTTTGAAACGAATTTAAAACTATTTATAAACTTCGTTTTAAATAGAAATCAAAGAAATATATATAATATATATATTATATATATAATGGCCTGAATAGAACGCGCCGCGCCGCGGTAGTTCGTGAATTTCGATCATTGATTTCAAACGGACATTACGGGAGATCCGACCGTCGGATTCTCCTAAACCTAGAACCGTTGGGTTCGTATCGAAAAGAGCTTTCTAACGACTATTAGAAATTTGAAATCTAACGGTTGGATTTGGAGATACGTCCAAATCAAATTGGGAAAAGGTCGTTGTAAGTGCAGTTCGATGGCCGTTGATGGAAATCGACTGTACGGGCCTTGATAAAATTATTAAAAATAGTAATAATTTGTGTAAAATCATAAGAAATGATTTGGGAAAAATTGGGATGAAAAACTCCATATTTGAAAAGAAAAAAATAGATTTTTATCGAAATGAACTAGTTTTGAACTAAAATTAAACCCGTTTATTTTTAAATAAATAAATTGGATTTGAAATGGGTTGTAAATAGAATTGATTTGTGGGTTTATTGTGAACAGTGTTTTAAATACCACTTGTTCTTTAACTCGATAATAAATAGAATGTGATTTGGGTTTATCGTGAATTGTGTTTTAAATGACATTAGTTCTTTAACCCAGTAAAGGAGTTTTAATGAATCTGCAATTAAATTGAAATATGAATTGATAATTTAAATTATCAGATTTAGAAAGTGAGCGAGGATGGAGTATCACCAGTTTTGCTCCAAAGCGATAGTTAAATCTTTAATCAGATTTGAACGTGAAATGGTAATTAATTTTACCGATAACACTGTGATATTAGATATAAAGTATTACCAGTTTTTCTTCATGGGATGAATAGGTTGGGATTGGGAAATAAAATAAACATTTACTTCGGTGTGGTTCGTTAATCCCGACTAGTTTGGAAAACCATAATTTGGTTTGAAATGACATCCAAAAGAAGATTAAAGGATAAATTTTAAAGAATTTATCTTGGATAAAATTAATGGGAACCATTCCCTAAGAATGTGGAATTGGAATGAGGCGTATGTTGTGTTTGTGTAACATTTGTTTTTAATATAAGCGGGTTGTTCGGAAAGGCCGGGTTTATACCCATTCTGAATAACCGATTCGACGATATGTCGAAGATGAAGACGGTGGTTGAAGACCGGAAGTCTTCACATCGTTTGGGTGATTACTGATGATCTTGATTGGGCTGTAAACCCAAGATGAGGGAATCAGTTGGTGGTCGTCCAGACGTACTTGGAGATCGATGGATATGCGAGGAAAGTGCCTCCGGTTTCGTTCAGACCCAGAACGAACTTGTAAATGGATTGTGTGTCTGACATTGGATTCTATTCTGTGTTGATTGATTTCTGTTAAATATATATCTGTTTGGCGGCGGAGAATTTATTCTCTTGCTTAACGCCCGTCTCTGAGACGTACGAGCTTAGAGGTTATATATCGATAGATATCAATCGCATGGCATGAATTGCCTATGTGGCATGCTGAGTTGCATGGATCAAGGCTTCTGTTGAAAAGCAAAGTCTTGTGGTAGATGATCAAAGCACGGCCTTTGTGGCGTAGCTTTGTGTATAGCGTGGATTCGCGAGCCTCACACCTCGGTATGAGTTGAAAAAGGGATACAGACCGATGGGAGAGCACGACGTTTCTTTCTAGCTTTGGTGGTGTCAGTGACTTACCAGCCCTGACATTTATATACTTTTCACCTTTGTGGTTGTTGGAATGAGGCGCCTCGATTATAGGTCTGTAAGGACCGAGAAACGTGTGTTCAGACATAATTAATCCTCCAACGTAAGTGAGGACCGGCCCTGCCGCATCCGGGGTTGCCCAGAGTGTGTAGTCCCGAGGCATTTGCTAGAGTGTCTCGAAGCGGAGAGGAGCTTACCCCTTGCCTCGACTCATGACGGAAATCCAATTTCCAATACGTGTATTTCGGCTTTATTTGTAGAGCCTAGTATGGCGACATAGTGGTATGGGGCACTCATGCCGTCTATGATTTATATTAATGGTTGAAAATGTTTTGACACTATACACTTATTATAGTATCAAATGATTTGTTTTAAACGTACCAAACATGTTTGGCTGTTATAAGGGAAAACCCTATCCTCCGGCTTGCGTTGCATTATGTGATGGGTCCTGGGTCTTATAATAGCTTCATTTTTCGAAAAAGCATGGCGTTGTTTTATTGATATGCACTGGCATTCTTGGGAGGAAACCCGTTCCGTTTTATACGGCGTGGTCCCTTGAATTACTCTCTTTTAAAAGTAAAGTTTTAAATAACTGTTTCAGTTCTCACACCAGTCACATGACTGACCTGGAGTTTATTGTTTTAATCTAAACTCTGGGTGCCCCTATTTTCTGCACGGGCAGCTAGCAGTTTCGGTTTTGCAGATTTATATTCACAGGATCCTGGTTTAAAGCTGAATGATATCCGAAAAGCTCTGTATCCGTATATCACCTTCAGTTGTGCTTTGTATTATTTTCCGCTGCTATGTAATTTATTGTAATCTCTGATATTTATCGAATGTAATTTATTCATTTATACTCTGTATATTCTTGTATTCTGATGGAATTGTTGTAATAACAATGAAATGCTCTTCCGTCCGCGTTCTATTTTGTCCTGTTCTCAAACGATCAGGGGTTTCGAACGGTCTAAATCGGTTTAACGACTGATTCGGATCGAGCGAAATTCCCGGCCGTCACACAATCCAATATTTTTATACTAGTGAGTTTGTGGTCTTGGGGGCTTAATAAGGGAATTTATTAAGCAAAGTGATCTACTGGTTCTCTGATAACCAAATCAGTGCAATTGTTAATCAAACAATTGGGTTTAAAAGAGTGGGTCATTTCATTTGGTATCAGAGCCAGGTTAGAATTAAAACATATCTAGAATAAGCATCACATGAATGTTTGTAATGATTGTCTTGTTTGATAATGGTCACACATGTGACTGTATGGTTGTTTGCTTGAAAATTCTTGAAAAAATATATAATAATGATGACAGTTAAGCTACTCTGATATGTTAATAACTAACATAATAAAAGTGTGAATTATTACTAGAGATCCATGGTTGTGAGAGGAACTCATCAAGGAGCAAGTGGTTCAAATGACCCTCTTATGATTAATGTTCGAGAATTTATGAGAGCAGTAAGAGAAGGGATAGGAGCAAGGCCTGAGAACCTCCATGAGGAGTTGTCCAAGTTGCCAAAAACCTATACCCATCTAGGAGGAAAGGAATTTGAAGGCACAGAAGGAGTCATGGGTGTGCAAACCTGGTTGAGAAATTTAGATAGAATATTTGCTGACATGCAAATAAATGATCAAAGGAAAAGGCAAATTGCTTCAAGAAGATTGAAATGGTTAGCCTTGGATTGGTGGGAAGTGATGATAGCTGAGAGGGCAAAAAATGACATCACCTGAAACCAGTTTAAAGAAATGTTGGAAGCAAGGTTTGTTCCAGCATCTGCAAGATCTAATTTACTAGAAGAGTTTATCAAGCTTAGACAGGACAATATGAGTGTGACTGAATACACTCAGAAGTTTGAGAGTCTATCAAAATATGGCAATGTTTTAATAGCTGATGAAATAACTAAAAATGGGAGGTATATCCAAGGACTTAATGCAGGGCTATGTTACCATATATAGACAGAACCATTGATCAGGTCTTGGATTTAACCCTGAAGTTTGAACAACATGATAATGCAAGGGAAAAATTTAGGAATATGAAGAATAATAACAAGGGAAAAGAAAGGTTTCAACCTTATGAAAAGAAACCAGTGGATTCTAATGCAAAAAAGGGGATAGCGGAACAACCTCTGAAACTAAGAAGAAAATCTATTGTTTCAATTGTGGAAAGGAAAGCCATATGAAATCAACCTGCAGATTTGCAAAAGTGGCAGCACATAAGTGCTTTAACTGTGGGAAAGAGGGTCATATTAAAAAGAACTGGCCTGAACCAGGGAAGTCAGCAAAAGTGGGGGCTCTGGATGGTAAGGAGGAAGTAGCTGGTCAGGTAGAAGGTATAATTTTTATTGAAAATTTACCCATACCAGTAATATATGATATAGGGGCTACTCACTCTTTGATATCCTATGATGTTGCCCAGAAATTGAAACTTGCTTGTGTGTATGTTCAAAGTCCTTTGCATATAAAGAGTCCTTTAGGAAGTACATGTATTTTAGAAATGTAATGCATATGAGTAAAAGTGAAAATAGGAGGTCATATATTTTTAGTAGATTTATATGTCCTAAAATATCCTGGAATTGGGTTAATTTTTGGTGTTAATTGGCTACAAAAACATAAGGCAGTAATCAGTTTGGAAGAGTTCACCATTTCTTTGATAAATTCAAATAACAACAGAATAACCATTGAGTGTGAGACCATTAAGTCTGGATCAGGAAATGTTTGGGAAATGGATGGGGATGATAACATGATAAAATAAGAATGCATACCAATAGTTAGCCAATAACCCGATGTATTTGAAAAGTAAAAGGGTTTCCACAAGAGACTAGTGGAATTCCAAGTTAGATTAGTTCTAGGAGCAAGTCCTATAATTAAGAAACCAACTAGAATGGGACTAAAGAATTAATTAAGCTTAAACAACAACTTGAGGATTTAGAGAGAAAGGGGTTTATAAGACCTAGCAGTTCTGGCTGGGGTTCCCCAGTTGTCTTTGTTAGAAAACACGATGGATCACTGAGAATGTGTATTGATTACAGGGAACTAAACAAAGTAACAATTGAAAATAAATATCCACTTCCAATAATTGATGATTTATTTGACCAATTAAATGGATCAAATGTTTTCAGTATGCTAGATTTGGCATCAGGCTTCCATCAGATGAAAGTGGAGGAAGAAAGTATCAAATATACTGCTTTTGATACTAGGTATGGGCTTTATGAATACCTAGTTATGCCATTTGGTTTAATTAATGCCCCGTCCTACTTTGTTGATTGGTGAATAGAACTTTTAGAGATTATTTAGATAAATTTGTCTTAGTGTTCATAGATGATATCCTGATTTGTTCCAAATCTAAAGAAGAACATAAGAGCAATTACATTTCGTTCTAACCAGATTAAGATAACATGAATTAAAAGCGAAATTTACGAAGTGTGTTTTCTGGCAATCTAAAGTAATTTTTTTAGGATATATCACATCAAAGGAAAGCATTGCAGTGGACCCTCAGAAAGTGTTAGCAGTGCAAACATGGAAAAAGCCAAGGATAGTGACTTAAATCAGATCATTCTTAGGCATGGCTGGATATTATAGGAGGTTTATAAAAGATTTTTCAAGAGTGGAAATACCTTTGACAATGCTAACCAGAAAGGATCATCCTTTCATATGGACAGAAAAGTGTGATCAAGCTTTTGAGAAATTAAAGCAAGCTTTGATAGAAGCACCAATATTGCAAGTTCCAGAAGGAAATAAAGGGTTGGTAGTGTACACTGATGGTATTGGTTCTGGTTTAGGGGCTGTGTTGATGCAACATGGATAGGTAATTGCATATGCATCTAGGCAGCTTAAACCAAATGAAACTAGGTATGCAACCCATGATCTTGAGCTTGCAGCTGTAGTGTATGCTTTGAAATTGTGGAGACACTATATATAAGGAACCAAATTTGATTTATACACTGATCACAAATCCTTAAAGTATTTGTTTTCACAAAAAGACTTAAATATGAGACAACATAGGTGGGTTGAATTCCTCGCTGCATATGATTTGGATATCCTGTATACTCCAGGTAAAGCAAACAAGGTTGCTGATGCATTAAGTAGACAACAGGTTAGATTGTCTAATTTAATGATAGAAGAATTTAAATCCCTAGCAGTTTTGGGTGAGGCAGATGAAATAATTGAGAGAAAAGAATCAAAAGAAGAACACAATTATGGGAAATTGAGCATGATAACTATAAAGCCAGTTATGAGATAAAATAGGGTCACTGCAAGATTAAGATACCTATTTAAAGGAAAAGAAGATCCAACTAGCAGTGCAGAAAGAAGTGGAATTTTTTTCCAAGATTAAGATACCTATTTAAAGGAAAAGAAGATCCAACTAGCAGAGGGGAAAGAAGTGGAAAAAATTTCATTAAGTAAAAAAGATCCAACTAGCAGAGGGGAAAGAAGTGGAAAAATATGGCTTGAAACAAGCTCCAAAACAGTGGCATGAGAAATTTGACTCAACCATACTATCTTTTGGATTTGTTCACAATAGTGCTGATAGATGTGTTTACTCAAAGTTTACAAAGAGGTACAGTGTCATGGTGTGTTTATATGTTGATGATATGCTCATATTTGGATCAAATATGACAGGCATCTTAGAGACCAAGGAATATTTATCTTCAATTTTTAAAATGAAAGATCTTGGTGAAGTAGATACCATCCTTGGACTCAAAGTGGTAAAACACTCTCATGGATATGCCTTGTCTCAAGCACACTACATAGAAGATGTTATCAAAATTCGAGCATTTAAAATTTAAGGAATATAATACGCCCTTTTATTCGAGTGTTAAATTTGGCCAAAAACGATGCAAGGTCAATTGCACAACCTGAGTATGCTAGGGCAATTGGCAGCCTAATGTACCTTATGCATTGCACTAGGCCAGATATAGCTTATGCAGTATGTAAGTTGAGCAGGTTCACCAGCAATCCTGGCGGAGAATATTTGAAGGCGATCAGTAGAGTATTTGGTTATCTTAAGAAAACCATAGGACTTGCCTTATTTTACAATGATTTTCCAGCAACTTTATAAGGATACACGGACGCTAGTAGGATTAATGATGCAAAAGACAACTTCAGGTTGGTTGTTTCTTCTTGGAGGAGGAGCTATATCATGGGCTTCCAAGAAACAAACTTGCATATCACATTCGACTATGGAATCAGAATTTATAGCATTAGCTACTGCAGGTAAAGAGGCTGAGTGGATCCGGGATTTATTGTTAGATATAAAGATATATCCTAAACTCATGCCTCCTGTTTCCTTACATTGTGATAGTCAAGCTACTCTGTCTAGGGCTTACAGTAACACTTACAATGGAAAATCCAGACATATAAGCTTAGGACATGAATATGTAAGACAGTTGATTAAGGATGGAATTATCACAATAATGTATGTAAAGACTAGTAAGAACTTGGCAGACCCTATCACAAAAGGCCTACCTTGAGATGTGGTGAAAGGGACATCGATAGAAATGGGATTAAAACCTATAAATAAAATCACAGACAATGGCAACCCAACCTCAAACTAAAAATCTATAGTACAAGGTTTAAAGGGTAATAACAAGTTGTCTAGAAGTGATTGCATTATGCTAATAAAATTGCCAAGACTGAATTAGCATAAAACACACAATGGTTAGGAGGTTGAAAGCGTTCTTAATGAAGTTAGTAAATGTCCAAGTAGTGGGGGCATATATAAAACTTCACCTATATGAATGTAGGAGTGGTGCCGCTCCTCACGAGAGTTTTTAGGTTTACTCTTTGGATCATTCATGAAACCAGGAAGAAAGCACATAGCCATAATAGTGCTAAGAAGTATCAAGAAATTATTTTAAAATAAATATCACATGTCTATTTAATATATCCGGTATTATTATAAAGAGTGATAAGTTAAAAGCCAAGGCTACCTATTACTCTAATAAAACTTTGGTATATTTATACTAACTGAAGGTTTAAGTCATAAATACCTTCTTGTATCCATGTGATATTAAGGTATGTTTGGGGAGATGGATCATTCCTAGGATCAAGATAAAATTTAAATGGAGCAATTGTACAATTAAAGTGGGGGATTGTAGAGTACTTAAATGTACAACGAGCAAAGTTAAATTCTATCTTAGTCCCACATTGCCTAAAATTCCATCTTATGAGAGGTATATATATACTAATACTTAAGTTGCATATTAGTTGAATAAAAAGCATGGCATGAATAATATGGGCTTGGCCTGGAATGCGCGTGGGCGCGCGTGATTTCCAAACGCACTTATCACGCACTTCGCACACACCCGCGCGGCTACGGGCTTTGGGCCTTCGTGGGCCTAGTTCCTGCCTGGCCAGTTTCGTTTTGGTCCACACGGCTATTACTATTTTGAACAGATGCTGTCATTGCTTTTTAAATTCAAAAGTAATATCTGTTCGTTTTCAACAGTCAGGACCACATGAACGGATATTTGTTTCTCTATATATGCTGCCTCTTCTTCCTCCCGTAAACTAACTTTTCTCTCCTCTGAAAAAATAATTTCTACTCCGAGGAATTCAGAAATTGCTGTCTGCATTCCTCTTCTTCGCTTTGTTGTATCCTGGGAAAAATATTCGCTGAAACTCTTCAGCAAACTCATTCGAGTGAGGGCGAATAAATTTTTAAGGAAAGTGTCACTCCATTGATACGCCTCAAAGCTTTTCTACTTTCCACTCTTCCTTATCTGATTACTAACAATCTTAAAAAGTTATTCCTACAACTATGGAATCCCAGACTAATATGGCATCCATCAAACTTATGAATCAAGACATGATCAAAGTTGACCAGTTTGATGGCAATAATTTCACGAGATGGCAAGACAAGATGACTTTTCTGCTCACTGCACTCGGACTTTCTTATCTGCTTGATTCAAGTCTGCCTTCGCTTCCTCCGCCGACTGCAGCAGATACTGATAATGTAAAGAAGGAGCGCGCTAAACGCACTGAACACACATTGCTTTGTCGATGCCACATCTTGAACACTCTCTCAGATCGTCTATATGATTTCTACAAGGAGATGAAGACACCACTTGAAATCTGGAATGCTCTAGAAAATAAATATAAGGTGCAAGAAGAAGGTACAAACAAATTTCTTATTGCTGAATACTTTGATTTTCAAATGGATGATAGTAAACCAATACTCAGTCAAGTTCATGAGTTGCAAGGCATTGTTCACAAATTGGCTACTCTCAATATCAAACTTACTGAATTGTTCCAAGTTGGTGCAATAATTGCAAAACTACCTTCGACTAGGAGCAATTAAAAGAAAATGCTTTTCCACAAAACAGAAGACTACACTTTGGAACAGATTCAGAAACATAATCTGTCCAAAAGTGATGTTCAGGTTGTGGAAAAGGGAAACCAGAGTACTAATACCAGAAAAAAGCGCAGTTCTGATGAAAAGCCACCTGCAAATATCAAAAAGAAGAAGAAAAATGGGAAATGCTATAACTGTGGCAAAAAGGGACATTATGCTAGAGAATGTCGTGCCCCAAAGAAAGCTGCCAATAGGGTAGAAGAAGAACTTGTAGCCATGGTTACCGAAATTAATATGGCTGATACATCGGATGGCTGGTGGTTTGATTCTGGAGCAACTGTTCATGTATGCAAGGACAAGTCACTATTCAAAACCTATGAAGTCATCAGTGACGGCCAAGAAGTTCAGATGGGGGATCATAGTCGAGCCCAGGTTGTTGGAAAAGGAAGTATCACTCTAGATTTTACTTCTGGAAAAGTTGTCACGCTTATCAATGTTCTTCATGTGCCAAACATTAGGAAGAACCTGGTTTCAGTGGACCTTGTATGCAAGAGAGGATTTCGAGTTGTTTTTGAATCTGATAAAGTCATAATTACAAAAAATGGAATGTTTGTAGGAAAGGGATATGGATGTAATGGAATGTATAAACTAAGTATTAATAAATGTGTTGCTTCTACTTATACCATTGAGTCATTCAATTTGTGGCATGATAGATTAGCACATTTAAACTTCAAATCCATTACAAATATGTGCAAACTCGGTTTAATTAATTCTAGTGGATCCGGCTGTGACAAATGTGAGATATGTGCACAAGCCAAGATCACTAAGAAACCTTTCCCTGGTGTAAACAGAAATTCTGAAATTTTAGATTTAGTACATTCCTATATATGTGAACTAAATGGTACTTTGATTCGTGGAGGGAAAAGATATTTCATTACATTTATAGATGATTACTCAAAGTACACCTATGTTTATCTTGTGAAAAATAAGATTGAAGCATTTGACAAATTTTAGATTTACAAAGTGGAAGTCGAAAACCAAATAAGTAAGATAATTAAAGTTTTTAGGAGTGATAGAGGGCTAGAATATTTTTCTACTGAA
The DNA here is from genome assembly GCA_030737875.1 of Allium sativum. NCBI lineage: Eukaryota > Viridiplantae > Streptophyta > Magnoliopsida > Asparagales > Amaryllidaceae > Allium > Allium sativum. Next base: position 18,904,205 of record CM060924.1, read on the forward strand.
TTTGATGATTTCTGTGAAAGAATGGAATCATTCATGATAGAACAGCACCCTATACTCCGCAACAAAACGGTATAGCAGAGAGGAAAAATCGAATGCTAGTAGAAACTGTAAATTGCATGCTGGTAAAATCTATGTTACCCCTTAATCTATGGGGAGAAGCCTTAAATACAGCATGTTATTTACATAATAGAATTGTTTCTAGAAAGGCAAATGTATGCCCCTATGAACTTTGGAAAAATAGAAAGCCGAATTTGTCATACCTGAAAGTATGGGGGTGTTTGGCTAATTATAGAGTTCTCGATCCTAAAAGAACTAAATTAGGCCTAAGGGCACAAAGGAGTGTTTTTGTTGGATATGCTGAACATAGTAAGGCATACAGACTTCTCGATTTAAGCTCTAATACCATTGTTGAATCCCGTAATGTAGAATTCTTTGAGAATAAGTTTTACAAATATTCTAAAATTATTGATAATCCTTCTAATGGCAATAGTGTTGGTGAAAAACAGCCCTGCTCAGAAAACAATTTTCAAACCAAAAAAATGCAAATCCATGTGACGAAGGACAAAGAAAATCTAAAAGACAAAGAAAAGAGAAAGAGTTATGTCCAGATTTTATGTCTTCACAAGCTCTACTTTTCTTAGTTGATGGAAATAGAGAAAATGTGACCAACAAAACACCCATTGTCCTAAACATTGAAGATGAACCTAAGACTTACAGCGAAGCAATCAACTCAAGAGATGCTGCCTTTTGGAGGGAAGCAATAAATGATGAGATGGACTCCATAATGTCAGATTAAACTTGGACTTTGGTTGATCTGCCACCTGGCTCTAAGCCAATAGGGTGCAAATGGGTTTTTAAAAAGAAATATGGATCGAACAATATTGTACATACTTTTAAAGCAAGACTAGTTGCTAAAGGGTTTAGACAAAAAGAGGGAGTTGATTATTTTGACACTTATGCTCCAGTAGCACGAGTGAGTTCAATTCGTATTCTAATAGCATTGGCTTCCATATATAATTTACACATTCATCAAATGGATGTGAAAACTGCATTTTTAAATGGAGATATGAATGAAGAATTGTATATGGAGCAACCAGAAGGATTTGTTCTTCCTGGAAATGAGAGGAAAGTTTGCAAATTGAATAAATCTTTATATGGCTTGAAACAAGCTCCAAAACAGTGGCATGAGAAATTTGAATCAACCATACTATCTTTTGGATTTGTTCACAATAGTGCTGATAGATGTGTTTACTCAAAGTTTACAAAAGAGTACAGTGTCATGGTGTGTTTATATGTTGATGATATGCTCATATTTGGATCAAATATGACATGCATCTTAGAGACCAAGGAATATTTATCTTCAATTTTTAAAATGAAAGATCTTGGTGAAGTAGATACCATCCTTGGACTCAATGTGGTAAAACAATCTCATGGATATGCCTTGGGTCAAGCACACTACATAGAAAAGATGTTATCAAAATTCGAGCATTTAAAATTTAAGAAATATAATACGCCTTTTGATTCGAGTGTTAAATTGGCCAAAAATGATGGAAGGTCAATTGCACAACTAGAGTATGCTAGGGCAATTGGCAGCCTCATGTACCTTATGCACTGCACTAGGCCACATATAGCTTATGTAGTACGTAAGTTGAGCAGGTTCACTAGCAATCCTGGCAGAGAACATTGGAAGGCGATTAGTAGAGTATTTGGTTATCTTAAGAAAACCATAGGACTTGCCTTATTTTACAATGATTTTCCAGCAACTTTAGAAGGATACACGGACGCTAGTTGGATTAATGATGCAAAAGACAACTTCAGGTTGGTTGTTTCTTCTTGGAGGAGGTGCTATATCATGGGCTTCCAAGAAACAAACTTGCATATCACATTCGACTATGGAATCATAATTTATAGCATTAGCTGCTGCAGGTAAAGAGGCTGAGTGGATCCGGGATTTATTGTTAGATATAAAGGTATATCCTACACCCATGCCTCCTGTTTCCTTACATTGTGATAGTCAAGCTACTCTGTCTAGGGCTTACAGTAACACTTACAATGGAAAATCCAGACATATAAGCTTAAGACATGAATATGTAAAAAGTTGATTATGGATGGAATTATCACAATAATGTATGTAAAGACTAGTAAGAACTTGGCAGACCCTTTCACAAAAGGCCTACCTAGAGATGTGGTGAAAGGGACATCGATAGAAATGGGATTAAAACCTATAAATAAAATCACAGACTATGGCAACCTAACCTCAAACTAAAAATCTATAGTATAAGGTTTAAAGGGTAATAACAAGTTGTCTAGAAGTGATTGCAATATGCTAATAAAATTGCCAAGACTGAATTAGCAAAAAAAAACACTACGGTAAGGAGGTTGAAAGCATTCTTAATGAAGTTAGTAAATGTCCAAGTAGTGGGGGCGTATATAAAACTTCACCTATATGAATGTAGGAGTGGTGCCGCTCCTCACGAGTGTTTTTAGGTTTACTCTTTGGATCATTAATGAAACCAGGAAGAAAGCACATGACCATAATAGTGCTAAGAAGTATCAAGAAATTATTTTAAAATAAATATCACATGTGTATTTAATATATCCAGTATTATTATAAAGAGTCATAAGTTAAAAGCCAAGGCTACCTATTACTCTAATAAAACTTTGGTATATTTGTACTAATTGAAGGTTTAAGTCATAAACACCTTCTTGTATCCATGTGATATTAAGGTATGTTTCGGGAGATGGATCGTTCCTAGGATCAAGATAAAATTTAAATGGAGCAATTGTACAATTAAAGTGGGGGATTGTTGAGTACTTAAATTTACAATGAGCAAAGCTAATTCTATCCTAGTCCCACATTGCCTAAAATTGCATCTTATGAGAGGTATATATACTAATATTTAAGTTGCATATTAGTTGAATAAAAAGCATGGCGCGAATAATATGGGCTTGGCCTGGAATGCGCGTGAGCGCGCGTGATTTCCAAACGCACTTAACACAAACTTCGCACGCACCCGCGCGGCTTCGGGCTTTGGGCCTTCGTGGGCCTAGTTCCTGTCTGGCCAGTTTCATTTTGGTCCACACGGCTATTACTATTTTGAACAGATGCTGTCGTTGCTTTTTAAATTCAAAAGTAATATCTGTTCGTTTTCAACAGTCATCACCACATGAACGGATATCTGGTTCTCTATATATGCCGCCTCTTCTTCCTCCCGAAAACTAAATTTTCTCTCCTCTGAAAAAATAATTTCTACTCCGAGGAATTCTGAAATTGCTGTCTGCAATCCTCTTCTTCGCTTTGTTGTATCCTGGGAAAAATATTCGCTGAAATTCTTCAGCAAACCCATTCGAGTGAGGGCGAATAACTTTTTAAGGAAAGTGTCGCTCCATTGATACGCCTCAAAGCTTTTCTACTTTCCACTCTTCCTTATCTGATTTCTAACAATCTTAAAAAGTTATTCCTACAACTATGGAATCCCAGACTAATATGGCATCCATCAAACTTACGAATCAAGACATGATCAAAATTGACCAGTTTGATGGCAATAATTTCACGAGATGGCAAGATAAGATGACTTTTCAGCTCACTGCACTTGGACTTTCTTATCTGCTTGATTCAAATCTGCCTCCGCTTCGTCCACCGACTGCAACTGATACTGATAATGTAAAGAAGGAGCGCGGTAAACGCACTGAACACACATTGCTTTGTCGAGGACACATCTTGAACACTCTCTAAGATCGTCTATATGATTTCTACAAGGAGATGAAGTCACCACTTGAAATCTGGAATGCTCTGGAAAATAAATATAAGGTGCAAGAAGAAGGTACAAACAAATTTATTATTGCTGAATACTTTGATTTTCAAATGGATGATAGTAAACCAATACTCAGTCAAGTTCATGAGTTGCAAGGCATTGTTCACAATCTGGCTACTCTCAATATCAAACTTCCTGAATTGTTCCAAGTTGGTGCAATAATTGCAAAACTACCTTCGACTTGGAGCAATTACAGGAAAATGCTTTTCTACAAAACAGAAGACTACACTTTGGAACAGATTCAGAAACATCTTCGAATCAAAGAGGAATCTCGTAATCGAGAAAATAAAGGAAATATGTCCGAAAGTGATGTTCAGGTTGTGGAAAAGGGAAACCAGAGTACTAATACCAGTAAAAAGCGCAGTTCTGATGAAAAGTCACCTGCAAATAACAAAAAGAAGAAGAAAAACGGGAAATGCTATAACTGTGGTAAAAAGGGACATTATGCTAGAGAATGTCGTGCCCGAAAGAAAGCTACCAATATGGTAGAAGAAGAACTTGTAGCCATGGTTACCGAAATTAATATGGCTGATACATCGGATGGCTGGTGGTTTGATTCTGGAGCAATTGTTCATGTATGCAAGGACAAGTCGCTATTCCAAACCTATGAAGTTATCAGTGACGGCCAAGAAGTTCAAATAGGGGATCATAGTCGAGCCCAGGTTATTGGAAAAGGAAGTATCACTCTAGATTTTATGTCTGGAAAAGTTGTCATGCTAATCAATGTTCTTCATGTGCCAAACATTAGGAAGAACCTGGTTTCAGTGGACCTTGTATGCAAGAGAGGATTTCGAGTTGTTTTTGAATCTGATAAAGTCATAATTACAAAAAATGGAATGTTTGTAGGAAAGGGATATGGATGTAATGGAATGTATAAACTACGTATTAATAAATGTGTTGCTTCTACTTATACCATTGAGTCATTCAATTTGTGGCATGATAGATTAGCACATTTAAACTTCAAATCCATTACAAATATGTGCAAACTCGATTTAATTAACTCTAGTGGATCCGGTTGTGACAAATGTGAGATATGTGCACAAGCCAAGATCACTAAGAAACCTTTCCTTGGTTAAACAGAAATTCTGAAATTTTAGATTTAGTACATTCCGATATATGTGAACTAAATGGTACTTTGACTCGTGGAGGGAAAAGATATTTCATTACATTTATAGATGATTACTCAAAGTACACCTATGTATATCTTATGAAAAATAAGAATGAAGCATTTGACAAATTTCAGATTTACAAAGTCGAAGTCGAAAACCAAATAAGTAAGAAAATTAAAGTTTTTAGGAGTGATAGAGGGCTGGAATATTTTCTACTGAATTTGATGATTTATGTGAAAAGAATGGAATCATTCATGATAGAACAGCACCATATACTCCGCAACAAAACGGTATAGCAGAGAGGAAAAATCGAATGCTAGTAGAAATGGTAAATTGCATGCTGGTAAAATCTATGTTACCCCTTAATCTATGGGGAGAAGCCTTAAATACAGCATGTTATTTACATAATAGAATTGTGTCTAGAAAGACAAATGTATGCCCCTATGAACTTCAGAAAAATAGAAAGCCGAATTTGTCATATCTGAAAGTATGGGGATGTTTGGCTTATTATAGATCTCCCGATCCTAAAAGAACTAAATTAGGCCTAAGGGCACAAAGGAGTGTTTTTGTTAGATATGATGAACATAGTAAGACATACAGACTTCTCGATTTAAGCTCTAATACCATTTTTGAATCCCGTGATGTAGAATTCTTTGAGAATAAGTTTTACAAAGATTCTAAAATTATTGATAATCCTTCTAATGGCAATAGTGTTGGTGAAAAACAGCCCTGCTCAGAAAACAATTTTCAAACCAATACAAATGCAAATCTATGTGACGAAGGACCAAGAAAATCTAAAAGACAAAGAAAAGAGAAAGAGTTATATTCATATTTTATATCTTCACAAGCTCTACTTTTCTTAGTTGATGGAAATAGAGAAAATGTGACCAACAAAACACCCATTGTCCTAAACATTGAAGATGAACCTAAGACTTACAGCGAAGCAATCAACTCAAGAGATGCTGCCTTTTGGAGGGAAGCAATAAATGATGAGATGGACTCCATAATGTCAAATAAAACTTGGACGTTGGTTGATCTGCCACCTGGCTCTAAGCCAATAGGGTGCAAATGGGTTTTTAAAAAGAAATATGGATCGAACAATATTGTACGTACTTTTAAAGCAAGACTAGTTGCTAAAGGGTTTAGACAAAAAGAGGGAGTTGATTATTTTGACACTTATGCTCCAGTAGCACGAGTGAGTTCAATTAGTATTCTAATAGCATTGGCTTCCATATATAATTTACACATTCATCAAATGGATGTGAAAACTGCATTTTTAAATGGAGATATGAATGAAGAATTGTATATGGAGCAACCAGAAGGATTTGTTCTTCCTGGAAATGAGAGGAAAGTTTGCAAATTCAATATATCTTTATATGGCTTGAAACAAGCTCCAAAACAGTGGCATAAGAAATTTGGCTCAACCATACTATCTTTTGGATTTGTTCACAATAGTGCTGATATATGTGTTTACTTAAAGTTTACAAAGGAGTACAGTGTCATGGTGTGTTTATATGTTGATGATATGCTCATATTTGGATCAAATATGACAGGATTCTTAGAGACCAAGGAATATTTATCTTCAATTTCTAAAATGAAAGATCTTGGTGAAGTAGATACCATCCTTGGACTCAAAGTGGTAAAACACTCTCATGGATATGCCTTGTGTCAAGCACACTACATAGAAAAGATGTTATCAAAATTCGAGCATTTAAAATTTAAGGAATATAATACGCCTTTTGATTCGAGTGTTAAATTAGCCAAAAATGATGGAAGGTCAATTGCACAACTTGAGTATGCGAGGGCAATTGGCAGCATAATGTACCTTATGCATTGCACTGGGCCAGATATAGCTTATGCAGTATGTAAGTTGAGCAGGTTCACTAGCAATCCTGGCGGAGAACATTGGAAGGCGATTATTAGAGTATTTGGTTATCTTAAGAAAACCATAGGACTTGCCTTATTTTACAATGATTTTCCAGCAACTTTAGAAGGATACACTAATGCTAGTTGGATTAATGATGCAAAAGACAACTTGTCCACATCAGGTTGGTTGTTTCATCTTGGAGGAGGTGCTATATCATGGGCTTCCAAGAAACAAACTTGCATATCACATTCGACTATGGAATCAGAATTTATAGCATTAGCTGTTGCAGGTAAAGAGGCTGAGTGGATCCGGGATTTATTGTTAGATATAAAGATATATCCTAAACCCATGCCTCCTGTTTCCTTACATTGTGATAGTCAAGCTACTCTGTCTAGGGCTTACAGTAACACTTACAATGGAAAATCCAGACATATAAGCTTAAGATATGAATATGTAAGACAGTTGATTAAGGTTGGAATTATCACAATAATGTATGTAAAGACTAGTAAGAACTTGGCAGACCCTTTCACAAAAGGCCTACCTAGAGATGTGGTGAAAGGGACATCGATAGAAATGGGATTAAAACCTATAAATAAAATCACAGACAATGGCAACCCAACCTCAAACTAAAAATCTATAGTACAAGGTGTAAAGGGTAATAACAAGTTATCTAGAAGTGATTGCAATATGCTAATAAAATTGCCAAGACTGAATTAGCAAAAACACACTACGGTAAGAGGTTGAAAGCATTCTCAATGATGCTAGTAAATGTCCAAGTAGTGGGGGCATATATAAAACTTCACCTATATGAATGTAGGAGTGGTGCCGCTCCTCATGAGAGTTTTTAGGTTTACTCTTTGGATCATTCATGAAACCAGGAAGAAAGCACATGGCCATAATATTGCTAAGAAGTATCAAGAAATTATTTTAAAATAAATATCACATGTGTATTTAATATATCTGGTATTATTATAAAGAGTGATAAGTTAAAAGCCAAGGCTACCTATTACTCTAATAAAACTTTGGTATATTTATACTAACTGAAGGTTTAAGTCATAAACACCTTCTTGTATCCATGTGATATTAAGGTATGTTTCGGGAGATGGATCGTTCCTAGGATCAAGATAAAATTTAAATGGAGCAATTGTACAATTAAAGTGGGGGGATTGTTGAGTATTTAAATGTACAATGAGCAAAGTTAAATTCTATCTTAGTCCCACATTGCCTTATGCGAGGTATATATACTAATACTTAAGTTGCATATTAGTTGAATAATAAGCATGGCATGAATAATATAGGCTTGGCCTGGAATGCACGTGAGCACGCGTGATTTCCAAATGCACTTATCACGCACTTCGCACGCACCCGCGCGACTACGGGCTTTGGGCCTTCGTGGGCCTAGTTCCTGCCAGGCCAATTTCGTTTTGGTCCACACGGCTATTACTATTTTGAGAAGATGCTGTCGTTGCTTTTTTAATTCAAAAGTAATATCTGTTCGTTTTCAACAGTCATGACCACATGAACGAATATCTGGTTCTCTATATATGCTGCCTCTTCTTCCTCCCAAAAACTAATTTTTTCTCCTCTGAAAAAATAATTTCTACTCCGAGGATTTCAGAAATTGCTGTCTGCATTCCTCTTCTATGCTTTGTTGTATCCTGGGAAAAGTATTCGCTGAAACTCTTCAGCAAACTTATTCGAGTGAGGGAGAATAACTTTTTAAGGAAAGTGTCGCTCCATTGATATGCCTCAAAGCTTTTCTACTTTCCACTCTTCCTTATCTGATTTCTAACAATCTTAAAAAGTTATTCCAACAACTATGGAATCCCAGACTAATATGGCATCCATCAAACTTATGAATCAAGACATGATCAAACTTGAAAAGTTTGATGGCAATAATTTCATGAGATGGCAAGACAAGATGACTTTTCTGCTCACTGCACTCGGACTTTCTTATCTGTTTGATTCAAATCTGCCTCCGCTTCCTCCGCCGACTGCAGCAAATACTGATAATGTAAAGAAGGAGCGCACTAAACGCGCTGAACACACATTGCTTTGTCGAGGCCACATCTTGAACACTCTCTCAGATCGTCTATATGATTTCTACAAGGAGACGAAGACACCACTTGAAATCTGGAATGCTTAGGAAAATAAATATAAGGTGCAAGAAGAAGGTACAAACAAATTTCTTATTGCTGAATACTTTTATTTTCAAATGGATGATAGTAAACCAATACTCAGTCAAGTTCATGAGTTGCAAGGCATTGTTCACAAACTGGCTACTCTCAATATCAAACTTCCTGAATTGTTCCAAGTTGGTGCAATAATTGCAAAACTACCTTCGACTTGGAGCAATTATAGGAAAATGCTTTTCCACAAAACAGAAGACTACAATTTGGAACAGATTCAGAAACATCTTCAAATCGAAGAGGAATCTCGTAATCGAGAAAATAAAGGAAATCTGTCCGAAAGTGATGTTCAGGTTGTGGAAAAGGGAAACCAGAGTACTAATGTCAGTAAAAAGCGCAGTTCTGATGAAAAGCCACCTGCAAATAACAAAAAGAAGAAGAAAAATGGGAAATGCTATAACTGTGGCAAAAAGGGGCATTATGCAAGAGAATGTCATGCCCCCAAAGAAAGCTGCCAGTATGGTAGAAGAAGAACTTGTAGCTATGGTTACCGAAATAGATATGGCTGATACATCGGTTGGCTGGTGGTTTGATTCTGGAGCAACTGTTCATGTATGCAAGGACAAGTCGCTATTCAAAACCTATGAAGTCATCAGTGACGGCCAAGAAGTTCAGATGGGGGATCATAGTCGAGCCCAGGTTGTTGGAAAAGGAAGTATCACTCTAGATTTTACTTCTGGAAAAGTTGTCACACTTATCAATGTTCTTCATGTGCCAAACATTAGGAAGAACCTGGTTTCAGTGGACCTTGTATGCAAGAGAGGATTTCGAGTTGTTTTTGAATCTGATAAAGTCATAATTACAAAAAATGGAATGTTTGTAGGAAAGGGATATAGATGTAATGGAATGTATAAACTAAGTATTAATAAATGTGTTGCTTCTACTTATACCATTGAGTAATTCAATTTGTGGCATGATAGATTAGCACATTTAAACTTCAAATCCATTACAAATATGTGCAAACTCGGTTTAATTAATTCTAGTGGATCCGGCTATGACAAATGTGATATATGTGCACAAGCCAAGATCACTAAGAAACCTTCCCCTGGTGTAAACAGAAATTCTGAAATTTTAGATTTAGTACATTCCGGTATATGTGAACTAAATGGTACTTTGACTCGTGGAGGGAAAAGATATTTCATTACATTTATAGATGATTACTCGAAGTACACCTATGTATATCTTATGAAAAATAAGAATGAAGCATTTGACAAATTTCAGATTTACAAAGTCGAAGTTGAAAACCAAATAAGTAAGAAAATTAAAGTTTTTAGGAGTGATAGAGGGCTGGAATATTTTTCTACTGAATTTGATGATTTCTGTGAAAAGAATGGAATCAGTCATGATAGAACAGCACCCTATACTCTGCAACAAAACGGTATAGGAGAGAGGAAAAATCGAATGCTAGTAGAAATGGTAAATTGCAAGCTGGTAAAATCTATGTTACCCCTTAATCTATGGGGAGAAGCCTTAAATACAGCATCTAGAAAGACAAATGTATACCCCTATGAACTTTGGAAAAATAGAAAGCCGAATTTGTCATATCTGAAAGTATGGGGGTGTTTGGCTTATTATAGAGTTCCCGATCCTAAAAGAACTAAATTAGGCCTAAGGGCACAAAGGAGTGTTTTTGTTGGATATGCTGAAATAGTAAGGCATACAAACTTCTCGATTTAAGCTCTAATACCATTGTTGAATCCCGTGATGTAGAATTCTTTGAGAATAAGTTTTACAAAGATTCTAAAATTATTGATAATCCTTCTAATGGCAATAGTGCTGGTGAAAAATAGCCCTGCTCAGAAAACAAAATTTCAAACCAATACAAATGCAAATCCATGTGACGAAGGACCAAGAAGATCTAAAAGACAAAGAAAAGAGAAAAAGTTATGTCCAGATTTTATATCTTCACAAGCTCTACTTTTATTAGTTGATGGAAATAGAGAAAATGTGACCAACAAAACATCCATTGTCCTAAACATTGAAGATGAACCTAAGACTTACAGCGAAGCAATCAACTCAAGAGATGCTGCCTTTTGGGGGGAAGCAATAAATGATGAGATGGACTCCATAATGTCAAATAAAACTTGGATATCTGGTTACCCCTTAATCTATGTTACCCCTTAATCTATATCCATCCATAATGTCAAATAAATGATGAGAAATGGTAAATTGCATGCTGGTAAAATCTATGTTACCCCTTAATCTATGGGGAGAAGCCTTAAATACAGCATGTTATTTACATAATAGAATTGTGTCTAGAAAGACAAATGTATGCCCCTATGAACTTTGGAAAAATAGAAAGCCGAATTTGTCATATCTGAAAGTATGGGGGTGTTTGGCTTATTATTGAGTTCCCGATCCTAAAAGAACTAAATTAGGCCTAAGGGCACAAAGGAATGTTTTTGTTGGATATGCTGAACATAGTAAGGCATACAGACTTCTCGATTTAAGCTCTAATACCATTGTTGAATCCCGTGATGTAGAATTCTTTGAGAATAAGTTTTACAAATATTCTAAAATTATTGATAATCCTTCTATTGGCAATAGTGTTGGTGAAAAACAGCTCTGCTCAGAAAACAATTTTCAAACCAATAGAAATGCAAATCTATTATACGAAGGACCAAGAAAATCTAAAAGACAAAGAAAAGAGAAAGAGTTATGTCCAGATTTTATATCTTCACAAGCTCTACTTTTCTTAGTTGATGGAAATAGAGAAAATGTGACCAACAAAACACCCATTGTCCTAAACATTGAAGATGAACCTAAGACTTACAGCGAAGCAATCAACTCAAGAGATGCTGCCTTTTGGAGGGAAGCAATAAATGATGAGATGGACTCCATAATGTCAAATAAAACTTGGACTTTGGTTGATCTGCCACCTGGCTCTAAGCCAACAGGGTGCAAATGGGTTTCTAAAAAGAAATATGGATCGAACGATCCATCTCGCGAAACATACCTTAATATCACATGGATACAAGAAAGTGTTTATGACTTAAAGCTTCAGTTACTACAAATATACCAAAGTTTTATTAGAGTAATAGGTAGCCTTGGCTTTTAACTTATCACTCTTTATAATAATACCGGATATATTAAATACACATGTTATATTTATTTTAAAATAATTTCTTGATACTTCTTAGCACTATTATGGTCATGTGCTTTCTTCCTGGTTTCATGAATGATCCAAAGAGTAAACCTAAAAACACTCGTGAGGAGCGGCACCACTCCTACATTCATATAGGTGATGTTTTATATATGCCCCCACTACTTGGACATTTACTAACTTCATTAAGAACGCTTTCAACCTCCTAACCGTAGTGTGTTTTTTGCTAATGTCAAATAAATGTCCAAATAAGTTTTTAGGAGTGATAGAGGGCTGGAATATTTTTCTATTGAATTTGATGATTTCTGTGAAAAGAATGGAATCATTCATGATAGAACAACACCCTATACTCCGCAACAAAAGGGTATAGCAGAGAGGAAAAATCGAACGCTCGTAGAAATGGTAAATTGCATGATGGTAAAATCTATGTCACCCCTTAATCTATGGGGAGAAGCCTTAAATACAGCATGTTATTTACGTAATAGAATTGTGTCTAGAAAGACAAATGTATGCCCCTATGAACTTTGGAAAAATAGAAAGCCGAATTTGTCATATCTGAAAGTATGGGGGTGTTTGGCTTATTATAGAGTTCCCGATCCTAAAAGAACTAAATTAGGCCTAAGGGCACAAAGGAGTGTTTTTTTGGATATGCTGAACATAGTAAGGCATACAGACTTCTCGATTTAAGCTCTAATACCATTGTTGAATCCCGTGATGTAAAATTCTTTGAGAATAAGTTTTACAAAGATTCTAAAATTATTGATAATCCTTCTAATGGCAATAGTGTTGGTGAAAAACAGCCCTGCTCAGAAAACAATTTTCAAACCAATACAAATGCAAATCCATGTGACGAAGGACCAAGAAAATCTAAAAGACAAAGAAAAGAGAGAGAGTTATGTCCAGATTTTATATCTTCACAAGCTCCACTTTTCTTAGTTGATGGAAATAGAGAAAATGTGACCACCAAAACACCCATTGTCCTAAACATTGAAGATGAACCTAAGACTTACAGCGAAGCAATCAACACAAGAGATGCTGCCATTTGGAGGGAAGCAATAAATGATGAGATGGACTCCATAATGTCAAATAAAACATGGACTTTGGTTGATCTACCACCTGGCTCTAAGCCAATAGGGTGCAAATGGGTTTTTAAAAAAGAAATATGGATCGAACAATATTGTACATACTTTTAAAGCAAGACTAGTTGTAAAGGGTTTAGACAAAAAGAGGGAGTTGATTATTTTGACACTTATGCTCCAGTAGCACGTGTGAGTTCAATTCGTATTCTAATAGCATTGGCTTCCATATATAATTTACACATTCATCAAATGCATGTGAAAACTGCATTTTTAAATGGAGATATGAATGAAGAATTGTATATGGAGCAACCAGAAGGATTTGTTCTTCCTGGAAATGAGAGGAAAGTTTGCAAATTGAATAAATCTTTATATGGCTTGAAACAAGCTCCAAAACAGTGGCATGAGAAATTTGACTCAACCATACTATCTTTTGGATTTGTTCACAATAGTGCTGATAGAAGTGTTTACTCAAAGTTTACAAAGGAGTACAGTGTCATGGTGTTTTTATATGTTGAAGATATGATCATATTTGGATCAAATATGACAGGCATCTTAGAGACCAAGGAATATTTATCTTCAATTTTTAAAATGAAAGATCTAGGTGAAGTATGTACCATCCTTGGACTCAAAGTGGTAAAACACTCTCATGGATACGCCTTGTGTCAAGCACACTAAATAGAAAAGATGTTATCAAAATTCGAGCATTTAAAATTTAAGGAATATAATACGCCTTTTGATTCGAGTGTTAAATTGGCCAAAAATGATGGAAGGTCAATTGCACAACTTGAGTATGCTAGGGCAAATGGCAGCCTAATGTACCTTATGCATTGCACTAGGCCAGATATAGCTTATGCAGTATGTAAGTTGAGCAGGATCGCTAGCAATCCTGGCGGAGAACATTGGAAGGCGGTTAGTAGAGTATTTGGTTATCTTAAGAAAACCATAGGACTTGCCTTATTTTACAATGAATTTCTAACAACTTTAGAAGTATACACGGACGCTAGTTGGATTAATGATGCAAAAGACAACTTGTCCACATCAGGTTGGTTGTTTCTTCTTGGAGGAGGTGCTATATCATGGGCTTCCAAGAAACAAACTTGCATATCATATTCGACTATGGAATCAGAATTTATAGCATTAGCTGCTGCAGGTAAAGAGGCTGAGTGAATCCGGGATTTATTTTTAGATATAAAGATATATCCTAAACCCATGCCTCCTGTTTCCTTACATTGTGATAGTCAAGCTACTCTGTCTAGGGCTTACAGTAACACTAACAATGGAAAATCCAGACATATAAGCTTAAGACATGAATATGTAAGATAGTTGATTAAGGATGGAATTATCACAATAATGTATGTAAAGACTAGTAAGAACTTGGCAGACCCTTTCACAAAAGGCCTACCTAGAGTTGTGGTGAAAGGGACATCGATAGAAATGGGATTAAAACCTATAAATAAAATCATAGACAATGGCAACCCAACCTCAAACTAAAAATCTACAGTACAAGGTTTAAAGGGTAATAACAAGTTGTCTAGAAGTGATTGCAATATGCTAATAAAATTGCCAATACTGAATTAGCATAAAACACACTACAGTTAGGAGGTTGAAAGCGTTCTTAATGAAGTTAGTAAATGTCCAAGTAGTGGGGGCATATATAAAACTTCACCTATATGAATGTAGGAGTGGTGCCGCTCCTCACGAGAGTTTTTAGGTTCACTCTTTGGATCATTCATGAAACCAGGAAGAAAGCACATGGCCATAATAGTGCTAAGAAGTATCAAGAAATTATTTTAAAATAAATATCACATGTGTATTTAACATATCCGGTATTATTATAAAGAGTGATAAGTTAAAAGCCAAGGCTACCTATTACTCTAATAAAACTTTGGTATATTTATACTAACTGAAGGTTTAAGTCATAAACACCTTCTTGTATCCATGTGATATTAAGGTATGTTTCGGGAGATGGATCATTCCTAGGATCAAGATAAAATTTAAATGGAGCAATTGTACAATTAAAGTGGGGGATTGTTGAGTATTTAAATGTACAATGAGCAAAGTTAAGTTTTATCTTAGTCCCACATTGCCTAAAATTCCATCTTATTAGAGGTATATATACTAATACTTAAGTTGCATATTAGTTGAATAAAAAGAATGGCATGAATAATATGGGCTTGGCCTGGAATGCGCGTGAGCGCGCGTGATTTCCAAACGCACTTATCACGCACTTCGCACGCACCCGCGCGGCTACGGGCTTTGGGCCTTCGTGGGCCTAGTACCTGCCAGGCCAGTTTCGTTTTGGTCCACACGGCTATTACTATTTTGAACAGATGCTGTCGTTGCTTTTTAAATTCAAAAGTAATATCTATTCGTTTTCAACAGTCATGACCACATGAACGGGTATCTGGTTCTCTATATATCCTGCCTCTTCTTCCTCCCGAAAACTAACTTTTCTTTCGTCTGAAAAAATATTTTCTACTCCGAGGAATTCAGAAATTGCTGTCTGCATTCCTCTTCTTCGCTTTGTTGTATCCTGGGAAAAGTATTCGCTGAAACTCTTCAGCAAACTCATTCGAGTGAGGGCGAATAAATTTTTAAGGAAAGTGTCGCTCCAGTGATACGCCTCAAAGCTTTTCTACTTTCCACTCTTCCATATCTGATTTCTAACAATCTTAAAAAGTTATTCCTACAACTATGGGATCCCAGACTAATATGGCATCCATCGAACTTATGAATCAAGATATGATCAACCTTAATTAGTTTGATGGAAATAATTTCACGAGATGGAAAGACAAGATGACTTTTCTGCTCACTGCACTCGGACTTTCTTATCTGCTTGATTCAAATCTGCCTCCACTTCCTTCGCCGACTGCAGTAGATACTGATAATGTAAAGAAGGAGCGCGCTAAACACACTGAACACACTTTGCTTTGTCGAGGCCACATCTTGAACACTCTCTCAGATCGTCTATATGATTTCTACAAGGAGATGAAGACACCACTTGAAATCTGTGATGCTCTAGAAAATAAATATAAGGTGCAAGAAGAAGGTACAAACAAATTTCTTATTGCTGAATACTTTGATTTTCAAATGGATGATAGTAAACCAAAACTCAGTCCAGTTCATGAGTTGCAAGGCATTGTTCACAAACTGGCTACTCTCAATACCAAACTTCCTGAATTGTTCCAAGTTGGTGCAACAATTGCAAAACTACCTTCGACTTGGAGCAATTACAGGAAAATGCTTTTCCACAAAATAGAAGACTACACTTTGGAAAAGATTCAGAAACATCTTCGAATCGAAGAGGAATCTCGTAATCGAGAAAATAAAGGAAATCTGTCCAAAAGTGATGTTCAAGTTGTGGAAAAGGGAAACCAGAGTACCAGTACAAAGCGCAGTTCTATTGAAAAGCCACCTGCAAATAACAAAAAGAAGAAGAAAATGGGAAATGCTATAACTGGGGCAAAAAGGGACATTATGCTAGAGAATGTCGTGCCCCAAAGAAAGCTGCCAATATGGTAGAAGAAGAACTTGTAGCCATGGTTACCGAAATTAATATGGCTGATACATCGGATGGCTGGTGGTTTGATTCTGGAGCAACTGTTCATGTATGCAAGGACAAGTTGCTATTCAAAACCTATGAAGTCATCAGTGACGGCCAAGAAGTTCAGATGGGGGATCATAGTCGAGCCCAGGTTGTTGGAAAATGAAGTATCACTCTAGATTTTTCTTCTGGAAAAGTAGTCATGCTTATCAATGTTCTTCATGTGCCAAACATTAGGAAGAACCTAGTTTCAGTGGACCTTGTATGCAAGAGAGGATTTTGAGTTGTTTTTGAATCTGATAAAGTCATAATTACAAAAAATGGAATGTTTGTAGGAAAGGGATATGGATGTAATGGAATGTATAAACTAAGTATTAATAAATGTGTTGCTTCTACTTATATCATTGAGTCATTCAATTTGTGGCATGATAGATTAGCACATTTAAACTTCAAATCCAATACAAATATGTGCAAACTCGGTTTAATTAACTCTAGTGGATCTGGCTGTGACAAATGTGAGATATGCGCACAAGCCAAGATCACTAAGAAACTTTCCCTAGTGTAAACATAAATTCTGAAATTTTAGATTTAGTATATTCCGATATATGTGAACTAAATGGTACTTTGACTCATGGAGGGAAAAGATATTTCATTACAATTATAGATGATTACTCAAAGTACACCTATGTATATCTTATGAAAAGTAAGAATGAAGCATTTGACAAATTTCAGATTTACAAAGTCGAAGTCGAAAACCAAATAAGTAAGAAAATTAAAGTTTTTAGGAGTGATAGAGGGCTGGAATATTTTTCTACTGAATTTGATGATTTTTGTAAAAAGAATGGAATCATTCATGATAGAACAACACCCTTTACTCCGCAACAAAATGGTATAGCAGAGAGGAAAAATCGAACGCTAGTAGAAATGGTAAATTGCATGGTGGTAAAATCTATGTTACCCCTTAATCTATGGGGAGAAGTCTTAAGTACGGCATGTTATTTACATAATAGAATTGTGTCTAGAAAGACAAATGTATGCCCCTGTGAACTTTGGAAAAATAGAAAGCCGAATTTGTCATATCTGAAAGTATAGGGGTGTTTGGCTTATTATAGAGTTCCCGATCCTAAAAGAACTAAATTAGGCCTAAGGGCACAAAGGTGTGTTTTTGTTGGATATGCTGAACATAGTAAGGCATACAGACTTCTCGATTTAAGCTCTAATACCATTGTTAAATCCCGTGATGTAGAATTCTTTGAGAACAAGTTTTACATAGATTCTAAAATTATTGATAATCCTTCTAATGGCAATAGTGTTGGTCAAAAACAGCCCTGCTCAGAAAACAATTTTCAAACCAATACAAATGCAAATCCATGTGACGAAGGACCAAGAAAATCTAAAAGACAAAGAAAAGAGAAAGAGTTATGTCCAGATTTTATATCTTCACATGCTCTACTTTTTTTAGTTGATGGAAATAGAGAAAATGTGACCAACAAAACACCCATTATCCTAAACATTGAAGATGAACCTAAGACTTACAGCGAAGCAATCAACTCAAGAGATGCTGCCTTTTGGAGGGAAGCAATAAATGATGAGATGGACTCCATAATGTCAAATAAAACTTGGACTTTGGTTGATCTGCCACCTGGATCTAAGCCAATAGGGTGCAAATGGGTTTTTAAAAAGAAATATGGATCGAACAATATTGTACATACTTTTAAAGCAAGACTAGTTGCTAAAGGATTTAGACAAAAAGAGGGAGTTGATTATTTTTACACTTATGCTCTAGTAGCACGAGTGAGTTCAATTCGTATTCTAATAGCATTGGCTTCCATATATAATTTACACATTCATCAAATGGATGTGAAAACAGCATTTTTAAATGGAGATATGAATGAAGAATTGTATATGAGCAACCAGAAGGATTTGTTCTTCCTGGAAATGAGAGGAAAGTTTGCAAATTGAATAAATCTTTATATGGCTTGAAACAAGCTCCAAAACAGTGGCTTAAGAAATTTGACTCAACCATACTATCTTTTGGATTTGTTCACAATAGTGCTGATATATGTGTTTACTCAAAGTTTACAAAGGAGTACAGTGTCATGGTGTGTTTATATGTTGATGATATGCTCATATTTAGATCAAATATGACAGGCATCTTAGAGACCAAGGAATATTTATCTTCAATTTTTAAAATGAAAGATCTAGGTGAAGTAGGTACTATCCTTGGACTCAAAGTGCTAAAACACTCTCATGGATACGCCTTGTGTCAAGCACACTACATAGAAAAGATGTTATCAAAATTCGAGCATTTAAAATTTAAGGAATATAATACGCCTTTTGATTCGAGTGTTAAATTGGCCAAAAATGATGGAAGGTCAATTGCACAACTTGAGTATGCTAGGGCAATTGGCAGCCTAATGTACCTTATGCATTGCACTAGGCCAGATATAGCTTTTGCAGTATGTAAGTTGAGCAGGATCACTAGCAATCCTGGCGGAGAACATTGGAAGGCGATTAGTAGAGTATTTGGTTATCTTAAGAAAACCATAGGACTTGCCTTATTTTACAATTATTTTCCAGCAACTTTAGAAGGATACACGGACGCTAGTTGGATTAATGATGCAAAAGACAACTTGTCTACATCAGGTTGGTTGTTTCTTCCTGGAGGAGGTGCTATATCATGGGCTTACAAGAAACAAACTTGCATATCACATTCGACTATGGAATCAAAATTTATAGCATTAGCTGCTGCAGGTAAAGAGGCTGAGTGGATCCGGGATTTATTGTTAGATATAAAGATATATCCTAAACCCATGCCTCCTGTTTCCTTACATTGTGATAGTCAAGCTAGTCTGTCTAGGGCTTACAGTAACACTTACAATGGAAAATCCAGACATATAAGCTGAAGAAATGAATATGTAAAATAGTTGATTAAGGATGGAATTATCACAATAATGTATGTAAAGACTAGTAAGAACTTGGCAGACCCTTTCACAAAAGGCCTATCTAGAGATGTGGTGAAAGGGACATCGATAGAAATGGGATTAAAACCTATAAATAAAATCACAGACAATGGCAACCCAACCTCAAACTAAAAATCTACAGTACAAGGTTTAAAGGGTAATAACTAGTTGTCTAGAAGTGATTGCAATATGCTAATAAAATTGCCAAGACTGAATTAGCGTAAACACACTACGATTAAGTGGTTGAAAGCATTCTTAATGAAGTTAGTAAATGTCCAAGTAGTGGGGGCATATATAAAACTTCACCTATATGAATGTAGGAGTGGTACCGCTCCTCACGAGAGTTTTTAGGTTTACTCTTTGGATCATTCATGAAACCAGGAATAAAGCACATGGCCATAATAGTGCTAAGAAGTATCAAGAAATTATTTTAAAATAAATATCACATGTGTATTTATTATATCTGGTATTATTATAAAGAGTGATAAGTTAAAAGCCAAGGCTACCTATTACTCTAATAAAACTTTGGTATATTTAAACTAACTGAAGGTTTAAGTCATAAACACCTTCTTATATCCATGTGATATTAAGGTATGTTTCGGGAGATTGATCGTTCCTAGGATCAAGATAAAATTTAAATGGAGAAATTGTACAGTTAAAGTGGGGGATTGTTGAGTATTTAAATGTATAATGAGCAAAGTTATACTCTATCTTAGTCCCACAATGCCTAAAATTCCATCTTATGAGAGGTATATATACTAATACTTAAGTTGCATATTAGTTGAATAAAAAGCATGGCATGAATAATATGGGCTTGGCCTGGAATGCGCGTGAGCGCACGTGATTTCCAAACGCACTTATCACGCGCTTCGCACGCACCCGCGCGGCTATGGGCTTTGGGCCTTCGTGGGCCTCGGTCCTACCAGGCCAGTTTCATTTTGGTCCACACGGCTATTACTATTTTGAACAGATTTTGTCATTGCTTTTTAAATTCAAAAGTAATATCTATTCGTTTTCAACAGTCATGACCACATGAACGGATATCTGGTTCTCTATGTATGCTGCCTCTTCTTCCTCCCGAAAACTAACTTTTCTCTCCTCTGAAAAAATAATTTCTACTCCGAGGAATTCAGAAATTGCTATCTGCATTCCTCTTCTTCGCTTTGTTGTATCCTGGGAAAAGTATTCACTGAAACTCTTCAGCAAACTCATTCGAGTGAGGGCGAATAACTTTTTAAGGAAAGTGTCGCTCCATTAATAAGCCTCAAAGCTTTTCTACTTTCCACTCTTCATTATCTGATTTCTAACAATCTTAAAAAGTTATTCCTGCAACTATGGAATCCCAGACTAATATGGCATCCATCAAACTTATGAATCAAGACATGATCAAACTTGACCAGTTTGATGGCAATAATTTCACGAGATGGCAAGACAAGATGACTTTTCTGCTCACTGCACTCGGACTTTCTTATCTGCTTGATTCAAATCTGCCTCCGCTTCCTCCGCCGACTGCAGCAGATACTGATAATGTAAAGAAGGAGCGCGCTAAACGCACTGAACACACATTGCTTTGTGAATGCCACATCTTGAACACTCTCTCAGATTTTCTATATGATTTCTACAAGGAGATGAAGACACCACTTGAAATCTGGAATGCTCTGGAAAATAAATATAAGGTGCAAGAAGAAGATACAAACAAATTTCTTATTCCTGAGTACTTTGATTTTCAAATGGATGATAGTAAACCAATACTCAGTCAAGTTCATGAGTTGCAAGGCATTGTTCACAAACTAGCTACTCTCAATATCAAACTTCCTGAATTGTTCCAATTTGGTGCAAGAATTGCAAAACTACCTACAACTTGGAGCAATTAAAGGAAAATGCTTTTCCACAAAACAGAAGACTACACTTTGGAACAGATTCAGAAACATCTTCGAATCAAAGAGGAATCTCATAATCAAGAAAATAAAGGAAATCTGTCCAAAAGTGATGTTCAGGTTGTGGAAAAGGGAAACCAGAGTACTAATACCAGTAAAAAGCGCAGTTCTGATGAAAATCCACCTGCAAATAACAAAAAGAAGAACTTGTAGCCATGGTTACCGAAATTAATATGGCTGATACATCGGATGGCTGGTGGTTTGATTCTGGGGAAACTGTTCTGTATGCAAGGAGAAGTCGCTATTCAGAACCTATGAAGTCATCAGTGATGGCCAAGAAGTTCAGATGGGGGATCATAGTCGAGCCCATGTTGTTGGAAAAGGAAGTATCAATCTAGATTTTACTTCTGGAAAAGTTGTCACGCTTATCAATGTTCTTCATGTGCCAAACATTAGGAAGAACCTGGTTTCAGTGGACCTTGTATGCAAGAGACGAATTCGAGTTGTTTTTGAATCTGATAAAGTCATAATTACAAAAAATGGAATGTTTGTAGGAAAGGGATATGGATGTAATGGAATGTGTAAACTAAGTATTAATATGTGTGTTGCTTCTACTTATACCATTGAGTCATTCAATTTGTGGCATGATAGATTAGCACATTTAAACTTCAAATCCATTACAAATATGTGCAAACTCGGTTTAATTAATTCTAGTGGATCCGGCTGTGACAAATATGAGATATGTGCACAAGCCAAGATCACTAAGAAACCTTTCCCTGGTGTAAACAGAAATTCTGAAATTTTAGATTTAGTACATTCCGATATATGTGAACTAAATGGTACTTTGACTCGTGGAGGGAAAAGATATTTCATTACATTTATAGATGATTACTCAAAGTACACCTATGTATATCTTACGAAAAATAAGAATGAAGCATTTGACAAATTTCATATTTACAAAGTCGAAGTCGAAAACCAAATAAGTAAGAAAATTAAAGTTTTTAGGAGTGATAGAGGGCTGGAATATTTTTCTACTGAATTTGATGATTTCTGTGAAAAGAATGGAATCATTCATGATAGAACAGCACCCTATACTCCACAACAAAACGGTATAGCAGAGAGGAAAAATCGAACGCTAGTAGAAATGGTAAATTGCATGCTGGTAAAATCTATGTTACCCCTTAATCTATGGGGAGTAGCCTTAAATACAGCATGTTATTTACATAATAGAATTGTGTCAAGAAAGACAAATGTATGCCCCTATAATCTTTGGAAAAATAGAAAGCCGAATTTGTCATATCTAAAAGTATAGGGGTGTTTGGCTTATTATAGAGTTCCCGATCCTAAAAGAACTAAATTAGGCCTAAGGGCACAAAGGAGTGTTTTTGTTGGATATGCTGAACATAGTAAGGCATACAGACTTCTCGATTTAAGCTCTAATACCATTGTTGAATCCCGTGATGTAGAATTCTTTGAGAATAAGTTTTACAAAGATTCTAAAATTATTGATAATCCTTCTAATGGCAATAGTGTTAGTGAAAAACAGCCCTGCTCAGAAAACAATTTTCAAACCAATACAAATGCAAATCCATGTGACGAAGGACCAAGAAAATCTAAAAGACAAAGAAAAGATAAAGAGTTATGTCCAGATTTTATATCTTCACAAGCTATACTTTTCTTAGTTCATGGAAATAGAGAAAATGTGACCAACAAAACACCCATTGTCCTAAACATTGAAGATGAACCTAAGACTTACAGCGAAGCAATCAACTCAAGAGATGCTGCCTTTTGGAGGGAAGCAATAAATGATGAGATGGACTCCATAATGTCAAATAAAACTTGGACTTTGGTTGATCTGCCACCTGGCTCTAAGCCAATAGGGTGCAAATGGGTTTTCAAAAAGAAATATGGATCGAACAATATTGTACATACTTTTAAAGCAAGACTAGTTGCTAAAGGGGTAGACAAAAAGAGGGAGTTGATTATTTTGACACTTATGCTATAGTAGTACGAGTGAGTTCAATTCGTATTCTAATAGCATTGGCTTCCATATATAATTTACACATTCATTAAATGGATGTGAAAACTGCATTTTTAAATGGAGATACGAATGAAGAATTGTATATGGAGCAACCAGAAGGATTTGTTCTTCCAGAAAATGAGAGGAAAGTTAGCAAATTGAATAAATCTTTGTATGGCTTGAAACAAGCTCCAAAACAGTGGTATGAGAAATTTGACTCAACCATACTATCTTTTGGATTTGTTCACAATAGTGCTGATAGATGTGTTTACTCAAAGTTTACAAAGGAGTACAGTGTCATGGTGTGCTTATATGTTGATGATATGCTCATATTTGGATCAAATATGACAGGCATCTTAGAGACCAAGGAATATTTATCTTCAATTTTTAAAATGAAAGATCTTGGTGAAGTAGATACCATCCTTGGACTCAAAGTGGTAAAACACTCTCATGGATACGCCTTGTGTCAAGCACACTACATAGAAAAGATGTTATAAAAATTCGAGCATTTAAAATTTAAGGAATATAATACGCCTTTTGATTCGAGTGTTAAATTGGCCAAAAATGATGGAAGGTCAATTGCACAACTTGAGTATGCTAGGGCAATTGGCAGCCTAATGTACCTTATGCATTGCACTAGGCCAGATATAGCTTATGGAGTATGTAAGTTGAGCAGGTTCACTAGCAATCCTGGAGGAGAACATTGGAAGGCGATTAATAGAGTATTTGGTTATCTTAAGAAAACCATAGGACTTGCCTTATTTTACAATGATTTTCCAGCAACTTTAGAAGGATACACGGACACTAGTTGGATTAATGATGCAAAAGACAACTTGTCCACATCAGGTTGGTTGTTTCTTCTTGGAGGAGGTGCTATATCATGGGCTTCCAAGAAACAAACTAGCATATCACATTCGACTATGGAATCAGAATTTATAGCATTAGCTGCTGCAGGTAAAGAGTCTGAGTGGATCCGGGATTTATTGTTAGATATAAAGATATATCCTAAACCCTTGCCTCCTGTTTCCTTACATTGTGATAGTCAAGCTACTCTTTCTTGGGCTTACAGTAACACTTACAATGGAAAATCCAGACATATAAGCTTAAGACATGAATATGTAAGAAAGTTGATTAAGGATGGAATTATCACAATAATGTATGTAAAGACTAGTATGAACTTGGCAGACCCTTTCACAAAAGGCCTACCTAGAGATGTGGTGAAAGGGACATTGATAGAAATGGGATTAAAACCTATAAATAAAATCACAGACAATGGAAACCAAACCTCAAACTAAAAATCTATAGTACAAGGTTTAAAGGGTAATAACAAGTTGTCTAGAAGTGATTGCAATATGCTAATAAAATTGCCAAGACTGAATTAGCATAAAAAACACTACGGTTAGGAGGTTGAAAGCATTCTTAATGAAGTTACTAAATGTCCAAGTAGTGGGGGCACATATAAAACTTCACCTATATGAATGTAGGAGTGGTGCCGCTCCTCACGAGAGTTTTTAGGTTTACTCTTTGGATCATTCATGAAACCAGGAAGAAAGCACATGGCCATAATAGTGCTAAAAAGTATCAAGAAATTATTTTAAAATAAATATCACTTGTGTATTTAATATATCCGGTATTATTATAAAGAGTGATAAGTTAAAAGCCAAGGCTACCTATTACTCTAATAAAACTTTGGTATATTTATACTAACTGAAGGTTTAAGTCATAAACACCTTCTTGTATCCATGTGATATTAAGGTATGTTTCGGGAGATGGATCACTCCTAGGATCAAGATAAAATTTAAATGGAGCAATTGTACAATTCAAGTGGGGGATTGTTAGTATTTAAATGTACAATGAGCAAAGTTAAATTCTATCTTAGTCCCACATTGCCTAAAATTCCATCTTATGAGAGGTATATATACTAATACTTAAGTTGCATATTAGTTGAATAAAAAGCGTGGCATGAATAATATGGGCTTGGCCTGGAATGCGCGTGAGCACGCGTGATTTCCAAACGCACTTATCACGCACTTCGCACGCACCCGCGCGGCTACGGGCTTTGGGCCTTCATGGGTCTAGTTCTTGCCAGGCCAGTTTCGTTTTGGTCCACACGGTTGTTACTATTTTGAACAGATGCTGTTGTTGCTTTTTAAATTCAAAAGTAATATCTGTTCATTTTCAACATTCATGACCACAAGAACGGATATCTGGTTCTCTATATATGCTGCCTCTTCTTCCCCCCGAAAACTAACTTTTCTCTCCTCTAAAAAATTAATTTCTACTCCAAGGAATTCAGAAATTGCTGTCTGCATTCCTCTTCTTCGCTTTGTTGTATCCTGGGAAAAGTATTCGCTGAAACTCTTCAGCAAACTCATTTGAGTGAGGGCGAATAACTTTTTAAGGAAAGTGCCGCTCCATTGATGCACCTCAAAGCTTTTCTACTTTCCACTCTTCCTTATCTAATTTCTAACAATCTTAATAAGTTATTCCTACAACTATGGAACCCCAGACTAATATGGCATCCATCAAACTTATGAATCAAGACATGATCAAAATTGACCAATTTGATGGCAATAATTTCACGAGATGGCAAGACAAGATGACTTTTCTGCTCAATGCACTCAGACTTTATTATCTGCTTGATTCAAATCTGCCTCCGCTTCCTCCGCCGACTGCAGCAGATACTGATAATGTAAAGAAGGAGCGCGGTAAACGCACTGAACACACATTGCTTTGTCGAGGCCACATCTTGAACACTCTCTCAGATCGTCTATATGATTTCTACAAGGAGATGAATACACCACTTGAAATCTGGAATGCTCGGGAAAATAAATATAAGGTGCAAGAAGAATGTACAAACAAATTTCTTATTGTTGAATACTTTGATTTTCAAATGGATGATAGTAAACCAATACTCAGTCAAGTTCATGAGCTGCAAGGAATTGTTCACAAACTGGCTACTCTCAATATCAAACTTCCTGAATTGTTCCAAGTTGGTGCAATAATTGCAAAACTACCTTCGACTTGGAGCAATTACAGGAAAATGCTTTTCCACAAAACAGAAGACTACACTTTGGTAAAGATTCAGAAACATCTTTGAATCGAAGAGGAATCTCGTAATCGAGAAAATAAAGGAAATCTGTCCAAAAGTGATGTTCAGGTTGTAGAAAAGGGAAACCAGAGTACTAATACCAGTAAAAAGTGCAGTTCTGATGAAAAGCCACCTGCAAATAACAAAAAGAAGAAGAAAAATGGGAAATGCTATAACTGTGGCAAAAAGGGACATTATGCTAGAGAATGTCATGCCCCAAAGAAAGCTGCCAATATGGTAGAAGAAGAACTTGTAGCCATGGTTACCGAAATTAATATGGCTGATACATCGGATGGCTGGTGGTTTGATTCTGGAGCAACTGTTCATGTATGCAAGGACATGTCGCTATTCAAAACCTATGAAGTCATCAGTGACGGCCAAGAAGTTCAGATGGGGGATCATAGTCGAGCCCAAGTTGTTGGAAAAGGAAGTATCACTCTAGATTTTACTTTTGGAAAAGTTGTCACGCTTATCAATGTTCTTCATGTGCCAAACATTAGGAAGAACCTGGTTTCAGTGGACCTTGTATGCAAGAGAGGATTTCGAGTTGTTTTTGAATCTGATAAAGTCATAATTACAAAATATGGAATGTTTGTAGGAAAGGGATATGGATGTAATGGAATGTATAAACTAAGTATTAATAAATGTGTTTCTTCTACTTATACCATTGAGTCATTCAATTTGTGGCATGATAGATTAGCACATTTAAACTTCAAATCCATTACAAATATGTGCAAACTCGGTTTAATTAATTCTAGTGGATCCGGCTGCGACATATGTGCAGAAGCCAAGATCACTAAGAAACCTTTCCCTGGTGTAAACAGAAATTCTGAAATTTTAGATTTAGTACATTCCGATATATGTAAACTAAATGGTACTTTGACTCGTGGAGGGAAAAGATATTTCATTACATTTATAAATGATTACTCAAAGTACACCTATGTATATCTTACGAAAAATAAGAATGAAGCATTTGACAAATTTCAGATTTACAAAGTCGAAGTCGAAAACCAAATAAGTAAGAAAATTAAAGTTTTTTGGAGTGATAGAGGGCTGGAATATTTTTCTACTGAATTTGATGATTTCTGTGAAAAGAATGGAATCATTCATGGTAGAACAACACACTATACTCCGCAACAAAACAGTATAGCAGAGAGGAAAAATCGAACGCTAGTAGAAATGGTAAATTGCATGCTGGTAAAATCTATGTTACCCCTTAATCTATGTGGAGAAACCTTAAATACAACATGTTATTTACATAAGAGAATTGTGTCTAGAAAGACAAATGTATGCCCCTATGAACTTGGGAAAAATAGAAAGCCGAATTTGTCATATCTGAAAGTATGGGGGTGTTTGGCTTATTATAGAGTTCCCGATCCTAAAAGAACTAAATTAGGCCTAAGGGCACAAAGGAGTGTTTTTGTTGGATATGCTGAACATAGTAAGGCATACAGACTTCTCGATTTAAGCTCTAATACCATTTATTGAATCCCGTGATGTAGAATTCTTTGAGAATATGTTTTACAAAGATTCCAAAATTATTGATAATCCTTCTAATGGCAATATTGTTGGTGAAAAACAGCCCTGCTCAGAAAACAATTTTCAAACCAATACAAATGCAAATCCATGTGACGAAGGACCAAGAAAATCTAAAAGACAAAGAAAAGAGAAAGAGTTATGTCCAGATTTTTATATCTTCACAAGCTCTACTTTTCTTAGTTGATGGAAATAGAGAAAATGTGACCAACAAAACACCCATTATCCTAAACATTGAAGATGAACCTAAGACTTACAGCGAAGCAATCAACTCAAGAGATGCTGCCTTTTGGAGGGAAGCAATAAATGATGAGATGGACTCCATAATGTCAAATAAAACTTGGACTTTGGTTGATCTGCCACCTGGCTCTAAGCCAATAGGGTGCAAATGGGTTTTTAAAAAGAAATATGGATCGAACAATATTGTACATACTTTTAAAGCAAGACTAGTTGCTAAAGGGTTTAGACAAAAAGAGGGAGTTGATTATTTTGACACTTATGCTCCAGTAGCACGAGTGAGTTCAATTCGTATTCTAATAGCATTGGCTTCCATATATAACTTGCACATTCATCAAATGGATGTGAAAAATGCATTTTTAAATGGAGATATGAATGAAGAATTGTATATGGAGAAACCAGAAGGATTTGTTCTTCCTGGAAATGAGAGGAAAGTTTGCAAATTGAATAAATCTTTATATGGCTTGAAACAAGCTCCAAAACAGTGGCATGAGAAATTTGACTCAACCATACTATCTTTCGGATTTGTTCACAATAGTGCTGATAGATGTGTTTACTCAAAGTTTACAAAGGAGTACATGTCATGGTGTGTTTATATGTTGATGATATGCTCATATTTGGATCAAATATGACAGGCATCTTAGAGACCAAGGAATATTTATCTTCAATTTTTAAAATGAAAGATCTTGGTGAAGTAGATACCATCCTTGGACTCAAAGTGGTAAAACACTCTAATGTATACGCCTTGTGTCAAGCACACTACATAGAAAAGATGTTATAAAAATTCGAGGATTTAAAATTTAAGGAATATAATACGCCTTTTGATTCGAGTCTTAAATTGGCCAAAAATGATGGAAGGTCAATTGCACAACTTGAGTATGCTAGGGCAATTGGCAACCTTATGTACCTTATGCATTGCACTAGGCCAGATATTGCTTATGCAGTATGTAAGTTGAGCAGGTTCCCTAGCAATCCTGGCGGAGAACATTGGAAGGCGATTAGTAGAGTATTTGGTTATCTTAAGAAAACCATAGGACTTGCCTTATTTTACAATGATTTTCCAGCAACTTTAGAAGGATACACGGACGCTAGTTGGATTAATGATGCAAAAGACAACTTGTCCACATCAGGTTGGTTGTTTCTTCTTGGAGGAGGTGCTATACATGGGCTTCCAAGAAACAAACTTGCATATCACATTCGACTATGGAATCAGAATTTATAGCATTAGCTGCTGCAGGTAAAGAGTCTGAGTGGATCCGGGATTTATTGTTAGATTTAAAGATATATCCTAAACCCATGCCTTCTGTTTCCTTACATTGTGATAGTCAAGCTACTCTTTCTAGGGCTTACAGTAACACTTACAATGGAAAATCCAGACATATAAGCTTAAGACATGAATATGTAAGACAGTTGATTAAGGATGGAATTATCACAATAATGTATGTAAAGACTAGTAAGAACTTGGCAGACCCTTTCACAAAAGGCCTACCTAGAGATGTGGTGAAAGGGACATCGATAGAAATGGGATTAAAACCTATAAATTAAATCACAGGCAATGGAAACCCAACCTCAAACTAAAAATCTATAGTACAAGGTTTAAAGGGTAATAACAAGTTGTCTAGAAGTGATTGCAATATGCTAATAAAATTGCCAAGACTGAATTAGCATAAAACACACTACAGTTAGGAGGTTGAAAGCATTCTTAATGAAGTCAGTAAATGTCCAAGTCGTGGGGGCATATATAAAACTTCACCTATATGAATGTAGGAGTGGTGCCGCTCCTCATGAGAGTTTTTAGGTTTACTCTTTGGATCATTCATGAAACCAGGAAGAAAGCACATGGCCATAATAGTGCTAAAAAGTATCAAGAAATTATTTTAAAATAAATATCACATGTGTATTTAATATATCCGGTATTATTATAAAGAGTGATAAATTAAAAGCCAAGGCTACCTATTACTCTAATAAAACTTTGGTATATTTATACTAACTGAAGGTTTAAGTCATAAACACCTTCTTGTATCCATGTGATATTAAGGTATGTTTCGGGAGATGGATCACTCCTAGGATCATGATAAAATTTAAATGGTTCAATTGTACAATTCAAGCGGGGGATTGTTGAGTATTTAAATGTACAATGAGCAAAGTTAAATTCTATCTTAGTCCCACATTGCCTAAAATTCCATCTTATGAGAGGTATATATACTAATACTTAAGTTGCATATTAGTTGAATAAAAAGCACGGCATGAATAATATGGGCTTGGCCTGGAATGCACGTGAGCGCGCGTGATGTCCAAACGCACTTATCACGCCCTTCGCACGCACCCGCGTGGCTATGGGCTTTGGGCCTTCGTGGGCCTAGTTCTTGCCAGGCCAGTTTCGTTTTGGTCCACATGGCTATTACTATTTTGAACAGATGCTGTCGTTGCTTTTTAAATTCAAAAGTAATATCTGTTCGTTTTCAATAGTCATGACCACAAGAACGGATATCTGGTTCTCTATATCTGCTGCCTCTTCTTCCTCTCGAAAACTAACTTTTCTCTCCTCTGAAAAATCAATTTCTACTCCGAGGAATTCAGAAATTGCTGTCTGCATTCCTCTTCTTCGCTTTGTTGTATCCTGGGAAAAGAATTCGTTGAAACTCTTCAGCAAACTCATTCGAGTGAGGGCAAATAACTTTTTAAGGAAAGTTTCGCTCCATTGATACAACTCAAAGCTTTTCTACCTTCCACTCTTCCTTATCTAATTTCTAACAATCTTAATAAGTTATTCCTACAACTATGGAATCCCATACTAATATGGAATCCATCAAACTAATGAACCAAGACATGATCAAACTTGAACAATTTGATGGCAATAATTTCACGAGATGGCAAGACAAGATGACTTTTCTGCTCACTGCACTCGGACTTTCTTATCTGCTTGATTCAAATCTGCCTTCGCTTCCTCCGCCGACTGCAGCAAATACTGATAATGTAAAGAAGGAGCACGGTAAACGCACTGAACACACATTGCTTTATCGAGGCCACATCTTGAACACTCTATCAGATCGTCTATATGATTTCTACAAGGAGATGAAGACACCACTTGAAATCTGGAATGCTCCGGAAAATAAATATAAGGTGCAAGAAGAAGGTACAAACAAATTTCTTATTGCTGAATACTTTGATTTTCAAATGGATGATAGTAATCCAATACTCAGTCAAGTTCATGAGTTGCAAGGCATTGTTCACAAACTGGCTACTCTCAATATCAAACTTCTTGAATTGTTCTAAGTTGGTGCAATAATTGCAAAACCACCTTCGACTTGGAGCAATTATAGGAAAATGCTTTTCCACAATACAGAAGACTACACTTTGGAATAGATTCAGAAACATCTTCGAATCGAAGAGGAATCTCGTAATCGAGAAAATAAAGGAAATCTGTCCAAAAGTGATGTTCAGGTTGTGGAAAAGGGAAACCAGAGTACTAATACTAGTAAAAAGCGCAGTTCTGATGAAAAGCCACCTGCAAATAACAAAAAGAAGAAGAAAAATAGGAAATGCTATAATTGTGGCAAAAAGGGACATTATGCTAGAGAATGTTGTGCCCCAAAGAAAGCTGCCAATATGGTAGAAGAAGAACTTGTAGCCATGGTTACCGAAATAAATATGGCTGATACATCGGATGGCTGGTGGTTTGATTCTGGAGCAACTGTTCATGCATGCAAAGACAAGTCGCTATTCAAAACCTATGAAGTCATCAGTGACGGCCAAGAAGTTCAGATGAGGGATCATAGTCGAGCCCAGGTTGTTGGAAAAGGAAGTATCACTATAGATTTTACTTCTGGAAAAGTTGTCACGCTTATCAATGTTCTTCATGTGCCAAACATTAGGAAGAACCTGGTTTCAGTGGACCTTGTCTGCAAGAGAGGAATTCGAGTTGTTTTTGAATCTGATAAAGTCATAATTACAAAAAATGGAATGTTTGTAGGAAATGGATATGGATGTAATGGAATGTATAAACTAAGTATTAATAATACGATTGAGTCATTCAATTTGTGACATGATAGATTAGTACATTTAAACTTCAAATCCATTATAAATATGTGCAAACTCGGTTTAATTAATTCTAGTGGATCCTTCTGTGACAAATGTGAGATATGTTCACAAGCCAAGATCACTAAGAAACTTTTCCCTGGTGTAAACACAAATTCTGAAATTTTAGATTTAGTACATTCCGATATATGTGAACTAAATGGTACTTTGACTCGTGGAGGGAAAAGATATTTCATTACATTTATAGATTATTACTCAAAGTACACCTATGTATATCTTATGAAAAATAAGAATGAAGCATTTGACAAATTTCAGATTTACAAAGTCGAAGTCGAAAACCAAATAAGTAAGAAAATTAAAGTTTTCAGGAGTGATAGAGGGCTGGAATATTTTTCGACTAAATTTGATGATTTCTGTGAAAATAATGGAATCATTCATGATAGAACAACACCCTATACTCCGCAACAAAACAGTATAGCAGAGAGGAAAAATCGAACACTAGTAGAAATGGTAAATTGCATGCTGGTAAAATCTATGTTACCCCTTAATCTATGGGTAGAATCCATAAATACAGCATGTTATTTACATAATAGAATTGTGTCTAGAAAGACAAATGTATGCTCCTATGAACTTTGGAAAAATAGAAGGCCGAATTTGACATATCTGAAAGTATAGGGGTGTTTGGCATATTATAGAGTTCCCGATCCTAAAAGAACTAAATTAGGCCTAAGGGCACAAAGGAGTGTTTTTTTGGATATGCTGAACATAGTAAGGCATACAGACTTCTCGATTTAAGCTCTAATACCATTGTTGAATCCCGTGATGTAGAATTCTTTGAGAATAAGTTTTAGAAAGATTCTAAAATTATTGATAATCCTTCTAATGGCAATAGTGTTGGTGAAAAACAGCCCTGCTCAGAAAACAATTTTCAAACCAATACAAATGCAAATCCATGTGACGAAGGACCAAGAAAATCTAAAAGACAAAGAAAAGAGAAAGAGTTATGTCCAGATTTTATATCTTCACAAGCTCTACTTTTCTTAGTTGATGGAAATAGAGAAAATGTGACCAACAAAACACCCATTGTCCCAAACATTGAAGATGAACCTAAGACTTACAGCGAAGCAATCAACACAAGAGATGCTTCCATTTGGAAGGAAGCAATAAATGATGAGATGGACTCCATAATGTCAAATAAAACTTGGACTTTGGTTGATCTACCACCTGGCTCTAAGCCAATAGGGTGCAAATGGGTTTTTAAAAAAGAAATATGGATCGAACAATATTGTACATACTTTTAAAGCAAGACTAGTTGCTAAAGGGTTTAGACAAAAAGAGGGAGTTGATTATTTTGACACTTATGCTCCAGTAGCACGAGTGAGTTCAATTCGTATTCTAATAGCATTGGCTTCCATATATAATTTACACATTCATCAAATGCATGTGAAAACTGCATTTTTAAATGGAGATATGAATGAAGAATTGTATATGGAGCAGCCAGAAGGATTTGTTCTTCCGGGAAATGAGAGGAAAGTTTGCAAATTGAATAAATCTTTATATGGCTTGAAACAAGCTCCAAAACACTGGCATGAGAAATTTGACTCAACCATACTATCTTTTGGATTTGTTCACAATAGTGCTGATAGATGTGTTTACTCAAAGTTTACAAAGGAGTACAGTGTCATGGTGTTTTTATATGTTGATGATATGATCATATTTTGATCAAATATGATAGGCATCTTAGAGACCAAGGAATATTTATCTTCAATTTATAAAATGAAAGATCTAGGTGAAGTATGTACCATCCTTGGACTCAAAGTGGTAAAACACTCTCATGGATACGCCTTGTGTCAAGCAAACTACATAGAAAAGATGTTATGAAAATTCGAGCATTTAAAATTTAAGGAATATAATATGCCTTTTGATTCGAGTGTTAAATTGGCCAAAAATGATGGAAGGTCAATTGCACAACTTGAGTATGCCAGGGCAATTGGCAGCCTAATGTACCTTATGCATTGCACTAGGCCAAATAAAGCTTATGCAGTATGTAAGTTGAGCAGGTTCCCTAGCAATCCTGGAGGAGAACATTGGAAGGCGATTAATAGAGTATTTGGTTATCTTAAGAAAACCATAGGACTTGCCTTATTTTACAATGATTTTCCAGCAACTTTAGAAGGATACACGGACGCTAGTTGGATTAATGATGCAAAAGACAACTTGTCCACATCAGGTTGGTTGTTTCTTCTCGGAGGAGGTGCTATATCATGGGCTTCCAAGAAACAAACTTGCATATCACATTCGACTATGGAATCAGAATTTATAGCATTAGGTGCTGCAGGTAAAGAGGCTGAGTGGATCCGGGATTTATTGTTAGATATAAAGATATATCCTAAACCCATGCCTCCTGTTTCCTTACATTGTGATAGTCAAGCTACTCTGTCTAGGGCTTAAAGTTACACTTACAATGGAAAATCCAGACATATAAGCTTAAGACATGAATATGTAAGACAATTGATTAAGGATGGAATTATCACAATAATGTATGTAAAGAGTAGTAAGAACTTGGCAGATCCTTTCACAAAAGGCCTACCTAGAGATGTGGTGAAAGGGACATCGATAGAAATGAGATTAAAACTTATAAATAAAATCACAGACAATGGCAACCCAACCTCAAACTATAAATCTACAATACAAGGTTTAAAGGGTAATAACAAGTTGTCTAGAAGTGATTGCAATATGCTAATAAAATTGCCAAGACTGAATTAGCATAAAACACACTACGGTTAGGAGGTTGAAAGCGTTCTTAATGATGTTAGTAAATGTCCGAGTAGTGGGGGCATATATAAAACTTCACTTATATGAATGTAGGAGTGGTGCCGCTCCTCGCGAGAGTTTTTAGGTTTACTCTTTGGATCATTCATGAAACCAGGAATAAACACATGGCCATAATAGTGCTAAGAAGTATCAAGAAATTATTTTAAAATAAATATCACATGTGTATTTAATATATCCGGTATTATTATAAAGAGTGATAAGTTAAAAGCCAAGGCTACCTATTACTCTAATAAAACTTTGGTATATTTATACTAACTGAAGGTTTAAGTCATAAACACCTTCTTATATCCATGTGATATTAAGGTATGTTTCGGGAGATGGATCATTCCTAGGATCAAGATATAATTTAAATGGAGCAATTGTACAATTAAAGTGGGGGATTGTTGAGTATTAAAATGTACAATGAGCAAAGTTAAATTCTATCTTAGTCCCACGTTGCCTAAAATTCCATCAAATGAGTGGTATATATACTAATACTTAAGTTGCATATTAGTTGAATAAAAAGCATGGCATGAATAATATGGGCTTGGCTGGGATGCGCGTGAGCGCACGTGATTTCCAAACACACTTTTCACGCAATTCGCACGCACCCGGGCGGCTACGGGCTTTGGGCCTTCGTGGGCCTAGTTCCTGCCAGGCCAGTTTCGTTTTGGTCCACACGGCTATTACTATTTTGAACAGATGCTGTCGTTGCTTTTTAAATTCAAAAGTAATATCTGTTCGTTTTCAACAGTCATGACCACATGAACGGATATCTGGTTCTCTATAAATGCTGCCACTTCTTCCTCCCGAAAATAACTTCTCTCTCCTATGAAAAAATAATTTCTACTCCGAGGAATTCAGAAATTGCTATCAGCATTCCTCTTCTTCGCTTTGTTGTATCCTGGGAAAAGTATTCGCTGAAACTCTTCAGCAAACTCATTCGAGTGCGGGCGAATAACTTTTTAAGGAAAGTGTCGCTCCATTGATACGCCTCAAAGCTTTTCTACTTTCCACTCTTCCTTATCTGATTTCTAACAATCTTAAAAAGTTATTCCTACAACTATGGAATCCCAGACTAATATGGCATCCATCAAACTGATGAATCAAGACATGATCAAACTTGACCAGTTTGATGGCAATAATTTCACGAGATGGAAAGACAAGATGACTTTTCTGCTCACTACACTCGGACTTTCTTATCTGTTTGATTCAAATCTGCCTCCGCTTCCTCCGCCGACTGCAGCAGATACTGATAATGTAAAGAAGGAGCGCGCTAAACGCACTGAACACACATTGCTTTGTTGAGGCCACATCTTGAACACTCTCTCAGTTCGTCTATATGATTTCTACAAGGAGATGTAGACACCACTTGAAATCTGGAATGCTCTGGAAAATAAATATAAGGTGCAAGAAGAAGGTACAAACAAATTTCTTATTGCTGAATACTTTGATTTTCAAATGGATGATAGTAAACCAATACTCAGTCAAGTTCATGAGCTGCAAGGCATTGTTCACAAACGGGCTACTCTCAATATCAAACTTCCTGAATTGTTCCAAGTTGGTGCAATAATTGCAAAACTACCTTCGACTTGGAGCACTTACAGGAAAATGCTTTTCCACAAAACCGAAGACTACACTTTGGAACAGATTCAGAAACATCTTCGAATCGAAGAGGAATCTCGTAATCGAGAAAATAAAGGAAATCTGTCCAAAAGTGATGTTCAGGTTGTGGAAAAGGGATACCAGAGTACTAATACCAGTAAAAAGCGTTGTTCTGATGAAAAGCCACGTGCAAATAACAAAAAGAAGAAAAATGGGAAATGCTATAACTGTGGCAAAAAGGGACATTATGCTAGAGAATGTGGTGCCCCAAAGAAAGCTGCCAATATGGTAGAAGATGAACTTGTAGCCATGGTTACCGAAATTAATATGGCTGATACATCGGATGGCTGGTGGTTTGATTCTGGAGCAACTGTTCATGTATGCAAGGAAAAGTTGTTATTCAAAACCTATGAAGTCATCAGTGACGGCCAAGAAGTTCAGATGGAGGATCATAGTCGAGCCCAAGTTGTTGGAAAAGTAAGTATCACTCTAGATTTTAATTTTGGGAAAGTTGTCACACTTATCAATGTTCTTCATGTGCCAAGCATTAGTAAGAACCTGGTTTCAGTGGACCTTGTATGTAAGAGTGGATTTCAAGTTGTTTTTGAATCTGATAAAGTCATAATTACAAAAAATGGAATGTTTGTAGGAAAGGGATATGGATGTAATGGAATGTATAAACTAAGTATTAATAAATGTGTTGCTTCTACTTACACCATTGAGTCATTCAATTTGTGGCATGATAGATTAGCACATTTAAACTTCAAATCCATTACAAATATGTGCAAACTCGGTTTAATTAATTCTAGTGGATCCGGCTGTGACACATGTGAGATATGTGCACAAGCCATGATCACTAAGAAACCTTTCCCGGGTGTAAACAGAAATTCTGAAATTTTAGATATAGTACATTCCGATATATGTGAACTAAATGGTACTTTGACTCGTGGAGGGAAAAGATATTTCTTTACATTTATAGATGATTACTCAAAGTACACCAATGTATATCTTATGAAAAATAAGAATGAAGCATTTGACAAATTTCAGATTTACAAAGTCGAAAACCAAATAAGTAAGAAAATTAAAGTTTTTAGGAGTGATAGAGGGTTGGAATATTTTTCTACTGAATTTGTTGATTTCTGTGAAAAGAATGGAATCATTCATGATAGAACAGCACCCTTTACTCCACAACAAAATGGTATAGCAGAGAGGAAAAATTGAACGCTAGTATAAATGGTAAATTGCATGCTGGTAAAATCTATGTTACCCCTTAATCTATGGGGAGAAGCCTTAAATACAGCATGTTATTTACATAATAGAATTGTGTCTAGAAAGACAAATGTATGCCCCTATGAACTTGGGAAAAATAGAAAGTCGAATTTGTCATATCTGAAATTATGGGGGTGTTTGGCTTATTATAGACTTCCCGATCCTAAAAGAACTAAATTAGGCCTAAGGGCACAAAGGAGTGTTTTTGTTGGATATGCTGAACATAGTAAGGCATACAGACTTCTCGATTTAAGATCTAATACCATTGTTGAATCCCGTGATGTAGAATTCTTTGAGCATAAGTTTTACAAAGATTCTAAAATTATTGATAATCCTTCTAATGGCAATAGTGTTGGTGAAAAACAGCCCTGCTCAGAAAACAATTTTCAAACCAATACAAATGCAAATCCATGTGACGAAGCACCAAGAAAATCTAAAAGACAAAGAAAAGAGAAAGAGTTATGTCCAGATTTTATATCTTCACAAGCTCTACTTTTCTTAGTTGATGGAAATAGAGAAAATGTGACCAACAAAACACCCACTGTCCTAAACATTGAAGATGAACCTAAGACTTACAGCGAAGCAATCAACTCAAGAGAAGCTGCCTTTTGGAGGGAAGCAATAAATGATGAGATGGACTCCATAATGTCAAATAAAACTTGGACTTTGGTTGATCTGCCACCTGGCTCTAAGGCAATAGGGTGCAAATGGGTTTTTAAAAAGAAATATGGATCGAACAATATTGTACATACTTTTAAAGCAAGACTAGTTGCTAAAGGTTTCAGACAAAAACAGGGAGTTGATTATTTTGACACTTAGGCTCTAGTAGCACGAGTGAGTTCAATTCGTATTCTAATAGCATTGGCTTCCATATATAATTTACACATTCATCAAATGGATGCGAAAACTGCATTTTTAAATGGAGATATGAATGAAGAATTGTATATGGAGCAACCAGAAGGATTTGTTCTTCCTGGAAGTGAGAGGAAAGTTTGCAAATTGAATAAATCTTTATATGGCTTGAAACAAGCTCCAAAACAGTGGCATGAGAAATTTGACTCAACCATACAATCTTTTGGATTTGTTCACAATAGTGCTGATAGATGTGTTTACTCAAAGTTTACAAAGGAGTACAGTGTCATGGTTTGTTTATATGTTGATGATATGCTCATATTTGGATCAAATATGACAGGCATCTTAGAGACCAAGGAATATTTATCTTCAATTTTTAAAATGAAAGATCTAGGTGAAGTAGATACCATCCTTGGACTCAAAGTGGTAAAACACTCTCATGGATGCGCCTTGTGTCAAGCACGTTACATAGAAAAATGTTATCAAAATTCGAGCATTTAAAATTTAAGGAATATAATACGCCTTTTGATTCGAGTGTTAAATTGGCCGAAAATGATGGAAGGTCAATTGCACAACTTGAGTATGCTTGGGCAATTGGCAGCCTAATGTACCTTATGCATTGCACTAGGCCAGATATAGCTTATGCCGTATGTAAGTTGAGCAGGTTCACTAGCAATCCTGGCGGAGAACATTGGAAGGCGATTAGTAGAGTATTTGGTTAGCTTAAGAAAACCATAGGACTTGACTTATTTTACAATGATTTTCCAGCAACTTTAGAAGGATACACGGACGCTGGTTGGATTAATGATGCAAAAGATAAATTGTCCACATCCGGTTGGTTGTTTCTTCTTGGAAGAGGTGCTATATCATGGGCTTCCAAGAAAC
This sequence comes from Allium sativum, assembly GCA_030737875.1. Taxonomy (NCBI): domain Eukaryota; kingdom Viridiplantae; phylum Streptophyta; class Magnoliopsida; order Asparagales; family Amaryllidaceae; genus Allium; species Allium sativum. The sequence continues at coordinate 18,944,098 of CM060924.1, forward strand.
AAACTTGGATATCACATTCGACTATGAAATCAGAATTTATAGCATTAGCTGCTGCAGGTAAAGAGGCCGAGTGGATCTGGGATTTATTGTTAGATATAAAGATATATCCTAAACCCTTGCCTCCTGTTTCCTTTCATTGTGATAGTCAAGCTACTCTGTCTAGGGCTTACAGTAACACTTACAATGGAAAATCCAGACATATAAGCTTAAGACATGAATATGTAAGACAGTTGATTAAGGATGGAATTATCACAATAATGCATGTAAAGACTAGTAAGAACTTGGCAGACCCTTTCACAAAAGGCCTACTTAGAAATGTGGTGAAAGGGACATCGATAGAAATGGGATTAAAACCTATAAATAAAATCACAGACAATGGCAACCCAACCTCAAACTAAAAATCTATAGTACAAGGTTTAAAGGGTAATAACAAGTTGTCTAGAAGTTATTGCAATATGCTAATAAAATTGCCAAGACTGAATTAGCATAAAACACACTACGGTTAGGAGGTTGAAAGCGTTCTTAATGCAGTTAGTAAATGTCCAAGTAGTGGGGGCGTATATAAAAACTTCACCTATATGAATGTAGGAGTGGTGCCGCTCCTCACGGGAGTTTTTAGGTTTACTCTTTGGATCATTCATGAAACCAGGAAGAAAGCACATGGCCATAATAGTGCTAAGAAGTATCAAGAAATTATTTTAAAATAAATATCACATGTGTATTTAATATATCCGGTATTATTATAAAGAGTGATATGTTAAAAGCCAAGGCTACCTATTACTCTGATAAAACTTTGGTATATTTATACTAACTAAAGGTTTAAGTCATAAAAACCTTCTTGTATCCATGTGATATTAAGGTATGTTTCAGGAGACGGATCGTTCCTAGGATCAAGATAAAATTTAAATTGAGCAATTGTACAATTAAAGTGGGGGATTGTTGAGTATTTAAATGTACAATGAGCAAAGTTAAATTCTATCTTGGTCTTACATTGCCTAAAATTCCATCTTATGAGAGGTATATATACTAATACTTAAGTTGCATATTTGTTGAATAAAAAGCATGACATGAATAATATAGGCTTGGCCTGGAATGCGCGTGAGCGCGCGTGATTTCCAAACACACTTATCACGCACTTCGCACGCACCCGCGCGGCTACGGGCTTTGGGCCTTCGTGGGCCTAGTTCCTGCCAGGCCAGTTTCTTTTTGGTCCACACGGCTATTACTATGACAACCCGGATTTTTACAACATGCTAAGACAAGAATCAAGGTAGAATTTAATTATAAAAAATTTGAATCAGGACAAATGGGTTGCGCCATTGCGTTCATCTCGGAAAAATACGCGAAATAGAGTCCGAGTTTTCGAAAATCGGAGTCCGTATGACCCAGTTATGGCCCGTCAAAGTTTTCAAAAAAATTCAAATTCAAAAACAGTTTGAAATTCGAATCTGGAGCCAAACGAACTGGGCGGGAAAATTCCCGCCCAAGCCCCAGGTCGACTGGGGTGTCTACTGGGGAGTCGACATGCCCAGGGGGCAGGTCGACTGCCCAGTCGACACGGGTGTCGACCTGGGTGGTCCGACCACTTTGGCCTGGGTGCACCTGCTTGGCCTTGTGCTCTGTTCTGATGGCCTGTGACGGATTTTGAGGGTTCAGATCTAACCTAGGGTTTATTCTACGGCCTAAACTACTCCTATCTCTATAAAAAGTCCCCTAGACCAAGCTTAAACCCTCACAAATCACTCTTGCAACGAAGTGCTGCCCAAATCTCCATTGATCATGGCCTCCATCTCCAACTCCAAGAGACTATGCACTCAAACAAGATCCGAATCAAAGGTTCTAGCTTGCTACATCAAATCAAGGGAGTGGATCAACGTTGCTGCGCAAATTTCATGACGATTCTTCATCAAAGGAGCCACCTTTCTTCGTCAAGACGATGCATGATCCTTCCCTAAGCCTCGCTATGTAAGTTCTAGCTACTTGTAGATTCTAATGGTGGTTCTCATGTGACATGGAATAAAATACGATGAAACATAAGTATGCTATCTTATGTGAACCTAATTTTGCCCCTTTTCTATGATCTATGACCTTGGGCTAAGTTTTAGCGACTTAATCATGCCACTCATGTTATGTTTAACCTAGTTTATCTTGCAAGTTTGAATCTTAATCTATGGAATGTTAGCATGAACCTTTGTGAACCATTTGACTTGTGAAACACTGGCAAAGACTTGACTTTGGGGCTTATGCATGTAAATGAACCCAAACCCCTTATGTTATCATGCATTTTTGTGTCCAAATTCCCTTATGATACTATGCATGTTTGTAGCCAAATTCCCTTATGATACTATGCATGTTTGCGGCCAATCCCTTTTCGGCATCGTGCATGTTTTGAGGCCAATATGTAGCATAGTATCCTTACTATGTTGACTCGCTTTTACTTGGGTTGGAAACACGATTTGGGGTAGGTTAGACGAGCGTGATTATGACATGATAATTTGACATGGGATGTCATGAAAATACGACACTCATAATACACCTAAATGTGGACATGACATGTGGGGGTAAACATGGGACTTGAAACTAGACACGTATGGGTTGTAAGTGTAATATGACACTAGACCAAACATGAAAGTGGCCAACTCGAGGTTGGGTTGAGTTTGTAGCATAAATCTACCCGGACCCGCCCGGCTTAACTAGTGGCTACAAACAATACGACCCAATGTGAGTAGTTGGTCATATAGCACTTAAAACCCGAGGTTAGACTAGGTTATGGTGTAAAGCTACCCGGACCCGCCCGGCTTAACTAGTAACCACAACAAAGTCTAATGTGAGAGATTGAGGTGCATTAATCTAATTAATGCCACATGAAAAGGTTAAGTAATTTTGACTAATGACACTTAACCGATATGACACGAATGGTTAGGTTAAGTTAAACCGGACTTGATTTCTTAATGACACTTAACCATATAAGACAATTAGGGGATGGAGTTAAGTAATTTACACTTAACTAATCCGATTTGGTAATTAGATGGGGTTAAGTAACTTAGACTTAACTAATCTAAACACGGTAATTAGATGGGGTTAAGTAACTTAGACTTAACTAATCTAAACACGGTAATTAGATGGGGTTAAGTAACTTAAACTTAACTAATCTAAACACGATAATTAGATGGAGTTAAGTAACCTACACTTAACTAATCTAAACACGGTAATTCGATGAGGTTAAGTTAAACACTTAACCAATCTAAACTTGGTAATTCAATGAGGTTAAGTAACTAATACTTCACCAACTTGACATGATAATTTAATGGGGTTAAGTAACTTATACTTAACCAATTATACATGATGATTTGATGAGGTTAAGTAACCTATACTTAACCAATCTAATATGCGGACCTGATAGGTTTAAGTCACAAGACCTTTTTAAATATACTTAACCATTGTAATACGATTAGTGGATGGGGTTAAGCTAACCCATACTTAACCAATCCGACTCGATTATCTGATGGGATTAAGATAATCTATGCTTAATCAATCTAACATGATAATTTGATAGGGTTAAGACAAACCAATACTTAACCAATTTGACATAAGAGTTGTAGGGCTAAGCCTTGAACTTGAACACTTAGCCGATTATGACATGGTTGGTAGGCGGGTTAAGTCATAGTCTTGAATAACAACACTTAACCCAATAGACAAAACCCTAGTTAGTGGAACTAGGTAGAAAATCGTAGTTAATCAAGGATAACGGGAAAAGAAGCTAAGTGGTAAACCTTAGTTAAGAACAACTAAGTAATAATTCTTAGCCAAGGACATGGGACTAGTTCATAAATAGATGAGTAACCTGATACGGTAGGTCATCGCTTAGTATACGAGGAGGAGCAACTTATCTGACTTAGATAAAAAGCTCCAGCGAACTGGGTGACGAAGCGGTAGCTTCGGAGGACGTGAGGGTACTCTTGGTATCCCTCTGTGAGGTGGCAGATGGTCCATGAAACCTGGCCTCACAGAGGTTAAGGTCTGCGGTAGAAGAGCCAAGGGTATGCCTTGGTTGTTGTGCGAGAAACCTAAAGACGGGGATGGATTAGCGTGGAGTCAACGATACTTGATTTTTTCCTTGGATAGCGCGTCGTCGACTACCTACCATCTTTAGTCAATCTTGTACGAAGGGAAAGGCAGAGAACTCCCAACAGACCATGTTCTTGCTATCGAGTCATGGGTGAGGTTGGCCCATAGGGAAGTGGGGCTATTGTGGGGCCAGGATGTAGTTCTCATACATGATTTTTCTTTGATTGCCTTTCAGTAGTTGAGGGAGGGGTCACGTGGGACCATAGCCACGAATACAAAAACAGACCTTGATATTTGCATCGGCAGATGACTTAAAGCTCCCGACCGAGTTCCGTATTTCTCGATTTGCCCTGGCACGGAACTCGGATGGCACATTGAGATACATGTGCGTCTAGACATGGAAAACGATTCACGATATATACGTGGGACAAAGGGCGTGGTTGACGGGTGGCATAATCCCTAGTGGCCCTAGGTGGCTTGAACCCAAACCGAGACACGGAAACGTTCATTAGGTAGCATAATCCCTAGTGGTCCTAGGTGGCATAAATCCGAAGTGAACACGCGATAGTTCATGGTAAGAAAACATAACCAGATCAAGGGTAGCAGTCCAAAACAACTTCAAGGATAAAATGGTACTACGTTGAGGTGGTATAGATTTACATGGGAAAGCCCGTACGGCCTACGGCAAAGGACTGAACTTATACATGGAAAGAAACATACAAGTTGGGAAAACCTACATATGCTATATATTAGGTTGTCATGGACCATTACATGACATTGGGCAAGGGACATTCATAGTTAACACATGACGCGGGTTGGGATACTAGTACGAGAGGTGCAGAGCAAATATACGTGATAAATACCTTGGGAAGTTATACATGATAGATACCTTGGGATATTATACATGATAGATACCGTGGGATGTTATACATGATAGATGCCTTGGGATAGTATACTTGATAGAAACCTGACGATGTGATACCTTGACTTATCTTGACACCGTAGTTTATCATGATACCTTAGTTTATCTTGCTATAGTACCTCATCCGGTTATCTTGGTTTAGCTTATCTATCTTGTCGTCATCCTTATGTTTACTTTCAGTTTATGCATGTCATGTTACTTTTACCTGTTTTTATACTGGAAGTAGATAGGACTTACCAGTCTTTATGACTGACCCCGTTTTGTTTCGCCTCTTTGTCTTCCATCCCCCCCCCCCCCCTAGGTTTTCAGGGAGGAAATGATGTTGTTTAGAACGGACCTCTTATTCTTGAAGGTCATCATGTATAGCTTGGTCTTCTCTTGGCTATGGCTGCTTCACCGATTTATTTTGGGGAATAATTTATGAAAAGGTTTTATGCTTCTTTACTATTGCAAGACAGGTTTTTATGTATTCTGATGTAAAAGGCTTTAGACCTTATTTTATAAGGTAATGAAATTTGTTTTACTTCCGCTGTTTTATATAGGTTCTGTCTTGTAATATTTCTGTGCAAGTTTACCTCGATAATGCTTCACCAAACCTAGTGCATTCCCTTTGTGAGTGACCCTAGCGGAGGTGGGTGTTACATTTGGTATCAGAGCAAAAGGTTACCAGAATGGGCAAAAGTTTTAAAACCTTCTGAAAACTATTTGAAAAACCGTTTACAAAGAAGCATTTTTCAAGAAAAGGTTTTAAAGGCTATTCCCCAAAAGCCATTAGCACTATCCTTTGTTTCCTTGACTGAACCTCTTTTCCTTTCTTTCCTCCATCTGTAGTCACAGTAGTTTTAACTGCGACTAGTCCTTGTCTAGCTACGTAAGTGTTTTCCCGTGCGATGGAGGAAGTTCTCGAGAGACCTGTTACCGAAGTTATAAGAAGGGATAATAAGAGCAAGGATAAAGGACACGAGTTTAAGAATAAGCAACTTGTTCATATGGCTTGATCCACAAAGGAAGATAAGGACAAGATCAGCGAGAGGGCAATGGTATGCTCTCGTTTCTAGCGTACCCATGAGGAATGGTACCGTTTCTGTTAAAGGATTAGGCTTTCTTTTCTATCATCCCGTCCAGACTTTGTATTGATCATCACATCATTTAAGTCTGCTTCGATAGTTAAGTCTCTGCACCTTAGTACTAGCATGGTAGAAGATCCCACTTTAGTCCCAAAATCTGGTTGGAGAGTCGGTCCATTTATTCATGACTTGCTTGGATTTGAGAACGTCTATGCCAAGTGTTGAGATTAGAAGCAATGTTTCTATTGTTGGGCTATGGATGGATTCTAGGGGTAAAGTGGTTATCCAATAAGAGATACCATTCTCGGTTTTGAAAAGAGGGTAGTTAAGCTCTTAACTTGCCTTGGTAATACACTCAAAGTCTCGTATAACCTTTGGGGTTTTGTCATGGTTAGTTACCTAGAATCTCTTGATGCATTTATCGGAAATCTCTGATCCGATCGAGTAACGTTCGCCGATAAGGCGGATGGTTCATTCCGCTTAAGCATGGGGTATAGAAATCACCCTAGTAAATGCACGTGGTAACATGGATTGGCATCGGTAAACGAGATCCAGAATTCACTAGTGAATTTTGGAGAGCTTGCATGAGTACGCAGATATGGTTGGGCCAAGTATACTAGGGAAATAATAAGTGAAACTGGAACGAGAGGCGACAGTGAAATGAGTTCCAACTCATACCTTGGAAATAGGAATCAAGGAGCTACGAAATCATGAAGTCAAAAGGCAGTCAAGGCACAATGGAATTAAGCTCAAGGAAATGCGGCTTAGACGCGCACATCATGTCTCTTTTTAAGAGTACATCTTTGATCCTTGGTCCACCTGTAGAGCTTGCTTGCACGCTATCGCTTGGTGGATATCCTCTCGGTCCTGTTTCCGTTGCAAACCCCGTAAGGAGTTTGTCTTGTTTATCTTCTCGATCTTATCTTGGGAACCTTATATAGAACTCTATGGATGTAAACATGTATTTGAAACATGTTATGATTGATATGGTTGTAAATGGTTGCAAGTGGATGCGCGAATACACATTAGATACTAGATTGACGCGGTCACGTTTCATGTTGCATATGCACGAGTATTTATACTTGTTTATGGATGAAATTGAATGTGTTGTCATGCGGATGTTGCATATGAATGAATGTTTGTGCACACATATAGTGTTTATATGACTAGGACTATTTGCATACATGTTGGACTCATGGCACTAAACATATTTTGCATTAGAAAGATTATTCAGGCCTGATCATTAGCATTTGCTAAGGAGCATATACACACACGTTCTGCATATGTTCACATGGCATTAGAAATCGTCTAAGAACAATGGTTGCCTGTGAATGATGTTTTGAGTAGATGGATGATGGATGGTAGGATACGTTCTTCCTAACTTGGAGATTTCGGGGACGAAATCCTTTAAGTTGGGGAGAATGTGACAACCCGGATTTTTACAACATGCTAAGACAAGAATCAAGGCAGAATTTAATTATAAAAAATCTGAATAAGGAGAAACAGGTTGCGCCATTGCATTCGTCTCGGAAAAATACGCGAAATAGAGTCCGAGTTTTCGAAAATCGGAGTCCGTATGACCCAGTTATGGCCCGTCAAAGTTTTCAGAAAAATTCATATTCAAAAACAGTTTGAAATTCAAATGTGGAGCCAAACGAACTGGGCAGGAAAATTCCAGCCCAAGCCCCAGGTCGACTGGGGTGTCGACAGCGGAGTCGACACGCCCAGGGGGCAGGTCGACTTCCCATTCGACACGGGTGTCGACCTGGGTGGTCCGACCACTTTGGCCTGGGTGCACCTGCTTGGCCTTGTGCTATGTTCTGATGGCCTGTGACGGATTTTGAGGGTTTAGATCTATCCTAGGGTTTATCCTACGGCCTAAACTACTCCTAATCTCTATAAAAAGACCCTTAGACCTAGCTTAAACCCTCACAAATCACTCTTGCAACGAAGTGCTGCCCAAATCTCCATTGATCATAGCTTCCATCTCCAACTCCAAGAGACTATGCACTCAAACAAGATCTGAATCAAAGGTGCTAGCTTGCTACATTAAATCAAGGGAGTGGATCAACGTTGCTATGCAAATTTCATGACGATTCTTCATCAAAGGAGCCACCTTTCATCATCAAGATGATGCATGATCCTTCCCTAAGCCTCACTATGTAAGTTCTAGCTACTTGTAGATTCTAACGGTGGTTCTAATGTGACATGGAAAAAAATACGATGAAACATAAGTATGCTAGCTTATGTGAACCTAATTTTGCCCCTTTTCTATGATCTATGACCTTGGGCTAAGTTTTAGCGACTTAATCATGCCACTCATGTTATGTTTAACCTAGTTTATCTTGCAGGTTTGAATCTTTATCTATGGAATGTTAGCATGAACCTTTGAGAACCATTTGACTTGTGAAACATTGGCAAAGACTTGACTTTGTGGCTTATGCATGTAAATGAACCCAAACCCCTTATGTTATCATCCATGTTTGTGGCCAAATTCCCTTATGATACTATGCATGTTTGTGGCCAAATTACCTTATGATACTATGCATGTTTGTGGCCAAATTCCCTTATGATACTATGCATGTTTGTGGCCAATCCCTTTTTGGCATCGTGCATGTTTTGAGGCCAATATGTAGCATAGTATCCTTACTATGTTTACTCGCTTTTACTTGGGTTGGAAACACGATTTGGGGTAGGTTAGACTAGCGTGATTATGACATGATAATTTGACATGGGATTTCATGAAAATACGACACTCATAAAACACCTAAATGTGGACATGACATGTGGGGTAAACATGGGACTTGAAACTAGACACGTATGGGTTGTAAGTGTAATATGACACTAGACAAAACATGAAAGTGGCCAACTCGAGGTTGGGTTGAGTTTGTAGCATAAATCTACCCGGACCCGCCCGGCATAACTAGTGGCTACAAACAATAGGACCCAATGTGAGTAGTTGGTCATATAGCACTTAAAACCCGAGGTTAGACTAGGTTGTGGTGTAAAGCTACCCGGACCTGCCCGGCTTAACTAGTAACAACAACAAAGTCTAATGTGAGAGGTTGGGGTGCATTAATCTAATTAATGCCACATGAAAAGGTTAAGTAATTTTGACTAATGACACTTAACCGATATGACACAAATGGGTAGGTTAAGTTATACCGGACTTGATTTCTTAATGACACTTAACCATATAAGACAATTAGGGGATGGAGTTAAGTAATTTACACTTAACTAATCCGACTTGGTAATTAGATGGGGTTAAGTAACTTAGACTTAACTAATCTAAACACGGTAATTAGATGAGGTTAAGTAACTTAGACTTAACTAATCTAAACACGGTAATTAGATGGGGTTAAGTAACTTAAACTTAACTAATCTAAACACGATAATTAGATGGGGTTAATTAACCTACACTTAACTAATCTAAACACGGTAATTCGATGAGGTTAAGTTAAACACTTAACCAATCTAAACTTGGTAATTCAATGAGGTTAAGTAATTAATACTTAACCAACTTGACATGATAATTTAATGGGGTTAAGTAACTTATACTTAACCAATTATATATGATGATTTGATGAGGTTAAGTAACCTATAATTAACCAATCTAATATGCGGACCTGATAGGGTTAAGTCACAAGACCTTTTTAAATATACTTAACCATTGTAATACGATTAGTGGATGGGGTTAAGCTAACCCATACTTGACCAATCCGACTCGATAATCTGATGGGATTAAGATAATCTATGCTTAATCAATCTAACACGATAATTTGATAGGGTGAAGACAAACCAATACTTAACCAATTTGACATACGAGTTGTAGGGCTAAGCCTTGAACTTGAACACTTAGCCGATTATGACATGGTTGGTAGGCGGGTTAAGTCATGGGCTTGAATAACAACACTTAACCCAATAGACAAAACCCTAGTTAGAGGAACTAGGTAGAAAATCGTAGTTAATCAAGGATAATGGGAAAAGAAGCTAAGTGGTAAACCTTAGTTAAGAATAACTAAGTAATAATTCTTAGCCAAGGACATGGGACTAGTTCATAAATAGATGAGTAACCTGATACGGTAGGTCATCGCTTAGTATACGAGGAGGAGCAACTTATCTGACTTGGATAAAAAGCTCCCGCGAACTGGGTGACGAAGCGGTAGCTTCGGGGGACGTGAGGGTACTCTTGGTATCCCTCTGTGAGGTGGCAGATGGTCCATGAAACCTGTCCTCACATAGGTTAAGGTCTGTGGTAGAAGAGCCAAGCGTATGCCTTGTTTGCTGTGCGAGCAACCTAAAGACGGGGATGGATTAGCGTGGAGTCGACGATACTTGATTTTTGCCTTGGATAGCGCGTCGTCGACTACCTACCATCTTTAGTCAATCGTGTACGAACGGAAAGGCAGAGAACTCCCAACATACCATGTTCTTGCTATCGAGTCATGGGTGAGGTTGGCCCATAGGGAAGTGGGGCTATGTTTACCTCGATAATGCTTCATCAAACCTAGTGCATTCCCTTTGTGAGTGACCCTAGCGGAGGTGGGTGTTACAATTACTATTTTGAACAGATGCTGTCGTTGCTTTTTAAATTCAAAAGTAATATCTGTTCGTTTTCAACAGTCATGACCACATGAACGGATATCTGGTTCTCTATATATGTTTCCTCTTCTTCCTTCCGAAAACTAACTTTTCTCTCCTCTGAAAAAATAATATCTACTCCGAGGAATTCAGAAATTGTTGTCTACATTCCTCTTCTTCGCTTTGCTGTATCCTGGGAAAAGTATTCGCTGAAACTCTTCAGCAAACTCATTCGAGTGAGGGCGAATAACTTTTTAAGGAAAGTGTCGCTCCATTGATACGCCTCAAAGCTTTTCTACTTTCCACTCTTCCTTATCTGATTTCTAACAATCTTAAAAAGTTATTCCTACAACTATGGAATCCCAGACTAGTATGGCATCCATCAAACTTATGAATCAAGACATGATCAAACTTGACCAGTTTGATGGCAATAATTTCACGAGATGGCAAGACAAGATGACTTTTCTGCTCACTGCACTCGAACTTTCTTACCTGCTTGATTCAAATCTGCCTCGTCTTCCTCCGCCGACTGTAGCAGATACTGATAATGTAAAGAAGGAGCGCGCTAAACGCACTGAACACACATTGCTTTGTCGAGGCCACATCTTGAACACTCTCTCAGATCGTCTATATGATTTCTACAAGGAGATGAAGACACCACTTGAAATCTGGAATGCTCTGGAAAATAAATATAAGGTTCAAGAAGAAGGTACAAACAAATTTCTTATTGCTGAATACTTTTATTTTCAAATGGATGATAGTAAACCAATACTCAGTCAAGTTCATGAGTTGCAAGGCATTGTTCACAAACTGGCTACTCTCAATATCAAACTTCCTGAATTGTTCCAAGTTGGTGCAATAATTGCAAAACTACCTTCGACTTGGAGCAATTACAGGAAAATGCTTTTCCACAAAACAGAAGACTACACTTTGGAACAGATTCAGAAACATCTACGAATCGAAGAGGAATCTCTTAATCGAGAAAATAAAGGAAATCTGTCCAAAAGTGATGTTCAGGTTGTGGAAAAGGTAAACCAGAGTACTAATACCAGTAAAAAGCAAAGTTCTGATGAAAAGCCACCTGCAAATAACAAAAAGAAGAAGAAAAATGGGAAATGCTATAACTGTTGCAAAAAGGGACATTATGCTAGAGAATGTCATGCCCCAAAGAAAGCTACCAGTATGGTAGAAGAAGAACTTTTAGCCATGGTTACCGAAATTAATATGGCTGATACATCGGATGGCTGGTGGTTTGATTCTGGAGCAACTGTTCATGTATGCAAGGACAAGTCGCTATTCAAAACCTATGAAGTTATCAGTGACGGCCAAGAATTTCAGATTGGGGATCATAGTCGAGCCCATGTTGTTGGAAAAGGAAGTATCACTCTAGATTTTACTTCTGGAAAAGTTTTCATGCTTATCAATGTTCTTCATGTGCCAAACATTAGGAAGAACCTGGTTTCAGTGGACCTTGTATGCAAGAGAGGATTTCGAGTTGTTTTTGAATCTGATAAAGTCGTAATTACAAAAAATGGAATGTTTGTAGGAAAGGGATATGGATGTAATGGAATGTGTAAACTAAGTATTAATAAATGTGTTGCTTCTCCTTATACCATTGAGTCATTCAAATTGTCGCATGATAGATTAGCAAATTTAAACTTCAAATCCATTACAAATATGTGTAAACTCGGTTTAATTAATTCTAGTGAATCCGGCTGTGACAAATGTGAGATATGTGTACAAGCCAAGATCACTAAGAAACCTTTCCCTGGTGTAAACAGAAATTCTGAAATTTTAAATTTAGTACATTCCGATATATGTGAACTAAATGGTACTTTGACTCATGGAGGGATAAGATATTTCATTACATTTATAGATGATTACTCAAAGTACACCTATGTATATCTTATGAAAAATAAGAATGAAGCATTTGACAAATTTTAGATTTATAAAGTCGAAGTCGAAAACGAAATAAGTAAGAAAATTAAAGTTTTTTGGAGTGATAGGGGGCTGGAATATTTTTCTACTGAATTTGATGATTTCTGTGAAAAGAATGGAATCATTCATGATAGAACAGCACCCTATACTCTGCAACAAAACGGTATAGCAGAGAGGAAAAATCGAACGCTAGTAGAAATGGTAAATTGCATGTTGGTAAAATCTATGTTACACCTTAATCTATGGGGAGAAGCCTTAAATACGACATGTCATTTACATAATAGAATTGTGTCTAGAAAGACAAATGTATGCCCCTATAAACTTTGGAAAAATAGACATCCGTATTTGTCATATCTGAAAGTATGGGGGTGTTTGGCTTATTGTAGAGTTCCCGATCCTAAAAGAACTAAATTAGGCCTAAGGGCACAAAGGAGTGTTTTTGTTGGATATGCTGAACATAGTAAGGCATACAGACTTCTCGATTTAAGCTCTAATACCATTGTTGAATCTCGTGATGTAGAATTCTTTGAGAATAAGTTTTACAAAGATTCTAAAATTATTGATAATCCTTCTAATGGCAATAGTGTTGGTGAAAAACAGCCCTGCTCAGAAAACAATTTTCAAACCAAAACAAATGCAAATCCATGTGACGAAGGACAAAGAAAATCTAAAAGACAAAGAAAAGAGAAAGATTTATGTCTAGATTTTATGTCTTCACAAGCTCTACTTTTCTTAGTTGATGGAAATAGAGAAAATGTGACCAACAAAACACCCATTGTCCTAAACATTGAAGATGAACCTAAGACTTACAGCGAAGCAATCAACTCAAGAGATGCTGCCTTTTGGAGGGAAGCAATAAATGATGAGATGGACTCCATAATGTCAAATAAAACTTGGACTTTGGTTGACCTGCCACCTGGCTCTAAGCCAATAGGGTGCAAATGGGTTTTTAAAAAGAAATATGGATCGAACAATATTGTACATACTTTTAAAGCAAGACTAGTTGCTAAAGGGTTTAGACAAAAAGAGGGAGTTGATTATTTTGACACTTATGCTCCAGTAGCATGAGTGAGTTCAATTCGTATTCTAATAGCATTGGCTTCCATATATAATTTACACATTCATCAAATGGATGTGAAAACTGCATTTTTAAATGGAGATATGAATGAAGAATTGTATATGGAGCAACCAGAAGGATTTGTTCTTCCTGGAAATGAGAGGAAAGTTTGCAAATTGAATAAATCTTTATATGGCTTGAAACAAGCTCCAAAACAGTGGCATGAGAAATTTGACTCAACCATACTATCTTTTGGATATGTTCACAATAGTGCTGATAGATGTGTTTACTCAAAGTTTACAAAAGAGTACAGTGTCATGGTGTGTTTATATATTTATGATATGCTCATATTTGGATCAAATATGACAGGCATCTTAGAGACCAAGGAATATTATCTTCAATTTTTAAAATGAAAGATCTTGGTGAAGTAGATACCATCCTTGGAATCAAAGTGGTAAAACACTCTCATGGATACGCCTTGTGTCAAGCACACTACATAGAAAAGATGTTATCAAAATTCGAGCATTTAAAATTTAAGGAATATAATACGCCTTTTGATTTGAGTGTTAAATTGGCCAAAAATGATGGAAGGTCAATTGCACAACTTGAGTATGCTAGGGCAATTGGCAGCCTAATGTACCTTATGCATTGCACTAGGCCAGATATAGCTTATGCAGTATGTAAGTTGAGCAGGTTCACTAGCAATCCTGGGGGAGAACATTGGAAGACGATTAGTAGAGTATTTGGTTATCTTAAGAAATCCATAGGACTTGCCTTATTTTACAATGATTTTCCATCAACTTTAGAAGGATACACAGACACTAGTTGGATTAATGATGTAAAAGACAACTTGTCCACATCAGGTTGGTTGTTTCTTCTTGGAGGAGGTGCTATATCATGGGCTTCCAAGAAACAAACTAGCATATCACATTCGACTATGGAATCAGAATTTATAGCATTAGCTGCTGCAAGTAAAGAGGCTGAGTGGATCCGGGATTTATTGTTAGATATAAAGATATATCCTAAACCCATGCCTCCTGTTTCCTTACATTGTGATAGTCAAGCTACTCTGTCTAGGGCTTACAGTAACACTTACAACGGAAAATCTAGACATATAAGATCAAGACATGAATATGTAAGACAGTTGATTAAGGATGGAGTTATCACAATAATTTATGTAAAGACTAGTAAGAACTTGGCAGACCCTTTCACAAAAGGCCTACCTAGAGATGTGGTGAAAGGGACATCGATAGAAATGGGATTAAAACTTATAAATAAAATCACAGACAATCGCAATCCAACCTAAGACTAAATATCAATAGTACAAGGTTTAAAGGGTAATAACAAGTTGTCTAGAAGTGATTGCAGTATGCTAATAAAATTGCCAAGACTGAATTAGCATAAAACACACTACGGTTAGGAGGTTGAAAGCGTTCTTAATGAAGTTAGTAAATGTCCAAGTTGTGGGGGCATATATAAAACTTCACCTATATGAATGTCGGAGTGGTGCCGCTCCTCACGAGAGTTTTTAGGTTTACTCTTTGGATCATTCATGAAACCAGGAAGAAAGCACATGTCCATAACAGAGCTAAGAAGTATCAAGAAATTATTTTAAAATAAATATCACATGTGTATTTAATATATCCGGTATTATTATAAAGAGTGATAAGTTAAAAGCCAAGGCTACCTATTACTCTAATAAAACTTTGGTATATTTATACTAACTGAAGGTTTAAGTCATAAACACCTTCTTGTATCCATGTGATATTAAGGTATGTTTCGGGAGATGGATCATTCCTAGGATCAAGGTAAAATTTAAATGGAGAAATTGTACAATTAAAGTGGGGGATTGTTGAGTATTTAAATGTACAATGAGCAAAGTTAAATTCTATCTTAGTCCCATATTGCCTAAAATTCCATCTTATGAGAGGTATATATACTAATACTTAAGTTGCATATTAGTTGAATAAAAAACATGGCATGAATAATATGGGATTGTCCTGGAATGCGCGTGAGCGCGCGTGATTTCCAATGCACTTATCACGCCTTTCGCACGCACCCGCGCGGCTACGGGCTTTGGGCTATCGTGGGCCTAGTTCCTGCCAGGCCAGTTTCGTTTTGGTCCACACGGCTATTACTATTTTGAACTGATGTTGTCGTTGCTTTTTAAATTCAAATGTAATATCTGTTCGTTTTAAACAGTCATGACAACATGAAAGGATATCTGGTTCTCTATATATGCTGCCTCTTCTTCCTCCCGAAAACTAACTTTTCTCTCCTCTGAAAAAATAATTTCTACTCCGAGGAATTCATAAATTGCTGTCTGCATTCATCTTCTTCGCTTTGTTGTATCCTGGGAAAAGTATTCCCTGATACTCTTCTGCAAACTCATTCGAGTGAGGGCGAATAACTTTTTAAGGAAAGTGTCGCTCCATTGATACGCCTCATGGCTTTTCTACCTTCCACTCTTCCTTATCTGATTTCTAGCAGTCTTAAAAAGTTATTCCTACAACTATGAAATCCCAGACTAATATGGCATCCATCAAACTTATGAATCAAGACATGATCAAACTTGACCAGTTTGATGGCAATAATTTCACGAGATGGCAAGACAGGATGACTTTTCTGCTCACTGCACTTGGACTTTCTTATCTGCTTGATTCAAATCTGCCTCCGCTTCCTCCGCCGACTGCAGCAGATACTGATAATGTAAAGAAGGAGCGCGCTAAACGCACTGAACACACATTGCTTTGTCGAGGCCACATCTTGAACACTCTCTCAGATAGTCTATATGATTTCTACAAGGAGATGAAGACACCACTTGAAATCTGGAATGCTCTGGAAAATAAATATAAGGTGCAAGAAGAAGGTACAAACAAATTTCATATTGATGAATACTTTGATTTTCAAATGGATGATAGTAAACCAATACTCAGTCATGTTCATGAGTTGCAAGGCATTGTTCACAAACTAGCTACTCTCAATATCAAACTTCCTGAATTGTTCCAAGTTGGTGCAATAATTGCAAAACTACCTTCGACTTGGAGCAATTACAGGAAAATGCTTTTCCACAAAACAGAAGACTAAACTTTGGAACAGATTCAGAAACATCTTCGAATCGAAGAGGAATCTCGTAATCGAGAAAATAAAGGAAATCTATCCAAAAGTGATGTTCAAGTTGTGGAAAAGGGAAACCAGAGTACTAATACAAGTAAAAAGCGCAGTTCTGATGAAAAGCCACCTGCAAATAACAAAAAGAAGAAGAAAAATGGGAAATGTTATAACTGTGGCAAAAAGGGATATTATGCTAGAGAATGTCGTGCCCCAAAGAAAGCTGCCAATATGGTAGAAGAAGAATTTGTAGCCATGGTTACCGAAATTAATATGGCTGATACATCGGATGGCTGGTGGTTTGATTCTGGAGCAACTGTTCATGTATGCAAGGACAAGTCGCTATTCAAAACCTATGAAGTCATCAGCGACGGCCAAGAAATTCAGATGGGGGATCATAGTCGAGCCTAGGTTGTTGGAAAAGGAAGTATCACTCTAAATTTTACTTCTGGAAAAGTTGTCACGCTTATCAATGTTCTTCATGTGCCAAACATTAGGAAGAGCATGGTTTCAGTGGACCTTGTATGCAATAGAGGATTTCGAGTTGTTTTTGAATCTGATAAAGTCATAATTACAAAAAAAATGGAATGTTTGTAGGAAAGGGATATGGATTTAATGGAATGTATAAACTAAGTATTAATAAATGTGTTGCTTCTACTTATACCATTGAGTCATTCAATTTGTGGCATGATAGATTAGCACATTTAAACTTCAAATCCGTTACAAATATGTGCAAACTCAGTTTAATTAATTCTAGTGGATCTGGCTGTGACAAATGTGAGATATGTGCACAAGCCAAGATCACTAAGAAACCTTTCCCTGGTGTAAAAAGAAATTCTGAAATTTTAGATTTAGTACATTCTGATATATGTGAACTAAATGGTACTTTGACTCGTGGAGGGAAAAGATATTTCATTACATTTATAGATGATTACTCAAAGTACACCTATTTATATCTTATGAAAAATAAGAATGAAGCATTTGACAAATTTCAGATTTACAAAGTCGAAGTCGAAAACCAAATAAGTAAGAAAATTAAAGTTTTTAGGAGTGATAGAGGGCTGGAATATTTTCTACTGAATTTGATGATTTCCGTGAAAAGAATGGAATCATTCATGATGGAACAGCACCCTATACTCCGCAACAAAACGGTATAGCAGAGAGGAAATTTTGAACGCTAGAAGAAATGGTAAATTGCATGCTGGTAAAATCTATGTTACCCTTAATCTATGGGGAGAAGACTTAAATACAGCATGCTATTTACATAATAGAATTGTGTCTAGAAAGACAAATGTATGCCCCTATGAAGTTTGGAAAAATAGAAAGCCGAATTTGTCATATCTGAAAGTATGGGGGTGTTTGGCTTATTATAGAGTTTTCGATCCTAAAAGAACTAAATTAGGCCTAAGGGCACAAAGCAGTGTTTTTGTTGGATATGCTGAACATAGTAAGGCATACAGACTTCTCGATTTAAGCTCTAATACCATTGTTGAATCCCGTGATGTAGAATTCTTTGAGAATAAGTTTTACAAAGATTCTAAAACTATTGATAATCCTTCTAATAGCAATAGTGTTGGTGAAAAACAGACCTGCTCAGAAAACAATTTTCAAACCAATACAAATGCAAATCCATGTGACGAAGGAACAAGAAAATCTAAAAGACAAAGAAAAGAGAAAGAGTTATGTCCAGATTTTATATCTTCACAAGATCTACTTTTCTTAGTTGATGGAAATAGAGAAAATGTGACCAACAAAACACCCATTTTCCTAAACATTGAAGATGAAACTAAAACTTACAGCGAAGCAATCAACTCAAGAGATGCTGCCTTTTGGAGGGAAGCAATAAATGAAGAGATGGACTCCATAATGTCAAATAAAACTTGGACTTTGGTTGATCTGCCACCTGGCTCTAAGCCAATAGGGTGCAAATGGTTTTTAAAAGGAAATATGGATCGAACAATATTGTGCATACTTTTAAAGCAAGACTAGTTGCTAAAGGGTTTAGACAAAATTAGGGAGTTGATTATTTTGGCACTTATGCTCCAGTAGCATGAGTGAGTTCAATTCGTATTCTAATAGCATTGGCTTCCATATATAATTTACACATTCATCAAATGGATGTGAAAACTGCATTTTTAAATGGAGATATGAATGAAGAATTGTATATGGAGCAACCAGAAGGATTTGTTCTTCCTGGAAATGAGAGGAAAGTTTGCAAATTGAATAAATCTTTATATGGCTTGAAACAAGCTCCAAAACAGTGGCATGAGAAATTTGACTCAACCATACTATCTTTTGGATTTGTTCACAATAGTGCAGATAGATGTGTTTACTCAAAGTTTACAAAGGAGTACAGTGTCATGGTGTGTTTATATGTTCATGATATGCTCATATTTGGATCAAATATGACAGGCATCTTGGATACCAAGGAATATTTATCTTCAATTTTTAAAATGAAAGATCTTGGTGAAGTAGATACCATCCTTGGACTCAAAGTGGTAAAACACTCTCATGGATACGCCTTGTGTCAAGCACACTACATAGAAAAGATGTTATCAAAAATCGAGCATTTAAAATTAAAGGAATATAATACGCCTTTTGATTCGAGTGTTAAATTGGCCAAAAATGATGGATGGTCAATTGCACAACTTGAGTATGTTAGGGCAATTGGCTGCCTAATGTACCTTATGCATTGCACTAGGCCAGATATAGCTTACGTAGTATGTAAGTTGAGCAGGTTCACTAGCAATCCTGGCGGAGAACATTGGAAGGCGATTAGTAGAGTACTTGGTTATCTTAAGTAAACCATAGGGCTTGCCTTATTTTACAATGATTTTCCAGCAAATTTAGAAGGATACACAGACGCTTGTTGGATAAATGATGCAAAAGACAACTTTTCCACATCAGGTTGGTTGTTTCTTCTTGGAGGAGGTGCTATACCATGGGCTTCCAAGAAACAAACTTGCATATCACATTCGACAATGGAATCAGAATTTATAGCATTAGCTGTTGCAGGTAAAGAGGCTGAGTGGATCTGGGATTTATTCTTATATATAAAGATATATCCTAAACCCGTGCCTCCTGTTTCCTTACATTGTGATAGTCAAGCTACTATGTCTAGGGCTTAGAGTAACACTTACAATGGAAAATCCAGACATATAAGCTTAAGACATGAATATGTAAGACAGTTGATTAAGGATGAAATTATCACAATAATGTATGTAAAGACTAGTAAGAACTTGGCAGACCCTTTCACAAAAGGCCTACCTAGAGATGTGGTGAAAGGGACATCGATAGAAATGGGATTAAAACCTATAAATAAAATCACAGATAATGGCAACCCAACCTTAAACTAAAAATCTATAGTATAAGGTTTAAAGGGTAATAACAAGTTGTCTAGAAGTGATTGCAATATGCTAATAAAATTGCCAAGACTGAATTAGCATAAAACACACTACGGTTAGGGGGTTCAAAGCGTTCTTAATGAAGTTAGTAAATGTCCAAGTAGTAGGGGCATATATAAAACTTCACCTATATGAATGCAGGAGTGGTGCCGCTCCTCACGAGAGTTTTTAGGTTTACTCTTTGGATCATTCATGAAACCAGGAAGAAAGCACATGGCCATAATAGTGCTAAGAAGTATCAAGAAATTATTTTAAAATAAATATCACATGTGTATTTATATATCCGGTATTATTATAAAGAGTGATAAGTTAAAAGCCAAGGCTACCTATTACTCTAATAAAACTTTGGTATATTTATACTAACTGAAGGTTTAAGTCATAAACAACTTCTTGTATCCATGTGATATTAAGGTATGTTTCGGGAGATGGATCATTCCTAGGATCAATATAAAATTAAATGGAGCAATTGTACAATTAAAGTGGGGGATTTTTGAGTATTTAAATGTACAGTAAGAAAAGTTAAATTCTATCTTAGTCCCACATTGCCTAAAATTCCATCTTATGAGAGGTATATATACTAATACTTAAGTTGCATATTAGTTGAATAAAAAGCATGGCATGAATAATATGGGCTTGGCCTGGAATGCGCGTGAGCGCGCGTGATTTCCAAACGCACTTATCACGCACTTCGCACGCACCCGCGCGGCTACGGGCTTTAGGCCTTCGTGGGCCTAGTTCCTGCTAGGCCAGTTTCGTTTTGGTCCACACGACTATTACTATTTTGAACAGATGTTGTCGTTGCTTTTTAAATTCAAAAGTAATATCTGTTCGTTTTCAACAGTCATGACCACATGAACGGATATATGGTTCTCTATATATGCTGCCTCTTCTTCCTCCCGAAAACTAACTTTTCTCTCCTCTAAAAAAATAATTTCTACTCCGAGGAATTCAGAAATTGTTGTCTGCATTCCTCTTCTTCGCTTTGTTGTATTCTGGGAAAAGTATTCGCTGAAACTCTTCAGCAAACTCATTCGAGTGAGGGCGAATAACTTTTTAAGGAAAGTGTCGCTCCATTGATACGCCTCAAAGCTTTTCCACTTTCCACTCTTCCTTATTTGATTTCTAACAACATCCAACCTTTTTTAAGGTATTATATTTGCAAGGGGTACCGTGCATGATTAGTTCTACATGCTCAATTTCAAAATGTTCTTAATACGTTGGTTCTTGATAATGAGTAGTTTAAGTTTATATAATTATTATCATCACTGTTAATATTCTTTTTAAATATGCATATCCTAAAAACACATTGTGCGCAACACGACTTCTCATTCACAATTAATAATAATATTATTTGGACATGAATGTGAAAATGGTATTAGATTATATGTATTTTGAATCTCATAATTGATTAAACGTGACCCGTGTTCGTAACTCTACAATGATATATAAAATTATGCCAAAGGTCTTTTGGTGTGTGAATGCATCTATAGTTCAACACTCCATGCATTCAATCAGTATTTTAAAGACCCTACCCAATCTCGGTTCGATCGCGGTTAATCTTCGACCTTAGAGCGTCATGGGTCTGAAAATGAAATAACTTTACACGTGCACAAACCCGCGGTTTAACTTCAAAACCCTGTAAAAACCTCTAGACCAACCTATTTAAACCTCATGATTCTTCAAATTTAAGAAAAAATAATCGCTTCGCTCTTCATTTTTTAACGTAATAAATTCAACAAATGATTTCATAGCAATTGTCATTAAATTTTGGATGATATAATTCATTATCATGTACATTTTACGAACTATTATTGAACTAATCATTTTTCATTATAAGAAATTAGTAAATTTACAACTTTGCTATGATAAGTTATTGTATAATTATTCCAATTAGGTTGTGTATAACATACTACATGATAAGTTGGTCGAAGGAGAAAATTGAACCCATGACCTTTTGGATCGTGCCAAAGTGTCCAACTAGTTTGGACACCTGTATTTATCATAATTGGTTAAATTCTATCTATATTTAAACTAATTTTACGTTTAAACTAGAAAAATAGAAATAAACTATCAACGCGATTCGCACGGCCTGGCCGGTTGAATCGTGAAAACCTTACATCTTGCACTACTACGGTTTTGACTTACAGTTCTTCACAACTATGCATTCAATACTTCAACCTGCTCATTTCTGTTTATGAAGCATGCAATCACCTTCCATCATCTCTCTTTTCCATCATTTATTGCATTCACTCTGGCCATTCAATATCTCTGTTTCTTTTCTGGCAGAGCTTCACTAATGGCCTATTCTCCAAGCATGCCACAAGCCACTGTTTCATGTCCACCTATGCAGTTGATCCTTCATTCTCATGTCTTATGTCTGACGTGATTCACTACTCTGTACTTCATTTTTAGCTATTTGAAATTCCTTTTTCTTCGTGTGGCTAGGATTATGAAATACATGCATAGTGGAAATATTAAAGTTTTTATCTGTCGGCCCATCAAATCCTATAGACTATCAGCATACATTTTCTGTCTTTCCTGTGCCACTTTCATCTTGTGCCTTATCAATTCTATTTTAGCAGTTGTTTCCTTAATGTATTATGGTCCCAATAGAATTCCTTCACCTCCATCCATCGAAAATGCTGGTGAAGAGCAAGTTTTTCCATATAATGCCTCAAAGGGAGCCATCCCAATACTAAATTGATGACTGCTATTATAAGTGAACTCAGCTAAATGTAAATACTCCTCCCAATGGCCACCAAAATCTAATACACATGCTCTAAGCAAATCCTCCAACACTTTGTTTATGATTTCTATTTTCCCATCTGTTTGTGGGTGGTAAGCAGTGATCAAGCTTAATTCAACACCCAATGCTTCCTGAAAACTACCCCAAAAATTGGATGTAAACAAAGCATCCCTGTCACTTATTATGTTTTTAAGTACCCCGTGTAATCTTACTACTTCTTTGAGAAATAATTATGCCAATTTTGGAGCAGTTATATTTGATTTCAACTGGGATAAAATGAGCTGATTTGGTAAGTCTATCTACACAACCCATATACGATCATTTCCTCTTTTCGATTTAGGGAATCCTATAATAAAATCCATGGAGATACTTTCCCATTTCCACATGGGTACTTCTAAAGGGTGAAACATGCCTGAAGGTTTTTGGTAATTTGCTTTTACCTGTTGGCATACTAGACATTGTGAAACATATCTCACTACATCACTCTTCATACCCCTCCACTTGTAACTTCTTTTTAAATCATGGTACATTTTCTTCCCTCCTGGATGAATTGTATACTTTGTTCTATGATGCTCATCCATCACTTCTTTCTTAATCTCTTTTAAATCTGATACACACATTTTCCCTTTGAAATTTAAATACCCTTCTTTACTTAATGAAATTTTTTCCACTTCTTTCCCCTCTGCTAATTGGATCTTCTTTTCCTTTAAATGGGTATCTTGATCTTGCAGTGGCCCTATTTTATCTCTCATAACTGGCTTTACAGTTATCATGCTCAATTTCCCATAATCATGTTCTTCTTTTGATTCTTTTCTCTCAATTATTTCATCTGCTTCACCCAAAACTGCTAGGGATTTAAATTCTTCTATCATTAAATTAGACAATCTAACCTGTTGTCTAATTAATGCATCAGCAACCTTGTTTGCTTTACCTGGAGTATACAGGATATCCAAATCATATGCAGCGAAGAATTCAACCCGCCTATGTTGTCTCATATTTAAGTCTTTTTGTGAAAAAAAATACTTTAAGGATTTTTGATCAGTGTATAAATTAAATTTGCTTCCTAATAAATAGTGTCTCCACAATTTCAAAGCATACACTACAGCTGCAAGCTCAAGATCATGGGTTGCATACCTAGTTTCATTTGGTTTAAGCTGCCTAGATGCATATGCAATTACCTGTCCATGTTGCATTAACACAGCCCCTAAACCAGAACCAATAGCATCAGTATGCACTACCAACCCTTCATTTCCTTTTGGAACTTGCAATATTGGTGCTTCTATCAAAGCTTGCTTTAATTTCTCAAAAGCTTGATCACACTTTTCTGTCCATATGTATGAAAGGATGATCCTTTCTGGTTAGCATTGTCAAAGGTATTGCCACTCTTGAAAAATCTTTTATAAACCTCCTGTAATATCCAGCCATGCCTAAGAAAGATCTGACTTTAGTCACTGTCCTTGGCTTTTGCCATGTTTGCACTGCTAACACTTTCTGAGGATCCACCGCAATGCCTTCCTTTGATATGATATGTCCTAAGAAAATTACTTGAGACTGCCAGAAAACACACTTTGTAAAGTTTTCTTTTAATTCATGTTGTCTTAATCTGGTTAGAACAAAGTGTAAATGCTCTTCATGGTCTTCTTTAGATTTTGAATAAATCAGGATATCATCTATGAACACTAAGACAAATTTACCTAAATAATCTCTAAAAGTTCTATTCACTAAATCAACAAAGTAGGAAGGGGCATTAATTAAACCAAATGGCATTACTAGGTATTCATAAAGCCCATACCTAGTATTAAAAGCAGTATATTTGATACTTTCTTCCTCCACTTTCATCTGATGGAAGCCTGATGCCAAATCTAGCCTACTGAAAACCTTTGCCCCATTTAATTGGTCAAATAAATCATTAATTCTTGGAAGTGGGTATTTATTTTTAATTGTTACTTTGTTTAGTTCCCTGTAATCAATAAACATTCTCAGTGATCCATCCTGCTTTTTAACAAAGACAACTGGGGAACCCCAGCAAGAACTGCTAGGTCTTATAAACCCCTTTCTCTCTAAATCCTCAAGTTGTTGTTTAAGCTCAATTAATTCTTTAGGCCCATTCTAGTTGGTTTCTAATTTATATGACTTGCTTCTGGAACTAATCTAATTTGGAATTCCACTAGCCTCACTTGTGGAAACCCTTTTACTTCTTCAAATACATCGGGGTATTGGCTAACTATTGGTATGCATTCTAATTTTATCATATTATCATCCCCATCCATTTCCCAAACATTTCCTGATCCAGACTTAATGGTCTCACACTCAATGGTTATTCTTTTGTTATTTGAATTTATCAAAGAAATGGTGAACTGTTCTAGATTGATTACTGCCTTGTGTTTTTGTAGCCAATTAACACCGAAAATTAACCCAATTCCAGGATATTTTAGGACATGTAAATCTGCTAAAAATATATGACCTCCTATTTTCACTTTTACTCATATGCATCACATTTCTAAAATACATGTACTTCCTAAAGGACTCTTTATATGCAAAGGATTTTGAACATACACGCAAGCAAGTTTCAATTTCTGGGCAACATCATAGGATATCAAAGAGTGAGTAGCCGCTGTATCATATACTACTGGTATGGGTAAATTTTCAATAAAAATTATACCTT
Source organism: Allium sativum (assembly GCA_030737875.1). NCBI lineage: Eukaryota > Viridiplantae > Streptophyta > Magnoliopsida > Asparagales > Amaryllidaceae > Allium > Allium sativum. Next base: position 18,969,657 of record CM060924.1, read on the forward strand.
CTACCTGACCAGCTACTTCCTCCTTTCCCTCCAGAGTCTCCACTTTTGCTGACTTCCTTGGCTCAGGACAGTTCTTTTTAATATAACCCTCTTTCCCACAGTTAAAGCACTTAAATGCTGCCACTTATGCAAATCTACAGGTTGATTTCATATGGCCTTCCTTTCCATAATTGAAACAATAAATTTCTTCTTAGTTTCAGAGGTTGTTCCACTATCCCCTTTCTTTGCATTAGAATCCACTGGTTTATTTTAATAAGGTTGAACCCTTGCTTTTTCCTTGTTATTATTCTTCATATTCCTGAATTTTCCCTTGCATTATCATGTTGTTCAAACTTCAGGGTTAAATCCAAGACCTGATCAATGGTTCTGTCTATATAAGGTAACATAGCCCTGCTTAGGCCTGCATTAAGTCCTTGGATATACCTCCCATTTTTAGCTGTTTCATAAGCTATTAAAACAGTGCCATATTTTGATAGACTCTCGAACTTCTGAGTGTATTCAGTCACACTCATATTGGCCTGTCTAAGCTTGATAAACTCTTCTAGTAAATTGGCTCTTGCAGATGCTGGAACAAACCTTGCTTCCAACATTTCTTTAAACTGGTTCCAAGTGATGTCATTTTCTGCCCTCTCAGCTATCATCACTTCCCACCAGTCCAATGCTACCTCTTTCAATCTTCTTGAAGCAATTTTCCTTTTCCTTTGATCATTTATTTGCATGTCAGCAAATATTCTATCTAAATTTCTCAACCAGGTTTGCACACCCATGACTCCTTCTGTGCCTTCAAATTCCTTTCCTCTTAGATGGGTATAGGTCTTTGGCAACTTGGACAACTCCTCATGGAGGTTTTCAAGCCTTGCTCCTATCCCTTCTCTTACTGCTCATAAATTCTTGAACATTAATCATAGGAGGGTCATTTGAACCCCCTGCTCCTTGATGAGTTACTCTCCCAACCATGGATCTCTAGTAATTCACACTTTTATTGTGTTAGTTATTAACATATCAGAGTAGCTTAACTGTCATCATTATTATATATTTTTTCAAGCATTTTCAAGCAAAACAACCATACAGTCACATGTGTGACCATTATCAAACAAGACAATCATTACAAACATTCAAATGATGCCTATTCTAGCTATGTTTTAATTCTAACCTGGCTCTGATACCAAATGAAATGACCCACTCTTTTAAACCTAATTGTTTGATTAACAATTGCACTGATTTGGTTATCAGAGAACCAGTAGATCACTTTACTTAATAAATTCCCTTATTAAGCCCCCAAGACCACAAACTCACCAGTATAAAAATATTGGTTTGATTGGTTAAGTTTCATTATTTAACATACCTCATTCATATAGACCATAGTTTCATTACACAAATTTTCTTCATTGTTAGAGATGCAAATTCCAGTATTTTAATTGGAACTTAAAATGTCTTTAAGTCCTACTTAAAAGTGAATCTCTGTTCATAAATAAACCATGAATAATGATAGTGCATTTCTTAACAGACTTATATTAGGCTTATTTCACTTTAAAGATGTTCAAAGAAAACAGAGTCTTTGTTATTTGATGATTTGGCTATGTGTGCACATGCACAAGGCGCACACCTGCACCAATCCTAACTTACCAGACATATTGTTAGCTAGGAGGTAATTTATCTGATCCATAAAAAGGATTATTTAGCCTTTTAAGGTCATAAACAGGAAATATACACTATATATACTCAAAGTGACATTCCCTCAAACACTTGGCAAGGTTTATGATGAAATGCATACATAGAAAATATTTAGGGAATTAGTAAAGTAACCCATATTTTAACATAAATATTCCATAGAAATTCCTCTGTAAGTCATATTTATGGTCACCTACAACATATTTCAATGAATATGATACCCATATTTGTGCACTTGGCTATGCACCAGTACATAAGATATACAAGCCTATTCATTTAATATAAAAAGAAGTTATGTATTCATCATAATTGATACCATTTAATCAAAAAAGAGTTTCTTCTTTACTATAAAGACATATTTATACTCTATAAATAATATGAAGGACATAAGAAAGATTTTGGTGGTAAAGTATACACATTGAAACTGTGTAACCACCAACCTTAGTTCATTCATGCTAATATCCCATAATGAGATATAAATTCCCTCATTCATGTACAACTCACATATACCAATACGTATAACAAAAGCTGCTTTTTGTAGGGGTCTCTATTATACCACATACCATGATACAATGGATTACCCATCAATTTAATGATTTTCCAGCATAAAACTAACTACTTTTACTTGTTACTTAGATGTTCATGCAATAAATTTTTCCTCATTCAAACAACAGACAAGTTTCTTTGCTTCTAGTAAATATTGCATATACTTATTTATTCATAGAAACTACTTGAAACTTCCTTAATTAACTGCAGCTAGCCCACTGATTATAGCATCCCACACAGCACTTCTAAGACATCACATTCAAGCCTCATTTTCCTGAATCAATTCCTTAAGCTACCCCGTTGCCAATGAGGTACCCCAAAGATTGGATAAACAATCAAACAGGGTCAGATTTGTAATCTGGTGTGAGTATAAATTAGATGGACATAACATGCTTAAGCAAAAATCCTACCACCCAACAATTTAGACTAATTATGCATATGCAGTTAACACTTAATATCACACAAAGCATATACACATCCCAAAACCCCTCTGTAACAACCCGCAAATTCTGGGCCAGTTTAAAATTTTTATTTTGGCAATTTTAGCGAATTTTGAATATTTAAAATAGATTATTTTAAATAATATCGACGAGAAATTTATTTTGAATAGAATTCGAACGTATATATTATATACGCCGTCGTTAGAATATAAATAATTATATATAATTATAAAAGGAATTGAAAATGGTGCGGTAGTTCGATAATTCGATTTCAAACTTCAATTGAATGTACCGGGTGCAAAACAATCTGGATTTTAGTAAAACCAAAAATGATAGGATCTAATTGATAATATCTTTCCAACGAATCCGAAAAATCAAGATTTCATAGCGGGAATCAAAAGATATGTCCAGTTGAAAATTCTGAATAGTCGCTATGGAATTCAGGCCCTTAAAAATGGACATTTTGCAAACGACCTCGGATTTCGACGAAACTAGTTTTGTTGGGTCCGGGATGTAAATTTATTGCTAGGTTTCAAATTTCATAATTTTCTGAATCAATATGTGAGCGTGGCAAAGGAAAACGCGATTGACCATTTTCAGTTGATTTTATTCGACTGGAAATTGGCCATTTTTCCAACGGTCTCAGAATTCGACGAAACTAGTTTTGTTAGGACCGTATCGTCAATACGAAGCTAGAAAATATTTTTCAGGAATTTTTAGAGTTAGTATGTGACCCCGGTAATTTGAAATGTACGTTTAAAATTCAATATAGTGATTTAAATGTAAGTTTAATGGAAACTGATTCAAACAGTCGAACCAGCCTACGAAACATATCCCATTGTGTTCGGAATGGGGGTGAAACGCTATGGACGACAGGAGGTGGACCTCGTTTAGAGGTCGTATGTAAAAGTCAACTTTTTGCAATTAAAATAATTAAATAAATTATAAATTAAATCTCTCTCCTTATAAACCGCTGGCCCCCCCTTTTTTTCACTTCAGTTCAATCGAAAGAGGAAAAAAAAAAGAAAAAAAAACCCTCGAAGACGACGGAGATGCATCGTCGATCTCCCCTCCCCCTTCCACCACCGCCCCTTCGTCGAGGGCGCCACCAGAGGTCGGCCTCCCAACGCCGCCTCCTTCCCCTCGTTTCCCCCTTCAGACCGACGTGCGAAGCTCCCCTATCGCGAGACCCCCCCAGTCGCGAAGGCAATCCCCTCTGCCCCACCTGACCCAGTCGAGCCAACCCCCTCCGCCTCACCCACCTTTCCTCCTCGACCAGCACCCGCGAGCAGCCACCAATGCCTGATTTTCGGTGAGTTTTTAAATTGTTTTCTTTGGTTATTTAAATTGTTTTCTTTGTTAAATTAAAAACGGAGTTTGTTAAAGTTAAAAACTGAAAATGTTTATGTTTAAAAACTGATTTTTATTTTTATTTTAAAACTAAGAAAGTATAGATTTTTAAAAATAGAGAAAGTTTAGATTTTTTTAAATAGAAAAGACTCGATTTTTATTTAGTTAGCGATTATAAAAATATGATTTTTATATTTTTAAAGTAGTAAAAATATAATCTTTTATATTGTAGAAAGATAAAAATATGATCTTTGCATAGTAGGAACTATAAAAATATAATCTTTATGGGATATAGATGTAAAAATGTGAAAAAGGCGATATTTTAAAATGTGAAAAGGCGATATTTTAAAATGTGAAAAGGCGATATTTTTAAATGTGAAAAGGCGATATTTTTAAATGTGAAAAGGCGAAATTTTTAGATGTAAAAATGCGAAATCTATATTTTTGAAATGGAATTTTATCTATATTGAATGGCATAATAAAATTCGATTTTTATATATTGAATAGCATAGTGAAAATTCGATTTTTATATATTGAATAGCATAGTGAAAATTCGATTTTTAAATATATGAAGTGATTATAAAAATATGATTTTTAAATTGAAAGGGAATAAATAAAATTGTGATTTTATTTTAAAGATATCAGTATATAAAAATGTGATTTTTACATATGTAGTGAAAGCGGGCAACGAAAGCGACAAAAGGCAAGAACTATGAAGATTTCTATCAAAGAAGAGTCAAGATGATTAGATAGCTATCTGTGAGAATTTCTCACCTTTCAATTTCATTTTCTAGTTATATATATATATACTAGGATGCAGACGGTGCTTAGTAGCACCCGACACAATCGTCCACAGACCATGGACTTGTTTGTTTGGTTGCATAAATTAGTAAGATGATTTGATTTGAATTTGGTTGTTTGGTGAATTTGATTGATGTGTGAATGGCGTGGGCCTTCACTAGACCGGGGGTAAGGCTAGGCCTCGTCCCGTTTCTAGTATCGTGCCGTTATGCCGCCGAGATTTTCTAAAATATGTTAGAAAAATAAAAATATCATTTTATTGAATAAATGAATTGAATAGAAATTCTTATGTTGAGATAAAATATTTTCTCGTTAAAAATATAATTTTTAACGTGGAAATAAAATAAGATAAAATATTCATTTACAAACCGGACGGTTTGTTTATGTACACCTATTTGAATGACATTGATTGGGACGATAAATTTTACACATCGCCCAACTGCACAAATAAAATATTTGTTTGATTGTTTGAAACCCCACACGGGTGTTGGGATGAAATATGAAGTTCACTCATCCTAATTGATTAAATATGTCGATCGATTGATTGACAGGCTGTTATAAGCGTTAGATATCTATATTTGATGCTTATACAGTGTAGTGCACTTTGGTTGATGGTTGATTATTTTTCAATGCTATTATATACATGTGTTGTATGAAAATCCATATAATTAACTTTATATGGTAATTGATTGGGCCTCATTCCAATTTAGAAAATTAAGAACAATATAAAATAAAGGTTCATGTGTTGACAGCACTCATCCATTGAGATTGGTCATGTGTTGAACGAAATATTTTGATAATAACAACTATTTTGAAAAAGAAATATTTGAAATAGAAATATTTGAAATAGAAATATTTGAAATAGAAATATTTGAAATAGAAATATTTGAAATAGGAATATTTGAAATAGGAATATTTGAAATAGAAATATTTGAAATAGAAATATTCGAAATGGAATATTTGAAAATATCAATATATGAAGCCGTGTTGATTTGATTGACGCCATTTTGACGTGAACGATATTTATATCGATTTTATTCATTTTAAAATGAATATTGAAAAGTAATTTTGTAATCGAATATTTCGAAATGAAATGAATTGAAAACGATTTCGAAATGAATTGAATTGAAAACGATTTCGAAATGAATTGAATTGAAAACGATTTCGAAATGAAATTAATTGAAAACGATTTCGAAATGAAATGAATTGAAAACGATTTCGAAAGGAAATGAATTGAAAACAACTTCGAATTCGAATTGAATTTAAAACGAATTGAAATGAATTCAAATTGAATTGAAATTTGAATTGAATAGAAATGAATTTTAAAACGAATTTATAAAGAAGAATTCAATTTTGATTTGAATTGAAATAGAAGTTGAAATTGTTTTTGAAACGAATTCCAAACGATTTATATAATTCATTTTAAAATAGAAATCGCCATAATATATACAATATATATATATATTATATATATAATGGCCTGAATAGAACGCGCCGCGCTGCGGTAGTTTGTGAATTTCGACCATTTATTTCAAACAGACATTACGGGAGATCCGACCGTCGGATTCTCCTAAAACTGGAACCGTTGGGTTCGTATCGAAAAGAGCTTTCTAATGAATATTAGAAATTTGAAATCTAAAGGTTAGATTTGGAGATACGTCCAAATCAAATTCGAAAAAGGTCGTTGTAAGTGCAGTTCGATGGCCATTGATGGAAATCGACTGTACGGGCCTTGATAAAATTATTAAAAATAGTAATAATTTATGTAAAATCATAAGAAATGATTTAGAAAGAATTGGGATGAAAAACTCCATATTTGAAAAGATAAAAATAGATTTTTATCGAAATGAACTAGTTTTGAACTAGAAATATAATTCTATTTATTTTTAAATAAATAAATTGGATTTGAAATGGTTTTGAAAATAACCAGAATTTCCAATGATTGCATTGGAGTGGATTTGAATCGAAATTGTCTTCGGAATATTTCGATGTTGGAATTCGGGATTATACAGATGTTGTTATGGAAATTTGAAAGATATATTTATATCGTTATTTCCAATACGACATTTGTTAATCGTAGAATTTGATATTGAATATAAGCCGGGATATTTTCTATTCAGAGCCTTGTATTTAATATCAAATGTGATTTGGGTTTGTCGTGAATGGTGTCTTCATTAACAATGTTCTTGAACCCAGTTGAGAAAAGATTAAATCTGTTTATTTAGATTTAATGAAGTGTACAAATTAAATATTATTTAATTGGAATTGAATTAATATTGATTTTTGGGTTTATCGTGAACAGTGTTTTAAATAACACTCATTCTTTAACCCGATAATTAATGGAATGTGACTTTGGGTTTATCGTGAACCGTGTTTTAAATGACACGGATTCTTTAACCCAGTTAACGATTAAAACTAAGTGGAGTTTTAATGAATCTTTAATTAGATTGAGATGATCGAGAATGGAGTATCACCAGTTTTGCTCCAGGCGATAGTTAAATCTTTAATTAGATTTGAACGTGAAATGGTAATTGAATTTACCGATAACACCGTGGTGTTAGATATGAAGTACTACCAGTTTTACTTCATGGGATGAATAGGTTGGGATTGGGAAATTAAAACGAATGATTACTTCGGTAAGGTTCGCTAATCCCGACTAGTTTTGAATTGATATTCAAAAATAGATTAAAGAATAAATTCAAGAAATTTATCTTGGATAAAATTAATGGGAACCTTTCCACTATGAATGTGAAATTTAGAAACTAACTGTCGGTTAGCTAAGCAGAATGATTTTCTGGATATTGATCTGATGTTGGTTTCGGCCTTCGGGGTTAATATTTGGGGAATTATTCTCTTGATTAATTTACGGTTAATGACTGATGAATTGGAATGAGGCGTATGTTGTGTTTGTGTAACACTTATTTAAAATATACGCGAGTTATTCGGAAAGACCGGGTTTATCCCATTCTGAATAACTGATACAACGATAAGTCGAAGATGAAGACGATGGTCGAAGATCGGAAGTCTTCACGTCGTTTGGGTGATTACTGATGATCTTGATTGGGCTGTACACCCAAGAAGATGGAAACAGTTGGTGATCGTCCAGACGTACTCGGAGATCGATGGATATGCGGGGTACTAGGTGCCTCCGGTTTCGTTTAGACCCAGAACAGACTTGTAAATGGACTGTGTGTCTGACATTGGATTTTAGTCCGTGTGATTGATCTCTATTAAATATATATCTGTTTGGCGGCGGAGAATTTATTCTCTTGCTTAACGCCCTTCTCTGAGACGTACGAGCTCAGGGGTTATATACTGATGGATATCAAACGCATGGAGTGAATTGCCTGTGTGGCATGCCTAAGTGGCAATTGATCGAGGCTTCTGTTGAAAAGCAAAGTCTTGTGGTAATGATCGAAGCATGGCCTTTGTGGCGTAGCTTTGTGTAACGTTTACTTCGCGAGTTTCACACCCGGTATGAACCAAAAACGGGAGAGGACCTCAGGGAGGACATGCGTTTCTTTCTAGCTAGAAGTGGCGTCAGTGGTTTTACACGCCCTGACGAGTTTGACTTATGTGGTTGTTGCTGTTGCGAGGCGCCTCGGATTGATCGGTCGTTCTCGAACCGATGGAGTCATTTAGTTGGCTCATTTACGCCCCAAAGGGCGGAGGAACGTATTGTTCAGGCACTATAATCCACATCGGTGGACCGGCCCTGTCGCTCCAAGGGGCAGTTGCGGCTGTTCCGGAGACATGGGCTAGATTGTCTCGAAGACGGTGAGGACGATCCCTGGCCTCGGTTCATAGATGGAAATCCAATCTTCAAATACGTGACATTTGCGGTTTTATTTGTAGAGCCTAGTATGACGACATAGTGGGATGGGGCGCTTATGCCGTCTATGATTGATACTTATGATTTGAAGTTGCTTTATACACTATGCACTTATAATAGTATCAAACGATTTATTTTAACCGTATCAAGCATTCTTTGGCTGTTATAAGGGAAAACCCTATCCTCGGCTGCGTTGCATTGTGTGATGGGACCTGGGTCTTATAACAGCTTCATTTTTCTTTATTTAGCATTGCGCTGTTATGTTTTATGCACTGGTATTCTTGGGAGGAAACCCGTTCCGTGTTATACGGCGTAGTCCCTTGATTTACCTAACTTTAAAATAAAGATTAACTGTTTTAGTTCTCACACCAGTCCCATGACTGACCTGGTGTTTATTGTTTTGACCTAAACTCTGGGTGCCCTTATTTTGACACGGGCAGCTAGTAGTTTTGGTTTTGCAGATTTATATTCACAGGATCCTGGTTTACAGCTGGAATGATATCCGGAAAGCTTTGTATCCGTATATCTCTTCTAGTTGTGTATTGTATTATTTTCCGCTGCGATGTATTTAAAGGTAATTTAAATCTCTGATATTTCTGTGTAATATTTATTTGTTTATACTCTGTATATTCTTGGAATCTGATGCATTGTTGTTATATACAGTGAAATGTTCTTTTGTATGCGTTCTGTTGTGGCTTGTTCTCGAACTATCCGACGCTTTCCTTTACGGGGAAGTTACGGGTTTTTACAGCCCTCCATACAGGACATTAATCTCCTTAACCCTATGAATATTATAATCCTAGGATAACCAACTGTTTTTACTAATGGATCACTATCCTAAAAACCATGTATTGAACATAAGTGCACACTGTATTTCCCAAATACACAAAGGCATATTAGGCTTATATTAAGCCATATGCATACCTATCTTCCATACCTGAGGATAGATAGATCAACAAAATAGGTGTTTAACACCCCAACCAGATCCATCTTCATTTTATAGTTAGGTTTTACATGTTTTGACCCAACTATCCCATGCATCCCTTTTCTGATACATGTTATCTCATTCTTGAAAGTGAATAAACTACCCCAAAAATGCATGAATATAAAACATCAATGATTAGGTAAACACTCATCTCAAATATCATCAGTAGGCAATTATCTAGGAACATATAAGGTTAATGATGACATATAAAGGTAATTAATAAGGTGTATTAAGATTATAAATCTCTATTGTCATGAGCATAGGATATGGATGATGAGGACACCCCCTAACCTAGAATTTCTTTTTAATAAATTCATGATCTGAATCAAAGAATATCTGAGGTAAATGGATAAGCTTATGAGAACTTATCATAGCTCCATTCCTCCTTATTAAAAGCACACATAAGCCTTAAACCTCCTTGTTTAATGCTGCGTACTCTTAACATTACCATCTTACCTCAAGACAATATTATCACTATTCCATTATTAGAGAAAATCAGATCAGTGTGCACACATTAGAATCACATATCTATACATATTAAAACACATGAATATGCAAAACATACATTATAATGTAATCAAAATTGCGAGGTAAAACAAATCATTGGCTGCCTTTTTACATAGGTCTTATTGCCCTATTTTCAGTGAGATATACTCACCAGGGTTCTTCTTTCTCCTAACTCTAGGCTTTCCAGTTTTCTTTCTTAATCTATCCGACCCTTCCAGCAATGGTTTTTCAGAGATAATATTATGGCGTTGCCCTCTTCTAAAATGGTTTTTTATCCTATTTATATTAAGTGTCTTACCTAGGGTTTTACCTTCTATCAAATACCAGTATTATCCCTGTTCATTGGTGATATATTTTGAGACATAAAATCCCTCAGGTGTACTATTTCTAGATATTTAACTTGCAGGTTATTATTTAAAATGTAATGATCATTCAAATGATAGGTTTTCCCTTATTTATCCCCTCCCCTTATTTCTGTTTTCCTTTTTCAGAGCTAAAGAACAAAGGAAAAAGGAAAAAAAAGAAAAGAAAGATGATTAAAGAAAATTCAAATATCATTTACTTCTCTTCGGCCATCATGTTGAGTAATCTAAAAATATATTGTACTCATACTTATTTTATGATGAAATATGATCATTTGCCTAAGTGTCATCATGGTTTTTTTTAATTTGATACATATTTTTTTCTATATATTTATTTATTTTCCAATTTACAAAAACAAGAATTATTAAAAATTATCAAATTATAAACATGTAAAGTCTAGGGTTATCACATGACCAAATAAATTCGACCAGCATAGGTATGGGTTTAAGGTAGTTCAACCCGTACCCGATCTCATATGAGGTTGGATATGGGTTGAGTTGAAGTTTGGATTGGGTCGGGTTCAGTAGGGTTGGGTTGGGTTGCTTGAATATAAATAAAAATTGAGAATATGTGAGAATTTTTTTAAATAATATTAAAATATTCAATATAATTTATTAGATTTTTGATAGCATAATGCATTTAAAATAATAGATTCATTATAAGACAAATTTTAATAAAATTTCATTGTAAAACACATCATATAAAATTAATTTACTACATAGTAGAATAAATGTTTCATTTTTAAATACATTAAAATGCTTTAAAATATATTTTCCAAATTCTATCTAGTTTGGATTGACATGGAATATGTTTTTTTATATATTTACTATAGAATAGATAAACATTATTATAAGATTATACTATTCTAATTTTAAGTGAGATGATATTAAATTAGTTCTTTAATATAGGGTTGGGTTGGGTTAAAATAAGGTTGGGTTGAACAAAATATCAAACCCGACCCAGATATAGTATGGGTTACAAATTGTAACCCACATCCGACCCGAATTAGTATGAGTTGGGTTGGGTTTATATGAGTTGTGTTGGGTCGGATTGGATATGAGTTGTGTGCAGCCTTAGCTGTGATTCTTTCCGAATATTCGAGCTTACTTAGCTTCGGGCCTTTGAACAATTTCCAAAAGAATTGGACTTTGCTATACGACCCGAAAAACTGAATGTCGTAGTGTAAGCTAGTTGTAAGTTATTATTATTTTTTAAAGTTTTTATTTTGAATCATGAATATCCACCTCAGTGCAAAGATTAAGTTAGTTATAAGTTATTATTTCGAATCACGAATATCCACCTCAATGCAAAGATTCTTGTACTTCGAGCTACATTGTATGTTTTTGCATCATGTATTATTATTTTATTCACTTCCAATTATGTATAGCAATTCCTCTGTCATATGTTTGCTGGTAGAATAATATAATTTTGGATTAAGCAATTTTAGTAAATTTGAACTAAACTATGATCTCTTATGTATATCTCTGTTTTATACAATATTTTCCTGTATAGAATTATTGTTAGTTATTGGCATGTACTTGTCATGGATGTTGTTCATTTCACCTTGCCAGTCACAATGCTTGCTTTGAAAAAGATATTTATTTTTTTCTTATAGATATGGTTATGATGTCATCATCATGCAAAACATTCCTATATTAAGTGGAACTAAGTTGTATTCTGATTATGTAATGATCTGTAAATTTAGACAATTTTAAATAATGGGTTCACCTAAAATTTTACTTAAGAATTTAAATTTCAGTTTATTTTAAATTATAAGATGTGGATGTATTCGATTTATGTATACACATTTAAACGTGAACATTTAATTTGAATAATATTAAATTTTTAATTGACCATTTATTCGAGAACTCGTTTGTTCTATAAAAAACTTGAAATCAATTATTAATGAAAATGTTGAAAATTGATTCTTAAATATAATATTATTATATAAAATTGATCCTGTAAATTTTATAATGAAGACATCAACTTTCATTCACTCCGTTTAAATCGATTTAAATGGTCTATTTACGATAGCGACAACCGGTATATCGTGATAAACATTAAAACTTAAAATTTGAATTAAAATATGAAATTTGATATTTTAGATGCTTTTAACTAAATATATAGTAGGAAGAAATTTCATAGTAAAATACACAAGTTCATTCTACTCGCGTTATTTTAATTTAATTTGAATAAACCATTGATTAATAAAATATTGTCGAAATTTAGGCGTTTTCTTTCTAAAAAATACTAGATTCTTTTCTGAGCAAAATATTTATTTTTCGTTTTGTGAAATTCGAACGTCTATTGTTCCAAATTCATAAATTACATTGTGAAAACGCGTAACCGCGCACTGCATATTTGTGTGTATTTCTCTCTAGTTTTCCTCTCTTGTATTTCTATAGTATTTTGTAAATAGGTCCTTGGTTTTTTTTAGATAATTAAGGGGTTAGATGGAACAATACTTTGATTTAAGAACAATCCTATTATTTTATGTGCACTGGTTCGTATTTCTAAACACAAAAGATCACACATCTTTATTTTGTGTCTTTTCATTTTCATGTTCTATCTTCCTTCTTCTCCTGCTTACTACTCACTCGACCATGTTTTCCCTTATTCTCTCCGAAACAAATTTTTCTACAACAAAGAAACCACGTCCTCTTAAAAAAAGGAATAAAAATATCACAATAATGGCATTGTCTTCTCTATGTACGCATGCTGCAAAAAAAATGCCTGCAACTTTTCTTTCTCTCATGTAACATGCATCCTCTTCTTCTTCATGCCTATGCAATCATTCTATAACACCTCACACCTACTAGCATTCCCAAGATAGATAATATCAAGGCATGTGCAACATTGTAGATAACTGAAACTAACCATAGAGACTAAATATACCAAATATGTATAATAAAAAAAACAATGGAAAATATTGGAAAATTTGAAACAAAAATTATTCGTTTTATAAAGTACTTGCAAAATTTCACCAACATGTCTACCAAGTACATATTACTCAATCTCACCAATATCGGAATAAGATACAATAAAACCCGACTCAAGAATAAATAAAAACCAACCAGCTGGAAATAAAGAAAGAGAACAGAAAAATAAATTTAAGTCAGGATAAGAACTCTGGAATCCTCCAAGAAGACTGAATGTGACGACCTGAATATTCCTGCCTTTCGAATCAACCATAAACGACATAAATCTAATCCAAAAGGCAAAAATTCTCGAACCTTTTGTGTATGACTAATAAGAACACTGAACGAAACAACTTTTTTCATTATCATTACAATAACTTTTACATTAGAGTACAAAATATATCAAAGTACATCACAAATATCAGGGAATAATAAATTCAATACAGTACACAGTGGAAGTATAATTATATTCTGTGGAAGACTATCAAATGCTTTGGACAAAGCTCTAGCTTCAATCTAGAATCTTGCTCTATAAAATATTTGCAAATCAAAACTACTAGCCGCCTATGTGAAAAATATGGGAACCCAGAGTTTAAGTGGGAAACAATAAACTCTGAGTCAGTCATGAGACTGGGGTGAGAACTAAAATGGTTTTTTTGCTTTATTTTATAGTTGGGTAAATCACGGGACCACGTCGTATAACACGGAATGTGTTTTATCCACATGAATATCAGGCATAAAAACTCGCAATGTTTTTTGAAAAATGGAAGCTATTCTAAGACTCAAGTCTCATCACACAATGCAACACAAACTGGAGGATAGAATTTTACCTATAATAGCCAAACATGCTTGATACAAGAAAAATTCTCTTTGATTATTACTAGTGCATTGTGCGGAAATCATTTTCACAAATAAATGTATCAATTTTAAACGACATAATGCCCCATCCCATTATATCACCATATAGGTTTACAATTGAAAACACAAGGCTCATATTGGAAGTTGATTCCATCAGTGACCAAGGCAAAGGATCTTCCTTAGACGTTAAGAACATCCTAGCAAATGTCCTAGGACCCAACGCATGGTCCTTTGGATCGGCAAAGCCATCATGTGCTAACGGCTGATTAGAATCTTTCCTAAACATAATGTTCCCCCGGTCGTATTTGACCGTCGTCCTGGTCTCATCTGCCCATCATCTGATGCGCCTCGATCCATCATCCACATAAGCAAATTGCCTAAGCTCCATATCATGGCATCACTTTTCAGCTGGAGGGAAATGTTATTCCTTATCTCTACTGTCCATCATCCTATTTTAGGCTCGTCGAAGTAACGTTTCAACACAAAGCTATGCTATATCAGCCATATTTTGATCATCATCCACAAAGCCCTGCTTTTCAGCAGAAGATATGATCTATCAGTACTTAGCATGCCACATTGTCAATTCACAACATATAATCGGTGTCTATTAATATATAACCTTCTGAGTACATAAGTTCCAAAGGAGGGTGTTAAGCTAAGAGAATAAATTCTCCGCCACCAACCGATATAATATCTATAGAAACCAACTAGTTGTACTGTAAAATACAAACGTCAAACACACATCCATTTACAAGTTCGTTTTGAGTCTGAACGAAACCGAAGGTACCTTATTCCTCGTCCAATTAAGGAGAGATGCCCTTGCATATCTGGTCAACCTCCAAGTACGTCTAGACGACCGTCCCTTATAACCTTGTCTTGAGTGTAAATCCCAATCGAGACATCAGCAATAATCCAAGCATTGTGAAGATCTCCGGACTTCAACCACTGTCTTCAGTATCTTCAATACTCGCCGTATAGTTATTCGGAATGGGATAAAACCCGGTCTTTCCAAATAACTAGCGCAACTTTAAAATCTAGTGATATATAAACATACGATAAGTCTCATTCCAATTCAGAATATTCTTTTACTCAAATCATCTTTTACATTGGGAATTACTCCCTTAAATCTTATCAAAGATTTACATTCTTTAAACTTCTTGTTTAAATCTTTCCTTCGAAATCATTTCAAAAGATTATGTAATATCTTTTCACAAACTTAACTCAAATCAAGGTTTATAAGTCTTATTGGATTATCGAGCGTTAAAAAAAGTAGTATCTCATATTGTTATCCCATTCTCATCCCATTCATCCCATGGAACAAAACTGGCGGTACTCCATATCAATACCCCTCTTGTTTTGTAATGACCCAGAAAAATGCGATCTTGGTTATCCGATATACAACACATATCGAACATCCAAGGATCGAAAATAACCGGAAAGTTAATAAAAGAAATTAAAGGGTGAGAATAGAAAAGATAGAAACTTAGAATAGAAGAATAAGAAGACAACAACAACATCAGAGTAAAACGAACCTCACAGCGGGACGAATAAAATATAACATAACTTTGAGATAAAGATCGTACTTGAATATACAAATCATTATCAAGTACAACACTTACAACACAGCGGAATAATAATAGCTATATAATCCTGAAGCTTCCTGCTCCAGCTCTTCAAGTATCTGGAAATCCCGACTACTTGACTGCTCGCACAAAATTGAGCACCCAAGAGTTTAGGGAAAACAAAACAAAATAAACTCCGGGTCAGTCATGGGACTGGTATGAGTAAAACAGTTTAAAACAGTTTGAGCCATTTAAACGATATCTCATAAGACCATGCCGTATAATGGAACGGGTTTTTCCCTTATGAGAATCCAAACTAATCTTTATATCAAAACTCTTTTGATGTTATAATAATGTCTATCAACCTTAATAATAATAATCATCTCGCAGAAACGCTTTCATCTCACGTTCTACATATGTAGTATACAATCAAAATCGCAAGCACGTATTGGATAATGGATTTCCAACTATGACAAGTTATGGAACCACCTTTCGCTAGTGTACCTCTAGAGAGGAATACACTGGGTTCAATAAGAACGTCTTGCAACCCGGCCACACATGACCGACCACTCATTTCGCTTGAGTGTATCGAATGTATATCACCAACGGTTGGGATCAACAACTGTTTCCCGAATGGGACAGCATCAACAATAGATTTTTTAGAAGTAAATGAAACTCTAGATCAGGTGATTATACACCCTAATAGGTGCGACCTGCATAGCCATGCTGCCTGCCCGATTTCTGTCATTTCCCAGTTTATGAGGCTGGAGGTCATAATGTATCTTTCAACAGATTACTCCTTCATTCACTTTGAATGCCACATCGTCACACCCGTCAAATCACAAATTGATTTCCCCAAAAATACCACGGGTATAAGCTAAGAGAAACGAATTCCTCCGCCACCAACGTAAATACGTTTGAAGCGATCAACTTATGTGATCTACCAGATGTACTTTGTCAAACATTCGTCCATTCAAGTTGTTCTGGGACTGGACAAACCGAAGGCACTATTCAGTACATCCATCTTAGGCACTGTTATCTAAGACTTATACAATAGCCCTTGCACTTTTCATGGTCTTCAATTATCTTTGGCATATATATATCGCAATGCTTGTGCCAATACAGAGTGGTTCTTTGGATAATAATCCAACCGGTCTCTCCATATTAACAACGTTAAAATGGTCAAAACTTTGATAGTCTGTGATTTAACTATCGAAGAAAACACGTGTGCAAACAACGATGTTATTACCAACTGGGAATTTATCGATCCAATCATCAATCATATATATATTTCCTTATTTTCTATGTTTAGAAA
This sequence comes from Allium sativum, assembly GCA_030737875.1. Classification (NCBI taxonomy): domain Eukaryota; kingdom Viridiplantae; phylum Streptophyta; class Magnoliopsida; order Asparagales; family Amaryllidaceae; genus Allium; species Allium sativum. The sequence continues at coordinate 18,986,805 of CM060924.1, forward strand.
ATATACGTTATTAACACTGGAAAACATTTCCATGGCCTAATTACGTATCACTATTCTTCCACAACTATCAGTCCCGGACTGTAAACTAGTATGAGAACAATTCCCTAAGTATTAATCCCGAAGGCCGAAACCACATCAGATAGACACTTAGAAAACCATTCAATTTACTAATCTCTAGTCAATTTCTAATTTTGCTTAACTTTATTTGATTTACTCTATTTCAAATAACTAATATTCGATTAACTCTAATTGACTAATTCTAACTCGATTAGTTACTTTATATAATCCATTACATTTCTAACACTTAAGCCTTATTTAAAATTCCCTTTTATAACTCTATTTATTTCGTAAATAAATAACTCCTTTTTTTATAACCTTTATTTGTAAATGTTTTACAAACATTTCTCTTCCTATATTTGTCTATTTATTTTCTAAATAAATAATCCTCTTATACTTTTATTTATTTTCTAAATAAATATTCCGTTTTAGTTCTCTTTGTTTTACCATAAATACTCCTTTTTACCACTTCACTTCTATTCATTAGATCCTCATTATAAATTGGTAAGTGAATAAATTCCTCAGTGTTAATCCCGAAGGCCGAAACCAACATCAGATCAACACCTAGAAATTCTTTCAACTCAATCAACGTATAACAAGTTCCAATTACTCAAAAACCATACCCTGTTCTCTTTACCATTTTTAAATCGATTCTATTTAATTTCTAATAAATATTTCTTTTTATAAAATCCTTTGATTTTATAAATATTTCATTTTCAATAACTCTTTGAAAATTTCTCTTTCTATATTCAGTATTCCTTATGGTATTTAAATACCCAATCACAATGATCAATATCATCCAAACATATACAATCAATAACAGATTATATATTACATCATATATCACGATATATGAAAGCAGTAAAAATAAATGTTGAGGAACCTAGTTGGGTCCCTCCAACCTGTTTCCCTGCATCAAAAATGTTAACAACACGAATATAAAATATTTTGTTAAACAGAATAAATATTCGATTAACGATTTATATATATATATATATATATATATATATATCGTTATCTATGATTTCAATCAATACACAAACAATTCAACCAAACAGTTAACACACAACAATCAGTCATCATTTATCAGTTCTAAATATACGTTATAAAAATAGAACTCTTCAGAGTTGGTGAGTTTTACTCACATTGGCAGTTCATCGTTAAAGAACGATAAAGTGTTTGTTTGATTTGAATCAAACAATTTATTTTGCCATAAATTGTAATGAGCTCTGATGGACTTACAGTCAGCTCCATTGGGTTGCTCCCGTCCGTACGATCCCAACGCGATAGACGGTTCGTAAAACTGATCACATATGGTTAAGATATCGCGTTAACAAGTTTAATCACTATTTAAATTAAAATAAACTTTAACTATTATTTTCTTATCGGGCCAAACCTTGTCATCCCGGCCCATTACCCATATTAACAACCTGCTCCTCCTTTATTATCTTCCCCAAATCGCCTGTACAGGAAACCCGCGATTCACACCATAGCCGATGCTTCCTCCACCAACTACCCCTCCTCCTTTCACCTTAAAATCCGATTAAAATCACCACAATTTTCCCCATCTCCTCCTCTTCCAATTCATGCTCCACATGTTCATTTCGAACCCCAAACGATGGGCGCGTCCTCCCTGTCGAAACCGCTAGTACAGAAAATCGAGCGACATCTTCTTGCTCCGATTTCCATCAACAATTCAACCTAGATGCCACTCCACTTCCTAAATCCAAAACCGAACACAAAAACCAACATCGAAATCCTTGAATTCGCCAAAACCCAACCCAAGGCTGCGCTGGAACAAAATCCATCTAACGTTCTTGCTTCGAAAACAAACAAAATACACTAAGAAGGAAGGGCAGCTTTATACGAACTCGAATACACAAGATTTGTGATTTTTGGTATTTGATTTGGTTTTAAAAGAATTTTCAAACTTGGTTTTATTTATTTTTGCTGAAAAAAAATGTGGCGGCCAAGAAATGTTTTATACGGGGGATGAGATGTCTTGTGTTGTTGTAAAGGAGGGATATGTGGCCTTAGTTTTGGCCTCAAATTTAGTTTAGATATTTTCTTTTTGTTATTTTATATTCGTTTCAGTCTTCTAAAAATCTGTGTGATCACACATGATTACCCAAAAATTACCAAACTGGATATACTGCTAGAGTTTGACATTACAGTCCCAACGAAACTGGTTTCGTCGAATTCCGACTTCGTATGCTCAACAGCAAATTTTTAACCGTCAAAATACTGATTGTATTTTACTCTAAAAATCCGTACGACCACACAGTGACTCTAAAAATCACCAAACTTGGAATCTAACAATAATTTGATGTTGCGTATCCAACAAAATTAGTTTCGTCGAATTCCGACTTCGTTTGCAAAAGTGGCTATTTTTAAAGCTCTAAATAGCCTATTTAAATATATAAATATATTTAAATATAATTGAATTGAATATTTAAATTAAATATTATTGTATATATTCACAGAGGAATACCATACAGCTCATAATAAATCCTATATGGATTTCTAACTCGATATTTCAATCAGGGTCAACCCGATATTCGATTTATATTGAAATCCCTTTTTAAAATATAAATAATTCCTTTATAAATTATAAACGAATTCCACAGCGACTTTTCTAAAATTTGATTTGGACATAAATCAAAATCTACATGACGAAATCTCGATATTTCTCTTCCACTAGAAAAATATACTTAATCAGCTCCTAACGTTTCTTTTTTCACAGAAATCCAACTTAAAACGGCTTCTGTATATTCGTTTAAAGTTCGAATCGCCAAATTACGAACTGCCGCGCCATTTCGAGCTCGATTATAATTAAATTATAATTAATATGGTATAACGTCGTCGATTCAATATATTTGTTATTTAAATTCAATTCTAAACTTAAATATATATTTTGAATTGCCCATATCGCCATTTCAGCCAATTCTGATTATTTCAGAATTATATATATTATTTAACTATTATTATTAATTAAATATTCACTATTATTTAATTAACGACCATTTAATTCTCTAATCACTATTTGAATAATTAAATAAATTAATTGTTATATCGCTGGAAAATGCGGGTCATTACATGTTTGGTAAGTTCAATCACCTTCTTTCATTTCAAATCTAATTAAAGATTCATTAAAACTCTAACTTAGTTTTAATCTCACTTTCATTCGTTCAAATCTTTGTTGAAAGATTTAAACTTTAACATAGTTTTAATCCCCATTTAATTTATTCAATCTTTATTGAAAGATTTATTAAAACTCTAACATGGTTTTAATCTCTATTTCATTCATTCAAATTTTTGTTGAAATATTTATTAAAACTCTAACTTATTTTTAATCTCCATTTCATTCATTCAAATCTTTGTTGAAAGAATTATTAAAACTCTAACTTAGTTTTAATCTCCGTTTCATTCATTTAAATCTTCGTTGAAAGATTTATTAAAACTCTAACTTAGTTTTAATCACTAATATCATTCTTCAATGATTTCTTAATTTTGTAAGTTAATCTTGACTTAAGCTGGGTTAAAGAATAGATGTTATTAAAGACATCATTCACGACAAACCCAAAATCCCACTTGATATCAAATATACTGCTTTAAATAGAAATCATATCAACTTATATTCAACATCAAATCCTAAAATCAACAGATACCGTATAGAGAATAAGGATATCTATATCTTTCGAATTTCTCAAACTGTCGACGTTTTTGATCCCAATGCTCAAGAGGTAGTGTAGTAGATGCTTGGTTCTAACTATTCTGTCATATTGGTGCTATGAGTACATGATGAACATACATCTCTACATTATGTTGATAACTAATCAGGCGTCGGATGCCTAGTTATTTTTCATGCATGAGACGATGGAAGCGTGTACAATATGTTTCTTACACACTGATCGGGGATAGTCATAATTTAATGGAGACACATACTCAGATTGACTTGAGGTATAGGGTGTAACATCCCACATTTTTCTAAGCCCGAATTTCGATAAAAGTTGAAAATCAAACCCTCCAAGCATGGAGAGAATATATCATGTATCTGCAAAGGATGAGCATGAGCATAATTAGAGTACAATAAACTAACTCATATCAGAAACACGATAGGATGAAAAGTATCATCTTAGGAAACTTCCTTAAAAGCGAATCGCCACAACAATACTAAGCATGAGATAATAAGAACCGAAAGCCAAACTTGAACACTTGTTATGACCTGTCTTCCCCAAGATAAATCTAAGAGTGGTCATGAGGTGGGCGGTCAGAACATAAAGTCTTGGAGATTAGAAAATGTATAACACTATCCATAATACACAAATGTATCTCGTTTGGTTTCACCCAAAATCATATATCTAACAAAGCTAGTGATTCTAACCTAACCATGTCAAGACTTATGCATGACGACTAGCTACCATCCCCAAGGTAACACTCCCCAAAGATAACGATATCGCAATACAGAGATAAAACTTTTTCACATGAGTAGGGTTGTCAATTTCCTACATGAACCGAAACCCGCACGAAAATAAGTAGGTTAACCCGACACGTTTAGTTGGTGGGTCATTTTCAAGTCAACTTGAATTTGTCCGGTTTATAAATATGTGGGTTTAGGGTTGACCAGCTAATCCAATTGTGACCCACCAAACCCGATTATATGTTTAATCTCTTCCACACTGTTAATCTTTTATGTATGTTGTTTGTTGGAGAATGGAATTTTGATGACAACAACCTTGTACATTATTGATTATAAAATATATACTAACATCTTTATCTAGAATACATATATATATACATATATATATGCATATACAGGATTTATATGGAGGAAGTAAATACTAAAGACTGTACAATTAAGAGTTATAAACATTCAAGATTTCTAAGAAGAGTCAAGACTCATGAATTTCAAGATATCAAGGTTTCAATAGCTCAAGATTATCAAAGTAATAGAGTCTAAAGAGTATGTAAAACTCCGGTTAGCACTTTCAAAATCTGCTTTCAAATTATTTCAAACTATTTTCAAATTTATTTCAAAATTATTTCATTCCTTTTTCTAAATGATTTCAAATTATTAAAGTTTTTACTTATGTATTCAGATATATATATGTTCATGGTTTATATTATAAAGTTTTATAATTTTATTATGTATGTTTATAATTATAATATAGTTTTATATCATATATACATATAGTTTTATATCATATGTTTAATATGTTTTTATACTTAAGAAATTATACTTTAAACAACTAGTTTTCATTCAAGAATTTTCAGAATATGTATATATTGTTTAAACACTTGAAAGATGATTTTAAAAGTTCAAAATACAAGTATATGTCGACATACCATTTTATATATGTCAACATATAACCGTCACATTTTCAAATTTCAAACAAAGTGTCTTTTCATATTTTGAAACGTTTCTGGAACTGTTACAACATTTGGAACTGTATATAAAGGATTCATTTTCGAAATTTTAAACATCTTATCTTCTCCTTCTTCATCCTATCTCTTATCACCATTATTCCACTTTAATTTCTTGTTTCTACACTTATACTCTGTCGTTTTCAATACAAATTATATCATTCTCTTTCTACTCTAAATCTCTGAGATATCGGTTGCCGTCAGGCAAATCGACGAAGTTAAGTTATAAAATTTATTTTATAACTAGTGTTAGCCTACTTTGTGAAATAGGCTACACAAAGCTAAATGGATCAAACATTGGGGAGCAATTTGCCAAGAAACCGGACCAGATAGGATGTCTTCAGATAAAAGCAAACCAGTTCAAAGCGATGAAGAGATGGATGCAATCCGAACCGGATCGGAAATGGCATGGCCGGTCTGACCCCAATCATTAGCCCATCCGATCCAAGCCTAGAATGCCCAACTGATTCACTCCATGTTCTCCTTAACAATCGGGGCGGTTACGCCCACTTTATACCCACGTTGGTCACTAACCAGATGTGATGTCCTCACCAGAATCCATCCGAACCCGAAAGTGATGGGATGGAGGCCATGTGGATCCGAACCGTTCCGATTCCAAGAGGATTTTTCACCTATAAATACCCCATCAAGAGGCATTTGGAGAGATCTTTTGGCATTTTCAAAACTCATGTATTCTTGCAAATCGAATTTCAGTATCCACATCCCATTCAAATCATTACCTAGAGTGTTTCTCAAAGATTATTGAGTGAATGTATGTATTGAATGAGTGTGATTAAGTGAAAATCTTGTTGTATTAACATTCATATCATCAATCCAAGTGATATAAAGTGGACGTAGGCTCGTTAACGCCGAACCACTATAAATCTTGTGTCTCTTTTCTGCTTTTGATTTTATTTTATTAGAATTATCATCAATTTGGGTGTTGGAACCACTTTCTGGTCTAACATTTTAGTGCTTTCACTGAGAATTTCTTTGAATTCTCCGATTTTTGGGATTATCATTCTACTATTTGGACCCTCAAAGTTCAAAGAAGTTAATCCTCTGTTTCCGACATCTTTAAGTACTCGTTGTTTGATTACTGAAGAATTATGGCCAAAGGAAAAGGCAAAGAAGTCCAAATCAGTCGAGAGAACGAAGCTAGCGAAGAACAGCAAAACGTGGTCTTGACGAGGTCGCGTGGACAGGACTCAGGAGCAGGCCGCTCCAGATCAGGAAATCCGATCTGACCCGGACGAGAGAGCTCCGATCCGAACCGAGTCGAAGACATGGAGGACATTCACTCTCCCCATCCGAACCGGTCCGGTCCGGTCCCATGGCATTGCTCTGATCAGACCTGAATCAGGATGAAGCTGGAACCTCTATTCGAGCCCCCACCAATGCGCCGATTCTAGCTACCAGGACCAATACTAATCCATCTGCGCCCGTCATGCAGGGAGACTTTTCACGTTTTCTTGACATACTTGAGAGCACTAAGGAGGCTTTGGAGGCTCACAAGCATAACAGTCTTATCATGCAGGAGAATATGAAAACCATGAGTAGGGAGATTAGTGAGCTTCACAGACAGAGGACACCTTCCCTAACTCGTCACTTTGTAGCTGACCAGTCATCTTCTTCGGAGGAAGCGCACCCTCGTGAAAGAAGGCCACCTGAGCGACCTCGGAACCTTGAACAGTTAACTTTTGGATCTTTGAGATCCCGCGAAGATGCTACCCGTGTGCTAGGACCCGACAATCCAAGCTTAAGAGAACCTATGCTGCTGCCTATGCGGGGATCTCATGTTCTGCGCAGGGATCCCAATATTACCCATCCTACTCAAGGACAGATGCTTCAGCCCCTTCCTCCTGAGATCGACCGGGAGCATAGGGAACAAAGTAGAGCAGAAGATGCTAGAAGAAGGAGGGCATCCCCTGGTCAAGATCCCAGAGGAAACCCGAATATTCGAGCCAGAGAGCCTGAATCGACATTGACAAACACTGATGTGTGGGCGATGGTGCACCATATTATGTCTGAAAGCCGAAACTACACCAATGAAGATTACGGTATTGAGCGAAGCCACACCCCATTTATGGATGATATACTAGATTTTTAATTCCCCCGGCGGTTTAATTTGCCACAGATGGACAGATATACCAGAAAAACCGACCTGGGACAACACCCGATGAGATATGCATGGTTTATGAATGCCGCAGCCGCACCTGATGTTGTAAAATGTAAAGACTTCCCGATTTACTTGGAAAATGTAGCATTACTATGGTTTACCAGACTTCCTGCAAGATTGATATCGAATTTCAAAGAATTAAGTGAGTGCTTTATGAATCAGTTTCGGCTCCATGCCCAGAAATCCAAGACTGTTATCGAGTTATCGAGGATTAAGCTGGCTCCGGGCGAGTCTTTGAAGTCATATCTTGACCGTTTTAACTTGGCTGTTACCGAGGTTAGTGATCCTCACGACCCTACCATTCTGATGGCATTAATAGAAGGAGTTGACCTAGACACGGAGTTCAGGGATTATCTCTCCGGAAAACCACTTCCCACCAGAGAGTTATTCTACGAAAAGGCCAACATCCGATTGAGGCGGGAGGAAGCATAGGCAAATAGGAAAAGGAAATCTCAAGGGGCCACGAAGGAAGGTATCCGGAGTAATATTGCTATGAAACAGTCCAGCGATAGTTCAGGAAAAGTCGAGGTGAATGTCGGTAACAGAAATGAAGATAATAATAACAGAAATGGCAACGGAAACCGAAGGAATAGGAACCGAGGAAACAACTCCACCAAGAGGCCTCGATTCCAAACTTTTGAGAATTACACGCCACTGAGTGACACATTGGAGAAAATCTACTTGGACACTTATAATGTCTTACAGTATAAGAAGCCGCCGCCCAGAGACTCGACTGAAAAAGAAGTTGCAACCGGAAAGTTCTGCTTGTTTCATGGGACTCATGGACATTCAACCAATGAGTGTTGGCATTTAAGAGATGTAGTTGAGAAGCTGTTGCGTGAAGGAAAGTTGGATGAGTATAAAGTTGCTCCGAGGGACAGGGGGCAAGGAGGACAGGCCCCAAACCAAAATCGACCTGCTTCCGAACCCACGACACAACAGAAAGGTAAAGGAATTGTCATTAATACCATAGTAGGTGGACCTCATCCAGCCAGTCAAAGTTTCAGAGCGATGGACCAGTATGTTAATGCAGTTAAGCATATTGGTATAGTGGAATATAATGATCTTGAAGACATAGCCACGGTGAAACAACAGAAAACAATGCTTGACGATGTGGTGTTCTGTAGCAGAGATGATGTTGGGGTTCAGTCGCCTACTGAAGACCCTTTGGTTATTACCACTACCATTGGGCCAGCTTTAGTCCACAAGGTACGGGTAGACAATGGAAGTTCCGTCAATATTCTTTTCAGGACATCATTTGATCAAATGAAACTCGAGCTAGAGGATTTGAAGCCCTACGAGGGATGGATTCGCGGTTTCGACGGAGCCTCGACAGCCCCGATGGGATATATAGAACTATCAGTAACATTGGGAGAAGGGGATCGTTGAAAAGTAAGAATTCTTCAGTTCGTGGTCTTGGACATTGACTCGCCCTACAAGGCTTTCCTGGGAAGACCAGCTCTAGTAGAATTTAAGGCTTGTATCGCACCTTGGTGCTTATTGCTGAAGTTCCCAACTGAAACTGGAGTAGGAGTAATGAGAGGTGATCAAGCCTCCGGACGAGCTTGTTAAATGGTCGAGTTGAAGATGTTGATGAAAGGATTAAACATAGATTATAAAGATGCCTCCCCCTCTTTGAAGGGGGACCGGCATAGCAATTAAAGGGACCAGTTCCTAGGGAGCTGCCCAGAGGACTGCCCGAAGATCTAGATCCCAGAGAGGATGAGGAACCTGGGGACAAAAAGGAAAATCCCAATGAAACGACAGTGGACATACCCATTGACGAAGATGATCCAACAAAGGTTCTGTAACACCCCGCCTCCGCCAGGGTGTCTCTTGCAAGCACTCTGACATTGGAGGGGCGTTTGAATCAGGTAAACATGCATAATGATATATCAAGGAAGAACAAGAACATATGTATATATGTAAACAGAGTAAATATCATAGATAAAACAGTGGAAGTTTTCAAAACATTTCAAAACAAGTCTGGTACAACATAGCTTTCCAAATAAACAAGTCTAGATAAAACAACATCAACTGAAAAACTGAAATACATAAGTGTTATCCCCAAATAAGTGGTAACCATAGCTAGCTTCATGTCGAAACCGTACATGAGCTGAAATTCCACAAGCAAGCAGTCCGAAATCCAAGCTAAGCTCCAGTATCCCCTCCCTGAGAACCTAGGGGGGAAAACGGAAGAAAAGAGGCGAGAGAAAACAGGTCAGTCAAAAAGACTGAGTAAGCCCTACTACAATCAATGTAAACTGATAAAGTTAACTGGCATGAGCAGCAGGGATGAACATAAGGATAACAACATACTAGCATGATGATTAACTAACAAGGTAGATAAAGGTGTCATCGCATAATCAGGATTAAGGTTTTGCACCACAGGTGTACTAGCAAACTAACATGACTTGAATAAACAAGTATTGATCCCTTGGCCCAAGCTTTGGCCCAATAACATGAAATGACCCTAATACAAGGTCCAACCAAACGGTCTAGTCGATCGGCTCCCTAAGCCTAACTCGTCACGTGTTGGTGTCAATACGGCCCAAACATAATTGTAGTCAGACTGTGCAGGGTCTCCCGTCGGGTGTATCAAGCCCTAGGGTGGCAACCCCTGGACACCATAAACATGAGTGTACAGTCTCGATCTACTAGTACCCGTGCATGCTTTCCCCGGTTTCGGACTATGTGCACGACCATGGTCCGCCCGGAACTACACCGGCGTACCCTCTGTCGTCGCTTTTGGTCGCTTACCTCCAGCCCAGTAATCGTGCCCCCTCCCTAGCCTAGTCCCTAGGGTCATGATGATACTAACTTGGGATTACTGCTGGAGTGGACCCCCATTGCTAGGATTATTCTAGTGGGTTAAGTACGGTTTAACCCTCTTGCTAATCATGGATTAACTTGGTTAAGTGTAACGATGAGTTCATGACTTAACCCCGATTAATCTACCGAGCCCAAATTGGTTAAGTACTAAGTGGACCATGACTTAACCCTAATCATGAAGCATTAATTAATTTAATGCGCCTTAACCTCTCACATTAGACTTTGTTGAGGTTACTAGTTAAGTCGGGCGGGTCCGGGTAGCTTTACACCACAACTTGGTCTAACCTCGGGTTCAAGGTACAACATGGCCAACTTCTCACATTGGGTCCTATTGTTTGTAGCAACTAGTTAGGTCGGTCGGTTCCGGGTAGGTTTACGCTACAAACTCAACCCAACCTCGAGTTGGTCACACTTATCTTTTCTAAGTGTCATGTCCATCATGTTTCCAAAACATGTTACAAATTTTCAAGCAATTGGGTAGACCTAACTTAATAGGTAAATTCCCAATGGGTAGACCTAACTTAATAGGTAAATTCCCAAGCTTATGTTTTTATGTCTTTTAAGTTTACCCAACCCCAACGCAATCCCATCGCTTACATATCGCAATAGCGCATAAAGGATAGAAAGAGGGAACTTGGCATAATCATGACATAAAGGTGTTGAAGCCACAAGTTCAACATGGTGGCATATGAAATGTTCATGTGTTCATACACTTGCATCTTACATTTTTAGGCCCCAAAAGCATGCATAAAACCAAACTTGGCATATTGGTGATACATGGTACTAAATGACATGTAGAAATGGCCATAAGTTCGCATTTAGCCTCACATGCAAGTTATCATAAGAGATATGATAACTTACATGTTGCTAAAATGCAACCTTTAGCATAAAGCTTAAAGCTTTATGTTCATAAACCCAAGATAAGCTTGCATAACATGATAGCATGAACAAAATGTTCAACCCAAACTTGCATAGCATAACTTGCATATCATATGACAAATTGCATATCAAACTTGCATAACATAACTTGATGAACTTGCATATCATATCATAACATACTTGCATAACATGATAAACTTGCATATTACATCATAGAAAACTTGCATAACATGATAAACTTGCATACTACATCATAGAAAACTTGCATATCATACATTTAACGTTAGAGTCTAAGTATGAAAGTAGAATAGGGCTTACAATGCTTATGAGGACTCAAATGAGTATAGCAAATATAAGAAAGCCCTTATGAAATCAATAAAACCCAAAATGCAAGCAAAACCCTTGAGCCAAAATGATCAAAACTCTTCCTTTATGATGCAAATATAGGAACTTGACTTGAATGCAAGCTAATGATGCTCATACAAGTTTAAAAACACTTGTATGCATGGAAAATCACTTAGAAATTGATTTAGGAATTTTATGAAGAGAGTGGAGGCCATGAGAGGGATGATTTTGCCATAGTTTAGTTGCTAGAATGAATAATGATAATTTAGGGTAGGTTAGGGTCTTATTTATAGATTAGGCAAGTGTTTTAGGCCATAGGATTAAACCCTAGTTCCAATCTCAGCCCTCAAAACCGAATCTGGCCCCCAAGCTCAACACAATCTCAAAATGGTGCACCAGGCTAAACAGCCCGGCTGGACCAAGTCGACAGCCAAGTCGACAGGGCTGTCGACTTGGGTCCAACCAAGTCGACTCCCAAGTCGACAGGGCTGTCGACTTGGGTGCTCTGGCGGGAATTTTCCCGCCTGGCCCAAATTTCCAATTTCAACTTGAATTTGAAATCTGTTTTTACTTAGAAATTTTCTGAAAACTTCGTTGGGCCTTAATCAGGTCATACGGACTCTGATTTTCGAAAACTCGGTCTCTATTTCGCATATTTTTCCGAGACGAACGAAATGGCATAGCCCGTTTCCCTTGATTCAGATTTTAGAATTAAATTCTGCCTCAATTTATGTTATAACAGGTTATTGAAAATACGGGTTGTTACATTCTCCCCTCCTTAAAGAATTTCGTCCCCGAAATCTTCAAGTTAGGAAGAACGTATCCTACCATCCAATCATCCATCTACTCAAAACATCATCCACGAGCAATCATTGTCCTTACAAGATTTTAAATGTTGTATGAGCATATGCAAAGGTGTGTGTATATGTACTTATCTAATGCAAATATCATCAATGCAAATTATGTTAGTGAAATGAATCCATATGTATGCAATTCCTAACATAATGTATAACATCTATATGCATGCACATAACATACACCCATATGCAACATCCATGTGATAACACAAAAATTTTCATCCATGAATAAGCATAAACACTCATGCATATGCAATATGAGGAGTGTGTGAGCCGATCTAGTGCCTAACGTGTATAATGCATCCACGATTAACCACTTGCAAACACTTGCAACCACTTGCAACGATCAAGCATAACATGTTTCAAACACATGTTTCATCGAAAGGGTTTCTACCTAAGGTTCTCAAGACAAGATTAACACGATAAACTAGATAAACATGGATAGCAAAGAGAAAGATATGCTAACAAAGAAAAGATATTGAGAGTGTACCCTCAAAAAGGAATGGATAAAGCCCACGCATCTTCTCCTCGGTTTCCCAAGTTGCGTCTTCTTCGGCTTCACCCCATTGAACCTTCACCAACTTGACCTCTCGATTCCTTAGCTTCTTGGTCTCCGTCCCCAAGATACGAATCGGAGCTCTCCTCAAGGTAGCCTCTTTCTCCACTTCCACATCTTTCAAAGCACTTGGCTCAACAACCTCTGCTGATTCATGTAAACACTTCCGGAGATGCGAAACATGAAAAACATCGTGTACTCCGGCAAGCTTCTCGGGCAACTCCACTCTATAATAGGGAATGGTACAACAAACCTCGGTGCCAACTTCCCATCGGCTCCAAATCGGACCACATTCCGCAAAGGAGAAACCTTCACGAAAACCATATCCCCAACATCAAACTCCAAATCAGTTCTTCGCTTATCAGCATAGGATTTCTGTCGGTCTTGGGCCGCTTTCATCCGTCTCCGAATCAACTCGACCTTCTCGGATGTATCTCTGATCATATCAGGCCCAAGTATAAGCTCATCTGTAGTCTCCCACCAACATGTAGGCGACTTGCACGGCCTCCCATATAAAGCTTCGAATGGTTCCATCCCTATGCTTGCCTGATAACAGTTATTATATGCAAACTCAACAAGAGGAAGATGGTCTTCCCAAGTACCACCAAAATCCAGAATACAAAGCCTCAACAGATCCTCGAGTACCCTATTCACCCTTTCGGTTTGACCGTCCGTCTGTGGGTGATAAGCAGTACTTAGATTCAACCTCGTGCCCATAGCTTCTTGCAAGCTATTCCAGAACTGACTTGCAAAGATTGGGTCACGGTCACTGACTATACTAGAAGGGACTCCATGTAGTCTCACAATCTCACGAAGATATACAGACGCTAGCCAAGATGCGGTCCTCTTGCTCTTCACCGGAATGAAATGAGCACTCTTCGTAAGTCTATCCACAATAACCCAAATGCTCGTATTCCCTTTCCTTGACCTTGGTAGCCCATCGATAAAGTCCATGGAAATACTCTCCCACTTCCATAGTGGAACGTCTAGAGGATGCAATAGCCCACCGGACTTCTTCGACTCGGCTTTAACTTGCTGGCAAATGATACATCTAGAGACAAACTCTGCCACATCCTTCTTCATCCCAGGCCAAAAGAAGATGCGCTTCATATCTTTATACATCTTATCTCCGCCTGGATGTATAATCAACTTAGAGCGATGCGCTTCCTCAAGAACTTTTCTTACCAAACCTTCTACCTTTGGAACACATAATCTTCCGTCTCTCCTCAGCCAACCCTTGTCATCAATAGAATATCGAGCGAGATGACTAGACGCCTCTCCTCGAATCAGCTTATCCATAATCTCAACTATCTGAGGGTCTTCTCTCTTCGAAGCCCCAACTTGATCAAGAAGGGTAGGTCTGAGTTCCAGAGATGCCAAAGAACCGGTCATCGACTCAATCGCCAAAGAGAAATCAAAGGTTACCACATACTCTAAATTCTTCATCTCAACGAATAGAGGACTTAGGTTCAACCTTCTTCTACTCAATGCGTCTGCTACCACATTCCCCTTACCAGGGGTATAAGCTATCTCAAAATCGTAGGACGCCAAGAATTCCATCTTTGTTGCCTCAGATTCAGATCCTTCTGAGAAAAGAGATACTTCAATGACTTGTGATCGGTATAAAGCTCAAATCTTTCTCCCAGAAGATAATGGCGCCAAGCCTTGAGTGCATATACTATTGCTGCCAACTCTAAGTCATGAGTGGGATAATTTTTCTCATGCACTTTGAGTTGTCTACCGCCAAAGCATATCACTCTTCCTTCTTTCATCAAAACAGCTCCTAACCCCGTGCCACATGCATCGGTGTATACTGTAAATAACTTCCCTCCATCGGGCAAAGCTAGAACAGGTGCTGATGTGAGAGCTCTCTTGAGCTTCTGAAAAGCAATCTCGCATTCTATGCTCCAAGCAAAAACTAAATTCTTCTTCGTCAATTTAGTGAGAGGAGCAGAAATCTTCGCGAAGTCCTTGATAAACTTCCGGTAAAAACCCGCAAGACCTAGAAAACTTCTCACTTCGGTTGCATTCCTTGGAGTCTTCCAATCCTGAACTGCAACTACCTTAGCGGGATCCACCGCTAAGCCTTGCTTAGATACTATATGCCCAAGGAATCTAACTTCCCTTCTCCAAAAGTGACACTTGGAGAACTTGGCCTTCAACTGATGCGCTCTAAGCGTATCCATCACCTTCACGAGATGCCTTGCGTGCTCTTCCTCATTCTTAGAGAAGATCAGAATATCATCTACGAAGACCACGACAAACTTGTTCAAGAACTCCCTGAACACCCTACTCATCAAGTCCACGAAATATGCGGGTGCATTAGTCAAGCCAAACGGCATGACAAGCCATTCGAAGAATCCATCCGGAGTCCTGAACGCAGTCTTGTCTATACTATCTTCAGCTACTCTGAGCTGATGGAACCCAGTAGCAAGATCAAGCTGAGAGAAAACAGAAGCACCGACAAGCTTGTCAAAGAGATCATCAATCCTCGGTAACGGGTGTCTGTTCTTCTTAGTCAGCTTATTCAACTCTCGATAGTCAACACAAAGTCGGAGAGAACCATCTGCCTTGGTAGCAAATACCACAGGCGCTCCCCATTCAGATATACTTCGTCTAATGAAGTTCTTCTCAAGCAACTCTTTCACTTGCTTACTTAGCTCCCGCCTTTCACGCGGAGCCATGTGCCGAACGGGCAAAGAAACCGGCTTTGCATTATCCACCAGATAAATGCGGAAATCAATCTCTCGCTTAGGGGGCAACCCCCTAACTTCATCGAAAACATCCGGATACTCTTGAACCACTCTCATAGACTGAAGAGTTTCCATTGACGAGTCGAGTGATTCTAGATAGCATAACATGACGGGACCTCTCGGATCACAAGAAATCTCTAGGGTGTTTCCGAGGCGAGTCACGAGCCTCACAACCCTATGCTCACAATCAAGGATGGCTCCATATCTGGACAACCAATCCATGCCCAATATCAATCCGTATCCCCTCAAACCAAGAACATAAGCACTACACAAGAACTCTACACTCAGTATAGAGATCCTCAAATCCCCACATATCATAGACAGATGGGCGGAACCCCCAATAGGATTTGAGACACAGACGGGATCATCTACCAAGCTAGTACTAAGGTGCAAACTATCAACAAGATCAGATGAGATAAAGCTATGCGATGCACCAGAATCAAACAAGGTACGAACTGGAAAATCAGAAATATATACAAGGCTCTCAACAGAAATACTACCTCGACCGGGAACTGGAGCGGTATTAAGAGCATGAACTTGCCCTCCTGAAGGTCCAATACGCTGAGTCTGACCCCGGCCTTGCCCTTGCTTCCTCGGGCAATCCTTACTGAAATGTCCAGTCTCACCGCAGAAAAAGCATTCACCATTCTTCCTTTTCCTCTTCTTACAATCCTTAATAAGATGCCCA
This sequence comes from Allium sativum, assembly GCA_030737875.1. Taxonomy (NCBI): domain Eukaryota; kingdom Viridiplantae; phylum Streptophyta; class Magnoliopsida; order Asparagales; family Amaryllidaceae; genus Allium; species Allium sativum. Next base: position 19,003,375 of record CM060924.1, read on the forward strand.
ACTGAACCGCAATAATGGCACTTCCCCTTGTTGTTCTTGCCCTTGTTGTTGTTCCCCTTGTTGCCTTGACTCTTGTTCTTGTTCTGATTGCCTTGACTGCTTTGACCACTTGGATTACCCTGATTTCCTTTCCCCTGGGAATCAGTCTTCTTGGCTTGAGTATCATTCATCTTGATCTCTTTCTTGACATCTCCCTGAAGTAATGCCATATCAACCAAGCTCTCAAACGTGGCCCCATGGGGAATATGTGACATAGCCAATCCCTGTAACGGCTCATTCAATCCTCTAGCAAAACGAAGAGCCTTCTTCTGAGGAGTATTAACCATATCCAAGCCAAAACGAGCTAACTGATTGAATTTGTTCACATATTCTTTGACAGACATATCTCCTTGTTTCAAAGTTATGAACCTCTCCATTTGCAGATTCTCCTCAGCAAAAGATAGAAACTTAAGCATGAACCTTGCCCTGAAATCGGCCCAAGTCTCAACAGGCCTAGTACCATTGGTGACTTCCCACCAATAAGCGGCTTCATCCTTCATAAGCCAAACCGCCAACAAGATCTTCCTCTGATCGTCTAACCCAAAGATAGCAAATAAATCCTCGGTCTCTTTCAACCAATTTCTGGCCTCTACAAAAGTTTTAGTGTCTTGAAAATTCTTGCCACCCATTGCTTTGAAATCTTTGCAAGTCTTTGCGAAGTCAGGTTGAGGATGCTGAGGGGGAGGAGGAAGAGGAACCTCAGCGACAGGAGGAGGAGGAACATTAACTACCTGAGGAGGAGGAGCATTAACTACTGGAGGAGGAGGAGGAACGTCCGCGGGGCCGGCTTCGGTCGCCCTAGCCTCCAAAATTCTCCTATACCAAACAGGTACGTGTACTCCCTCCGGAAGAGCAAAGTTGTCGGCCATACTGAAAATGAAGAAAAAAACAGATTCAGAATGGAGAAAAACGAAGGAATTTTGCTAATGGCTTTTTGGGGAATAGCCTTTTAAAATAAACTAGACTTTTCTTTGGAAAATACTTTATACTTTGTTTTGAAAATAGTTTTCCAAAAGTTTTCTAAAAACTTTTTTTTTTGTTCCTTCTCGTAAACCAAATGCTCTGATACCAAATTGTAACACCCCGCCTCCGCCAGGGTGTCTCTTGCAAGCACTCTGACTTTGGAGGGGCGTTTGAATCAGGTAAACATGCATAATGATATATCAAGGCAGAACAAGAACATATGTATATATGTAAACAGAGTAAATATCATAGATAAAACAACGGAAGTTTTCAAAACATTTCAAAACAAGTCTGGTACAACATAGCTTTCCAAATAAACAAGTCTAGATAAAACAACATCAACTGAAAAACAGAAATACATAAGTGCTATCCCGAAATAAGTGGTAACCATAGCTAGTTTCATGTTGAAACCGTACATGAGCTGAAATTCCACAAGCAAGCAGTCCGAAATCCAAGCTAAGCTCCAGTATTCCCTCCCTGAGAACTTGGGGGGGAAAACGGAAGAAAAGAGGCGAGAGAAAACAGGTCAGTCAAAAAGACTGAGTAAGCCCTACTACAATCAATGTAAACTGATAAAGTTAACTGGCATGAGCAGCAGGGATGAACATAAGGATAACAACATACTAGCATGATGATTAACTAACAAGGTAGATAAAGGTGTCATCGCATAATCAGGATTAAGGTTTTGCACCACAGGTGTACTAGCAAACTAACATGACTTGAATAAACAAGTATTGATCCCTTGGCCCAAGCTTTGGCCCAATAACATGAAATGACCCTAATACAAGGTCCAACCAAACGGTCTAGTCGATCGGCTCCCTAAGCCTAACTCGTCACGTGTTGGTGTCAATACGGCCCAAACATAATTGTAGTCAGACTGTGCAGGGTCTCCCGTCGAGTGTATCAAGCCCTAGGGTAGCAACCCCTAGACACCATAAACATGAGTGCACAGTCTCGATCTACTGGTACCCGTGCATGCTTTCCCCGGCTTCGGACTATGTGCACGAACATGGTCCGCCCGGAACTACACCGGCGTACCCTCTGCCGTCGCTTTTGGTCGCTTACCTCCAGCCCAGTAATTGTGCCCCCTCCCTAGCCTAGTCCCTAGGGTCATGATGATACTAACTTGGGATTAATGCTGGAGTGGACCCCATTGCTAGGATTTTTCTAGTGGGTTAAGTACGGTTTAACCCTCTTGCTAATCATGGATTAACTTGGTTAAGTGTAACGATGAGTTCACGACCTAACCCCGATTAATCTACCGAGCCCAAATTGGTTAAATACTAAGTGGACCATGACTTAACCCTAATCATGAAGCATTAATTAATTTAATGCGCCTTAACCTCTCACATTAGACTTTGTTGCGGTTACTAGTTAAGCCGGGCGGGTCCGGGTAGCTTTACACCACAACTTGGTCTAACCTCGGGTTCAAGGTACAACATGGCCAACTTCTCACATTGGGTCCTATTGTTTGTAGCAACTAGTTAGCCCGGTCGGTTCTGGGTAGATTTACGCTACAAACTCAACCCAACCTCGAGTTGGTCACACTTATCTTTTCTAAGTGTCATGTCCATCATGTTTCCAAAACATGTTACAAATTTTCAAGCAATTGGGTAGACCTAACTTAATAGGTAAATTCCCAATGGGTAGACCTAACTTAATAGGTAAATTCCCAAGCTTATGTTTTTATGTCTTTTAAGTTTACCCAACCCCAAACGCAATCCCATCGCTTACATATCGCAATAGCGCATAATGGATAGAAAGAGGGAACTTGGCATAATCATGACATAAAGGTGTTGAAGCCACAAGTTCAACATGGTGGCATATGAAATGTTCATGTGTTCATACACTTGCATCTTACATTTTTAGGCCCCAAAAGCATGCATAAAACCAAACTTGGTATATTGGTGATACATGGTACTAAATGACATGTAGAAATGGCCATAAGTTCGCATTTAGCCTCACATGCAAGTTATCATAAGAGATATGATAACTTACATGTTGCTAAAATGCAACCTTTAGCATAAAGCTTAAAGCTTTATGTTCATAAACCCAAGATAAGCTTGCATAACATGATAGCATGAACAAAATGTTCAACCCAAACTTGCATAGCATAACTTGCATATCATATGACAACTTGCATATCAAACTTGCATAACATAACTTGATGAACTTGCATATCATATCATAGCATACTTGCATAACATGATAAACTTGCATATTACATCATAGAAAACTTGCATAACATGATAAACTTGCATACTACATCATAGAAAACTTGCATATCATACATTTAACTTTAGAATCTAAGTATGAAAGTAGAATAGGGCTTACAATGCTTATGAGGACTCAAATGAGTATAGCAAATATAAGAAAGCCCTTATGAAATCAATAAAACCCAAAATGCAAGCAAAACCCTTGAGCCAAAATGATCAAAACTCTTCCTTTATGATGCAAATATAGGAACTTTGACTTGAATGCAAGCTAATGATGCTCATACAAGTTTAAAAACACTTGTATGCATGGAAAATCACTTAGAAATTGATTTAGGAATTTTATGAAGAGAGTGGAGGCCATGAGAGGGATGATTTTGCCATAGTTTAGTTGCTAGAATGAATAATGATGATTTAGGGTAGGTTAGGGTCTTATTTATAGATTAGGCAAGTGTTTTAGGCCATAGGATTAAACCCTAGTTCCAATCTCAGCCCTCAAAACAGAATCTGGCCCCCAAGCTCAACACAATCTCAAAATGGTGCACCAGGCTAAACAGCCCGGCTGGACCAAGTCGACAGGGATGTCGACTTGGGTCCAACCAAGTCGACTCCCAAGTCGACAGGGCTGTCGACTTGGGTGCTCTAGCGGGAATTTTCCCGCCTGGCCCAAACTGGCCCAAATTTCCAATTTCAAACTTGAATTTGAAATCTGTTTTTACTTAGAAATTTTCTGAAAACTTCGTTGGGCCATAATCGGGTCATACGGACTCCGATTTTCGAAAAATCGGACTCTATTTCGCGTATTTTTCCGAGACGAACGCATTGGCATAGCCCGTTTCCCTTGATTCAGATTTTAGAATTAAATTCTGCCTCAATTTATGCTATAACAGGTTATTGAAAATACGGGTTGTTACAGGTTCTGAAGATTGGATCTCTACTGGACCCATTCCGAGCTAAGGAATTAGCTGACTTCCTAAAAGCAAACTTGGATGTGTTTGCTTGGACCCATGATGACATGTGTGGGATATCTCCATCCATCATTAGTCATTCATTAATCATTAACACCGAAACATCCACCAGTAAAACAGAAGAGGCGTATGCTTGACCCGGAGAGGTCGGCAACCTTGAAGGATGAAGTGGGGAAGCTTAAGGATAATTGATTTATTAGAGACTCGACATATCCCGACTGGATATCGAATCCTGTCCTGGTTAAGAAGTCAAATGGGAAATGGCGGACATGTATTGACTTATCAGACTTAAACAAAGCTTGCCCAAAAGATAGCTTCCCACTCCCCAGAATCGACCAGTTGGTAGATTCAACGGCCAGACATGAACTTCTTTCTTTCATGGACGCATATTCAGGATACAACCAGATTCCAAATGCACGTGCCAGACCAAGAGCATACAAGTTTCATCACAGACATGGGATTATATTGCTACGTAGTAATGCCATTCGGACTAAAGAATGCTGGAGCTACCTATCAACGTTTGGTGAATAGAATGTTCTGCAATGAGATAAGAAAAACTATGGAAGTTTATGTAGATGATATGCTCGTAAAATCCAAATAATCCTCCAGTCATACGCAAGATTTAGCGGAAATGTTCGACATTCTACGGAAGTATCGAATGAAGTTGAATCCCTTGAAGTGCTCATTTGGAGTGGCATCTGGAAATTTTCTGGGTTTCATTGTGAGTTCGCGAGGAATCGAAATCAATCCCAGCCAGATAGCAGCGATAAGAAATATTAAAGAACCACGAAAGATTAAAGATGTGCAAAGCCTTGCAGGAAAAGTAGCTGCTCTAAGTAGGTTCATCTCCAAAGCCATAGATAAGTGTGTTCCATTCTTCGATTTAATCAAAAAAGGAAAGCGTAATTTCGAATTGACTCCAGATTGTGTGGAAGCCTTTCAAAATCTGTTGGACCTACTAGAGAAGCCTCCCATATTATCAAAGCCTGTGGATCATGAAGATTTGTTTGTCTATCTAGCGTTATCATCTCAGATGTCAGTACGGCATTGGTTCGAGAGGAAGATCAGGTTCAAAGGCATGTGTACTATGTAAGTAAGAAGTTGGCAGCTGCGGAGCGAAATTATCCCAGAATAGAGAAGCTTGCCTATAGCCTCTTAATCGCTTCCAGAAAACTCCATCATTATTTCCAGGCTCATCCAATAGTTATATGTACCGATCAACCTTTGAGGCAAGTCTTGCAAAATCCCGAGGCGTCGGGACGATTACTTAAATGGAACATCGAGTTGAGCCAATTCGATTTGAACTTTCAACCACGGAGATCGATCAGGGGGCAGGCCTTAGCCGATTTCATAGCTGAATTCACAATTCCTGAGGAAGAGACGGTGGATGATAAGGTTGTTACTTCCGAACAAGAGTTGGAACTTAGCCCATGGAAATTATTTACGGATAGGGCTAAGAACGATCACAGGTCCGGTATCGGAGTTGTTTTGACTACTCCTGAAGGACGATCTATTTACTATGCTTTACGATTGGAGTTCCTAGCAACAAACAACGACTCTGAGTATGAGGCCCTAATTGCCGGGCTGAAGCTCGCTAAAGAACTAGGAGTTAGAACATTGGACATATTCCGTGACTCTAAGATAGTCGTCTGCCAGGTCAAAAAGAGTTCGTAACCAAGGGACCTCGACTTGTAACCTACCTTAAAAAAGTGGAAGAGTTTTTGAGTAACCTGGAACAGTAAAACATAGCACACATTCCGAGAGCAGAAAATCAAAAGGCAGATCGACTAGCTAAGCTGGCAAGTTCCGATAATCCTGAGGAGACCGAGATGGTGCCGATAGAAACATTGGGGTCACTGAGATTCGATCTGATGGAAATCGAGGTAACCCTGGAAGCTGAGTCGGAAAGAGAGTCATGGATGACGCTAATCAAGAATTTCCTCAACAGTGGGATCCTTCCGTCAAAGAAAAGCGAGAGGAGAGCCGTAGTTCGTAAAGCTGCTAGGTATGTTCTACAGGGAGACACTCTTATTGTCAAGGGTTTTCTATGCCCTTACTTCGGTGTATAGCACACGACGACATCAAGCGTGTACTAAGCGAAGTGCACAAGGGTGAGTGTGGAGATCATACAGGAAGTCAAACCCTAGCAAAGAAGGTGTTGCGGTACGGATATTTCTGGCCTGCCGCAAATAAAGATGCAGTTGATTATTCATGACGCTGCGCAAATGTCAAAGGTTTTCTAAAGTCCCCAGAGCACCACCGACTCAGCTTAATTCGATGGTGAGCCCATGGCCGTTTTCTATGTGGGGAATTGATATCATTGGAGTTTTACCGATCGCTAAAGGAGGAGCGAAATATGCAATCGTTTCTGTAGATTACTTCACAAAATGGGTGGAAGCGGAGCCCTTAACCACAATTACAGTAAGGAAGGTGATAAGCTTTGTGGTTAGAAACATCATTTGCCGATTTGGGATCCCGAGGACCATTATAACTGATAATGGGACCCAGTTCGACGGTGCCGAATTCAGAAATTTCTGCTAAAAGTACAAGATTGATAAAAGATATACCGCAGTCGCTCACCCGCAATCAAATGGACAAGTAGAAGCCATAAGTAAAGTCATCAAGACTATCCTCAAGAAGCGGTTGGAGCGGGATAAAGCTAAGTGGGTAGACGAGTTGATGCTAGCTCTGTGGGCCTATCGAACCGCCTTCAAGACAATTACCGGCCATACTCTGTTTTCGCTCTCCTTCGGATCAGAAGCAGTGATCCCCGTAGAACTTAAAGTCCCCTCTCACAGGGTGACAAATTATGATCCAATGATGAATCAAGCACTCCTCTTAGAGTCCCTCGACGCGATTGAAGAGAAGAGGGACGAAGCAGACTTACGTGCTTCAAGACACCGACGTCAGATAGCACAGTATTATGACAGGAAAGTTCGCTTTAGAACTTTTGAACCAGGAGACTTGGTACTAAAGCGAGTCTTTCCACCCCCTCCCCATTTAGGACTAAAATTGGAAGGACCGTACGCCATCCAACGGAAACTTGATATGAGAGCTTTCAAGTTAACGACCATAGATCGCGAGGAAGTTCCAAGAGCCTGGAATGCTCAGCACTTGCGGCGATATTTGAATTAGATTGTTGTATTCTTTTTGTTTTTATAAACTATGTAAAAAGGCACGACTTGCCTAGAAAATTCTGTTTATATTAACAAAGAATTATAAAGTGGACGTAGGCTACGACTTAGCTGAACCACTATAAAAATACTGTGTCATTTATTTTCCTGCATTTATTTCCTATGACTGATCTGTTCCAATTATAAGATGTTGAACATTAAGTAAAAATTTAAAAGGTTAAAGACAATTTACATGCAGGAACAAACGGAACGACCATTTGAATAATCTGACGGAAGCAATGGGAAGACAACATTCTTAACTCTAGCTCTCATGAAATGAGAGAGAGTATAAAGGACGGGAAGACGACGTCCTCTAAGGCGTGAAGGTGCACCCCGATAATAGACCTCCTCAATGATAACTCTAACCTGGTTTTAAGACAGGAGAGTATAAAATTGTTCAAAGAATAAGAGTTAATGATAAAAGAACGACAGCCCCCACAGAATGTCGGGGGCAATTAAGCGCTAAGTCGAATCCAATCAATCTCGACCAAGTATTAGTTAGATATTCTTACTCAAGAGTGATTGGGGGGAATACAAATATACATGCCTCCAACATTTGTTGTATAAACATAACTGCCATATGATATGTCGTTTATCTGCGTCTTTACTTAAATTATGAATATGAATTGACAAACAATTGATGATGCACGAGACAATTTTTTTTTCATAGGCGCATGAGTTTGTACAAGCGAACCAAACAAAAGATGCGCGGGCCGCACTCGCTACAATAACACGGACCAATGGAATTTCAAAACAAAAAACAAGACTCATAATCATTTCTGCTTGGGAGTGATCTTTGCTTTCTTGGAGTTCTTGAGGGCATCCCGTGCATCTCTTTGAGCATCGGTCAGGACACACTTTTGTTTCTTCTTTTCCGTAAGTGGGGGAGTCGAATCCTGCCGGCAAGTTCATTAGTGTTCGACCTGTTTGGTAGCTTGATAATGACTTTCGAATGAGATTCAATCATAGCAAGAGGCTTGGGGTCTATAATTTCTACCTCCTCGGTTTTTGCCTTTAAGCCCTTATCTTGTTGAGCTTTCAACAGGGCCAAGGTCATGCCATCGTTATGTCCCGAATCCCCAATCACTATAACATCATCGTCTTCCTCATGCCCACCGTCATCACCGTCACCCTTCAAAGCGGGTATCATATCTTCGTATTGGGGAGTCTCAGTGATAGGAGGCACAGAAGGCTTGTCGGGAGCTTCCTCCACCCGACCTTTGCTTTCTCCCTCAGGCTCTACAGTGGTGGCTTCATCCCGCTTCTCCTGAACCTTTTCAGTGGGCTTCTCGCTGTCCATTATTTCTTGTTACCCTGCAGTTTTATCGGTCGGCTCAATACCTATGGAACGAGAAGAAATAGTTATTAACTCAGGAGAAAAAGGGGGATTTTTAATCGACTGTCCTATGATGTGACGAAAAGTAGAGATAGCTCTGACAAACTGAGGAGAAAAGATAGAGATACCTTCAGATGACTTTTCGACCGGAGTAGCTGATGTTTTTGGCGCTAATTTAGGAATAGGAGACAAGAGAGGAACCTTGGGGATTCCTGGGTTCCCAAGATCATATTGCTCCACTCCAGCGACTTCGGGAACGGCAGAGGAAGAACCGGCATCGAGCACATTCTTTCCTTTAGCCCGGAGTTTCCCCTCTTCCATAAAGGCAACTATGAGGCGGCGCCCCTCGACCAGGCGTGTTGGTTCATCATCCCTCAAATATTGCTCCATGAGCTTGTCTTCGTCAATGGAATCTACCTTGAGCTCATCTTTTTCCCACTCGATGATTTGGTTCCATACATGAACTAGAGTGGTCGAATAGTCTTCAATCCAAGAAATGTTCCGGCGACGAGTTATGTGAGCAAAGAATTCAATCAATAGCTCGCCGAAACTGCGCAGTTCCTTGTTAGCCTCAGATAGCTGTTTGTGGGTATCTTCGTTGGACTTATTAGCGCTATCCAAGTTCCCTTCAGCTAAAGTTGCCCTGTTCTTGGCTTCCATTAACTTAGCCTCTAATTCCGTATTTCGCTTTTCCAGTTCGGCATTTTTCCTCCCCAACTCATCTTTCTCTCGCTCGAGAGCATCGCAAACTGACTGCGCCTCAACGCTTTTTAATTTAGCTTCTTCGGCTTGCTTCTTTAGGTCCAAGCGCTCTTGACTGTGAGATTCCAGATTGTCATGATAACGCTTCTATAATTCCTCGAAATGCTTTTAAAAGCTGCTGGCATCTCGCTGAGCAATGGCAAGTTGAGCCTCTGTGTAGTGACCCGTATTTTAGCAAGATAATAATTTATTAATTTAATTATATAAATAGTGATTTAGAGAATTAAATGGCCGTTAATTAAATAATAGTGAATATTTAATTAAAATAATAAATTAAATAATATATTCAATCCAGAAATAATCAAAAATATTGGACATCACAATATTCTGTGAACGGGGTCATCCCTAAGATGTAATTCAGCTTAGAGTTGAATTATATTGACGAATATATTCAATCGATGACAGTTTGATTTTATAATTATATTATAATTAAAATCGAGCTTGAAATGGCGCTGCAGTTCGTAAATTGGCGATTCGAACTTCAACTGAATGTACAGGATTCGTTTTAAGTCGGATTTCTGTGAAACAAGATACATGTGGAGCTGGTGGAGTATATCTTTCTAGTGAAAGAGAAAAATCGGGATTTCGTCGTGTAGATTTTGATTCACGTCCAAATCAAATTTCAGAAAAAGTCGCTGTGGATTTCCTTTATAATTTGCGACGCTTTATATACGTTATAAAAGGGAATTTCAATATAAATTGAAATTCGATTCAACTTGAACTTAGAATATCGAACGTAGGATTTTTCTGGAGCTGTATGGTATTTCACTGTGAATATATATGATAATATAAATTTATTTATATTTAATTCAATTTATTTAAATATGTTTATATATTTAAATGGATTATTCAAGGGTCTAAAATAGCCACTTTTGCAAACGAAGTCGGAATTCGACGAAACCAGTTTTGTTGGATCCGCAATGTCAAATCATTGTCAGATGTCAAGTTCTGTGATTTTTAGAGTCACTGTGTGGCCGTAGGGATTTTTAGAGTGAGAAACAGTCAGTATTCTGACGGTTAAAAATACGCTGTGTGAGCATACGAAGTCGGAATTCGACGAAACCAGTTTTGTTGGGTCCGCAATGTCGAACTCTAGCTACATGTCCAGTTTCGTGATTTTTGGGTATCGTATGTGATCATACGAATTTTTAGAATATAAACACATATAACGGTTGCTTAAAAATGGATATTAAATCAATTAAAAATATATTATATTTATCCTATATAATAACTTTTCCATTCCCCTAACCTAACCTAATTCCTTACATCAGTCAACGGAGAGAATCCGCCTCCAGTTTCTTCCAAACGAGAAAGAAAAAAAAAGAAAACCCTCATTCAAAAATCCATAGAAAATCGAATCAAAACCCTAAAATCTCAAGACTTGTGTAGTTGGATTCAATGCGAGTTGTTCTACAAATCTACACCATTTTCTGGAAACCCGATCACGTTTCCTGTTGTAGCCGTGTGTGTAAATTATCTAGGGTTCGTTGCCTTAGATTTTTGAGGCATCGATGCGAACTTCTAATATCGGATTTCGGTTTAGGATGTGTAACCGATTCTTGTGGCAATTCTTGAAGGGGTTTCTTGGTAATGACTATCGTTCGAAACTGTGGAGGGCACGGTGAGCACCTGATGGACGCAACGGAAATGAGGAAATCGAGTATGCATTTACTGATATGAGGAGAAGGAGCTCGATGAGAGGGGTGATTCGGTTGTGGTAGTTTGTAATTTCATGGAGTGTAGATGGTACGGTATGGGGTGGAAGTTGTGAAAATGGTCGTCGATGTGGTATACTGGAGCGGTAATGAATTGAGGAAGAAAGTAAAGCGAAGAAGGGAGCGGGCCATGGGAAATAGAAGTGGATGTTGGGCCAGGAAGTTAAGTAAAGCCCATTTCCTTAAATAAATCATATTTTATTTTAATTTAAAATGTATGAACTTGTTAATCGAATAACTTCGTCATACTGAATCAGAATCACGAACCGTAAGTTGCGTTGGGACCGTATGGATGAGAGCTTCGCAATGAAGCTGACTGGAAGTGGATTGGGACTCGTATGAATTTATGGTGAAATAAATTGTTCGATTCTAATCTAAACAAACAGTTTATCGTTCTTTAACGATGAACTGCAAATGTGAGTAAAACTCACCAACTCTGAATATTTCTATTTTTACAGTGTACTCTTAGAACTGTTAAAAATTGTCTTTTTGATTGTGTGTTGACTGTTTGATTGAACTGCTAGTCAGTTAGTTTAATTTCTATATTGATTCTGTTTATCAGAATATATCATATGGAACTGCAAGTGATGTTAATTTTATTGTATGACATCTGTGGATGCAGGAGAATAGGTTGGAGGAATCCGACTGGATTCCTCAACAGTTATTTTACTGTTTTTCATATATTTTGATATATGGTGTGAATTATAATCTGTTATTTGATTGTGTGTGTATGGACGATATTGAACATCGTGATTTGATATGATTGAATACCATAACATACCGGAATGTAGATAAGGGAATTTTTAAAGTGATATTGAAAATAGCATATTTATAAAATGGGATATTTATAAATAAGAGATATTTATAAAGTGGAATATTTATACATAAGAAATGTTTATAAATTGGAATATTTATAAATAGGAGATATTTGAAAAGGGAATAAATTCAAAACATTTTTTTTTTGAATGGAAAGGCCTGTGTGGCGAGTTTGGGGATTCTCCCGATACAAAGGAGGTTATGGAGAATTTTCCCGGGAATTTAAGGAGTTAGAATATTTCAAGAATAAATTTGAAAAGGAAATATTTGTAAACCATTTACGAATAGAATGGGAAAGGGTACATTATAAAAAGGAAATCATTTTTAAAGTGTAGAACCGTTATTTAAAAGTAAATCTTTTCAAATGAATAAAACGTTGTTAAAAAGGAAATCTTTATAAAGTGAATAAAGTAAATCGAATATAGACATTCGAAAGGAGAAATCTAATATGGTATTCGAAGTTAGTTAATCGAATATAGACATTCAAAAGGAGTAAATTGAATATGGTATTCAAAGTAAGTTAATCGAATATAGACATTCGAAAGGAGAAATCGAATATGGTATTCGAAGTTAGTTAATCGAATATAGACATTCGAAAGGAGTAAAACGAATATGGTATTCGAAGTTAGTTAATTGAATATGGTATTCGAAGTAAGTTAATCGAATATAGATATTCGAAAGGAGAAATCGAATATGGTATTCGAAGTTAGTTAATCGAATATGGTATTCGAAAGTTAGTTAATCGAATATGTTATTCGAAAGGGGTTAGTCAAGTCGAGTTAGTCAAATAGAGTTAACCAGTTAGAGTTAATCAGTTAGAGTTAACCAGTTGGAGTTAATTAGTTAGAGTTAATCGATTAGAATTAAAACGAACTAGAGTTAATCAAATATAGTTATTTGAAACAGAGTTAGTCAAACATAGTATTCAGGGTAAGTTGCCATCTTGTACGACTACTAGCGTAATTCACAGGGCTGTAAATAGCCTACGGCGGTCGGATGTTTCCTGAGGGAGTCAGGCGTAACCATTGTGATCGCTGCGATCTAGAGTCAAGCGAATGGAGTTTAATCGAATATTAGTTATTCGATAGGAGTTAATCGAGTTGATCGAGTAGAGAAATAAGTTAAGTTAAATAAGTTGAGTTGATCGGGTGGTTCGACCAAGTTAGTCGAGCCTAGTTAATCGAATTGAATTGGTCGAACCAAGTAAGTCGAGTTAAGTTAGTCAAGTTAGTCGAGCCTAGTTAATCGAATCGAATTGGTAGAACCAAGTAAGTCGAGTTAGTCGAATCAAGTTAAGTTAGTTGAGTTAAGTTCGTCGAGTTAAATAAATCGATGTTAGTTTCATTGAAAGGACTTATCGATGTTAGTTTCATTGAAAGGAGTTATCGATGTTAGTTTCATCGAAAGGAGTTATCGATGTTTGCTTCATCGAAAGGAGTTATCGATGTTAGTTTCATCGAAGGGAGTTATCGATGTTAGTTTCATTTAAAGGAGTTATCAATGTTAGTTTCATCGAAGGGAGTTATCGATTATAGTTTAATCGAAGTGAGATTTTCAAATATGAGATATTTGAAAAGGAAGAGTTATCGAATATTAGTTATTCGAAGAGAGATTATCGAATATCGTTTATTCGAGAAGGAGTTAATCGAATATAGGTTATTCGAAGAAGAGTTAATCAAATAGAGATTTCTCGAAGAGAGTTAATCGGCGAATTCGATTATATTGAATTCGGGAAAGTACTTATACTTTCCAGTGTTTAAATAGATTTATTTATTTATAAATAAATAAGTGTTAGGTTAATTATTCACTAATAAGAATAGAAGTTATAATTAAAGTTAGATAATTCGAAAGTAGGGATTATAACGTTATCGTTATAACCAATGTTTTAAATATAGAAGTGGATTAGTAAAATTGAATCCGAGAAAGGCGTAAAGAAGTTGTTAAAGATTAAAAGATAAACTTTGACCATTTCGAAGTTATAATGTTGTTCAGTTAAGGTCTGAGAGGTAATTATACCCCAACTTGAGTGACTTCCTTCTTAACTAAGAAATGGTAAGGTTTGAATCGTAAAGGAGTTTTGGAAATGTTTTCCAAACGAGAATCAGAAATGTTTTCCGATAAAAGAAAAATAAGAATTTAGAATATAGGGAAACAGGAGATAAGTAGATAAATGAACTAAAGAGATTATGTTAAATGATGTTTGTTCGATATAATTTCCATCTGGAAATAATATCGTTGTTTGCACACTTGTTTTTCTTTGATAGTTAACTCACCGACTATCGAAGTTTTGACCATTTTAACGTTGTTAATATGGAGAGACCGGTTGGATTATTATCCAAAGAACCACTCTGTATTGGCATAAGCGTCGCGAATCATATATGCCAAAGATAATTGAAGACGGAGTAAAATGCAAGGGCTATCCTGTTTACAGAATAGTGCCTTCGGTTTGTCCAGTCCCAGGACAACTTGTATGGACGAAGGTCTGACAGAGTATATCCAATGGATCGCGTAAGTTGATCTGTTGAAACGTATTCACGTTTGGTGGCGGAGGAATTCGTTTCTCTTAGCTGTATACCCGTGTTATTTTTGGATAAGTCAATTTGTGATTTGGCGGGTATGACGATGTGACATTCTAAGTGAATGAGGATGACTTGTATGAATGAATGTCTGACAGAGTATTTCCAGAAAGGTCACGTACCTTGATTTCTTCAACCGTACCAAGAGTGGAAGCGGAGAAGGAAACTTCTTTTGGCTAACACGTAATGTATTGTTGTAGACGTCAATTAGTGATTTTCGATGGATTTGACAATGTAGCATTCGAAGTGAATCTGATGTAATGATAAAGCGTAGCTTCTAGACTCATCAACCGGTAAATGACAGAAATCGGGCAGGCAGCATGGCTAAGTCGGTCGCACCGAAGTAGGGTGTATAATCACCATCTAAAGAATATTCATTTGTTTCTTAAATCTATCAATGTTGTCCAATATATATACGGGAACGGTTGCTGATCCCAACCGTTGGTGATGTACATTCGATACACTCAAGCGAAATGAGTGGTCGGCCATGTGTGGCTGAGTTACAAGATGTTCTTGTTGAACTCTAGTGTATCGTTCCTAGAGTACACTGATCGGAAGGTGGTTCCATACTTTGTCATAGTTGGAAATCCATTATCCAATACGTGCTTGCGATTTTGATTGTATACTATATATGTAGAACGTGAGATGAAAGCGTTTCTGCTAGTTGATATCTATTTGTATATAGACATTATTATAGTATCAAAAGGTTTTTGATATAAAGATATTTTGGATTCTCATAAGGGAAAAACCCGTTCCGTTCTGCGGCGAGGTCTTATGAGATATCGTTTACTTGTTCATTTACCTGTTTAAACTGTTTTACTCATACCAGTCCCATGACTGACCCGGAGTTTATTTGTTTGTTTTCCCTAAACTCTTGGGTGCCTAATTTTGTATGGGCAGTCAAGTAGTCAGGAATTTACAGATATACTGGAAGAGTGTGGAGCAGGAGGCTTCAAGATCATATAGCTATAGTTATTTCCGCTGTGCTGTAAGTGTTGTACTCTGATAAGTGCTATTGTATACATAACTGTTATATTTCAAAGTTATGTTATCTATTATATGTTATTCGTTCCGCTGTGAGGTCCGTGTTACTCTGATGTTGTGTTCTTCTTCTTCTTCTTCTTCTTCTTCTTCTATTCTAAGTTTCTATCTCATCTATCCTTACCCTCTAATTTCTTTCATTAATTACTAGGATTTTTCGATGTTTTGGTTATCGACATCGTCCTTATGTCGATAACCAAAGTCGCCTAAAATCCGGGTCACTACACTGTGTATCTTCTAAGTCCTTCTCCAAATCTTTCAGAACGTTCTCATCAAGGTCGGCCACCTTTTTCATTTGATCAATGTCAGTGATCAAATCCCGAATGATCTTGGAGAGGTTGCGAGAATATTTATACATCTCTGTGTATTCTTTTTCCACCGTAGCATCGAAGTCCAACAGTGCGGATTTGGTATAAGACAGGTCAAGATGTTTACGCTTGGTCGGGACAATGGCGGCATCACCTTTCCCAAATGGTTTTTCCATGGATTTACGCTTGTCGTGCAAATCAATATGTTTTGGAGGACTTCTCTCTCGAGGGTATTTATCTGAAGGAGGAAGTTGGTCTTTAGACTGTGGCGTATCTCACCCGCGACGGCTTTGACGACTCTTATGTTTGTCCAGATCCGACCGAACAGGAGATCAAGAATGTGAAGTGTGAGATTGATAAGGATCATGATATCTTCTATCGTCCCTACCACGACTTTCATGGAGGTCATGCTCGGTGTAAGAAGGCGGTTTGGACAAGCTGCAACGAATTTTCCTCGGATCATAATAAGGGTGTGACATTTTACCTGCACGACAATATAAGCAGAAATTAAAAGCAATGTTTACACAAGACATAAGTGTCGTGACATGTGGTGTTAATGTGTTGTGTGCATCCTAAGTGGTGTTCCCCCCAACAAACCCGAGCGTAAAGCTGGATTAGCATGTGTAGACTCTTTGGTCTTCACAGGAATCATCTCTTCTGAAGAGGTGAAGGTTAAAGGATTCGTTCTGAAATCCTCTGAAGTATAAATGGTTTCGGGCAAGGGGAGGTTTCCTAAGCCTTTGAAAGTAGAATCATCCATAGTAGGTGCGTCTCCTTGAGGGGCATCTAATGGTAATTCTTTGGGAGATATCGATTTTTCAGGAGTAATGGCCTCGTCAGGAACGACGTACTTATCTTTATCCCTCTCAGCGATGTTAGCCAATTCATCATCCGGAGTCGAAGATGGAGAAGGGAGGTCCCTAAGAGGTACTGTAGGACCCTTCGAGCTCTCCCTCTTTCAGGGATAACATTGACTGGAGGTATGTATACGTAAGGGACTGACCCCTGGCCTATGCTGCGGGTAATGGATAACAACCCATGGTGGTGAAGATACTCATCCTTAAGGACGTCATCGATAGTTAAGAACTTTTGATTACCATTGAGTAGCCTATTCACATGATCGGAGTACAGCTGACCAGATATTTGCTTTGGATTATCAATTGCAAACAGGAATAAAAAGAGGCTTAGTAACATGTTGGCATAAGAACACGAGGTCGAAATTCGAAAGTTGGTGCATTACTTGATTTGGTCCATCTTCGGGCGCAACCCGGTTGTTGTCTGATATAAAACCATTCGAGTTCGAGTCGCCAGCCTTGTTGCTGAAAGGTACAAGTATAATTTTCCTTTTTGGAACTGACTCAAAGTACGAGAAGAAAGGAGTTTCTTGAGTTCGATGCTTGAAATTGTAAAAGAAATGGATGTCATCGAAAGTAGGCTCTTCACCTAGAATCTCTTTGTAAGCTATGTACAGAGTATACAGGTAAGCGTAAGAGTTGGGATGTAATTGCATGGGGGCAATCCGCATTTGTCTTAGGAAATCGACAACAAAAGGTGGAAATGGAGGAACTGCCCCAACCATACACATTAATAAAGTGATGGCCATAAACCCTTCTGGTGGATTATGGGGACGATCTGTAAACAAGGGCAACTGAGTATCTTTCTTAAGAATCCCATGTTTTAAGCATATTCGGGTAAGTTTGTCCTCGTCGATTATTGAATTAACTGAATCCTTAGGTGCCTCTAAAATTTTGGCATTTTCAAGTTCGTCAGGGGCTCGATTATCTCCTATCCTTGCTTCTTCTTCCTCATCGAGGGAAACATCAGCCTCGGAAGATACATTATCACTTTCATGGTCTCCACCTCATAATCTGGGCCCTCATCATCCCATTCTAGGTCTGAGGAAGGAGATATGTCATCGAGAGTGATTTTCTTCGACGTCTATGGGACTTCTCCCTTTTCTGCTAATCTAGATGAACTTCTCTCTGCCATGGTCGCGAAACTATTGAAGAAGCAATAACATAAGTTAGAGTAAATTAGCCCGTATCCTCCCATGCATGTGTATGAGCTAAAATGTGTACGGTGTGTGCAGGAGATGTAAAATAAATACTTAAAAGCGTATTGTAAAGTTTTGACGAAGCAGCGGTGTTCAGTATAGTTCTTGATGTTCGTTCATGTTCGTAAGGCGCTATCCTAACTGTCGATTAAGTTGAAGATTATATCAAGTATTGATTTGGCCAGTTGAGCAAATTCTTATGCATTGAGTTGATTGCTTCAGTTCGGTTCGGAGGTAAGTTCTTGGGATCGGATCGGGGGGAGGCCTTGTTTTGGTCTGCAGCAGATACTCACACCTATCGAGCAACACCGGATCGGTTAGGAAGAGGACTTTCGGAGTGGTTCAGATTGACCTGAATATCCCTGCCGCTCCATCTCCATGTGTCTCACTCCGACCTGACCCGGTCAAGCAAGCTATGTTCCCCTTCTTTGCCTTGTTACTCCGACCTGATCCGGTCACATGAACTTCTCTTCTTTCCCTTTACCCTAGCGCTCCTCCACCCGAGTCGATCCCAGCTTTTCTCCACCTCTTCTTCTTCCCCATCTTCCTTCTCACTCAACCAGCACCGAACCCAACTCCATGTTAAGGACCCCAGTCAAAACCAAGTATTTATATGCTCAAATCCCCTACAATGGATCCTAATTCCATCCCCCGACGCCTCGAAGTGGTGACGGAGCCATTAATGACGACGGCGAGGGAGGTGGAGGTTACGGAGTCAAAGTTGGGCAAGCACCATGTCATAATCGTTCGAATGGACCGCGTATCCTAGCTAAAATTGGTTATTACGAGAATAATTGAAGTTTTAAGTCTACTTACGAGTTTGATTTGAAGATTAACGAGAAGGATTTTTGGGTTTCTAAGAATTAGTATTTTGGTGAAAAGTTTGGTAAGTGACGGCAGTAAAAGAAATGAAAGAAAGAAAGAGAAGGGGTGTCATGTTTATAAGTTCAAAATGGCTCTTAGTATTCCCAGCTTAAATTCCACTTGGACTGGAATCAAAGCCTGTGTGGGTATACCAGGCCTATCAATTTAGTAACAGTGAATTAAAGGGAAAGCCATTCGGATCGGGGACCGAACCGAATGGGATCATACACCCTGACCTGGCATGCAAGTTGAATTCAAAGAAGAATAAAGAAAAAGCTTACTTGGAGGAATCACTGGACATCGTGAGGGATTCTTAGAATTGTTTAAAAAATGGGAAAGTAATTTGTATAGGAGCGGGCATATATATAAGCAACAAGAGACACTACTTTATGAAACAACACGTTCCTATAAATGAACGGAAACGACAATTCAACAGTTCAAGTCCAGAAGTTAATCGGCAGATAACGTCAAAGCATGCTTCGTCTTCAACAGAAACGTTCTTTGAGGAGGCAAAATGTTAGCCTACTTTGTGAAATAGGCTACACAAAGCGAAAAGGATTAAACATTGGAGAGTAATTTGCCAAGAAACCGGACCGGATCGGATTTCTTCAGATAAAAGCAAACCAGTACAAAGCGATGAAGAGATGGATGCAATCCGGACCGGAAATGGCATGGCCGGTCCGACCCCAATCATTAGCGCATCCGATCCGAGCCTAGAACACCCAACTGCTTCACTCTACGTTCTCCTTAACAATCGGGGCAGTTACGCCCACTTTCTACCCACGTTGGCCACTAACCAGATGTGCTGTCCTCACAAGAATCCATCCGAACCCGAAAGTGATGGGATGGAGGCCACGTGGATCCGAACCGATCCGATTCCAGGAGGATTTTTCACCTATAAATACCCCATCAAGAGGCGTTTGGAGAGATCTTTTGGCATTTTCAGAACTCAAGTATTCTTGCAAACCGAATTTCAGTATCCATATCCCATCCAAATCATTACTTAGAGTGTTTCTCAAAGATTATTGAGTGAATGTATGTATTGAATGAGTGTGATTGAGTGAAAATATTGTTGTATTAACATTCATATCATCAATCCAAGTGATATAAAGTGGACGTAGGCTCGTTAACGCCGAACCACTATAAATCTTGTGTCTCTTTTCTGCTTTTGATTTTATTTTATTAGAATTATCATCAATTTGGGTGCTGGAACCAATTTCTGGTCTAACAACTAGAATATGATTTTAAATTATATTTTATAAGTTATATAAAAATAGTCGTTTATGAATAAATTGATATTTATGATTGATTCTTATAAAAGTAATTATAAAATATTTTATACTGCAAATTCTTATATTTTAATAAAACGTATTTGTCAGCAATTAACCTACGGGTTAATAATTCGAAATGATTGTTTCTATGAAACAATTAAGCGATATTTTAGATTAATTATGTTATCAATTAAGCTAAATAGGAGGATTAGATGAAACCAGTTAACTGACAATTTTAGGTTGACCGAGTCAACTGTTTTAAATGGAATTGGATATTAGATTAATTTGTTATCATTTAATCTAATAAAGATGAGTTTGATAAACGACCGTTTAAAACGTAACGAGATTTCTAAAAAGTTGATTTTCTTTTAATTAATGATATTTAAACAGAATTACTTTGTTATTTACTATGAATATTAGTTATTATTGTATTAAGATTTTAAAGGAGATTTATTATTCTGTTTTAGTTAATAATGAAGTAAACGACATTACTTCAGTTAAATGATGAAGTTAAGTATTAATATTAATTACGTGATTGCTTTTTGATAGAAAGTAATCAAATTTGTGAAAGGCTTAATGGAACCTGGTAAAAGAGTTACACAGGAATTTTAAAACAAAAATCCGAGTTATAAAAATCATGTAAAAGAGTTTAGTAAAGGATTAGATTGTGGTAAAAGGGATTTTAGTAATAAAAATCCAAGTTTAATGAGTGGTCTAATGGGTTTATGTAAACAAGGTGATAAACAGATTTTTGGAAACAAATCCAAGCTAGAAATAGATTGTATTAAGGAGGCTTGAAACCAGTGTGACCTTTTAAATAAGTTAAGTAAGAATGATTTGAAATCGAAAGAAGATTCTTAAATTGCAAAGGTAAATGCTAAACGGATTTTGTGTAAAAAAATTTGGGTAATTGGATTTAGTAATAAAATTCAATTTAAGTTTGTAATAAGATGTAAATTGTTTTCCGAGAAGGATTAGGAAAATGAATTCTGAAATAAACCCAAATGGTTAATGATTGTACTGAAATGGTTTAAAGTACATGATTTGTGATTTAGAAATAGTTTATAATGTTTATTAAATCGATGAGTTAAGTAAAAATAGATATGATTTAAAAGATTTTTTTCAGAAGTAAAGAATGGTTTATAAAATCATATTTTAAGGAAATAGCTAAATGAGTTTTTGTTTTGATATTAGAATTAATATCGGTTTTAGACTTACAAACTCCTATCTATCATAAGATAAGAACATTGTCGATCAAGGTCTGAGAGGTAAATAGAATACCCTAACATGAACGATTTCACTATTATTAAGGGATGGTATTAGTTTATAATGGCAGAAGATGTTGAATAGTATTATTTCCATAAAAGGAACATTACAACTTATATAGAAGATTTTGGAATGTAATTGGAATTATTGGATTTTAAAGTAAATAATGTATAATTTAACATTGTTTTACCAAACTAATAAGAGTGACTATACTCGGTTAAGTATATAGCACTAATTTCTAAATAATGGAAATAGTACGTTTTTCAAAGGAAAGGTTTCTAACGAGAGTTCATATATAAGTTGTGTTATATTGAAAAAGATTATAGATTGGATTTCCTATAATAAAAGAGATTGATAAATAAAGGTTTAAATGTTGGCCAATATTGGTAAATGAATATGCCAAGGAAAGAACTTATCGAATATAAATGAGTATGTTATGGAAAAGGGATTAATTTAATATAAATGAATACTCTAACAAAAGAGTATATGGTACAGAAAACGAAATCCATTACATTGTTTACGAAAGTTATGTTGAACCGATTTGGTTAGTAAACTCGTATATTTATTAAAAAGGAACTTATTTTCCAGTTTTTGTAAAGACCCACTTTTTCCTTACAGTTTAAGCCAACATCTAAAAACCCATGTCAGCTTAAATTGCACAGAAAAGCAGATGGTTAGGAGAAATAAATTAGAGGGTGAGAGTAGAAAGAAAGAAATATTAGAATAGAAGAATAAGAAGATCAGGGTCTCACAGCGGAATGGAAAAAATATAATATATCAACATACTTTATTCAAAAGAAAATTGTAGGTGTAAGTGATTACAACATCTGAGTATACATTTATATCAATCAATGCACACAGTGGAATAAACTAATGTTAGTAAATATGGGTATACGCCTCGACTTCTGCTCCTCTTCTGAAGCTCCAAGCGATACCTAACCTGATGATATACTCGGTCCGACCCGAGCATATTTAAAGTAAATCAAAATTCACACGGACCAGTCTGGAATACTTTCAGTGATAAATTCACATGACAAACAACTTGCTTAACTTTAGAAATCCTTTTTGAAAGAAAAGGATAATGGTAAGACCTGCCCACACATAAAATGAACGGTTTTTAACTTACTATAACCCAAAACATTTTTGATATATCAAATCCAGTGATATTATAATAATGTCTATCAAATCACAAATAAATAACCATCTAGAAGAACACTTGCATCTCACGCTCAACATGTTAATTATATAATCAAAAGCTGCAAGGAGCTTATTGGAGAATGGGTTCCAATTATGACAAGTTATGGGACCACCATTCGATCAGTGTACTCTATAGGGGATACACTGCGGTTCAACATGAACATCTTGCAACCCGACCACACATGGTCGGTCACTCATTCAACTTATGTGGACCGAATGTATTACCACCTACGGTTGTCGGCCATCCAACTGTAATCTGAAAGATACAGAAGCGAAAGAAGAACAAATGAATTTTCTCTAGACTATGATAATACACCCTGCTTGGGTATGACCCAACTAGCCATACTACTTGCCCGATTTTTGTCATTTCTCTGTTGTGAGGCTTGAGGTCACGTTTTATCTTTCAGAAAACATTTCATATCTTTCATATTTTTAGCGAAATGACCGACGATATTTTTCCGTACCTATCGCTATTTTGTATTAGCGTTTATTGGTTTCCATGATCACATACAAACTCCGTTCGTTATGAAAATGGATGCCATGGTATAATTTTGCGTTACGATCCTAATGAAACTCGTTTCGTCGAATTCCTAATCCATTTTCTCAAACGATGCTCGTTCGTGTCCAAACAGTCGATTTATTTACATTCAGTTTGGTTGTGCTCACAAAACAATTCCAATTGATGTGAAACTTGAAATCTAGCAATAATTAGCTCTTGCGGACTCAATAAAACTTGTTTAGTTTAAAACAGAGGTTGCTTGAATAAAGTCCCTTTTTAAGTGTCCAATTTAAATTGAAATAAATCAATTTTAAAATACCTCAATATAATAATAAAATATTATAATCACACATACTTGAGCATAATTTCATGTGGATTCAAAATAAAATACTCTAGGTTGAATTCCAAGCCAAGTAAATATTCAATATATTAAAAATCCTTCTATTTAATATAATAAATCCACTATTACAAAAATGACTTGTTGCTTCAGCTCATTTGCGTCAGTTGTGCTAAAAACCGAAGCAAATAATATCATTTGCTTCGGTTTTGTGCACAACCGAAGAGAATGCATTGAAACAAGTAGTGTAATTTGCAGTTGCTTTGGCACATTTGCTTCGGTTGTGCATACGACCGAAACAAATAATATTAATTGCTTCTATTGTATAAATAACCGAGGTAAGTGCACCAAAGCAAATAGAGTTATTTGCTTCGGTTGTCATTACAACCGATGTAAATACTGTTATTTGCATCAGTTCCTTAGGAACCGAAGCAAATGTACTGAAGTAAATAGCTTTACTTGCATCGGTTCTATGAGAACTAAAGTAAATGCACCGAAGTTATTATAATCAAAGCAAACTTACATATCAACAATAATGAACAATAGCTTACATATGTTATGATAAATAAATTACTATAATTAATGATTATCAATAAATAATTTATAATTACTACTTATTTTTTATATTTAATATTTTGTTGTATTTAACTTTTAATAATTAGTAAATGATAGTTAATATTAATGAATTACATTTAATAATAAGTAAATAATATTAAATAAAGTGATATTTAGTATAATAATTAAATTTAAACAATTAATAGTTAATTATGAGTAGTGAAAAAATCAATAATTAATAATCAGTAGTCAATAATACAATTAACTATTAATAAATTAGAAGCAAATACGGATAATTAATAAATAATAGTTAATAAACAAGATGTAAATTAACAAATTACGGTTAATAAACTAAAAAGTAGTAAACAATTGTTAATTTTATTTATTATTGTCAGTAATTTATAGTCAATAATAGTAATTAATAGTTCATAAAAACAATTAAGTAGTAATTAGTAAATACATGTAATTGTTAATTTATAATTAATAATCTATTATTGTTAATTTTAATAATTAGTAAATCGAAACTAATAATTAATTTAAAATAAATAGTAATTAATTTTTCATTATCAATATTTAATATATGATAATTAAAAATTGATAACATATTCAAAATAATTAACTTTTATTAAATGATATATAATTATGACCAAGTAGTAATAACAATTACTAGTTAATAACTAAAATTAACAACAAATGATAGTTTATGTATAATGATTAACTGCTATTAATTATTCACAATTAGTAAATAATATTTAATGAATAATATCGATTATATGATAATTAACGTTTACTATTGAATAATTAAGAAGTAATAGTTAATAATTGATACTTAGCAATTAAGACTAATATTTAATATTTACCATTTAGTAATTATTGTTTGATAATTGACAACTACCATTAAATAATTACTTTTAATAAGTACTTTAAATAAATAACTAAAAAGTAGTAATTAATATTTAATATTGATTTTTTGAAAATTAATAAATACTACTAATTAACTAACTATTAATAATCAATACTATACACTTAATATTTAATGATTAATATTTAAATTCTATTAGATTATTATCATTAACTGACTAATAGTTGATTATTAATTTTCAATAAATGCTAATAAATAATCAAGTAGCAAAAGCTAATAATTAATTAATAGTTCATGATAAGAACAAACTTAAGACTAAAATTTAAATTTACTATTAATATAGACTTATAATCACTTAATAACTAAATTGTCATTAATTTGATAAATAAAGTTTAACATTTAACATTTAATTAATAAGTAATATTTGATAACAGTTAATAATTAGTCACTAATTAATGATTATTATTAAATAATCAATTATTGATAAGTATATAGTAATTAAGAAGTAATATTATTTAATAGCTCTATGATAAAATGTGAATAATTCCTATGTTTAATTACTTTTTATAATTAATAAATTTTAAAATGTAAGATACTTGTGTTATATTATTTATTTTTAATTTTACTTTGAATGCAGAATTATATATACAAAATTTAAAATACATTGAAAATATTGAATTAAAAATAGAGAACATATACAAAATTGAAAATGTAGAAGAGGTACAAAATTAAAAATACAGAATAGATACAAAATTGACCAAAACGTTTCAACATTTCTATTAAATAAGTAATTATTAATAAATATACAATAATTATGAATAATATTTAATTACTCTTATAAAGTGGTGTTTAATAATGAATATTTAATTTTTAATAATAATGACTATTAAAAAGTTAATGTTAAATAAAAATCAATAATTACAAAAATATTCAATAATTTATAACTAGTATGAAATATTAATAATTAAGAGGTAACATCTAGCATTAATTATTTTATAATTATGATTAGTAATTGTATATAATATTCAAAAAATTAAAATTTTGAATTTAACAAATAAAAATTTCTAGTTAGTGATTAATATTTAATGAATATTATTGATTATGTTATTACAAATGCTATTTACTTAGTAATTAATACTTAGTATTGAATAATTAATAGTCAATATTCAATAATTAATGTTTAACATTTAATGTTTCATAAATAATGAATTTTTGGTAATTAATAGGTAATATTTAGTATTCAATAATCATTAAATAACAGTCGCAATTAAATAATTAATTTAGAATAGTATTTAATGACTAATAATAAAATTTAATACTTATGAGGTGAATTGTTAGATAAGAAATTATTTATAACTATTAATTGATAATGATTGTTGAATAAAATTAATAATTTTTATATGAATTGTTATATATGCAATTATTTATAACTGATGACTAATGATTATTAATAAATTATTTATAATTAATAATTATTATTTGTAATCAATAATAACTTTTTAAATTTAATAATTTAACATAATTAATTATTAATAATTAGTGAATTATAGTTAATATTTATTAATTACACTTAATAATAAATATATATAGTAATAATTAATAAATCTAGTTTGTAATTAATAATTAATAACAAATAATTGGTAACTTGTTAAAAGATTAATTTTAGAGAAATATTAAATAAATATAATTAATAGTAATATTTAATAATAAATAGTTAATAAATAAAAAATTAAAATTAATAATTACTATTAAACTAATGGTATGAAGTAATATTTAGTAAAGTTTGAATATTTGAGATAAATTTAGAATAAATCAAAAAAATCAAAAACAAAATTTTAAATTTCCATCGAATTACAATGTGAAATAGAATTAAAACACAAAATTTTTAATGGTTAAATTACCATTAAATAATTGATACTTAATAATTGCGATTAGCATTCAATAATTAATAACCAATCGATATTTAATATTTAATTGTTAAAAAACAACGTTTATTACTTATGATTTGATAATTAGTCATTGTATTTAATATTTTAAATAAAAGTCAATTTTTGGAAAGGTCAGCACGAATGCATATACAAGAAAGCACAGATCCGCATGTATGGATCAATCCCATTCATACCCGTTCAAAATTAATCAATCCAATGATCAGAAAGGCTTCAAAAATTTAGTTTCAGATCTCTGATGTTGTACCTTATTTTGTAATCCACGTGACCTTTTCCACCTTATCCCCAATTCTTCTCCTTCCTTTCTATTTCCTCTCTGAAACAAAAACTTCTCTTCATTGAAACTTTTTCAATTGACAAATTATCCCATGAAATTTTTTAATTCCACAAGGTTTGTCTTCTTGCAAACCAAAAATCATCACCACTAATTTCCATCTTGTTGTTGCTAAATAAGGGTAGCCACCATTGTCAAAAATTATATTTCGTTTCAGATCTAGAATTCGTCGATTACCATGTTGCTATTGTGAAGTTTGATCCACTGCTGAAGTTGAGATATGCTCTACTGAGTTCTAAAATTCATTTTGTTACTTCCATCAGCAAGCTAAGTAGTCATCGTTTCTCTGAGTCAGCTGTGCGACTTGAAAAAGGGACTCTTGCCCGAAATATTTCATATAGGGTGTAAGCCGCAGAAATAGGGACTTTTTGTCAGATTTGGTGTGGTGGTTGTTGGTGTGAGCTTGTTGTTGTCTGGAAGAATATTTTTGTTATGTTGTGTAGTTCAAAAACTATTAAGTATTATTGCTTGAATTTAGATTGAATGCTGCACTTGCGTTTGATTCCTAATGCAGCTTAAAATTGGATTTAATTGAGTATGATATTCATTGCTGAAAGAAGTATAAGTTGGCATTTGAAATATTTTGTTGTTCACCCATGGAAAAACCCTCATGCCTAGAGTTGTTGTGCTTTATTTTCTAACTAATGTTTAATGAATGGTTTTTTTTGCTTAGTGTTGAGATTAATATGAGCGTGTTCTGTTTCTTGCAAGGTTGGACAGATGCTACAGAAGGTTGCATGCAGGCTCCTTTCTTTTCAGTATTGATGAAGTATCTAAGTGTTAAAGATGTTGATAACTAGTAGCTTGTTGAAAGATTATGCTCCAAGTTATTGCATCTCAATGACAAATAAGGCATATTTTTGACTGAAATAAGATTCAGATTACATCAAATACTCAGATGAAGGCGAGTGATGAAGTTAAAGGAATGGTGGATTGGTTGTAGCAGATGGGATTTGTGGTTTCGTGTGCAGGTGGAACTGTGTATAGTTGGGTATTGGTTTGCTGCTGTGGTTGATGTAGTGGATTGTGTATAAGAAGTTGTTGTCAAGCTCGATGAATAGGATGAATGTTGAGCTTGTTTTCGATAATAGCTAACATGTTGATGCTCTGGTCATGAATTAGCTTACTTATTTCCTTTTGCTTTGATATATCATTACTCCTCTCAAATTACAAATGCCTATACTTTTTATCATTAAGACAGTACAGTGGAGACGTTTAAGATGAGGGATTCTGCTGGCAATGGAAATATTCAGATCAACTTGGGTTGCTTCAATGGATGGGAATGCATCTGGGATGATGCTATCTTTTGAAATGGCAAGACCTTGATCTTGATCTCTAGATTTCCTATGCATTCTTCTCGGGGAAATGATTAGATTCCTCCTCACTTCAGAGTATAATTGACGTTGTGTAAAAGATTTAGGTTGGCAGGAAGAAGCATCCTGTTGACCAGTAATGGGGTGTTTAGGGGAGGCTGGCTCGGATAGAACAATGGAAGGTGGCAAAGTAGACAAGGTTTGGATTAAAGGAACTCAGAAACATACACTTTGTGCACATTTAAGTTGAAATTGGAAGGGCAAACGGTAAAAACATTAGCATTGGACTATGTAAGAAGCGAAGTGGAAAGATCATGGACTTGAGATGTTGGAACTATGTTTCACAAATAAATCTATTTTAGCACTTAGTAATTCAAAATGATTGGACAGTTTTAACGCATCTACATGTTGTTGTAGCATACTGGAGTTACCTGTCGTGGAAGTAAGGACACGTGTAGGAGAGGTGTGGTGACTAGAAGTTTTGGATTTAATAATGTTAGCATTGTTTGATAAGGTGGCGTTAGGCAAAGATTGAAGTAATAATTGAGGAGATGGGCTAATGCAAGTGGTGCATGGACATGTGGTGGTATAGATGGAGAGGGTAGTAAATGATTTGGTTGTTGCTTTGGTTTATATGAAAGATTTTGTCTGTTGGAATTAAAATATGGTTTTAAGGGAGAAAGAATAGTTCGTTTGTAAACATTGTATGAAGTTTTCACCTTAATGTTCATTTTGAATGGAGGATTTTCATGGTTAATGCATCAGATCTTCATCCGTCCTATTCACCAAAATATCAGTGTTGGACGTGCAGCTGTTCTCCATGTGTCTGAAGACTTTACACTTCATGCAAATTTCGGGTATCAAAGTGTACTAAACTTTTAACATTTACATCAATTCCTTTCTCCCTCTCTTCGGCACATAGTAAACAATCAAACATCCATTTACAAAAGGTATCACTTTTAGTTTGTTTCTTCATAGATTTTATGTTAAATAATTCATATGATTAACGATTTGAAACAACCTCTTAATTGTAGGACATTGTACAAGATGATTCGGACGAAATCAGGAAAATTTAGCTAGTTATATCATGCATAATTGGATGTAGTGGTATTTTCATTGATTTTTTGTTATGTGTGTTGACGTGAATGACAAAATATAAACTATTTGTGCTTCTTTTTTGGTCTGTAGTCATTAACTAAATTGATATATCACATGATTTCATTGTTTGCTTGATAGGATTATAGTAATAAGTATTAATGGAAATTAATTTGATATATTTTTAAATTTTAAAACAAAATAAAAAGATATTATTATTTTGCTTCAGGTGGAGTTTTCATCGGTTGTTGTATAATAAATGATCGATGCAAGATAACCTTGATTTGCTTCACTATAGATTTATTTGCATCGGTCGTAATAAAACAACCGATGCTACCGAAAATCAGTTACATCGAGCCTTAACGCAGGACCGATGCAAAAAACCATAATGGCTTCATCGTTTATGTTAAATTGCATCGGTTTCCTATAGGCAACCGATGCAAACAATAACCATTTGCATCGGTTGTTCAGCCGACGCATTAAAAATTTGCCTTTTGCGTCAACTTCATTTGTATCGGTCATCCAACCGATGCAACAGAGGGGTAATGACCGATGCAAATGACCTGTTTTGTAGTAGCGTTCTTTATAATTTATAAACGAATTCCATAACGACTATTTTAAAATTTGATTTGGACATAAAAAAAATCTACAACATGAAAACTTGATTTTTCTCTTCCATTAGAAAAATATTATCCTACAAATTCGGACGTTTCTCGTTTCGACGAAATCCGACTTATATTGGATCTTGTACAACCATTTAAAGTTCAAAACGTAATATTACGAACTATTGCGCTGCTACAACATGTTTTATAATAAAAGTATAAATTGTATGTTCTTACATCATTTAATAAACATATCCTTAATATAATTCTAAACAAACTTAAATAAATATTTCTATATTGTCCAATTCACATTACACAACAAATTTAACAATTCCCGACTATTTCAGCATTAAATTATTATGATACTATTTATATTAATTAAATATTCAAAACCATTAAATTTTAAGTTTTTAAATTCCCAAAACAATGTTTAAAACCATTTTAAATATTAAATTAGACGATTAAAAATCTGAGCTGTCACAATCCTTCGACTTTACAAGAATTTCATCCCCGAAATTATTAAGGTAGGAAAAATGCTGCAAACCCGACAACTTTTCCAAAATCCAATTAACTAAAAACTTCAGTTCCACTTTTTAAACGAAGTCAAATAGTTTTTATCGAAAAACCAATTGATTCCTAAAGAAAACAAACTCTAAAAGTTTTCAAGAAGATTTGAAATTTTTTTAACACTTTAAATTTTGGAAAAATTTTGGTAGAGTCTCCCTTATACGGAGGGACTTTTGCAATATTGTAGGAACAAAAATAAATCTATCGACCCATACAGTCGGAAAATCCAATTCAAAAACCCAAAAATTATATTTTTGCGATCGTTATTATGCGATAAGCGATAAACTATACTAGAATTTGCTCAATTATTATTTAGCTCTAATCGAACTGAACTCAATCAGCTCTAGAATTTAATCAAAATTAGCTTTGCACCTTTTCTCAACTCAACGAACTTTATTAGTCTCATAATCATGTCAGTTGGTTCAAGCATCTGCATTATCCATTCTAAACAAATTTTACATACCATTCAGCTCACACGAATTTACAACCAATATCATTCTAATTTCATTTGACTTAAATTCATTCGTCCATTGATTCATAATCAAATTCAAATTTATACCCAATGCAATTTAATTAAACCATGCAATTAAACTGATTCCAAACATTTCTTTTGGGTTCATTCATTTTAATAAATCAAATTCTTATTGATTTCTTTAGTACTAATTCATAAGATTCATTTTAACTCACATAATTTAAATTGAAATTCTCATTTCATATATGAAATTATTCCATCTTCATTCAAATTTTGAATTTTATTCAAATCAAATAATAATTTGAGAAAATTATAAATTTTACCTTCTTATAAAATATATTAGGTCAAAAACGATAAGAAAATAATTTTATATTCAAATTACGAATTCGCGCTCATATATATATATATATATATATATATATATAACTCAATCTAGTTTATTACGAACCCAATCTTTATTGAGTTATGCCATGGAGCCAAGGTTATCGCTAACCTTATGCTCTGATACCACTTGTAACAACCCACTTTCTCCGTAAAGTTTAAGCTAACACTGTGCAGTTAAAGCGCTTAGCAGTTCTATAGCGGTAGAGATGTAACAAGTTGTAGCGGGGATAAAGCGGGGAAAAAGTGGAGGTGAAAAAATGTAAAACTATATAAATAAAATTAATTAATTATCCTTCTCGCATCATTTGTGTAGACGAAATGAATATTAATTTATATTATATAACAAAATCAAAGAATGTCATGGTTAGGCACACTAGATTCGAGGATTACTACATATTTCTATCTTATATAAGGCACTTATGGCTTAACACTACAACAGATTTACCTTTTAATAGCACGTATAAAATGCTATAATAGAATATCATAGCATTAGTGACGACGCTATATGTCAACATGTTATAATAGCCTCGATATGTCTTATAGCTTTAAATTAAACGTTATTGTATCAAACATTTATTAGCACACATTCACCGATATGAAAAGCTTTTTATAGCTTTCCACTCTTGCTGTTTTATTGGTCTTACTAAAATTTCATTTTATTTTTTATAGCATTAACAATGTTTTCGCAGCAAGCATTCAATGATATAACATAGTTTTCCATAGTGGTTTACTTTTTTCATAAGTCTTTTTTTCTGCTATTATATTTTTTTATAGCATTTTTCCTTTAATATGATTTTTTATAGCGATTCGTCTTCTGCTTCCATAGTGCTCATTTTCCGCTATTAATATGTTTAATATATGAGACTATTTTCCTTTTTTCTATGATATTATTTCTCTATCATGCACTATTCTTTCGCTGGAATTATGCACATTAAAGACAGTTAAACAATAAATAATACAAAACTATACATTGTGAATAATTCTAATACAAAGAGCATATTTGATTTCAACATTTTATTTCAACAGATGAAAAAGGTCTAACAATAGTTGATATAACTAAGTCTATACATAGTTAATGGCCAAATTTGTTTAGACATATTTCCAAAACAAAAACATGCCAAAAACCCCTTAGTCTTCCGCATGTAACCTTGTTCACAATACATATTCCAAAACCTGCAATTCACAATAATGCAAGTTAGAAAAGTGCAAGCTTTTTGAGGTGCCGTAAAAAGGTGTGTTGACTATGAACCTTTGAGTATTGCTACATTCGGATTATACGATTCAATTCACAGCAATTAAATAGCAAAAGACCAGTGTAGAAAATGCACAATAGCACTTTTTTTTTGCAATTGATCATAAGGGAAAAAAGTGTAAACAATCATAAAAATAGAGGTTAGCTCTAGCGCTTCATTAATTTTAATGAATAAAGATATTTCCAACTATGTTATTTGAAGTCCATGGCTGAAAATTGACTAGTAAATATTCCTTATTATGATTAACAAACAAATCAAAATAAATAAGAAACATCACTAGAAGGCTTAACAAAATCACACTGGCTCTAGTTGGTTGATTATTACCTAAGCTTTGCGAATAAGCCCACTAAGTGAAAGCAAACTCTTATTAATGTGACCACCTTCAATTAAGTGACTTCCAAGTGATAATCCTTGAAAAGAACATTCACTGCCTACCAAATCTACAAAATTTTATAAGTTGGCTTCCACTTTATACTCATTTCTGTGTAAAACATAAGATAGTTAAATACCAAGCTAGCTGCAAGAGCGTTTGAACTTTCAATTGTCTACAAGTGGTACATCATTAGTTTTTAGGTTAATTCAAGCATACTTAACAGTCATCTATATATAATAAGTGCATACTAAATTGAGTACCTGGTGAGATTGTGTACTTGACTCGTTCAACAAGGTCTGTACAATCTGCGCCTGAGTTGCAAGTACATAGCTTATAAATATAAAGTAATCAAGCAAAAGGAGTGTGATAAATCAAAGAAACAGAGAGATAAATATGTAGTTTTCTTTCATTGTGCTTATCTCAAAACTGGACAAATTTACCATAATAGTAATGCAGTGAATTTTTTTTTGTACATAAGACAGTAATGCATGTCAAATTCCTCATAAAAAAATACGATCAATTTTGCACACCTTCACACACAGCGAGAAGTTCCTTCAATTGATTCTTGTCTCTTATCAATACCTCTATTAATAATGCCTCTGCTAATTTTTTGACTAATAGTTAGTTTCTGCAAATAATTGAGTATGTTAGTTGGTTATACCTCAAAACAAAATAAATAAATAAATAAAAGGTGGATTCTTTTTACCTTGAGGTCATCATGAACCCTAAGTGGAGAGTTATCCATGGTAAGGAGATCTCTTACTACTTTACTGTAAATTTCTAACACTAAGAATTTCAAAATACACTCTTTCATGATACTAAATTAAGGAAATAATGAAAAAACAAAAAAGTAACTGAATCATGTATAAGAAAAAAATCCTGCATCTTGCATCATCTAAAACTACTACATTGCACCAGGCTTTAAAAGTTAAAAAATGATCCAACATAAAATTTAAAACAATGTGACCAGTAATTAACTAATGGTCGACCCTCTTTTTAGAAAAACAGGATATAATATACATACAATAGAGAATAGACTATCTATACAAAGTCTGCATTGCAAACTTAAGTTGATAGGATAACAACAGATTATGTATGTGCTAAAACTGGCCATTATTAACTCTAAATGCACCTGTCTCGAATGTGCAAAAATGACATTGTTTACTCAGAACTAGCATTATTTACATCTAGAGTTGGAGATAGAAGAACAAATCTTCAAGTTACGCTGGATTTAACGGATGGTGGGGTGGTACAGTACCCTAATTGAATCAAGGAAATGAAACAGGTTGCATACTCATTTTATTCTCCTACTAGCCTTATTTCAATAGAACGCAGCCCGCTAATTCAGCCAGCACACTCCTCATTTATTATGTGTCTAACTTTTTGGTTTTAATTCTAGCTATATATATATATGATTAATCTTATGTGTAGCTAACTTTTTTGTTTCTCATTAAGAATACATATTTGTCCTTTATATAGAATTATTAGCAATTTTAAGATGATCTAATTGATGATAACTAGTTTGCATTTTGTCTATAGTCAGTAGGCATGCTCCTAGTTTTTGCTTTACATTATTATATTTCTAATAATAAATACGAATAAAAAATCAATGGAAGATGATCGTCGCTGATCTATGAATTAGAAAAGCGCGACATTTGTAATAAATTCTGCAAGCATACAGGCGTGTAGCATACAGGTCGAACACAGGGAGGTTTAATTAAAAATTATTATTTATTTTCTTCTTGGGCGTGTTAGACGAAGCTGGAGGTTGATTTTGCAAAAATAGAAAGTGAAAACTACAATTAAAAGATGCAATTAAAATTACTGCAGATTCGAATCTAATCAGATCTGTAATAAATTCAACGATTAAAGATAATAGAACAATGGAAATAAAATTGCAGAACAGAATTAAACGAACAGAAAATAAAAATTAGGATTACCGCTGAATCTAATCAGACGGTTAATCACTAATGAAAAGAAATGCAAAATACAAATAGTGTTCTACCGAATCTAATCGCATAGACAACACTAAGTGCTAAGAAATAGAAAATTGCATAAAAGAAAAATGAATTTTTATTAATGAAGAAGAGAATAGAATGAGATATATGATAGGATAGGATATTTGTTACAATGGGTATACATGTGCTTTTATAGGTGAAATTGGCCAAACGCTAATCAGATTTGTATGAATATATGGGCCTCTTTTCTAAGAATTATTATCATATCACATGCCTTTCTTGACTAAGCTTGTTTGGAAATAGTCTCTAAGAATATCTGCGCATATCATGGTGAATACCTTCCATATCTTCCAAATCTTCCATGTGGCTAATTGATTGACAAAAGATTTGCATGTGATTAATTCTTCCAAACATGGACTCATGTTAGACTCCAAAAGCATATAAGAAAAATCTTCCATATCTTCCATGTGGCTAATGTGAACACAAACATCTTCCAATGACATCTTTTGAGATCTTTTCTACTATTCTTCTTCTAATGTGACCAATGTGAACACATCTAGTCTCCAATGAAAGCTCTTATGCAATTCTTCAAGTAAATGGCATTTATTCTTTACTTTTAAGGAAGATGAGGTCTGGTCAACATATCTATAAAAACAACAAGAAAATACCCAGCGTAACATTTATTTATATATAAAAAAGATAAAATATAGGTGCATAAATTAACATTTTTCTATGCTGATCAAATACCCCCACGCTTATCTTTTACTCGTCCTCGAGTAAAACAAAAAAATGAGAAACTAACTAGATAGGTCACACTTTCGTAGGAAACACGATTGCATTGAGCGTATGCAACAAGCCGTTAAACCTATAGGTGTCCCTAGTAGGACGAGTAGTGTCTCGTGAGGGTTTTCAGCCGATACTACCCACAAAATCCAAATGCAGTATGCTATGGTTCTAATGTAACTACATGAATGCAGAGGACTTATGCAATTGAAAACAAAAAATGAAAACAAGATTTGTTTCTGAAGTGGTACAACAAATTAAGTTAATAGTTTCTAATCAGTTGATTGTACTTTAAATACCTCAACTTGTCACAAAATTTCAATATAAATCAAGTTTTCAAATGTTAAATTCCAGTTTGGCCAGTTAGTTCGGTCGATAACATAGTGCAGCCATGAAATAAATTCTTAGTTTGCTTGGCACAGTTTGTAAAGTGGTA
Organism: Allium sativum; assembly: GCA_030737875.1. Lineage (NCBI taxonomy): Eukaryota > Viridiplantae > Streptophyta > Magnoliopsida > Asparagales > Amaryllidaceae > Allium > Allium sativum. Next base: position 19,039,705 of record CM060924.1, read on the forward strand.
TTATTATTTTCTCATGTATGGCTAGTCAAATCAATCAGGTCAAGAAGTGTTTGGGCATCATCGCTTATTCTTTATTCTATAAAATTTAAAAATTTATGATTAAGTACATACACCTAACTTAGAAGACCAAGGTTTACCACCCATGCACTGCCTCGCGGACTAACGGAGAGTGGGTAAAGAGCTTGGCGGATTGTGCAGGCCGACTTTGACTTTGTCAACAACGTGTCGGTAATCCTTAGGTGTCCAATCTCATAAAATGAGACCAAGATATTCCAACGCTGACTTTGTCAACAACGTGTCGGATAGAGCTTGGCGGGTTTGCACACCAACGCTTGATATACAAGCAATGTTGGATACCCTTGGATTACTATTATTATTATTGAATTTATAAGCACAAAAAGAGAGTTACGCGAATTCAACTTAACACAACTTAGTTTTAAAGGTTTGACAAGCCATTATAAATATTTTAAGTCCTCCACTTATTTAAACAAAGTCTACAATATAGAATAGATTTCATGGCCATCACCTAAGAATCTCCCTATGTACCGGTTACACTATTATCCCTCAAAATTAAACTTTTCATTATATTTCAAATTCGAACTTAGCTGAGAGAGAAAAATACTATCAACTGGCTAAAAATTGTAAACTTATTTTGTTGTATCAATTGAAAATGAGTCATGTTTTAAAAAAATGGCATGTTACTACAGTCTAAAATTCATGATGGTCTTACATGAAAAGAAAGAAAGAAAAATTAAAGAAAAATCAAAAGAATGCAATGCAGACTCCCCCCCACACTAGAACTAAACAGTGTCCACACTGTAAACGTTTCCTAAATTTGAAAGATAAAACCCATAGATGGATTAGATGCAAAATGATTTGCAGAATGAAATGCAGCCTAACTATATGTAAGAATGGATCATATGTACAATGATATATGTGTTTACGATGCACGCGATGCAAATAATACCACCATCTTTTTCCCCCACACTTGGTTCTAGCCCTATGAGTCCCATTCCCACTATGTCTAGGCATGTTTTCTAATAAACAAAGGTTTTTGAAAACCATCTCATCTTTAAACCTAGATTTATAGTCCAGAAGATAAATGTCTAGGGTCATCCTAACATGAAGTTTTTCAATCAAGCTAACATTCCAAAAATGGTTCATGTGTTCAACAAATTTATCAGTGTAATTATTCAAAAATTTGTGATCGTATATAAATTCAGTGAAATTTGAAATCCGAGTGTTGTTCCAGACTATGTGATCACATTTCTCATCATTAACTGACAACGTATTTTCGACACTGACAGTTTCAAGTTTGTTTGAAATTTTCTCAAAGTTAAAATTTTCGAACTCGTGACGTGAATCCACTTCCTCCTCATTTGGCAATTCATCCTCGTACAATCCAAAGAATTCATGTTCATTAAAATCCTTTTCCAATTTTGAGTTGAAAAATTCAACATTTTCATTCTGTTCAATTTCTAGAATTTCAAGTTTTTCACAGCCTGAAAGAGGAAGATCAAAATCTGAGTTTAAATCTTTTTCCTGAAAAGAGTTGAAATCCAAATCATTTACTGAATTTTGAACAACTTCATTTAGATCGTTATTCTCAATTTCTAAAGTTGTAATCTGAAAATTTTCAATATCAGTAAAGAATGGATTATTTTCTGATTCATCGCTTGTTTGAATTTGATTTTTTTGCTCTTGTTGTTCTTTCAAAGATGTCAACAAACAAAGAAGTTCATCAGCCTTTTTATTTAGTCTTTCTTCCCTCTCTCTAAGAATGTTAAGACGATCGTTGATTTGAGAGCTCTCATTTTGGATTTCTTGATTCTCAAAATTATATGAGTTTTCAGAAAATTGACATTGATATTGGAAATCATTTTGATTTTGAAAATTAGGTTCGTAGCCAAAACTATTGAAATTCGAAGGAAAATTGCAATTTTGGTCAATCTCAACATGTGGATATGGGTCGTAATTTTCAAAATTATGATCGATTTGAAAATCATTTTCAAAGTTATTTTCGAATTGGTTTCCAACCCCATATTGGTGTGGATCAAAGCTATATTGGAATTCAAAACTATTTTGATACGGATGTGGCCCATAATCGAAACTATTGAAATTTGAATTGAAGTCGCCATTTCGATTATAATCCTGATTTTGAAATTGTTGGTCATTTTGAAAATATTGAAAATTGTTGGCATTTGGGTCGCGAAATTTTGGAAAATTCTACTTCATGAGTTGTAATTCAAAATCATACTCTTCAAGAGGACGACTACTCCGATTATTATCCCACATATCTCTCAATGATTTTTTTGAATCAGACATTTTAAAGAAGTCACAGTAAGACAGAAATTATTCTCGCTTCAAAATAATATAAAATACTAAGCTGTGCTCTATTAATTAACTGACTCAATTGGAAGGGGGAAGAGGGTCTTATGGTCGTTCACATATAGTATAAATACTAAGGGATACGACCAATGTTTTACGGGTAGTATGCAACCTCTTTTGCTAATAGTTCAATAAATTGAACTATTATATATCCGCGATCCAATTATACGAGACAGTCAACTTCACAAAACACCACTTTTCAAATATTATTTTGAAAAATCAAAATTTTATTGTTGAAAAACGATGAGATTGATGATAGTAGCAATGAAAATTCGTTCCTCACTAAATATATTCAGAAAATTCAGTCACAGAAATGTCACAGAATAAATTGCAGAAAATTAAAAATTGTACATAGCAAGCCGCTGCCCCTGCAGAATTTTTTTACAACAATTGTCTTTTTTTTTTCTTTGCAGCAGAGCACCTGTAGAGTTAAAAGAAATTTACAGTGGGGTATGGCTGTCCATCCAGAAAAAATGAGTAGCGTCAATGATTGAAATCTCACTATTTGCAATTTCTTTTGATTTCTGAAATCTTGATTTGTTGCTTGAACTCCAGTCACCTTGTCCTTAGTTCGAAATCTCTTTTTTTTTTTTTTTTTGGTTTTTTTGAATGAATTGAATAATAAAAAAAAGCACAAGAAAAAGAAACAAAGGAATTAACAAAAAAAAAGCTAACTTTTTGGAGAAGATGGTGCTGAAGTGTGGATTGAAAAAAAAAAACTGTGGTGAAATGAGATTATGTGAGAGGAAGGGGTATTTGATTTGAGGGAAGAAATGAAGCAGGGAAAAATAATTAGAAAAAAAAAAGAATGAATCTTTTTATGACCTTCCCTTTTTTTTATTATTGTTGAAAAAGTGGACAAATAGGAAAGAAACAAATGACAAAAAAAACATGGGAAGAGAGATTTCAGGAAAGAAAGAGAATTGTAAAGGAAGGAAAGTAATTGTAAAAGATTTGCAAAAGAAATTGAGAAGGGAAAGCAATAAAAGAGAAGACAAAAACAGAAAGATTTTTTTTTTCTTTTGTTTATTGTTGTAAAATTAGAAGAGGATTTTTTTTTTGAAAAGAAAGGGAATTTGTAAGAGAAGAAAAGAAACCAAATGTATTGAGAACAAGAAAGACAAAAGAAGAAAGGAAAAAAAAATTGCAAAAGAGGAATCTTTTTTTTTTTTGAAATTTGTGAAAAGAAAAAGAATGTAGATGATTGGAAAGAAAGTGGAAAGATGGAAAGAATAAAAGAAAATTGAAAGTCGATTTTTTTTAATGAAGGAGAGAGCCGAAAAGAAATAAATGAAAAAAAATGGAAAGAGAGATTGTAGGAGGTGAATGAGAAAAGCAATTGGAAAGAAATTAAAAAAAAGAATGCAAGGTTTTTTTTTATGAAAATTTGAACAAGAAGAAAGGGAAAGAAATGAATGGTAAAAACCCAAACAAAAAAGGAAAAAAATTAAAAGAGGATGGAAATAAGAGAAAAAAAGCAAGGTTTTTTGAGTAGAGAGGAAGGGTAGAAGAAATTGAGGAAAGAAATAAAAGCAGACAAAAACAAGAAAGAAATCAAAGTAAACAGAGAAGAAATTGCAAAAGTTTTTTTTTTAGAAAGTTGTAGACAAAAGATGGAAACAAATTAAAAGAAAAGGAAAGGGAAAAGAAAAATGTGAAAATCAGCAAGGTGGTAGAAAGATGGAAAGAAATTGAAGAAAAATTAGCAACTTTCTTTTTTTGTATATTTTTTTTCTTCTTGAAGGAATTAGATTGGAAGAAATGCAAAATAAAAAAAGGAAAGAAATAAATGAAAAAAAGAAGGAAAATAAAAAAAAGTGGCAAGATTTTTTTTCCTTGTCTCAGAGATTATGATATCAATATGTGATACAAAATCAACTAATCAAGATTTTTATCTATATATATCTACAAGAAAACAATAGGAAAATAAAAGAAAAAAGTGGCAAGATTTTTTTTTACAAAATAAAACAAAAAGAAAAAAAAACTAACACGAATCAGAAATTAAATAAATAATAAAATTCAATTGTTACCTCCCCGGCAACGGCGCCAAAAACTTGATCGTCGCTGATCTATGAATTAGAAAAGCGCGACATTTGTAATAAATTCTGCAAGCATATAAGCGTGTAGCATACAGGTCGAACACAGGGAGGTTTAATTAAAAATTATTATTTATTTTTTTCTTGGGCGTGTTAGACGAAGCTGGAGGTTGATTTTGCAAAAATAGAAAGTGAAAACTACAATTAAAAGAAGCAATTAAAATTACTGCATATTCCAATCTAATCAGATCTGTAATAAATTCAACGATTAAAGATAATAGAACAATGGAAATAAAATTGCAGAACAGAATTAAACGAACAGAAAATAAAAATTAGGATTACCGCTGAATCTAATCAGACGGTTAATCACTAATGAAAAGAAATGCAAAATACAAATAGTGTTCTACCGAATCTAATCGCATAGACAACACTAAGTGCTAAGAAATAGAAAATTGCATAAAAGAAAAATGAATTTTTATTAATGAAGAAGAGAATAGAATGAGATATATGATAGGATAGGATATTTGTTACAATGGGTATACATGTGCTTTTATAGGTGAAATTGGCCAAACGCTAATCAGATTTGTATGAATATATGGGCCTCTTTTCCAAGAATTATTATCATATCACATGCCTTTCTTGACTAAGCTTGTTTGGAAATAGTCTCTAAGAATATCTGCGCATATCATGGTGAATACCTTCCATATCTTCCAAATCTTCCATGTGGCTAATTGATTGACAAAAGATTTGCATGTGATTAATTCTTCCAAACATGGACTCATGTTAGACTCCAAAAGCATATAAGAAAAATCTTCCATATCTTCCATGTGGCTAATGTGAACACAAAAATCTTCCAATGACATCTTTTGAGATCTTTTCTACCATTCTTCTTCTAATGTGACCAATGTGAACACATCTAGTCTCCAATGAAAGCTCTTATGCAATTCTTCAAGTAAATGGCATTTATTCTTTACTTTTAAGGAAGATGAGGTCTGGTCAACATATCTATAAAAACAACAAGAAAATACCCAGCGTAACATTTATTTATATATAAAAAAGATAAAATATAGGTGCATAAATTAACATTTTTCTATGCTGATCAGAAGAGGTTACCCATACAGTAATATCCAAATTACCTTGAAGCACTATTTCAAGTATCCATGAGCATGAATATAAATTGGTTAAAAAATTACGTTGAAAGGAAGAATAATCTCTTCCAAGTAGTTCACAGTTATTCATTTATACACAAGTTTGAGCAAGTTCCCAGAGCAAATTAGACACATGTGTCAATAATGACCAAGGGACAAAGACATTGTTAATAAGAAAAATATGTTTCTCTTCTTGACTTCTCCATAGCAAGAAGTTAGAACCACATTTAACAGAACGTGCACACTATAACAGCTCAACAATAGGAAATGTAGATAAAATGATCAAGCGGGACATAAAAGTAAAGAAAAACCATCAATCCAAACACCTTAAATCATAGGAAATGCACTAGTTTAATCCTTATGGAAATAGAATCCACATTATTCTCTAATAAAAGATGCTCTGCTTTGCAGCAGGACGCAGCCAGTAAAGCTCAGGCTAAGTTACATCTGTGTTAAACTCGATAGGAAAGTGAAATCAAGGTCAAGCATCAACGACAAAAAGATTGTGTCAAAAAAAAGGTATAAAACATTTCAAACACCTTAAATTTTGTCTCCGGCGTATTCTATAATACCAAAAAGAGCATAATATAAGATTTATTATGATACATCCACGGTTAAAATTTCAAACTAGAGTCATAGCTCTTTAGATATTACACTTCAATTTCAGAATCTAAAACAACCTGAATCAAATGCTGCACGATATTTACTTGTAGGAGAAGGCTTTTAAATTGGTGCATTTAAGGCGTTCTACTTTGTAGTTGGCAGTAGTTTATATCCCAATATAGCAGAAAATTTACAGACGTGATTAGACAACTAAAAAACATACAGATATCTTACTTTAGTAACATAAGGCCAGATTTTTCTCAATTTCTTGTTCGACCACTTCACCTACATAGCAAATGAAAGAAGAGTTTGGGGGGGCTGAGCAGAATGTTATTTATAATAATTGTATATTTAGCCAAAACACGACATTTATTCTAGAATTTTAGGACTGTCAACTAAATTATGCCATGTACGAAAAACAGATATGCAGGCAAATTGAATCAAATAGGTTTATCATAATTTTATCACATGACAAAAGTTTAATGTCAAAGGAGAGAATATAACAAAAGTTGAAGGTCAATATCTTACCTGTACAAATGCAGTAAATGAAACCCACTCTGGGAGTTGTCACCACAACCACATAGTTTTCTCAAATTTTTTCGGTTTAGCAAAGCCAAAAATTTAATATCAGCAGCCTAGAAAAGGAAAAGGATACTCACAGTCATATAAAATTTGCCTTCAAACTAATAGTTGTATATCATATAAAATTTGTCAACTGTATTTTTAAACGTGAAAATACGGACTGTAAGGATTTGTAATCAACAAATTTAATGAAAACTAACATAGAACACTGAATTGGATTAAAAGAATCGAATCGATTTGTTTATGCCTGAGAAGCTAACCACTTATTTTCTCCTTCATCATCATCCAACAATAAAGAACTTCTTTCCTTTTGGTTTAGTCGGCAAGTATGATGTAAATCCACGTGCAGAGGAAGGTTAGCTTGCATGAGGAAATGGATAATTAATTGAATATACTAAGACCCAACAGAGACACATATTTTGTCCCTTTTAATTCATATTTGTGGTCAAATTAAATGGATAATTAATAGCTAGCATTAAAGCTTGCTGACAGTAGTAGCCTATTGTGATATTAGAAGCAGTAAATTATATTGATATAACCATCAAAAAGATTACAGTCCGTGTTGCAATATGATGGATAGGTAAATTATGAACTAAACTATGACATTATAAATGCATACTGAATTTGTTTATTCCATCTTTTCAAAGTCACTCGGATGAGGTCTATTCTTTGCACATGGACAGACGTATAATTTAGTTATCTAAAAATGTTAAATGGTCATTAAAGAAGTTGATATGAAAAAATGGATAAGAGTTATTTTTCAAACCACATCGCCTTAGGAAACAATTTTTTAGAGTAGTAACATACCAACAAATAAAGTTTATAACACCAAAAAGAAAATATTTTTAAGAACAATTAAAGTTACAAAGTATATTAGAAGATAAATAAATGAGAAATTAAGAAAAAAATAAACTAATCCAACCTTTATTTGATAAGGATGCATGCATACAAAATATGAGCAACAATTTAGCATCAATTCATTTAGTTTACTGTAAGCACCAAGGGACTTCAAGTAAGCAATGAAAACATACTAAAGTTAGAAATATTCACAACTAATCCATGCAGCAAGAAAGCAAACAAAACTTAAGTATCCACCCCGACCAATAATGAAAATACACAAGCAGCACAAAACAATACATATCACATCAACATTCATCATTTAGCAACTAAGTTCAATAGATAAATATCTATTATCCTTTTTTCATTTTCTCAATGTCAAAGAAAATGTTGAACCTATAGCAAAACATGTGAATATCTATCGGTCTTTTTTCATTTTCTCGATGTCAAAGAAATTGTAGAACCTATAGCAAAACATGTAAATAAAAAATAGAAAATATAGGATTATTGTAGAAAATTAGCAAATAAAGGAAAATAAGAAGTAAAGAAATGCATGTACATGTTAGCAGACAAACAGAAAAAAAGAAAAGACATACTCAGATTGTTTATTATCATGCTACGAAATGCATGTACATTATATCAATCTTCTTATGTCTTATCATCCCCTGATTTTTCTATCATTATGTGCTTTTTTTGCAGATGTAAAGGCACAAAATCAATTAGTATTAGATTACACTTTCATTTATATTGTTTATTATCAGGTTTATAGTCCATGCAGTTAACACGGATAAGAAAAAGAAAATCAAACCAAATTAAAACAACATACTTGGTTTCTCTTTAATTTTGGAAAAGAACCATCCCAAAGCTGATTAAAATAAGTGACAATCACAGCGTAAAGCTTGAAAATCATATAAACATATGCTCAAATTAACAACAGAAGACGAAAAGCTAATAAGCATTAAAAATAGAAGGAAATGAAGTTAAAAAAAGGGTGGAAGAAAGAAAGAGAGTATGACGGGAGTGAAATGATTTGACAGAAGCACACATTTTTATTGTACACAACACAATTGGTATGTAGTTAAGCAGAGTGCAAAAAAAAAACCAGGTAGAGTAGAAATGTAAAGAAACCAGCTCAAGGACACACAAACAAACATAAATAAATCAAAGATTAACCTGAATAATGATAGGGAGTGTAAATTCCATTAGGGTTCGTTGAGGCTTTTCAGGAGCTTTAGTTTCAAGTAAAGCCTTGTTAAATAGAGATTCTTCATCTTCCTATATCATTAAAGATATGTTTATATTAGCATGAAATCCTAGTATTAAGTTATCATTGTTTTTAACTACTTAATAGTTATTAGCGGTCGTAGAGAGAATGTTAGTGGCAGTAAGGCTCCATGGGCTACTGCACTACATGAATGGTAAAATAAAACAAATATTTTTTAAGGATGTTTTGTGTGGATATCATAAAAAGGTCAAAAAACATGAATAAGTAAAGAAACGAACATATGTCAATTGGGTTAATGTGTATATTATTAGCAACATATTATAGTAGCAATGACCTAGAAAACATTTTACTGTTTTCGAAGTTTGGACAGAAGATATTACCAACCTAATTTTTGGTTGTATGGATTGCTTATATAGCATAATTTGGAAAACTGTAATATGAATATGGAGACAACTTAAAAGATGCTATAAGACAAAACTGTACTATGAAAGTGGAAAGTTACAATGAATAATTAACTGCATTGTGTTATATAAGCGAGGTATGACAATTCCACCGGTTTAAAAAGGGTGGTAATACGGTTATGGAATATAATTTTTCAAAGAAGAAAAAAGGAAATCTTATATAAAATATGGATGTATTTTCTAACTTAAACAATGATCTTACCAGTGCAGCAACTCCTTTCTTTTGTCCTTTTTTAGAAGCCAGTTACATGGCTGCATGTTTTATAAAATTGTTTAATTGCTCCTACTGAAAAAAACATTATGCAAGCGGTAATCATGAAAGGTCGTATTGTTACGAATGCATAACTTTATATGGTGTAAGTTAAACCTTGGCTATCTTCTATTTTGCATTTACATTCAACCTTGTCCGACAAGTTTGCCCATTTTTAGCCAGCTGTCCCTAAAATTGAACAAAATTCACAAGGTGCTATTTTTATGGAAAAAGAATTATTGTCATAATCATGTTATTTACCATACATTCTCTGAATGCATGTACATTGTGTACAAAGACTACCTATGACAAAATAGTGATTGGTTAAAATGACAATATAGCCTTAATAACATTTATAATGGCCAAGAAGGTATAAGCGTTGTTCAACAGATAATTGGTAGTCCTGAACCTGAGCAATGCATCATTTCTTGCCAATTTTGAAAAATATGTAGAACACGGATAATTGGAATTCATGTCCATGAACATCATTTATCATTTCAGAATCCATCTCTCTCTGTCATTGTCAGTCCAACAAAGGTTTTGTTCATGTAGATGTAATATTCAAAGTCCATTAAAAAGGAAATTGTAATAAATATCTATATGACTGTAGATGCATAGCAGTTCAGTTCACAACCTATTAATGGAATATGGAACCAGAACGAAGTAAACATGTACAAAAAGCAGCTTATTATAGCAACCTTGCCAAAGAAAAAGGCTACAACAAAACAGTAAAGAAATTCATTTGTTAATTAAAGTAGCGGATTAATGTCTTACTTTAGGCTACTTCATCACTCCTGCCAATTTTTAGTTAAATACAAATCTTAAAAGCAATGCACCAAGGGTAGGAAAACCTAAAGGAATATGCTAATATATAGAAACATAATTGGGGCTACTCCGAGTACCATTATTATTAATCTTCATCAATAAAATCTCAAAACTCAACAGCAGGAACCAAAAAAGAAGTGAATCAAAAATTGAACAGGAAATAAGATCGCATGAAACTCAATACTCAGGATTGAGATGGGAGCTTACTGACTCAATAATCAAGATTGACTTACGGTTGTCCTTTAATAGTAGGAACAGCATGCATAAACGTGTAATTTCCCATAAACAAATCTGCCAAAAACTACTTGCCTTCTTAAAAATACCCATTCTTCAAGCATGCAAAAGAAAACGTAACCTTAATCAACGACTTGAAGGATTAAAGGTTAGATTAAAATAAAATATACATACCTCTTCGAATGAATCCCCAATTTTATACGACTCTGGAAGGAATCGAAAATGGAATAGACTAACGGTGGAGTGAATTAGAGTAATGGTCCAGTTTTGGGGATTTGTGAATTTTGCAGTATTTCAGGGATTTTGGGAGATACGCGGTCAAAATGGAGGAAGAGAGAATTTTTAATTTCGCGGCCTGTGTTTACTTTCCCCCGCTTCGATGTTTTAGTCCCGTGTTTTCATAGGTTGGGTTAATATAGCGGAACGTCTGTATAGATAACTAAATTTAATAGCTATTTTTTTTACTTCATTAATATAGCACAAAATCCATGTTTATTTATTTTCTTTAACTATTTTATTATAGCTCTTTAATATAATGTTATGATATAATGCTATATATGTACTCTTTTCTTGTAGTGAAATTAAATCTTTACATTAACTTTTTGATTTATTTTAAAAGAGGATTGGTTAAATCATCCTTTGAATATTAATATTGCAAAAGCGGGTGATAAATAACCTTGACTTAGAGGGTGCAACGGAAAATAGCGAGGCTATAAGCGGAGCTACTATTCATTAGCGCTAAATTGAAATAGCGTATAGCGGCTGGAGGGCGCTACGGGCTATAGCGGGGATTTTGCGGTGCTTTAGCGGGGCTTTAACTGCATAGAGCTAACATCTAACAACCCAAGTCAACTCAAATTGCACCGAGAAGCGGATAGTTAAGAGAAAGAAATTATAGGGTGAGAGAAGAAAGAAATTTTAGAATAGAATTTTAAGAAGATCAGGGTCTCACCGCGGAATGGACAAAATAAAATATATCAACATACTTTATTCAAAACAAAACTGTATACATAAGTGATTACAACATGAGAGTATACATTCATATAACTCAATGCACACAGCGGAATAAATGATACCAGTAAATATGGGTATACACATTGACTTCATCTCCTCTTCTGAAGCTCCAAGCGATACCTAACCTGATGATATAACCGGTCTGAACCGAAGACATTTGAAGCAAGGCAAAATTCACTCGGATCAGTCTGGGATATTTTCTGTGATAAATTCACATGACAACCAACATGCTTAACTTCAGAAATCCTTTTTGAAAGAAAAGGATAATAGTAAGACCAACTCACACATAAACATGAACGGATTTTACCTTACTATAACCCAAAACATTTTTGATATATCAAATCCAGTGATATTATAATAACTCTATCAAATCACAAATAAATAACCATCTAGCAGAACACTTGCATCTAACACTCTACATATTCATTATATAATCAAAAACCGTAAGACACTTATTGGAGAATGGGTTCCAACTATGACAAGGTATGGGACCACCTTTCGTTCAGTGTACTCTAGAGGGGATCCACTAAGTTCAACAAGAAAATCTTGCAACCCGACCACATATGACTGGTCACTCATTCAGCTTGAGTGGACCGAATGTATTAACACCCATAGTTGTCGGTCGTCCAACCCTAATCCGTAAGATGCAGAAGCAAAAGAAGAACAAATGATTTTTTTCTAGATCGGTGACAATACACCCTGCTTGGGTATGACCTAACTAACCATATTGCCTACCTGATTTTTGTCATTTCCCGGTTGTGAGCCTTGAGGTCACGTTTTATCTTTCAGAGAACATCTCATATCTTTGAATGCCACATCGTCATATCCGTCAAACCACTAATTGAAGTCCACAAATATACTCCGAGTGTTAAGTAAGAGAGTTTCTCCGCCACCAAACTTGGTATATTTGTAAAAAATCAACGTACGTGAGTTTCAGAAAATACTCTGTTAGACATTCGTCCATACAATTCATCAAGGAACAGGATGAACCGAAGACACCCTCCTACCACATCCTAGGAATCACCCTATAGATTAGTAGCGAGTAGTTCTTGCAATCCATAGATTTCTATCACAACAGAACCACAATATATCTCTAGAGATCAGCTAGAGATTTTAAGTAATTCTTCTGTTTTATGAAGATCTATAGTCTTCGATACTCCATCTTTGTACCTGCAGAATAGTTTCAATCGCCAATTTGGTTCGAAATGGTTTTGGAAGTAGTTCCCATCCCCGGTCCCTTCGAAACAACATGTCAAAAGGTCACATTATTTATTCCATTGATAGTCGGTGTTTTAACTATAAATTCAAACTAGTATCGTCAAGTACACTGGCATCTCAGATCTTAGTATTCAAAATCATTCATTAACTCTTTATCGATATTTAAAATCATTTAATCGATTTGAAATCGATTTCACTTACTTACCTCGATAAATCACTTTTTTCTTGTTATTTGAAAACAATAATTCATTGTATTTACCAAACTCCAACTTACCAATATCACCTTATTTATATTTAACTTTTTTTCTTTCCTTGGAATGAATATTTTATATTCTCGGAATCTTCTTATCTTTCTTGTACTCCAGAAAATACTAGTATGTGTATATATATATATATATATATATATATATATCCATTGACATAAAACCTATATAAATTCTATATGGCCATACAATGTATATTATACGCAATAACTTCTAAAATTAATGCAAGTGAAGCTCGCTTCCTCTTCAATGGCGACTAGGGCATAATCACTTCTGCCCCTTTTCAATCTCTCAATTTGTCCTCCCATCTCTTTGTATCCTCCTTCTATCCGACCACAGATCTCCTCTTTTCCCATCCTTACCTAGCTTTCGCCTTATGGATAAGCTGCTTCCTTCTGATCCATTTCCTCGTGCCCTTAATCTTTTATCAACCTTTCTTCTGCTGGTTACGGCTTCCATCTCCATCCCAATATCCCATTTTTGGCAGCCTTATCGCTACTATCCTTTCTTCCCTCAATCCCCAGATCTAGCTTCCTTGTCTCCTCATCTGAGCTTCCTCGAGTTCGGACCTTTTGTCTTACCGCTTCAGCTTAGTTCTCCTTTGGCTGCTTTCTTTTCTTGTAGGCTAGTTTCGATGCCAGTGTCGATCTGGTAGGTGACAGTGCTCTTCATCGTCCCTCCTCCGGCTGTATTCTGCCTGTACCTGTTACAGACTAGTTCGTTGCCAGTATCGACCTAGTTGCTTCTTTGCTGCTGTGGTAAGATCTTTTAGGCTTAGCTTGGTTTTGCTTTGTTGTGTTTGTGGCTGTTGGATCTTGCTTCTCTCTGGACCTGATTGTAGTCGAGACTATTTGTGTGTGTCATCTTTGTTTTCATTGGGTTTTGGAGTGCTGGTTGTAGCTTTCTATTCTGGTTTGGTCGCTGCATCTCTTGTTGAATTGGATCTGGTATTTGTATTGTAATTGTTGCTTGGGGTTGTCCTGTTGTTGCTATGTTCATCTTCATTCTCTGCATGCTTCAATCCTCTGCTTTGGTCCACAATAGTCAGTGACAAGTTTGAGCAATAACATGAGGAGAACACTTGAGCTTTATTTAGCTTTTGGTGATGGCGGCATTTGATTCAATATCTGCTTTGATTCAAATTTCTGCATCAACAAGTTGTAGCAGTTTCCTGAAGCTATTTGGAGCCACATATAAGAAGACTCAAGAGACCTTTTTTATAACATATTTGGATTGGTAACGGCCATTGTAATATTTGTGATTGTTTTTGCAACAACATGTATAACTTAGCTCACCCTGCGTGGTGATTGATTACTGCTTTGGCCGTTGTTAAGGCATTATGTCCAAAGCAGATAGGTATTTAGCCTATCTCCTATTTTACTATGTAATCATTATTTGCTATAATGATAATGTGGTAGGTCAACACTAAAAACCGGCTGGCTATGCCAAAAAATGTATACTATACGCTGTTACTCTGAAACTAATTAATCGTATTTATATTTCTATACTTCGAAACTAGTGTTGCAATATTCCTTTATAGAAATGTTAAACTAATCTCAACATCTTTACCATTACAAACTATTATCATTCCTCGATAATAGTGAAACCATTCAAGTTGGGGTATTTTATTTACCGCTCAGATCTTGATCGTCAACGTTCTTATCTCAGAATAAATAGAAGATTACAACTCAAAAAGCAATCTTATTTATAATATCAGTCAAATCTTATATTTTATATGGTTAAATGAACCATATCGTTACTTCTAAAAATCATGGTCGATTATGACCATTTTTACTTAATATTAACTTTTTGTTTAAACTTCGTTATTTAGTTCCATTTGGAATTATATTACAAAAGTCCATTTATCAAATATTTCATCAAAACCATTTTTATAATATAAAATTCAGATTTTTATAAACAAAAATCCATGATTAACTTCTTTAATTATCGTAAAGTAAATTATATTTTAGGAAAACTTATTAAATATTCATTAATATCTATTTTTATCAATAGTTAACTTAGTCAACTTAAACCCATCGGTTAATTCGTTAACCGATTTCAATTACCCTTTCCTATTAGATTAACAAAAATAATCTGATAATATTTGTTAAACATTACTTAGATATAATTATTTCAAAATATTAATTCGTAGGTAAATTACAGCTTAGAAAACTTATTTAAACGTCAAATCCTTATTATTATTTTATAATATTTTTAATAAAACTCATTTATAAACATCAACTTATTTTTAAAATTCCATTATAACGTATAAAATATAATTAAAAATCTCATTTCAGTTACAAAGTAAATTTTATAACTTGACGTCATTTATTCATCAAATGGTAAATCAACGTTTAAACAAAAAGGTGGATTTTAGGCCATTTGCTGCCAATCCCTCAATCAAGACTGTATATTGATTCAAATCACAACAACGTTGAAATACGATTCAATATCAACATCCAAACAGGTTTTCAACATCAATGAGGTTTAATAAGTTCATATATAAAGAATAAAACAACATACATAATATTTGATGACTCCGGCCGGATCCCTCCAACATGTTCTTCCCTGCATCACAGATCATTATAATATTTCATAACAATATATAAGATAGAATTTCAATCCAATATAATACACGACGATAATATAATTAACGTCAACCATTTAAATCAACAACAAGCATCCAAGGCATCCAATCATCCAATTTATACTATCAATGATTAAATTTAAATTATATGAATTTAATCACATCATAGAATTCCAGAAACGTATGAGAGTTAAATCACCTTCATTTTCGATTGTCGATTTCAGCGTAATTTCATTTAATTTTAAATAGATGTTTAAAATTAAACGAAAACTCAATTGGTTCCGATCCCTTTTGAATTAGCACAACAGCAAAGTACTCTTTTCTGTGGTTCAAAAGCAAACGGTTTGGCACGAACCTGATCAGTATAAACCAGATATATGCATTAAATTTTGATTGGATTATAAGTCCTTAACTAGTAAAAATATATCCTCTTTTATTATTATTATTATTATTGTTGTTGTTGTTCTTATTATTATTATTATTATTAATTAACCTAATGGTTCCATAGTTATAAAATGATATATTTGTAAGATAACCATGTTTGTACATCAAAATAACTAAACTATTTAGAAATTTGCTCACCCAAGCTCAATAGCCCAAACGTGAGCACGTCCACTTCTTCCAGTGGCCTTAGCAGCTATGTTTTATTTTTTAATTTTTTTTTGTTTTTTTTTTGTTTTATTTAGAAGCCTGCGCCCATACCGCCTCTTCAGCCCACTTCACCCTGTACGTTCTCCCGTTAACCACCTTTTCTTCTACAATTTGAAGCTACCTCCTCCTGTAACCAACAAAACACCATGAACCATCATCCATCACATTCCCGTTACCCCCGTCCTTCACACATTTATTTCTCATCTTCATTTTTTTTAAACCGCAGGCTTGTGCCCCAATATTACTCCCACAGCCAACCTCTCTCTTTACTGCGTATCTCTTCTTCTCCCGCATATTGTTTCCTCCATCCAAACTGCTTCACTAAATCGTAAAACTTACTGAAAACCACTACTTCCATTCTATAGCCCACCAATGCTTCATCCATACTTCTTCTTTACATTCTTATCTCCAGTTTTTCACACGATCACCTCCTCCAGTATATATATGCTCGCGTGAATTACCGTCCAACACTTGCTGCTTCATGTGCCGTACTTCATGCGCCCAATCGTCCTCCGACCTATCCTAGTAACGACAATGACTACCCAACTGTGCTACTCACAAGTGCCTGCCATGGCGTTGATTCCTCCTCAGTGGATTGGAGTTCACCTGAATGACAACCAAAACAAACGTATCAGTCCAGTTCCACCTCCCTGTTCTCCTGAACTCAGCTTCATCACTACGACGCCCCTACAGACTGTCGTAGACCGAACATCCTACCCCAATACCACCGCGCCAATACACCCTCCATAAGCCGAACCACCTCTAATCAATCTCGAGACGAGCTCCGCTCCTTTACCCTTCTACTCATTGCGCTTCACTGTTGTTCACCCCCGAACCGCGGTTTTCGTCTCCCCAAGTGTGATGTAGTAGCTGCCAACAACTCTGTACCGAACCCTTGTCATGGCAAACTCGCCTATCCCCATGAACTCATCGAATCATGTCTGTGTGACCCTTTCCCCCATGCGCATGTTTCTCCTGAAAGAGGTCGTCCTTCCTTCATATATATATATATATGTATATATATATATCTGTTGACCAACTTTTTGGAAAAAGCTCTCATGGATCAACGGATCGAAGCCCAATAACCAGAAACTCTATTCAAAAACTGACTCAATCTGATATCCTTCAAGCTACAAATCGTCGAGCCTGGTAGAATTGCTCTCAATTGATTGAGTTAAAGGCTTCCATCAAAAACGGATCGACTGAATTTCTCGGGATCGCCTGGAAATATCGCGTTGGATCATTCATTACTCAGATCGTTTCTCAAGGCATCAAAGGCGGTTAACCACATCCGGAAAAAGCTCTCCTTTTAATACACCTCACCTTGAATGCCATGTAAGCCACGATTTTCAAAGACACTATTTATGAATAGTGGAGTCAGTCTTCCAGCCACACTTCTGTCCAAGGGATGAACTCCGTGTGTCCAAGCTTTCCCAGAAAGGGCAGGCCACATCACACCAGCCTTAGCCGACTTTCCCATCTATAAATACTCTCTTCTCTAAAGAAAAGTGGGATGCGATTTTAGGAAGAGCACGCCATTTTTGGTACTCCAAGCTCTAGAAAAGGAAGACTTTCCGCTTATTCCTCATATAGCTAACTCTTATTCCTCTAAAAAACTTCACATCTCCCATCTTTCTTCAAAAATATAAGAAATATTGTACTTGTAATCAAAAGAAAATTAATACATATATAGTGGACATAGGCACTAACTTGGCCGAACCACTATAAAATGTCTTCTGTGTTCCCTGTTTTCTTTACTTTTCTTCACTTTGCAATCACTGTCCGTGTGTTCTACACACAATTGAGGTTTGACTGTCACTAGTGGCTAACTTTTGACGTCAACACTTTGGCACAACAGGAAGGGGGCATGCACCGTCTTACCTGGCGGCCTTCTGCAAGTCTTAATCCATGGCGAACAAACAGAAGAAAGATACAACGTCTTCTCGCCCTACTAATGCCGATGCAGCCGATACAAACATTGCAGAAGCAATTCAGGAAGCTTCCTCTCATGAAGATGTGACCCGATATCTTACGCGGGACGAAATGGACAAAATTATGGCTGAATTCAGAGGCCATATGACATATCAGGGTAAACTTCTTGAAAGAAAGCAACAGTTGATAGATCATCTTCTCGGTCGAGTGGAGATAGGGCTAAACGCTTTGACATCAATTCCTCCACCGACTGGGACTGGGGCAACAACTGATCTTCGGTCTACATAGAATCAGCCCACTGATCAGATCACACCTTTGCTTCCTCCTGGCTCGGCTCCACTTCACGATTAATCACAGTCAGGAGTATCGCTTCTAATGACCAGCACAGCAGCAGGTGCAGGTTCACAGGAGGCCCGCGATCAAGATCTAGGTTGTTCGACCATCTTGCCTCTACTCTTGGTGATAGCTCGGTCCCCCGATCAATTAGGCAACCACTAGGTTATTCAGAATCAATGTCATTCCCATTACAACCTAGTATCTTACCGCAGGCTCATCTTATGTTTCCCTCCCTTTAACGAAGAGCTGGTGGAGCCTTCCCTTCGAACCAGGGAGATCACTCTACCGTACCAGTTCTCAGATCAGCGGAGGAATACGCTATTGCGAACCCTCCTAACATCGCCTTGAGCGGGGGCATTGAAGAACCCTAAACATCACATGTTATGCTGGATCAGCCCGTACCTTCCGCTACAGGAGCAACTCGGACCACTCCTCATCAGGTTCAAGAGGGGCTAGTCTACCCACAACCAACAACTGCGATGAACCCTCGTCGTCACCTTCACTCAACTCTCGGAGGTCGATCCCAACCAACGGCCACCCTTCCGAGCATGCTTTTGTCTGATCCCAGTACTGGAACCCTACCGAGGGTAGAGCTGGATTCATGGCAGCAACTCCTCGGAGATGGAAGCCAGCTTGCAAGTATAGTCCGACGATTCACCCGGGGCAATTCTTCTCAACATGATATAGATAACATCCACCGCAGCCCCTTCACTAGAGTGATCAGGAACTCCCGCAATCCTCCGAACTTTAAGTTTCCAGCTATTGAACTATACAATGGTCAGACCGACCCGACCATCTGTCTCATGCGATACATGCAACATATGGAAGTGATCGGTGAATCGACCAACGTCATGGCCAAGTGCTTTCCACTCTTCCTCACAGATATAGCCGACATGCGGTTTCAGTAGCAAACAACGAAGTCGATCAGCAGCTGGAACACGCTGGTCACCCACTTCATTGAACATTTCAGAGTACATATCTCCCATACGAAGAGTGTCATGTTCCTGACCACCATCAAACAATGCCCGGGAGAAACACTTCGGTCCTTCCTTGAAAGATTCAACGTGGCTGTAGCATCAGTCAATTGACCCGAGTCATCGATGGTGCTTATGGCCGCCATTGTAGGAGTTCAGAACCAATCAAAATTCTTAATCTCTTTGACCAGAGATCCTCTCAAGGACAAAAAAGATTTATATGCTGAGGCCGAGCGTTTCCTCCGACAAGAGGACACCAACATTGAGATGGAGTGCCTCGAGGTTTTAGCCACCAAACAAGGAGGTCCATCTAATACCACTGGCTAGAATAAAGGAAAGGCCCTGGAAAAGAATGAGTGCAACGTACGACCTCGAAAAGAGAATAAGTACGATTAGTATACAGAGCTCAATTCTTCTTGGCTTGACATTTACCTTGACGTACGAGGGTCCCTACCTTTCCCCAGACATCCTTGAAGAGAGCCGACCTAGAAAGAACTCGAGTCTGGAAAGCACTGCATGTTTCACAACATAGCTGGTCACAGCACCAATGAGTCCAGGCACCTGTATGATCTCATCGAGGATACGTTCATGTGAGGGGAGCTTCCCGAATATGTCAAGAAGAACCCATAGGCCGTGCCACCACAATCTGCTGCCGAAGCTCCTCAGGTCGATCCTCAAGCTCTTAGAAATGGAAAGGACCCCAAGACGAGCACACAGGGCATTATTTTTAATTAAGATTTCCTTTTCGATGTATTTTAATTTCCTTCAATAAAATGGACACTTTGATGTACACATGTATGAGGTTAGGATTTAACTCTTGTGCATGCTTTGGAATCAATAATCGTCCTATTATAATTTATTTTTCTTGTAATAGTTCTTTAGCGACTATGGACTTTCTTTTGCAAACATGGATTATGTTTGAGTGATTTAAGCCGAGCATGACTACCGCTCGCCCTTCCTATATGTGGTCAGCGCGAAAGCCTACCACCATCTCTGAAAACATAGTCCTTGAGCTGAGTATGGACTATACTCGCCCCTTATGAGACTTATCGAATGACCTTATATAAATCGAGCATGGTAAACACTTGTCATAAGCCGAGTATGGTTAATGGTCGCCACCTCCATAAGCCGAGTATGGTTAATACTTACCACTTCCATAAGCCGAGTATGGTTAATACTCGCCACCTCCATAAGCCGAGTATGGTTAATACTCGCCACCTCTGTAAGCCGAGCATGGTTAATACTCGCCATCTCTCTAAGCCAAGTGTAACTACTGCTTGCCTCTATCTTCAAGCCGAGTATGATTAATACTCGCCCAAATAAAATTAAAAAGCTTTCTCTAGACTGAGAATGGCCTATACAGTCTCTGCAGGAACCGGATCTCTCGATAGGAATTTACAACTGCTTTCTTGGCCTTAATACGGTCTTCAGTGGTTGTCGGTTCTATGACCTTAATACGATCTATTTCGATCGTCGATTTTCTGGTCTTAACACAACCATCGGGACTGTCGGACTTCTAGCCTAAATATGGTTTGGCATAACCATCGCAACCTGCATATTGGGCTTCGATGCAAGATTCAGAACACATCTCCTCTACCAAGAAAGATATATTCTGAAGGGGCAAAGTGTTGACCAACTTTTTGGCAAAAGCTCTCATGGATCAACGGATCAAAGCCCAATAACAAGAAACTCTCTTCAAAAACCGACTCAATCTGATTTCCTTTAAGCTACAAATTGTTGAGCCCGGTAGAATTGCCCTCAATCGATCGAGTCAACGGCTTCCATCAAAAACGGTTCAACCGAATATCTTGGGCTTGCCTGGAAATATCCCGTCAGATCATTCATTACTCAGACCGATTCTCAAGGCATCAAAGGAGGTCAACCACATCCGTACAAAGCTCTCCTTTTAATACACCTCTCCTTAAATGCCACGTAAGCCACAATTTTCGAAAATACCATTTATGAATAGTGGAGTCATTCTTCCAGCCGCACTTTTGTCCAAGGGATGAACTCCGTGTGTCCAAGCTTTCCCAGAAAGGGCGGGCAATGTCACAGCAGCCTTAGCCAACTTTCCCATCTATAAATACCCTCTTCCCCAAAGAAGAGAGGGAGGCGATTTTAGGAAGAGAACTCCATTTTTGGTACTCCAAGCTTTGGAAAAGGAAGACTTTCCGCTTACTCCTAAAATAGTTAACTCTTATTCCTCTAAAAAACTTCTTATCTCCCATATTTCTTCAAAGATAAGAAATATTGTACTTGTAATCAAAAGAAAATCAATACATATAAAGTGGACGTAGGCACCAACTTAGCCGAACCACTATAAAAAGTCTTGCTTGTTCCCTGTTTTCTTTACTTTTATGCACTTTACAATCACTGCCCGTGTGTTCTACACATAATTAAGGGTTGACTATCACTAGTGGCCAACTTTTGACGTCAATAATATATATATAGTTGAAGGAGTAACTGCAGCCTCCAAGTTTCGAGAATAATTAGTTGTTGTGTTCTGAAGAGGGAGGTGGTATGTTGAAGAATGGGGAAAGAATAATAAGCTGGTTTTAAAAATGAAATTGAACGTAGAAGCATATTTGATTTTGGAAAGAAGAATGAATTTATATTAATTTTTAAAGTTTGCGTTGAGCAATACTTTGTTTTCTCGTAGGAAAAAGGAGAACTGTAACCACCGGAAATTCAGTACCTTTTTAGCTGACCAAACAACCAAAGTCCAACCCAAAATGCACTGGAAACCTAGATGTTAATAGGAAGAAATTAGAGGATGAGATAAGAAAGAAAGTAATATTAGAATAGAAGAAGAAGAAGAAGAAACAACATAACACATAGTTTCACATCGCAGCGGAACAAAATATAATATAGAAATAAATCTTTATTGAGAGTTTGAAAAGTACTTACAATCATTAGAGTACATCAACACATCTGGACAGTTATAATAATCTGTCCTCATATACAACACACAACAGAAACACAACTATATATCATACGTCTGAACTCCTCCAGCTCGTCTCTTAACTGCATCTGATAACCTGAACCTGTACAACCCAGTCTAACCCGAGCATTACAAACGCCGGATCAGTCTGGTGAACCAGAGTGAGAAAAACTCACTAAGTTTATAGGTATCATCCAACTTGATTTAAAGTTAAAATCTTTCTGAAAGATAGGAAAATCGTAAGACCAAATCAACACATAAATACGAACGGTTTTTACCTTATGATAACCCAAAACATTTTTGAAATCAATACTATTATTATATTATAATAGTGATGTAAATCAAGTAAATATCAATCTAGCAGAACACTTGCATCTCACGCTCTACATACATATTATACAATCAAAACCGTAGGCGCTTATTGGAGAATGGATTTCTACGGAAAAGGTACGGGCAACCACCTTCCGACAATGCACCTTCGGAGATGAATACATTGAGGTTTAACAAGAACATCTTGTAACTTGGCAAAACATGATCAGCCCCTTATTTCCTTTGAGTGTGCTGAATATATCATTACCATCGTTGGGGGACAACCAAGCGCCGATAACATACAAGAATAAAGGGACAACCAAAGGCATTTGATTTCTCCAAATCAGATAATGATTTATCCTTTAAATGGGTGCGACCCACATAGACACGTGACCAACCCGATTTTATACCATTTCCCGATTGATGAGGCTTGAGGTCATAATTTATTTATTTATTTACCTTTATTATTATTTTTAGAACATCTGGCCACCATTCACTTTGAATGCCACATCGTTAGGTCCGATGGATATCACTAATTGATGTCCACAAAAATACTCAAGTTAATAAGCTAAGAGAAGTGCCAATCCCTTCCACCAATAGAAATACGTTTGAAGAAGTCAACATACGTGATCCCTTTGGAAATACTATGTCAGACATCCGTCCATACAAATCATCCAGGAACAGGATGAATTAAAGGCACTCTCCTACTACATCCTTGAATTACCCTATCGATGAGTAGTGAGTAGTCCTCGCAATCCATAAATTCTCAAACATGATCGAATCACGTTAGAATACCTTTGGTAGCTATTCCAGAGAATATTCTACAAGTAATCCTTCCACTTATGAAGATCCACGGTCTTCAATTGCTCCATCTTCGATCTTCGACGTTATGCATTTACTGGTCGGAATAGTTTTCAAATATAAATTCGATCCGGTCTTTACGTACCAGCATACGTATAAGTCAGATTTTGATAGTCGGTTATTTAACTTTCAAATAAATCAATCATGAGGATAAAATGAGTTCATTGATTCAGTACCAGTATTACATGGCCTTTTTAATTTAAAACTATTAATGAAAGTTAATTCAACTTCTAAATATCTCAATATTTTTGTTTAACACAATATTTACTTCTTATTTTGTTTTTAAGAGTATTCGCAATACTATTATATTTTAGTACTTAGGAAAATATCTTATAATCATATCCAATTATCATTTCAAAACATTTGCTACATCGTTCTTCATTATCTATAATTGGGAAATCAATTCAACTTGTCATTCGTAAAATAACGTTATGAAATCTCTTTTGTTTCATTATTTGGAAACAATAACCAATCCTTTTTATTTAGAGGAAATCCATTCCAAAACTCAACTTTTCATTTCCTTTTTCTTTTGGAAATGTCATTATATTTTCACACAATTCCCTTTTACTACCTTTATTTCGGGAAATTCATTATATACATATACATATATATATATATATATATATATATTTGAATCTTTTATTTCCGTTACTTTTGAAATCTCATTATAGATATTCTCAAATATTGCAATTAACATTGCATTATTATTTTTCATTTGGAAATAATAAATTATTCATAACCGATTTCCTATTTCAAACTATTATCATTCTCAGATAATCCTGAAGTCGTTCAATATGAGTTATTTATTTATCTCTCAGGCCTTGATCAAAAATGTTATTATCTTAAGATAGGTACGAGTTGTAATTCAAAAACCCAATAGTTATTATACTATCAACCCAAATCCCATTAAACTATTTTACTTAAAACATGATTTTATAATCTATTTCTTATATTCTAAAGTCTCCTTTTCGAATACAATTGTTATTTCTTAATTCATTGATTAAGTAATGTTAACACCAAAATTCGCACTGGCCGAATATAAAGAAGCAGGAGCTCCAGTACCAGAAGGTATAAAAAGAAAAGCCTTGGATACACCTATGTCGACAGCGAAAGAAGGAGATAAAATCTTGTTTCTCCTACAAATTTTGATTGTTGAGAGTTCAAATCTGAAACCACTTCCATTGGATTCAGATGATGGTTTCCCATTCCGCAGAGTGGTCACATTAAATAAACGGATGTACCGTTGGGGAATAATGGCTAAAACAAGTTCAGCAAAGGCTGCTGACGAAAGGATGATGAGGAAAGGCTATTGACGAAAGGATAATGATGAAAGGCTGTTGATGAAAGCCTGATGATGAAAGGCTGGTGACGAAAGGTTGGTGTTGACGAAAGGATGATGACGAGAGGCTGTTGGCGAAAGGCTGATGACGAAAGGTTGTTGACGAAAGGCTGATGACAAAAGGTTGTTGGCGAAAGGTTGATGACGAAAGGTTATGGACGAAAGGCAGATGACGAAAGGCTGTTGGCGAAAGGCCGATGCCGAAAGGTTGTTGGCGAAAGGCTAATGACGAAATGTTGTTGACGAAAGGCTATTGACGAAAGGCTGATGATGAAAGGGGTAAAGCCAGAAAAAGACAAAACAGGCAGCAGAAAGCTGTAGAAAGCAAAAAAAGGCAGAAAAAGACAAAAAAAAGAAAAAGCCAAAGGCGGGAACAAAAAGATGGCACCAAAAAAAGTGGCGGGAAAGAAAAGCAACAAAAGGGGGCCCAAAACCTCTATAAATAAGAAGACAGGGGTCTCATTTTAGAGGGGGGGCGATCTTCCTGATTCCACAATCTTTTTCTCATTTTTAAGAGAACTAACCCAAATATGTAAATCAATTAGTGAATTTCTTATGTAACCTCCTCCATGAATAAAATCATCAAAGCCCTTAAAGTGGATGTAAGTTCAAGTCGAACCGAACCACTATAAATTGTGTGTGTTCTTGCTTTTTCTACATGCTATGCTATTCTTCAATATATTTCTGTGTGTATTTTGCTACGCGGTTGGATCATCGGAAGATCCCTACACAAGCCATTAGGTTCTTAGCAACCTGACTGTAACACCCCACTCCCGCTAGGGTCACTCACTAAGGGAATGCCATAGCATCGGTGGAGTATTTTAGTGAATATAGAACAGAAAAATTACAACAAGACAGATATAAACAGTACTTGAAATTTTAAAACATCTTCTCATAACAGCGGAAGTAAAACATGTCTGGTTACATCATAAAACCAAAATAAAAGTCAAGTACAATATCCATCAAAATAAAGAAGTACATAATCCCACTCTCACACAATAGCCAAAACAAAAGAAAAGATAACTGGATAACTGGAGCTTTACATCTATCCAAGCTCCTAAAGACTGGGACAGCAATCCGATCAAGCTCCACTACTGCTAGGATCCACCGTAGGACCTGAGGGTTGGGAAAAAGGTAAAAACAACGGGGTCAGACATAAGTCTGAGTGAGTCCTATAACTTTAACAATACAATCGTTAAAGTAACCAGAGAAGACATAACTTGATATACGGTAACATATATGGATGAACGGCTATACTAAGCAGTTAACTAAACCAAGATAAAAGATAAAGACGCATCTACCCTTCCTAAGGTAAATTACTAAACTGCACCACACCAGTCGTTCCTAACTTAAAGGTTGATCCCACCCAAGGACTTTTAAAATTAACCTAATAGTACTTGCGTACCCCTAGGTGACCAAGTAGGCGCCACGGGGCCCTACAATCCACCAGATGTACACACTACTCCCCATTCGATCGGCTCCCTAACGTAGATACCCGTGCTGGCCCCACCGTGGGGTGTACCATTCCCCAACGTGGCAACCTGATAAAACTAACAGTGCACGGCTTATATCTACACGATGCAACAACGGCTTACCTACCAGCCCGGGCCCACTCACGCATATGAAGCCCGTTGGACTTGCGTTGCCACCGCTAACCCGTTTGCCTCTTACAGTCAAGCCCAGTATGCGTGTCCCGTCCTCGACATGGGTCGAGCCCACAAAGATACGTATGGGTTACTGGTTGAAATGGGCCTCCACAAGCTACCCACCTAAGCTTGTCCCTTTTTCTAGTATATCCCACTTAACCCTTTAATCATGTTTTAATTACATGTTCTATTTTGGTTAAGTATTCTAATCGTATTTTCTATTGCCACCCAAGGCAACCACTAGATTTTCTCATGCCACCCGAGGCACCCACTTAACCCCTCATGTCCCTCTACATGCTAATGTGGTTAAGTGTTTCTTAATTAATTAATTAAGAACGTAACCTTTGTAAAGACCTCTCACATTAGACTGTCTTTTATGACCGCTGGTTAAGCCGGTTGGGTCCGGGCAGCCTTATGTCATAACAGAGTCTAACCTCGTGTCTTTACATTAATTACGTATTTAGTTTGTGCCTAAGACCTCTCACATTGGGCTAACATTTGTAGCAACTGGTTAAGCCGGTTGGGTCCGGGCAGTTTTACGCTACAACTGAGTCCAACCTCGTGTCTTAGTCAATTAATTACACCTAATTAATCACCCTCATAATTTTATATTAATTATCCCTAATTAATCAAGTTTTCTTAACATGGGTAGACCTAACTTAATAGGTAAATTCCCATGGGGTAGACCTAACTCAATAGGTAAATTCCCAACACATAGTATGGGTACACCTAACCAAATAGGCAAATTCCCATACTATGTTTATTTATTTTGTGTTATGCATAATTATATTAATTTCACACAATCTTATTAACTTATGCATTTAATTACCCCATCGTTCCCACGTAATTTCGTTCATGATATAACACATATAAAAGGTGTCAACTTGCATATGAATGAACATGTTTCAAAGGTGCCATCTTGCATATTAACAAACACATAACTTGCATATGAACTTGCATAACATGTCACATAACTTGCATATAATATGTCACATAACTTACATATTCATTTTGCATAACAAACTTGCATATTAGCTTATAGACTTGCATAATGTGTCATCATGAACTTGCATATTAATAAACATGTAACTTGCATATTTACATACATGTAACTCGCATATTAACAAACATGTAACTTGCATATAAAGAAACATGTAACTTGCATATTTACATACATATAACTTGCATATTAACAAACATGTAACTTGCATATTAACAAACATGTAACTTGCATATTTACATACATGTAACTTGCATATTAACAAACATGTAACTTGCATATTAACAAACATGTAACTTGCATAGCATATTACCATGAACTTGCATAACATGCATATGATTACATAGCCCACAACTTGCATATTTAGCATCATGCAAACATAACATACATCATATTAAACTTGCATAAGCTTACATACTCAACATGCATAAACATAAGATTAATGCTAACATCATATCATATGATTCAAAGCTCATTAACCCACATACAAAACCATAAATCTCATCACATCTCATCTAATTAGTTTACCAAAAGATCATCAAAGTGATAGAAACTCACAACTAGCAACTTTGAACACCAAATGAAGAAGATTAAGATGCTAAGAAGGGATTAGAAGTTGATTAGAGAGTGATTAGTATGCAACCCTCTTCATAAAATTAGTGGAGGCCATGAGAGCTAGCATTTTGCCATAGTTTAGTCACTAGGTTTAATTATGAATGAATTAGGGTAGGTTAGGGTCTTATTTATAGATTAGGCAAGTGTTTTAGGCCATAGGATTAACCCTAGATTCAATCCAAGCCATCAAAGCATGTCTTGGGGAAGAAGTCAAGTGTAGGAACCATCTAGGGCCTTTAGATTAAAGATTGACCATGAGAACCATTCAAATGCAAAATCTGCACTTGAGCGAATCGGCCCACGGGTTGACAGCCAAACACCCTGGATTAACCCCTAGTCGACCCAGCGGGCTCGGGTCGACTTCAAAAATCGGCCGGTTCGGTTATTCCCCTCTCCCAATTCGCTGTTTTGAGCATTTTTGCATATTTATTTATTAAATTTTCAATTATATATATATATATATATATCAATATATATATATATATATCTACACAACCCATTTCACTTAATTAAGTATACTTTAATTTGGGAATTTTTGTGAAACTTCGCGAGGCCATATCTTGGTCATACGGACTCCGATTTTCGAAAACTCGGACTCTATTTCGCGTATTTTTCTGAGACGAACACAATGGCATAGCCCGTTTCCCTTGATTCCCATTTTAGAATTAAATTCTGCCTCGATTTATGTTATTGCAGGTTATTGAAAATACGGGTTGTTACATTCTCCCCTCCTTAAAGGATTTCGTCCCCGAAATCTTCAAGTTAGGAAGAACGTATCCTACCATCCAATCATCCATCTACTCAAAGCATCATCCACGAGCAATCATTGTCCTTACAAGATTCTAAATGCTGGATGGATATATGCAAAAGTGTGTGTATATGTACTTACCTAATGCGAAAATCAGGCGGTTACTGATACAGTAAACCTCCTTAATGCAAACCATGATAGTGCCATGCATCCAATATGTATGCGAAACCCTATTGACACATACAAATTTCTACATGCGTGCACAACCATACACAAAAATGCATCATCCATATGATAACACAGCCACGATACATCCATCAATCTAACTACCACATCCATTTATGCAATATGCAACATGAAGTGACTGAGCCGATCTAGTGCCTAATGTGTGTGTATATGCATCCACGAGCAACCACTAGCAAACAATTGCATCCATATGCATCCATTAACCATAACATGTTTCAAACACATGTCTCAACCATAGGTTTTACCCTATCTAAAGGTCATAGGTATTAGCGAGAGGATATACTAAAGATAAGATAAGTACTAGACAAGCAATAAAGGAGAAGTTAAAAGACATACTCTCAAAAAGAAATGGATACAAAGAACGCATCTTTGCTTCCGTCTCCCAAGTAGCATTGCTTTCGTCATCTCCCCATTGCACTTTAACTAGCTGAACTTCTCTGTTCCTCAACTTCCTAGTTTCTGACCCAAGGATGCGAGTAGGAGCTCGTCGAATCGTCGCATCACGCTCTACCTCTACATCTCTAAGCAAGCTCGGCTCTACCACCTCCGCGGTCTCATGTAAGCACTTCCTCAAATGTGATACATGGAATACATCATGAACACCACTAAGTCTGTCGGGCAACTCCACCCTATATGCCATCCGTCCAATCCTTTCCTTAATAGGAAACGGCCCAACAAATCTCGGTGCTAACTTCCCTACGGACCCAAAGCGAACAACATTTCTCAATGGAGATACTTTGACAAAAACCATGTCCCCAACCTCAAACTCAAGATCCGTCCTTCTCCGATCCGCATAAGATTTCTGTCTATCTTGCGCTGCTTTCATCCTTTTTCGAATTAAATCAATCTTCTCTGAAGTCTCTCTAACCATATCCGGCCCAAGCAAGATCTTATCCGTAGATTCCCACCAACATGTAGGAGATCGACAAGGCCTTCCATAAAGAGCTTCGAAAGGAGCCATACCAATACTGGACTGAAAGCTGTTATTATATGCGAACTCCACCAAAGGAAGATGTTCTTCCCATGTACCTCCAAAATCCAAGATACAAAGCCTCAAAAGATCTTCTAAGATACGGTTCACCCTCTCGGTCTGACCGTCCGTCTGAGGATGATATGCGGTGCTCAAACACAACTGAGTCCCTACCGCCTCTTGCAAACTTCTCCAAAACTCACTAGTGAAAATAGGATCTCGATCACTCACAATGCTGGATGGTACGCCATGCAATCTAACAATCTCTCTAACATAGACTGAAGCAAGCCATGGAGCGGTCCTCTTACTCTTTACGGGTATAAAATGGGCACTCTTTGTAAGTCTGTCTACCACAACCCAAATTCCCGTATTGCCCTTCCTCGATCTCGGTAACCCGTCGATGAAATCCATCGAGACACTATCCCACTTCCACTGTGGAACTTCCAATGGGTGTAGCAACCCACCGGGTTTCCTTTGCTCCACTTTAACTTGTTGGCACACTAAGCATCTAGCCACATACTCGGCCACATCTTTCTTCATACCGGCCCAAAAGAAAACTCTCTTCATGTCTTGGTACATTTTGTCTCCACCGGGATGAATAGTCATTCTTGAACGATGTGCATCATCCAAAATAGCCTTCTTCAAACCCTCATCTTGCGGTACACAAAGTCTACCGTCTCTATGCAACCATCCCTTATCATCTATGGTGTATCTACCCAAATGGCTGGACGACTCCCCTCTTATAAGCTTCTCTACCAACACAACCAACTGTGGGTCGTCTCGCTGAGCCTCGCCAATCCGTCTCAAAAGAGTAGGTCTAACCTCCAAGGATGCCAACAAACCAGGTACAAAATCAACAGAAGGTCTGAAGTCAAACAAAGAAAGAAACTCCAAGCTTCGTCGTTCCACGAACAATGGACTCAAAGATAGCCTTTTTCTACTTAAGGCGTCTGCCACCACGTTACCCTTACCAGGGGTATACGCTATCTCGAAATCATAGGATGCTAAGAACTCCATCCACCTTTGCTGTCTTAAGTTTAAATCCTTCTGAGAGAATAAGTACTTCAATGATTTATGGTCGGTGAACAACTCGAATCTCTCACCAAGAAGATAATGGCGCCAAGACTTAAGTGCGAAAACAATCGCGGCCAACTCTAGATCATGGGTAGGGTAATTCTTCTCATGCACTCTCAATTGTCTCCCTCCATAGGCTATTACCCTTCCCTCCTGCATCAAGACTGCGCCTAATCCTGTTCCACAAGCATCGGTATAAACAACAAACGGCTTACTCCCATCTGGAAGCACTAAAACTGGAGCGGTGGTCAAAGCTCTCTTTAACCGTCGGAAAGCATCATCACAATCTACATCCCATGAGAAAACCAGATTCTTCTTCGTCAAGCGGGTTAATGGGGCTGATATCTTCGCGAAGTCTTTGATGAACTTCCTATAATATCCTGCCAACCCCAAGAAACTTCTTACCTCGGTAGCATTTCTAGGAACTTTCCAATCCTGGATAGATACTATCTTTGCGGGATCCACAGCTATCCCTTCCTTAGAGACCACATGCCCTAAGAATCGCACTTCTCTTCTCCAAAAATGGCATTTAGAGAATTTAGCTTTAAGACTATGCGCTCGAAGGGTCTCCAACACTTCCTTGAGATGTAAGGCATGCTCTTCTTCATTCTTGGAAAAGACCAAGATGTCATCCACAAAAACTACTACAAACTTATTCAGATACTCTCTGAACACTCTACTCATGAGATCAACAAAGTATGCGGGGGCGTTTGTCAACCCAAATGGCATCACTAGCCACTCATAAAAACCATCCGGAGTCCGGAAAGCAGTCTTCTCTATACTGTCCTCCGCCACTCTTAACTGATGAAACCCTGTAGCTAAGTCCATCTGCGAAAATACTGACGCGCCAACCAACTGATCAAAGAGATCATCTATCCTCGGTAATGGGTGTCTATTCTTCTTCGTGAGCTTATTAAGTTCCCTATAATCCACACAAAGTCTGAGGGACCCATCCGCCTTCGTGGCAAACACTACTGGAGCTCCCCACTCCGATATACTTCGCCTTATGAACCCCTTCTCAAGCAACTCCCCTACTTACTTATGAAGTTCTCTTCTCTCACGAGGAGCCATGTGGCGTACTGGCAAAGACACTGGTTTGGCATTATCCACCAAATAAATTCGGAAATCTATCTCCCGCTTCGGAGGCAAACCCTTTACTTCTTCAAACACATCCGGATATTCCCGGACTACTCTGACAGAACACAAACTTTCGACCGAAGCATCGGGCGATTCAAGATAACTTAGCAAAACAGATTCCATGGGATTGCAAGAGATCTCGAGAGTGTTACCCAAGCGGGTCATGAGCCTGACAACTCTCCTTTCGCAATCAAGAACGGCACCATTACTGGATAACCAGTCCATGCCCAAGATCAACCCATAGCCCGTGAAGCCCAATACAAAAGCATCACATCTAAACTCAACGCTAAGTATAGAAATCTTCAAACCCAAACATATCATAGACAGATATATGGAGCCCCCAATTGGGTTTGAGACAACCAAGGGATCATCAACTAGACTGGTGTCTAAGTGCAGTGACTCAACTAACGATGATGAGATAAAAGAATGCGATGCGCCAGAGTCAAACAAAGTACGAACTGGATGATCAAACAGAAAAACCAGACTTTCAACGGAAATAGTTCTACCTCTCTGCTGAATCGGTGGAACTGAGAGAACCTGAACTTGCCCCCCTGACTGAGGTGGTGCTATAAGAGCTTGCACCTGGCCTCCTGAGGTAGACCCCGTCTTCTGCCCCTTCTTTGGGCAGTTTTTCACAAGATGCCCTGCTTCACCACAATGAAAGCAACCGGTCTTCTTCTTTTTGCGACAATCCTTACTGAGGTGTCCTGGTGTTCCACAATTGAAGCACTTCTTCTTCGTCTTCTTTTTGTCACCATTGCCTTTTCCGCCCTTGCCTTGTTGTTGCTGTTGCGGTTTCTTCTGATCCCCCTTTTTCTCTGGTGCCTTAGAATTCTTATCATCCTCATGCATAAGTGCCATGTAGACAAGCTTCTCAAAAGTGGCCCCCATAGGAATGTGAGTCATAGCTATTCCTTGCAATGGTTCGTTCAAGCCTCTAACGAACCTCAAAGCCTTCTTCTCCGGTGTATTCACCAACTCTATGCCAAACCTTGCTAATTGATTGAATTTGTTGACATATTCTTTCACCGTGAGATTCCCTTGCTTCAAATTCAAGAACTTCTCCATAAACAGATTCTCTTCCGCCCTTGAGAGAAACTTAGCCCCAAACCTTTGCTTAAAATCTGCCCAAGAGTCAACAGGGCGTTCTCCATTAGTGACCTCCCACCAGAATGAGGCCTCTCCCTTCATTAACCAAGCCGCCAACTTGACTTTCTTTCCCTCTTCCACTTCAAAGATATCTAGCAACTCTTCCACTTCCTTAAGCCAATCTCTAGCCTCTACGAAAGTCTCTGAACCTAGAAAAGGTTTTCCTCCTATAGCCTTGAACTCCTTGCAAACCTTAGCAAAATTATCCACTCTAGGCTGAGGAGGAGGAGCGGTTGTCTCTGGTGTAGTAGCATTGGCCGGACCCGCAGCCGCGGCCCTAGCCTCTTGCAACCTCCTATACCATAGTGGTATAACTAAACCCTCCGGGATGTTAAGATCTTCAGCCATGCTGAAACGAAAGAGGAAAGATTCAAAAAGGAGATTCCGAAAGATAAAGATATGGCTATTGGGGATTATGCTTTTCTTTTTCAAAAACTTTTTCTCTTAGAAGACATGCTTTTAAAAATACTTTCTTCGAAAATACTCTTAGAAAGTAGTTTTTCTCAAAAATTTTATCTGTTCTGGTAACCTTAAGCTCTGATACCACGTGTAACACCCCACTCCCGCTAGGGTCACTCACTAAGGGAATGCCATAGCATCGGTGGAGTATTTTAGTGAATATAGAACAGAAAAATTACAACAAGACAGATATAAACAGTACTTGAAATTTTAAAACATCTTCTCATAACAGCGGAAGTAAAACATGTCTGGTTACATCATAAAACCAAAATAAAAGTCAAGTACAATATCCATCAAAATAAAGAAGTACATAATCCCACTCTCACACAATAGCCAAAACAAAAGAAAAGATAACTGGATAACTGGAGCTTTACATCTATCCAAGCTCCTAAAGACTGGGACAGCAATCCGATCAAGCTCCACTACTGCTAGGATCCACCGTAGGACCTGAGGGTTGGGAAAAAGGTAAAAACAACGGGGTCAGACATAAGTCTGAGTGAGTCCTATAACTTTAACAATACAATCGTTAAAGTAACCAGAGAAGACATAACTTGATATACGGTAACATATAGGGATGAACGGCTATACTAAGCAGTTAACTAAACCAAGATAAAAGATAAAGACGCATCTACCCTTCCTAAGGTAAATTACTAAACTGCACCACACCAGTCGTTCCTAACTTAAAGGTTGATCCCACCCAAGGACTTTTAAAATTAACCTAATAGTACTTGCGTACCCCTAGGTGACCAAGTAGGCGCCACGGGGCCCTACAATCCACCAGATGTACACACTACTCCCCATTCGATCGGCTCCCTAACGTAGATACCCGTGCTGGCCCCACCGTGGGGTGTACCATTCCCCAACGTGGCAACCTGATAAAACTAACAGTGCACGGCTTATATCTACACGATGCAACAACGGCTTACCTACCAGCCCGGGCCCACTCACGCATATGAAGCCCGTTGGACTTGCGTTGCCACCGCTAACCCGTTTGCCTCTTACAGTCAAGCCCAGTATGCGTGTCCCGTCCTCGACATGGGTCGAGCCCACAAAGATACGTATGGGTTACTGGTTGAAATGGGCCTCCACAAGCTACCCACCTAAGCTTGTCCCTTTTTCTAGTATATCCCACTTAACCCTTTAATCATGTTTTAATTACATGTTCTATTTTGGTTAAGTATTCTAATCGTATTTTCTATTGCCACCCAAGGCAACCACTAGATTTTCTCATGCCACCCGAGGCACCCACTTAACCCCTCATGTCCCTCTACATGCTAATGTGGTTAAGTGTTTCTTAATTAATTAATTAAGAACGTAACCTTTGTAAAGACCTCTCACATTAGACTGTCTTTTATGACCGCTGGTTAAGCCGGTTGGGTCCGGGCAGCCTTATGTCATAACAGAGTCTAACCTCGTGTCTTTACATTAATTACGTATTTAGTTTGTGCCTAAGACCTCTCACATTGGGCTAACATTTGTAGCAACTGGTTAAGCCGGTTGGGTCCGGGCAGTTTTACGCTACAACTGAGTCCAACCTCGTGTCTTAGTCAATTAATTACACCTAATTAATCACCCTCATAATTTTATATTAATTATCCCTAATTAATCAAGTTTTCTTAACATGGGTAGACCTAACTTAATAGGTAAATTCCCATGGGGTAGACCTAACTCAATAGGTAAATTCCCAACACATAGTATGGGTACACCTAACCAAATAGGCAAATTCCCATACTATGTTTATTTATTTTGTGTTATGCATAATTATATTAATTTCACACAATCTTATTAACTTATGCATTTAATTACCCCATCGTTCCCACGTAATTTCGTTCATGATATAACACATATAAAAGGTGTCAACTTGCATATGAATGAACATGTTTCAAAGGTGCCATCTTGCATATTAACAAACACATAACTTGCATATGAACTTGCATAACATGTCACATAACTTGCATATAATATGTCACATAACTTACATATTCATTTTGCATAACAAACTTGCATATTAGCTTATAGACTTGCATAATGTGTCATCATGAACTTGCATATTAATAAACATGTAACTTGCATATTTACATACATGTAACTCGCATATTAACAAACATGTAACTTGCATATAAAGAAACATGTAACTTGCATATTTACATACATGTAACTTGCATATTAACAAACATGTAACTTGCATATTAACAAACATGTAACTTGCATATTTACATACATGTAACTTGCATATTAACAAACATGTAACTTGCATATTAACAAACATGTAACTTGCATAGCATATTACCATGAACTTGCATAACATGCATATGATTACATAGCCCACAACTTGCATATTTAGCATCATGCAAACATAACATACATCATATTAAACTTGCATAAGCTTACATACTCAACATGCATAAACATAAGATTAATGCTAACATCATATCATATGATTCAAAGCTCATTAACCCACATACAAAACCATAAATCTCATCACATCTCATCTAATTAGTTTACCAAAAGATCATCAAAGTGATAGAAACTCACAACTAGCAACTTTGAACACCAAATGAAGAAGATTAAGATGCTAAGAAGGGATTAGAAGTTGATTAGAGAGTGATTAGTATGCAACCCTCTTCATAAAATTAGTGGAGGCCATGAGAGCTAGCATTTTGCCATAGTTTAGTCACTAGGTTTAATTATGAATGAATTAGGGTAGGTTAGGGTCTTATTTATAGATTAGGCAAGTGTTTTAGGCCATAGGATTAACCCTAGATTCAATCCAAGCCATCAAAGCATGTCTTGGGGAAGAAGTCAAGTGTAGGAACCATCTAGGGCCTTTAGATTAAAGATTGACCATGAGAACCATTCAAATGCAAAATCTGCACTTGAGCGAATCGGCCCACGGGTTGACAGCCAAACACCCTGGATTAACCCCTAGTCGACCCAGCGGGCTCGGGTCGACTTCAAAAATCGGCCGGTTCGGTTATTCCCCTCTCCCAATTCGCTGTTTTGAGCATTTTTGCATATTTATTTATTAAATTTTCAATTATATATATATATATATATATATCAATATATATATATATATATATATATCTACACAACCCATTTCACTTAATTAAGTATACTTTAATTTGGGAATTTTTGTGAAACTTCGCGAGGCCATATCTTGGTCATACGGACTCCGATTTTCGAAAACTCGGACTCTATTTCGCGTATTTTTCTGAGACGAACACAATGGCATAGCCCGTTTCCCTTGATTCCCATTTTAGAATTAAATTCTGCCTCGATTTATGTTATTACAGGTTATTGAAAATACGGGTTGTTACACTGACGCTTCCTTCGCGGGGGAAACCCTTATGGCAAGGCCTTGATATCTAGGAAACGATGAACTAACTCAAGCTTGGAGGAATTGAATAATCCCATTTTTCCCCCCTTAGGTCCATTTCCTTAGTCCTATCTCTGATGTTGATGAAAAATATTGTTAACATTTTGGCGCTAGAAGGAGGGCCTGAACCTCCATTCCCTTTTTCTACCTTTAAGCTTTTGGATAGTATTGCCACATTTCTAACTGTGCTATTCTGTCCCGGTTTGGACTAAGCTTTGAAGAAGCCAGATTACAGAAGGAATCTCAACAAGGAGCTTTTGAATACCAAGGTACTCTAAAAATCAATTAAAGGATGATTAAATTGGGGAAAAGTGGAAAAGAAGGAAACAACATATCATTCATTCCAGAAGGAACCAACATATCATTCATTCCAGAAAACAACATCAAAATAGCCAAACTAGAAACTGGAGGATCTTTAACTTTAACAAAAGATGAGTTGGAAGTATTACACATGGCTACGCAAATTGATACCACTAGGATATTTGTTGAAGCAGACTTAGTCCGAAGATCCTTTGAAACAGAACCTTATGAAGCGGAATCAAGGATCATAGAACCTAAGGAACTATATAATCAAATAGAGTCTTCATCAAATCTATGTAACAACCCAATCTCATTGAGAATTAACCAAGCATCAAAGGAGGCAGTTAGTTTAGAAGAAAACGAAAGCCTAACATGTATAAAAGATAGAAAGTTGCAAGGAATCCCCTTCTCCAAAGAGATAATGATGGCAAAGGTTCCATATGGTATAAAAGAGCACAAACTTGCGTATGATGGGACTATAGACCATAAAGAATACCTTGCCATGTTTGAGAATTACATGGATACCTATAACGCTTCTGAAGCCCTTCGATGCAAGGTCTTCGTAACAACTTTTCGTGGAAGAGCTGTTAAATGGAGAAAACATTATCATGGCCCTCACATCATATCTTGGAAGCGATTGTCTATCGCAATTAGCATGCAATTCCATATGCAAAAGGATTCGTCAAGTAGCATTTATGGTTTACCCAGAATCAAGAAAAGAACGGAAGAGTCCCTTAATTGTTATCTAAAGAGGGTTCACAATAATTCACTCAAAGTGAAAGGGGCAGCGGATAGAGAGAAGCTAAGAGCTGCACGGTCGGGGCAGCTTGTACCGTCCCCCTTTTGGAAGGAGCTTATCCTAAACGAATGTGAAAGCTTGAATGATTTATATTTCAGAGCTAATAACTTCATTCTTATAGAAGAAATAATTAACGCAAGGAAAAGCTTGAAGCGAGAACAAGAGGAAGGGCTTGGTTCCAATCCCCTTGTAGAAGGTTCTTGTAACACCCCGTATTTTCAGTGAACTTAAGAGTAACAAATCTGAGAATAATTAAATTGTAACAGAAGAAATAAGGGAAACGAGTTGCGCCATTGCGTTTGTCATGAAATTCTGCTTGGAATAGAGTCGAAGTTTGCGTAAATAGGATTCGGTATGAAGAAGATATGGCCTTCGGAAGTTTCAATGAAAACCAGCCCGAAATTCAAAACAGATTCAAATTCGAATTCAAAACAGACACCCGGGATGGGCGGGAAAATTCCCGCCCAGGACCCAGGTCGACACTGGGGTCGACCTGGGGGTCGACTTGGGTACACAGGTCAACACTAAGGTCGACCTGGGGGTCGACCTCCCCCCTGTTTCCAGATCTGGAGACAGATCCATTTTTCTGCACTTGGACGCCTTTCTGACCCGATTCGTGAGCTCTAACCTATTTAAACACCCCCTAAACCCCCATTTCTCTCCACACAACTTCATGACGTCTGCACTCTGCCTTTATTCTAATTAAAGTAAAACAAAGAGGCCGTTACGCCGCTCAAGTTCTTCGTGAAGTCAAGCTAGAATTCAACTAGAGAATCAAAGGCTAATTCTACAACTTCTACAACTATCCTTCTTTTAGAATCCAATCAAGGCAAGTAAAGTTATTTTTCGATATGAAATTTAATTATGATCCTAGCATAATAATGAATATGAATATGATATTATGCCTATTTCTGTATTCTGATCCGTTCTTCTATTTTATTTTAAGCTTGTTCTATGTCCCTTCCTCCCTTCTTCCTTTTTTATTTTATAGCCAGGCTACCACGAGCCTGAGCCAAATCTCAAAGAGATGAACGCATAACGCCAAATTTGAGGAAATTATTGATTGATGAATAATTGGGCACAACTGATTTGTAACTGATTTGAGGACACAACACATGTTGTAATTTTGAGTTTAAATTTGAGGCATATTATGTGAGATGGTTTAGGACTTGGAAGAAGAAGATTTTTGTGAATAGTAATTTATGACTTAGGCACAAAGAACCTATATTTAAATAGGAATAACTGTAAAATGTGAATAAGCCTAAGATGGGATTTTGGGATAATTGGCATGCAGTATAGTTAAAGCTACAATTTGTTATAATTTATGTGAGTCGTGATTTGGGGTTTTTGGGGAATATTCTGTACTATGTAAAATTGACCAAAGCTTGGGCATATGTTATATTGTGAGTCATCACAATGATTTGGACATGTAAATTAGACTTAATTTATGATTAGGCAAGATGTGTCGATGGAACCTTTAGGAATGTTTAAAAATCTGTTAAATCACCTAATTTGCTAAATTTGTTGAAACTGAATATAGTAATTTGAGTATGACTCTGTAAGCTCAATCTAAAATTGTGCAAAACCTGTTTGAGTAATCTGCTGTAACTTGCAAAGAAGTTTAATTTGTTGAATTGGCATAATTAGTCTGATATTGGCATAATTAGTTTGTTATTGGCATAATCTGCGAATGAATATTTTAGCTATAATAAGAATGCTGAGACACGAGGTTAGACTCAGTTTGCGGTGGAAACCTGCCAGGAACCAACCGGCCTAATCAGTAGCCGCAAACTGTCGGTCTAATGTGAGATGTCGTAGGCATAACTAAAAGATGCATAGGCATGAGGTTAGGTCTGGCTTGTGGTAGAAGTCTGCA
Organism: Allium sativum; assembly: GCA_030737875.1. NCBI lineage: Eukaryota > Viridiplantae > Streptophyta > Magnoliopsida > Asparagales > Amaryllidaceae > Allium > Allium sativum. Next base: position 19,080,117 of record CM060924.1, read on the forward strand.
CGGAACTGCCCGGCACATCCAGTGGCCACAAACTACCGACCTAACGTGAGAGGTCTTTGCATTAATACTTAATTAATGCAAATCTAAGATTAATATGATGCCTAAAACGTGTTGGGTGGATAGGGTTAAATCAACTGGACCGATAGATCTAATAAACTCGTTTCGTGAATCGGTAGGCCCAACACATAGTTAGGTGAAACAATCTGTAAGTCTGTTAATCCGTATAATCTGAAAACTTTTTAACATGTATGCCTAGTCTGAGAACCACTTAATCTAAACTTTTTACATCTGTTAATCTATAAACTAATTAATCTGTATGTCTGAGCTGAAAACCTGTTAGTCTGAAATCTATAAGCAAGTTAATCTGAAATCTGTTAGTCTGGGGACACAAGGTTAGGATGGGTAATTACTTGTATCATCTGTTGTGTGGGACCCATATTAGTCAGTAACCCTTTCTGGTATCAAAACTATGACCCAGCGGTAGGTAAGGTCCGGGCACGCTTACTGAACTAATTATAAGCGGTTCACTCTGATAATGGCAAGGGGTTTTGATGGCGCATTCCAACCGGGTCATGTGTGTGCATGGATCCGGTCTGCTCTGAGGAATGGCAAGGGGTGTTGATGGTGCATTCCAATTGGGTCATGTGCATGCATGGATATGGTCTGCTCTGAGGATGTAAGACACCGTGACACCTGTAAATAGGTCTGTGTCTATAGGTTGCTACTTAAGGGAAAGATACACCCTTCTGTGGGGTCGGCACAGGGTATTTATGTATTAGGGAGCCGATCGCTTGGGGTAGAATTTAGGGTACACCTAGTTCTGTCTGTTTCTGTTGAGGTACTGTCTATTTCTGTTGGGGTGGTAACACCTGTCTGTTTCTTCGTGGTACCATCTGTTTGGGTGGTAAAGGCCCATTATTAATATTCTGTTTTCTGCACTTTCTGTCTCTGTTAGGAAGGTAAAGGCCCATTACTAGCATTCTGTTTCTGTAGAGATTATTCTGTTTCTGTTCCTATTTCTGTTTAGACATTAGGGTAACACCTAATCTTGTTATATTAGTGTAGAGAAGTGAAAAATAATAGCTTATATCATTCTGTTTCTTCTGTTTAACCTAAGTATGTCTGCTACTTCTGTTATTATTATCTCTCATCCAGTTTTATTTGCATGCCATGACATTATTATCTGTTCATAGCTGAAAGTCACTGGACTTGCCAGACTTTTTGTCTGACCCTTATTGTCTCGCCTCTTTTCTTCCGTCCTCCCTGGTTTTCAAGGAGGGAATACTCTAGCTTGATCGGGATTTCTTCTGCTTAAAGTGCTTAAAGTATGGCTTGTCTTCTATAGGGATTATGATTTTAAAGTTTTTGTACTCTAAAGGGTTTTGTATAAGACTGAACTTGTGTACTTGAGTTTTGGTATTATGGAAAGTTGTAACCAAACTTATTTCTGTTGTAATAAAGTTTTAATTTTCTTCAAGTACAATTTTTACGTATCTGTCTTGTAAGTTTCTGTTCTGTTTACTTATAATACTTCACCAAAGTTAAGGCATTCCCTTTGTGAGCGACCTTAACGGAGGTGGGGTGTTACACTTGGTATCAGAGTTGAAGGTTACCGGATTTGATAAAAAGTTTTTGAAAACTATTTTCAAAATGGTTTTAAAAAGGAAGTATTTTCGAAAGTAGAGTTTATTTTGAAAAACATAATCCCCGAAAGCCATATGCCTATCTTTCAATTCTCCATTTTGAATATTTTTTCTTTCGTTTCAGTATGTCTGGAGAACAGAACATCCCTCATATCCCAGAGGGAGTCACTATACCCGGATGGTTCCGCGGATATTTGGAGGCCACGACACCCGCCGAAGATCAAGGTAACGTTCCTCCAGCTGTACCCGTCGCTCCTCCTCCTCCCCCTCCTCCTCCGCGCGTGAATACTTTCCCGAAGATATGTAGAGACTTCCGAGCCATGGGTGGAAAGACCTTTAATGGAACAGAATCATTCGTGGAAGCAAGAAACTGGCTTAAGGAAACAGAAGATTTGTTCGTTATCTTCGAATTGGACGATAGGCAGAAGATACAATTGGCTATGTGGCTGCTTAAGGACGAAGCCTCGTTTTGGTGGGAGGTCACTAATGGAGAGCTTCAAGCTGAGACATGGGCGGATTTCAAGCATAGGTTCGAGGCGAAATTTCTCTCACAAGCTGAAGAGAATTTATACATGGAAAGGTTCTTGGCGTTGAAGCAAGGGAATCTACCAGTGAAGAAGTACGTCAACAAATTCAATCAGTTGGCAAGATTTGGCTTAGACTTGGTTAACACACCTGAGAAGAAGGCCCTGAGATTCGTTAAAGGTTTGAATGAGCCACTGCACGGGTTGGCGTTGACCCACATTCCTACGGGGGCCACCTTCGAGAAATTGGTTGACATGGCGTTGATGCATAAAGAAGAAGCCAAAAGTGGAAATAAAGAGGAAAATTTTGAAGAACCACAGAACAAAAAGCGGGGCCCAAAAAGGAAACACAAAAGAAGGATGAAAAGTCTAAAGATAAGAAGGAGAAAAAGTGCTTTACTTGTGGAAGCTTGACTCATTTGAACAAGGATTGCAGAAAGAGGAAGGGCACTTGCTTCAACTGTTGTGAGATGGGACACTTCACTAAGGACTGCCCAAAGAAACGAGGGCAAAGGCAGAGGACAGGACCTATTTTTGGAGAGCAGGCGAATGCTCTCGAGCCCGGCAGATAGGATAGAAATAGAATAATTTTCTGTAGAAGGTTTAGTTTCCTTATCTGATTTTTGAATTGAAACTCTTTTTGATTCTGGTATTTTGATTCTGTAATGGTGACTTTGCACTTTAATACTAGTCTTGTTTCTGATTCTGCTATAGTCTCAAACCCCATAAGGGTTACGACTCATCTGTTTGTGATAAGTTGGGATTTGAGGATATCTGTGTTGGGCGTCAAAGTTGACTATGATGCATGCATTCTGAGTTTTTTGGTGGTATGGTGGGGTTTTATCATGCTTAGTTTTCTAAGAATCATTTGATAATCTGATCTGTACCAGTAGCCTGTAAGTATCTGAACATTTCTGAAAAGGATAAGGGTTTTTACTCAAAGCATAGAGTAGATTTCCAGTTCGAACGTTGTTTAATGGGAGTAATTCTTTGAGTGTCAATCTGATGTTTATTTCAGTCTTCAAGGTTGGTACTTAGGGAAGAATTCCCTTAATCGATGTTTGATAGGGAATAGAGCTTCTGTTTAAAAATTGTACTTGCTCGGCTGTATCCTATCGATCGTGTCTTCGACCTTTAGGTAGAAACTAATGGGTGTAAACATGTGTTTGAGACATGTTATGTTTGATGGTTGCAAGTGGATGCAAGTAGTTGCTAGTGGTTGCTCGTGGATGTATACACACACACTAGGCACTAGATCGGCTCAAGGAACACTTTCATACTGCTTATGGATGTGTGTGCATTTTCAATTTTTATGGATGTAAAATGATTGACTCATCACATGGATGTTGCATTTGGGTGAATGACTGAAATAAAACGACATGAAGCCTGAGTAAGTTCAGTAACTTCTAGCATGTGAACATGGAAAACAAAACGACATGAATTAACTGAATACAAGATTACACCATGACGATAGGGTCAACAAGATTAGACAAGGTAGTCACAAGATATGCTAAGATAAACTGGATACGCTCTAATACTTTCGCTGCTTCGCTATTTACTTGTTATACTAGTTTCTATATCTCTGCACCGGCTAACTAGTGTTTCAACTAGTAACGATAACGTGATCCCAATCCCTGTATTTTCCATCGCCTTCAGGCATCCATTTATTAGTTGTTACCTAGATCTAATCTAGGGTTTTCTATCCACTGCTTTCTAGATTTAACTATAGTTTTACGCTATTTGCTGAACGCTTTTCGAGTTCAGGGTTTATGCCACCTAGTCCAACTAGGGATTATGCTACCTGTCGAACAATGCCCCCAAGTCTAGGACACACTACCTAGAGTGGTATATGTTCCTAGGCTTCCCCACGTATGTATCGCGAATCGTTATCGCTTGTCTAGATGCACATGTCCTGTAATGTGCGATCCGAGTCCTGTGACAGGGCAAATCAAGGGATACAGAACTAGGTCGGGAGCTTTCAGATATCTGCCGATGCAGATGCTAAGGTCTGTTTTTATTCCAGTGGCTATGGTCCCACTTGACCCCTCCCTCAGCTAATGAAAGGCACACCTTGTAAAATGAGAACTATACGCCGGCTCCCGGTGCCCCACTATCCTATGGCCATCCGCAACCATAACTAGATAGCAAGTATATGGTCTTTTGGAGTTCTCCGCCTTTCCGCTTCACGTATCTCGATTGACTCAAGATGGATGGTAGACGACGAGTTGCTATCACAGGGCTACCGTCTTCTCGCCGAATCACGCTGGTCCATCCTAGTCTTTAGGTTGCCACATATATATTGCAACCAAGGCATACCCTCGGTTCTTCTAACGCAGACCATAACCTCTGTGAGCCCAGGATGATCATCTGCAGCCTCACAGAGGGATACCAAGAGTACCCTCACGTCCCCTCGAAGCCTCGGGCTTCGTAACCCAATTCGTTGGAGCCTTCTTAAAACTAGATGGATGTCTGCTCCTTCATGTTATACTAAGAACTACTACTTAGTTCTACTAACTAAGGTTTACCACTTAGTTTCCAAATTCCTTGTTTTCTTAACAAAGTTTTACTACTTAGTCCCTTTTTCAACTGAGGTCTACTACTTAGTTTTCTTTCTCGCCAGGTTGGGTTGGTTAAGTGTCTTTAGTCGATTCAAGCTATCTTAACCCTCTTCCCTTATCCTATTACACTGGTTAAGTGTTATCCCTTCATGCTTTTTACTTAACCCTATTCATTTATCATATTCTGATGGTTAAGCGTTCAAGTTTACTTAACCCTATGGTCCAGTCCAGTTAACATATTAATTTGGCTAAGTGTATTACTTAACCCCAACCTCTAGTCTAATTAACATGTTAAATTGGCTAAGTGTATTAACTTTACTTAACCCCACCTTCTAGTCTAGTCAACATGTTAATTTGGCTAAGTATTCCCGTGGACTTAACCCTCCCATTCTAGCTTTAACTGTGCTAAGTTGGTTAAGTGTTCCTTAACCTTCCCATTCTAGCTTAACCGTGTTAGGTTGGTTAAGTGTTCCTATGGACTTAACTCTCCCATTCTTGTTCTAGCTTTAATTAATAAATTAAAGCCGCAACCTCTCACATTAGACAGATATTGCTGCGGTTACTGGATGTGTCGGTCGGTTCCGGGCAGGTTTACACCGCAACTCAGTCTAACCTCGGGTTAGGCATATTCATGTTTTCTAAGTTCAAAGGGTTTTTGATTAATTTCCAAATCTGGTTTTGAAAACAACCATCCCGTCCTTCGGATCAGTTAGGGATAGCCAGGGAGGGCAGGAAACTTGTATTTTCCAAACCCAAGCCTAGACACTATCCTCTCTGTCACCCTAGAACCTTCTGATCTATGTGTTATAAAAAGGAATGTTATCAAAATACATTTCTTTAGTTTATAAATTGTTAACAATTTATTTCAAAAGCCCATTTCCCCTTTTTAGACAAATTTGGCCTATATTTATTTGTCAAGCCTACTAGTATACTTATATTCTAGGCCCAAGTCCTAACCCGACATGCAGTTTAGGCCATTTCCTATTTCATTGCCGAAACTAGATTAAATATCCTAGTTTATAATTTATGGCCAAACTTAACCAAGTTACATATTTTGTGGTAAATGAACAATTTAACATTTATGACGAATTCTATAAGTAAATTACTCCTAATTTACTTATTTCATTACTACTCTTTTAATGTACATTGTCACATTTATTATTATGGCCCATTCTCTCTTATTTATCATATTTATACTTTTTGGTATGTAAATTATACCAAATTTAGTGTCGCTAACCATAATTTATTCTAAACATGACAATTGCTCACAATTATGAATAAATTCAAAATTGTGCTAATATACTTATTCCAAATCAACCTTAATTAACCCAATCTTGGTTTAACACCCTAATTCACAATTTATGGCAAACCTAGAATTATTTTTCTAGTTTACATTTTATGCCTAAAATTTAGCTTACTTACTAACGCTAAATTTAATATGTCAAAATCACATATTCCCTAATCCATGTCAAATTTTCCCGTTTTCATTTTAATATGCATGTCATAATACATATTCCAAATTAGGCCAATTTCCAAGTTTACAATTACATTCATATTCATTTCCATGTTTTTCCCCAAATCGCATTCCCACCGTTCGAATAATCGTGATTCAACCTAGATTATAAATAAATCTAGATTCGTAGATAAAAAGGGAATGAATCAAAATGACAAGAAGGAATAATTGGCATAAAAAGGTTTGGATAACAATGTAGGTTCAAGAATATGGGTAGACCTAACTAAATAGGTAAATTCCCACTGTCTTAAAACCAAAGAATGGGCAAAATAGGTTCAAGAACGTGGGTAGACCTAACTTAATAGGTAAATTCCCACTGTCTTAAAACTAAAGAAAAAAAAACAAGGAACAGGTAGAATAAATAATTGGGTTTAGACCCAATTTCACAATCACCAAACTAAAGCAATATTTTCCTAATCATGAATCATGGGTGTCAAAATCACAATTGTCCTCATTATGTCATAAGCAATAGTTTATGTCCAATTCAAAGGCTTATGTTCTTAGTCATAAGTAATGTCCATGGTCATAGGCAATATAGGCGATGTTCATAGTCCAAAAGGGAAAATAATTCCCATAGTCCTAAGTCATTGTCATAGGCAATGTTTATATGTCCCAAAATCAAAGGCTTATGTCATAGTCCAAAGGCATATGCTTTCAAAGGCCACAGTTCTATAGTCATAGTCACGGTTACAGTCTTATTTGTCCTCGAATCATAACAGTTCTTAATTCAGTCCAAGAGTATAAACACAGATTCGAAGAGAGAGAGAGAGAGAGAGAGAGATTTGGCATATTCCTTTATTCCTTTAATTTCATGTCACAAATAAAACAAAATATTCAGATCTAGAAATAACCAACTTACAGAAAATAGATCTAGAAAAGAAGGAAAGAGTGGCTATGATTCGTGCGTCGTTGCTTGAAACTTGTTTGAGCTAGCCTTTGAATTCTTCACTTGAAACTTTGATTTGAATCCCTCCTTAAAAGTCTTTTAGCAGCATCTCCTCGTCTTGAATCATATTTTATTTTATTTATTTAAGAAAATTTAGAAGAGGGGAAGAAGCCATGAATCTTAGCAGCATAAGGGTAGAAGAGAATTGGTGCAAAGAGAATGAAGACTAGGGCTGTTTATATAGCTGCTCAAGACCTTATCGTACACGCAGCGCTGAGTCAGCATTAAACCTAGTTAAGAAAATAGTCCAGGTACGTAGATGAATCTAGCCAAACCTTATCATACACGCAGTGCTGAGTCAGCATTGGGTCCCACAAGCTATTTTGGCGTAAAAGTTTGATTTTCAAACTTTTGAATTTCTGGAATTTATTTAACTGTTTTATTCACATGAAATATTCTTATATGTATACAATTCCTCTAACGACCATTTTACGCGTATATATATACGCACAACTTTCATTTTATTTTCAAAATTCAAATGATGTTGCCATATTTCATTGACTGTAGCCTTATCTTGAATTTTATCTTTCGTATACATATATTTTTGCATATATATATATATATTTATATTCTCATATGTATATATATATATATATATATTCTTTATTTCCTTATATGTACGTTCTTATCCTTTCAAATTTTGAATTTGTATACGTACATATATTTGCATGTTCAGTTGGCCCTCTCTAAAACAAAGATAAAAAATTATGCCGCCGCCGGGGTTCGAACCCCCGACCTCCATGCTACAAATCCAATGCCTTAACCAACTGAGCTATAGAGGCTTTTGTTAATAAGTCTTAGAACAATAATAATTATTGTGCTCTCCTTACTTCTCTTTTTTCATGTTAGTTACAATACTTAAATTAAACAACTGCATGGATCTTTTTCTTTTAATTTTTCTTTTAAAAATTAATTATACTTTAATTTGAGAATTTTAATTTCGCAGAATTACGGGGTGTTACATTCTCCCCCACTTAAAAGGATTTCGTCCCCGAAATCTTCAAGTTAGGAAGAATGTGTCCTACCATCCAATCACCCATCTACTCAACCATTCAATCACAGGCATTCATTGTCCTTAAAAGATTTCTAATGCTTTCATGTTCATATGCATAGTGTGTGTATATGTCTCTATCTAATGCAAAATCAGGCGGTCTACTGATTCAGTTGACCTCCTTAATGCAAATCATGTTAGTGCCATGCGTCCAATCATGCATGCAAACATCCCTAGTCATGTAAATACTACATGCGTGCACAGCCATTCATCCATATGCAACGTCCATATAATATCATATCAAGTTCAACTTATAAACAAATGCATATATGTAAATGCAATATGAGAGCGTCCGAACTTGATTTAGTGCCTAATACGTATGCATATGCATCCACAAGCAACCATTTGCAACCACTTGCAACCATTCAACCATAACATGTTTCAAATATATGTTTACATCCATTGGCTTCTACCTAAGGATTGCAGATACGACCTAGAGGATATACTTTGGAAAGAGAGAAACAACTACGCGTAAAGCTCCTAAACAGAGAAATCAAGAATGCACCCTTAAGGAAAAAGGGCATGTTGCTAGTATCTAGCCTTCTTGAGCTTTACTCCACTGTATCTTAACCCATTTAACTTCACGATTGTGAAGTTTCCGACCTCCAATTCCAAAATAAACAGATGTCAATCACGGTACCAAGTATACGTACTAAGATGATTAGAGGTTTCCCTCTTATCCGTCATGCCATAACTATAAGAGTCGAAAGGTCACTACATGCTCTTTGGTGTGCCTACCACAACTATTCATCTCTCCCGCAAACCATCCAAACCGAACTCGACATTCCTCAAGTACAAGCCCCAAAGGACTAAACCAATATCAGACAAGCACCCAAGGAATATCTCCCCGAATTTAGACGATCTACGTGAGATGATATAAGAAAACTCGATAGCTATTCTCAAATCCCTACTAAAAAAATAAACTGGTCGGACCACCAATTGGATTTGAGACTCTAGTGGGATCTTTCTAATATACAAGTACTATGGTGCAGAGACCCAACTATGGAAGTGGATATGAACAAATGAGAAGCGCTAGAACCTAAGGAAATAACACGAACAGAAAACTAGACTCTTCCAACCGAACTACCTTTCTCCTAGGTGCGCTTCGTGGCGAAAGCATGTACTTGTCCTTCTGAAAATCTTGTCCTCGTTCTTGCCCTTGTCCTTAAGTATATGCCCTATCATACCCTAGTAAAAATACTTCCTCTTGTCTTAGGTTTTATGATTTCTTCCTCCTTCGTGTGCTAAGTCTACATCCATGAATTCCTCATCCTAGGGTTATGCTCCTTAGCCAAACTCCTCATCCCCTTCCGTGTGTAGTCATGTTGACAAATCTCTCGAAAACTGCCTCCATCGTCCGGAAAACCTTATAAGCTTTGAAAGAAAACTGCCCGTAGATGAAACAACTACGGCTATGGATGGAAGCCGAGCACGACTTTGCCCTTCGATGAGGTTACCTCCCAGAAAGCCAGGAGCCCCAGAGACTCAAGAAAGAAGGAGACAAGAATTTAAACAGAGGAAGAGAAGATAGTGCGTATGGCTTTGGGGAATATGCCTTTAAAACAAATCTCTTCTTTTGAAAATACTTCTTTTAAAACCGTTTGAAAATAATTTTTCAAATCCTTTATCTGATCTGGTAACCTTCAGCTCTGATACCACGTGTAACACCCCACATCCGTTAGTGTCACTCACAAAGGGAATGCACTAAGTTCTGTGGAGCATTATGGGTAAAAGATGCAGATAAATTACAAGACAGACAAACATTAAACAGCGGAAAATAAAACTTTGCTTTATTGACAAAATAATTTGTACAAGGTTCCTTTACATTATCAGAGTATCAACTGTCTTTACAAAATAAAGAAGCATAAAATACATTTATATTCCCCAATGTAACAAAAGCCAGCCATAGCAATCCAAAGCCGATGCATCCAAGATTCTTCAAGCTTGGAAAGAGAAATCATCCCAAAACAAATCTGAGCTATCCTATTTCCTCCTTAACAACCTGGGGTGGGGGGGAGAACGGAAGAAAGAAGACGAAAGAAAAACAGAGTCAGACATAAAGCCTGAGTAAGTTCAGTAACTTCTAGCATGTGAACATGGAAAACAAAACGACATGAATTAACTGAATACAAGATTACACCATGATGATAGGGTCAACAAGATTAGACAAGGTAGTCACAAGATATGCTAAGATAAACTGGATACGCTCTAATACTTTCGCTGCTTCGCTATTTACTTGTTATACTGGTTTCTATATCTCTGCACCGGCTAACTAGTGTTTCAACTAGTAACGATAACGTGATCCCAATCCCTGTATTTTCCATCGCCTTTAGGCATCCATTTATTAGTTGTTACCTAGATCTAATCTAGGGTTTTCTATCCACTGCTTTCTAGATTTAACTATAGTTTTACGCTATCTGCAGAACGCTTTTCGAGTTCAGGGTTTATGCCACCTAGTCCAACTAGGGATTACGCTACCTGTCGAACAATGCCCCCAAGTCTAGGACACACTACCTAGAGTGGTATATGTTCCTAGGCTTCCCCACGTATGTATCGCGAATCGTTATCGCTTGTCTAGATGCACATGTCCTGTAATGTGCGATCCGAGTCCTGTGACAGGGCAAATCAAGGGATACAGAACTCGGTCGGGAGCTTTCAGATATCTGCCGATGCAGATGCTAAGGTCTGTTTTTATTCCAATGGCTATGGTCCCACTTGACCCCTCCCTCAGCTAATGAAAGTCACACCTTGTAAAATGAGAACTATACGCCGGCCCCCGGTGCCCCACTATCCTATGGCCATCCGCAACCATAACTTGATAGCAAGTATATGGTCTTTTGGAGTTCTCCGCCTTTTCGCTTCACGTATCTCGATTGACTCAAGATGGATGGTAGACGACGAGTTGCTATCACAGGGCTACCGTCTTCTCGCCGAATCACGCTGCTCCATCCTAGTCTTTAGGTTGCCACATATATATTGCAACCAAGGCATACCCTCGGTTCTTCTAACGCAGACCTTAACCTCTGTGAGCCCAGGATGATCATCTGCAGCCTCACAGAGGGATACCAAGAGTACCCTCACGTCCCCTCGAAGCCTCGGGCTTCGTAACCCAATTCGTTGGAGCCTTCTTAAAACTAGATGGATGTCTGCTCCTTCGTGTTATACTAAGAATTACTACTTAGTTCTACTAACTAAGGTTTACCACTTAGTTTCCAAATTCCTTGTTTTCTTAACTAAGTTTTACTACTTAGTCCCTTTTTCAACTGAGGTCTACTACTTAGTTTTCTTTCTCGCCAGGTTGGGTTGGTTAAGTGTCTTTAGTCGATTCAAGCTATCTTAACCCTCTTCCCTTATCCTATTACACTGGTTAAGTGTTATCCCTTCATGCTTTTTACTTAACCCTATTCATTTATCATATTCTGATGGTTAAGCGTTCAAGTTTACTTAACCCTATGGTCTAGTCCAGTTAACATATTAATTTGGCTAAGTGTATTACTTAACCCCAACCTCTAGTCTAATTAACATGTTAAATTGGCTAAGTGTATTAAATTTTCTTAACCCCACCTTCTAGTCTAGTCAACATGTTAATTTGGCTAAGTATTCCCATGGACTTAACCATCCCATTCTAGCTTTAACTGTGCTAAGTTGGTTAAGTGTTCCTTAACCTTCCCATTCTAGCTTAACCGTGTTAGGTTGGTTAAGTGTTCCTATGGACTTAACTCTCCCATTCTTGTTCTAGCTTTAATTAATAAATTAAAGTCGCAACCTCTCATATTAGACAGATATTGCTGCGGTTACTGGATGTGCCGGTCGGTTCCGGGTAGGTTTACACCGCAACTCAGTCTAACCTCGGGTTAGGCATATTCATGTTTTCTAAGTTCAAAGAGTTTTTGATTAATTTCCAAATCTGGTTTTGAAAACAACCATCCCGTCCTTCGGATCAGTTAGGGATAGCCAGGGAGGGCAGGAAACTTGTATTTTCCAAACCCAAGCCTAGACACTATCCTCTCTGTCACCCTAGAACCATCTGGTCTATGTGTTATAAAAAGGAATGTTATCAAAATATTTTCTTTAGTTTATAAATTGTTAACAATATATTTCAAAAGCCCATTTCCCCTTTTTAGACAAATTTGGCCTATATTTATTTGTCAAGCCTACTAGTATACTTATATTCTAGGCCCAAGTCCTAACCCAACATGAAGTTTAGGCCATTTCCTATTTCATTGCCGAAACTAGATTAAATATCCTAGTTTATAATTTATGGCCAAAACTTAACCAAATTACATATTTTGTGGTAAATGAACAATTTAACATTTATGACGAATTCTATAAGTAAATTACTCCTAATTTACTTATTTCATTACTACTCTTTTAATGTACATTGTCACATTTATTATTATGGCCCATTCTCTCTTATTTATCATATTTATACTTTTTGGTATGTAAATTATACCAAATTTAGTGTCGCTAACCATAATTTATTCTAAACATGACAATTGCTCACAATTATGAATAAATTCAAAATTGTGCTAATATACTTATTCCAAATCAACCTTAATTAACCCAATCTTGGTTTAACACCCTAATTCACAATTTATGGCAAAACTAGAATTATTTTTCTAGTTTACATTTTATGCCTAAAATTTATCTTACTTACTAACGCTAAATTTAATATGTCAAAATCACATATTCCCTAATCCATGTCAAATTTTCCCGTTTTCATTTTAATATGCATGTCATAATACATATTCCAAATTAGGCCAATTTCCAAGTTTACAATTACATTCATATTCATTTCCATGTTTTTCCCCAAATCGCATTCCCACCGTTCGAATAATTGTGATTCAACCTAGATTATAAATAAATCTAGATTCGTAGATAAAAAGGGAATGAATCAAAATGACAAGAAGGAATAATTGGCATAAAAAGGTTTGGATAACAATGTAGGTTCAAGAATATGGGTAGACCTAACTAAATAGGTAAATTCCCACTGTCTTAAAACCAAAGAATGGGCAAAATAGGTTCAAGAACGTGGGTAGACCTAACTTAATAGGTAAATTCCCACTGTCTTAAAACTAAAGAAAAAAAAACAAGGAACAGGTAGAATAAATAATTGGGTTTAGACCCAATTTCACAATCACCAAACTAAAGCAATATTTTCCTAATCATGAATCATGGGTGTCAAAATCACAATTGTCCTCATTATGTCATAAGCAATAGTTTATGTCCAATTCAAAGGCTTATGTTCTTAGTCATAAGTAATGTCCATGATCATAGGCAATATAGGCGATGTTCATAGTCCAAAAGGGAAAATAATTCCCATAGTCCTAAGTCATTGTCATAGGCAATGTTTATATGTCCCAAAATCAAAGGCTTATGTCATAGTCCAAAGGTATATGCTTTCAAAGGCCACAGTTCTATAGTCATAGTCACGGTTACAGTCTTATTTGTCCTCGAATCATAACAGTTCTTAATTCAGTCCAAGAGTATAAACACAGATTCGAAGAGAGAGAGAGAGAGAGATTTGGCATATTCCTTTATTCCTTTAATTTCATGTCACAAATAAAACAAAATATTCAGATCTAGAAATAACCAACTTACAGAAAATAGATCTAGAAAAGAAGGAAAGCGTGGCTATGATTCGTGCGTCGTTGCTTGAAACTTGTTTGAGCAAGCCTTTGAATTCTTCACTTGAAACTTTGATTTGAATCCCTCCTTAAAAGTCTTTTAGCAGCATCTCCTCGTCTTGAATCATATTTTATTTTATTTATTTAAGAAAATTTAGAAGAGGGGAAGAAGCCATGAATCTTAGCAGCATAAGGATAGAAGAGAATTGGTGCAAAGAGAATGAAGACTAGGGCTGTTTATATAGCTGCTCAAGACCTTATCGTACACGCAGCGCTGAGTCAGCATTGAACCTAGTTAAGAAAATAGTCCAGGTACGTAGATGAATCTAGCCAAACCTTATCATACACGCAGTGCTGAGTCAGCATTGGGTCCCACAAGCTATTTTGGTGTAAAAGTTTGATTTTCAAACTTTTGAATTTCTGGAATTTATTTAACTGTTTTATTCACATGAAATATTCTTATATGTATACAATTCCTCTAACGACCATTTTACGCGTATATATATACGCACAACTTTCATTTTATTTTCAAAATTCAAATGATGTTGCCATATTTCATTGACTGTAGCCTTATCTTGAATTTTATCTTTCGTATACATATATTTTTGCATATATATACATATTTATATTCTCATATGTATATATATATATATTCTTTATTTCCTTATATGTACGTTCTTATCCTTTCAAATTTTGAATTTGTATACGTACATATATTTGCATGTTCAGTTGGCCCTCTCTAAAACAAAGACAAAAAATTATGCCGCCGCCGGGGTTCGAACCCCCGACCTCCATGCTACAAATCCAATGCCTTAACCAACTGAGCTACAGAGGCTTTTGTTAATAAGTCTTAGAACAATAATAATTATTGTTCTCTCCTTACTTCTCTTTTTTCATGTTAGTTACAATACTTAAATTAAACAACTGCATGGATCTTTTTCTTTTAATTTTTCTTTTAAAAATTAATTATACTTTAATTTGAGAATCTTAATGTCGCAGAATTACGGGGTGTTACAGTTGAGTAGATGGGTGATTAGATGATAGGACACATTCTTCTTAAACTTGAAGATTTCGGGGACGAAATCCTTTGAGGGGAGAATGTAACACCCCGTATTTTCAGTGAACTTAAGAGTAACAAATCTGAGAATAATTAAATTGTAATAGAAGAATTAAGGGAAACAGGTTGCGCCATTGTGTTCGTCTCGAAATTCTACTTGGAATAGAGACCAAGTTTGCGTAAATCAGATTATGTATGAAGAAGATATAGCCCTCAGAAGTTTCAATGAAAACCAGCCCGAAATTCAAAATAGATTCAAATTCGAATTCAAAACAGACACCCGGGCTGGGCGGGAAAATTCCCGCCCAGGATCCAGGTCGACACTAGGGTCGACCTGGGTACACAGGTCGACACTAAGGTCGACCTAGGGGTCGACCTCCCGCCCCTGTTTCCAGATCCGGAGACAGATCCATTTTTCTGCACCTGGACGCCTTTCCGACCCGATTCGTGAGCTCTAACCTATTTAAACACTCCCTAAACCCCCTTTTCTCTCCACACAACTTCATGACGTCTGCACTCTGCCTCTATTCTAATTAAAATAAAACAAGGGCGCCGTTACGCTGCTCAAGTTCTTCGTGAAGTCAAGCTAGATTCAACTAGAGAATCAAAGGATAATTCTACAACTTCTACAACTATCCTTCTTTTAGAATCCAATCAAGGCAAGTACAATTATTTTCCAATATGAAATTTAATTATGATCCTAGCATAATAATGAATCTGAATCTGAGATTATGCATATTTATGTATTCTGATCCGTTCTTCTGCTTTATTTTATGCTTGTTCTCTGTCCCTTCCTCCTTTCTTCCTTTTTTATTTTATAGCCAGGCTACCACGAGCCTGAGCCAAATCTCATAAGAGATGAACGCATAACGCCAAATTTGGGGATATTATTGATTGATGAATAATTGGGCACAACTGATTTGTAACTGATTTGAGGACACAACACATGTTGTAATTTTGAGTATAAATTTGAGGCATATTATGTGAGATGGTTTAGGACTTGGAAGAAGACTATTTTTATGAATAGTAATTTATGACTTAGGCACAAAGAACCTATATTTAAATAGGAATAACTGTAAAATGTGAATACGCCTAAGATTGGATTTAGGGATAATTGGCAAGCAGTATAGTTAAAGCTACAATTTGGTATAATTTATGTGAGTCATGATTTGGGGTTTTTGGGGAATATTCTACACTATGTAAAATTGACCAAAGCTTGGGAATATGTTATATTGTGAATCATGAAAATGATTTGGACATGTAAATTAGAACTAATTTATGATTAGGCAAGATGTGTAGATGGAACCTTTAGGAATGTTTAAAAATTTGTTAAATCGCCTGATTTGCTAAATCTGTTGAAACTGAATATAGTAATTTGAGTATGACTCTGTAAGCTCAATCTAAAATTGTGAAAAACATGCTTGAGTAATCTGCTGTAACTTGCAAAGAAGTTTAATTTGTTGAATTGGCGTAATTAGTCTGATATTGGCATAATTAGTCTGTTATTGGCATAATCTATGAATGAATATTTTAGCAATAATAGGAATGCTGAGACACGATGTTGGACTCAGTTTGCGGTGAAAACCTGCCCGGAATCAACCGGCCTAACCAGTAGCCGCAGACTGTCAGTCTAATGTGAGAGGTCGTAGGCATAACTAAAAGATGCATAGGCACGAGGTTAGGTCTGGCTTGTGGCAGAAGTATGCCCGGAACCGCCCGGCACATCCAGCGGCCACAAGCTACCGACCTAACGTGAGAGGTCTGTGCATTAACAATTAATTAATGCAAATCTAAGATACATATGATGCCTAAAACTTGTTGGGTGGATAGGGTTAAATCAACTAGACTGATAGATCTAATAAACCCGTTTCGTGAATCAGTAGGCCCAACACATAGTTAGGTGAAACAATCTGTAAGTCTGTTAATCCGTATAATCTGAAAACTTTTTAACATGTATGCCTAGTCTGAGAACCACTTAATCTGAACTTTGTACATTTGTTAATCTATAAACCAATTAATCTGTATGTCTGAGATGAAAACATGTTAGTCTGAAATGTGTAAGCATGTTAATCTGAAATCTGTTAGTCTGGGGTCACAAGGTTAGGGTGGGTAATTACTTGTGTCATCTGTTGTGTGGGACCCATATTAGTCAGTAACCCTTTCTGGTATCAAAACTAAGAACCAACAGTAGGTAGGGTCCGGGCACGCTTACTGAATTAATTATAAGTGGTTCATTCTGATAATGGCGAGGGGTGTTGATGTCGCATTCCAACCGGGTCATGTGCGTGCATGGATCCGGTCTGCTCTGAGGATGTAAGACACCGTGACACCTGTAAATAGGTCTGTGTTTATAGGTTGCTACTTTAGGGAATGATACACCTTTCTGTGGGGCCGGCACATGGTATTTATGTATTAGGGAGCCGATCGCTTAGGGTAGAATTTAGGGTACACCTAGTTCTGTCTGTTTCTATTGAGGTACCGTCTGTTTCTGTTGGGGTGGTAACATTTGTCTGTTTCTTTGTGGTACCGTCTGTTTGGGTGGTAAAGGCCCATTATTAATATTCTGTTTTCTGCACTTTCTGTCTCTGTTAGGGTGGTAAACGCCCATTGCTAGCATTCTGTTTTGGGGCTTTTAGGGAGAAGGAAAAACTTAGAGAAAAAATTAGTTTCAGGGACAAGAAGTTTGGATTTTAGGCTTAGGGCCACTTTTTAGTGTAAATCGTGGAATTCAGAGGTCCTACATCATTTCCCATTTACATTATAGTTTGTCCTTCAGCCTAAAATCCAAACTTGATGTCCTCAGTCTAAAATTTTCTCTAACTTTTCCCTTTTGGCTATTTTCCTGTTCTGTTTCTGTAGAGATTATTCTGTTTCTGTTCCTATTTTTGTTTAGACATTAGGGTAACACCTAATTTTGTTATATTAGTGCAGAGAAGTGAAAAATAATAGCTTATATCATTCTATTTCTTCTGTTTAACCTAAGTATGTCTAATACTTTTGTTATTGTTATCTCTCATCCAGTTTTATTTGCATGCCATGACATTATTATCTGTTCATAGCTGAAAGTCACTGGATTTGCTAGACTTTTTGTCTGACCCTTATTGTCTCGCCTCTTTTCTTCCGTTCCCCCTAGGTTTTCAAGGAGGGAATACTCTAGCTTGATCCGGATTTCTTCTGCTTAAAGTGCTAAGTATGGCTTGTCTTCTGTGGGGATTATGATTTTAATGTTTTTGTACTCTGAAGGGTTTTGTATAAGAATGATACTTGTGTACTTGAGTTTTGGTATTATGGAAAGATGTAGCCAAACTTATTTCTGCTGTAATAAAGTTATAATTTTTTTCAAGAACAATTTTGACGTATCTGTCTTGTAAGTTTCTGTTATGTTTACTTATAATACTTCACCAAAGTTAAGGCATTCCCTTTGTGAGTGACCTTAACGGAGGTAGGGTGTTACAGTTCTGCAAAATTGAACAAAAGGAAAGACTATTGCTCTTATCACAAGACAGAAGGACACAAAACCAAACATTGTTGGAGATTGATAAAGATACATCAAGCCAAAAAGAAAAGAAAGCTCATTTGAGAAATTCAAAGTAAAATCAATGGAAAAGCTAGTCAGAGACAATGCAACATGGAAATGAGAACTTTACGATAAGCCTCTTATCTAAAAAGGTTACTTTTATTATTCACTTAACTTTATCATTCAGTACAGTGTTTCTACCACAAACAAAGTGTCCTTCTGGTGCGATCCTTGGATTTCAAAAGGTATTATCTTATCAGAACATTTAGGTTATGACTGCATGGTGCTTTCTGGAATTAATATAAATGCTTCTGTATCCTTCTTTCTAACTAATGGTAAAGTGGTACTGCCTTTTCTATTTAACTCACATGCACGCCTGATGTATGGTCTTCTTATTCACAACACCATTTACTCTTCTTCAAATATGGTTTTATGGAATGGTGGGTCACATTCAATTAAAAAAATTTATCGGTTGTTAATTGATAGAATGATGTTGCCTACTTATGGGAGGCACAGGATTGAGTAGGTTCGACGGCGATACCGAGTGAAAATCTAATGCTCTGGAAGGTCATAAAAGGGGCGCTGCTCACCAAGCAGAAGTTGCGTCATATGGACCTAATGGTGGATGGAAAGTTCTATTTATGCGATGATAGGGATGAAATAGTTGAGCAACTCTTTTTTGAATGCACCTTCTCATATAACATCTGGAATAAGTTGTTAATGCTCTTTTTAGTTAATGACATGCAACGCACGTATGAAGCTCAATGGTACTGCGTCCTGCTATCAACTAAATGGAGAGTGGATAATCATACTCTCTTCATTCTTTGCATTAAAAATTTCGTCACAATGTTGTGGGAGTAGAGAAACACCAGAGCTTTCAAGGATACTTCAAGAAATGTTGACGCCGTCTGGGATCAGCTAATGCTCCTGATACAACGAGACCTTTTGTCATCGTTATTCCACTTCGATTCCTCCTTCAGGGCTCAGTGGATGTTGTTGTTGTTGTAACTGTCTCTCTGTTTGCTTGTATGTTTTTTCCTTGTGTGTTGCAATATACTGTCTTGTATAGTGTTTCTTATTTGTTTGTTCTCCTCTAATAAATGTGGTAGGGTCCACTTCCAACCCCGCTTGCCTTCCAAAAAAAAACTTTATCGTTTTACTTATAATCAAACAAATATTAATGTAAGTTTAAGTGCTATTACAATTAAAACCCAAACCGTGTTCAGGCTCACGCATATAACAAAAGCTCAAATGGAACACTTTTTGTTTATGTCTCATCCCATGAGAGGAAACGAAAGGTCAAATGTAAGAACTTAAAGAAACACAATACATGAATACACAACAAAGTTATTAATAAAAGACAAGCTTCGGTGGAGGCTGTTCATACAAACATGTAGCAATGGAATGATTAAGCGCTCATCATAGCTCGGATCAAATAAGATTCTTCGAAATCTTATCTCCCCTATTTCAGAATTTCATGAATTTGTCAGACATGTTATATTGACGTACTTAAATGCTTATATGGAAGGTGTGGAACCTACCCTTGATAAATGATATTAATAAAGCTTCCGAGGGAAGAAGCTACATCAACAAAACTTCTGAGGGAAGAAGCTACATCAACAAAACTTCTGAGGGATGGAGCTACATCAACAAGGCTTCCGAGGGAAAAAGCGACATCAACAAAGCTTAGGAGGAAAGAAGCTACATCAACAAAGCTTCCGAGGGAAGAAGCCACATCAACAAAACTTCCGAAGGGAGAAGCTATTTCAACAAAGCTTCCAGAGAGAGAAGCAACAACAAACACAACCTCCCAGAAGAGGAGCGACAAACAAAGCTACCAGAGAGAGAAGCAACAACAAGCACAACCTCCCAGAAGAGGAGCGACAAACAAAGCATCCAGAGGGAGAAGCAACAACAAACACAACCACCCAGAAGAGGAGCTACAAACAAAGCTTCAAGAGAGAGAAGCACCAACAAACATAACCTCCCAGAAGAGGAGCGTCAAACAAAGCTTCCAAGGAGAGAAGCCACAAAGTTACATCTCCACCTAGTGGAGTCGCCTCCTAAGTGGGGCTAACAAACAAAGTTACATCTCCACCTAGTGGAGTCGCCTCCTTATTAGGGCTAACAAACAAGTTACATCTCCACCTAGTGGAGTCGCCTCCTAAGTGGGGCTAACAAACAAAGTTACATCTCCACCTTGCGGAGTCGCCTCCTAAGTGAGGCTAACATCCCCTACAATTATAATATCCCAAAGTGGGACCAGTCATTCCTTCATCTTCCCATAGAAAGGGACCAGTGTCGCTCTCGTAGAGAGCATTCATTCATTTGCATATCCAATGGGTTAGGAGTAAGGCTAGACGCTAGATACCTTAAGGGTAGAAAACTGAGAGAAGCTCCCGCTAAATGACTAATCATCTCAGGATAGTGTTATTTTATTACGAAAGCAGTCCTCTATATATACACACCCGAAGATTACTTCTCGGAATATTTAAGACTCTTTCTTCCAAATGTTCTCTGAGAAAACCTCCGAGAAACACACACATAATCTATGGTTTCTTGATCGCTTTTGATAATATTTGGATAGGTTGACACTATACACATGTATGGTCTTTGGATGGTTTGTGATGCTTTCGTTGGATGTTCCTTAAGTAACCTTCTATGTTTCTTCCATGCCTTTTATTAGTGCATTTTA
Source organism: Allium sativum (assembly GCA_030737875.1). NCBI lineage: Eukaryota > Viridiplantae > Streptophyta > Magnoliopsida > Asparagales > Amaryllidaceae > Allium > Allium sativum. Next base: position 19,101,248 of record CM060924.1, read on the forward strand.
TTTAGCTATGACATTTTTAATAACTCTTAGTTAAAGATATGGTTCTTTGACATGAATTTCTGATTTATGCTTTACCCAAGTATGAATCTTGGGGCTTCCATGTTATTTCTGGTTTATGCTTTACCCAAGTATGAATTTTGGGGCTTCCTTATGATTTCTGATTTATGCTTTACCCAAGTATGAATCTTGGGGCTTTCATATGATTTCTGATTTATGCTTTACCCAAGTATGCATCTTGGGGTTTCCATATGATTTCTGATTTATGCTTTACCCAAGTATGAATCTTGGGTTTTTTTACTGATTCCGGATCGCAAGGTTATAATCTTATATCATAGGTACTTGGCTTGGCATTTCTAGTCTCTTACTTGAAACCTCTAAACAAAGGTTATGGTTCCTCGACACCGCAATAGGGAATTTTTCAAAACTTGTGCTATTTTTACCCCTACATTTATTACTATAAGTTCTAATTAAAAACAATGCTTCACACATTATAAATTATATATCACTCACTATGCAAGTCATGTTACTTTTATTAACATATTATGTCTGTCAATGATGAACCTCTGATTGCAAATATCCATATGTAAATTTTGGAATTGTTATATCACACTTTCAAGGATGAATTCTAGATAATTGAATGTCTAAGTAACAATAGTAATGCTCATCCAACATTGAGAGAAGAATGTTCTATTTTAAATCATATCATCAAGCACGAATACATGTTTGAATTTTCACACTATGTCCACAAAATGTTCATAACTTTGGCTTCATGTCAGACCCAAGTTGATTGAGGAAATATTATGCTTCCCCTTGCATTATTACTCTTGGTTATACAAAACTAATACCAAATATTTTTATTGGTTTTGAGTGACAGGAAAGCTATGTAGGAGCCATTGGATTTTGTCCTAAAGAACAAAAGCATCTTTATACTAAAGGGAGGAGGATAACTATTGACACCAAAAATCACACTGGTCGAATATAAAGAAGCAGAAGCTCCAATACCAGAAGGTATAAAAGGAAAAGCCTTGGATACACCTATTTCAACACTGAAAGAAGGAGATAAAATCTTGTTTCTCCTACAACTTTTGATTGGTGAGAGATTCAGACCTGAAACCACTACCATTGGATTCAGATGATGGTTTCCAATTCAGTAGAGTGGTCACATTAAATAAATGGACGTACCGTTGGGGAATAATGGCTAAAACAAGTTTAACAAAGGCTGGTGAGGAAAGGCTGACGACGAAAGGCTATTGACGAAAGGATGATGACGAAAGGCTGTTGGCGAAAGGCTGATGACGAAAGGATGTTGACGAAAGGCTGATGATAGAAGGATGTTGGCGAAAGGCTGATGACGAAAGGTTGTTGGAGAAAGGCTGATGACGAAATGGTTGACGAAAGGCTGGTGACGAAAGGCTGTTGACGAAAGGCTGTTGACGAAAGGTTGTTGACGAAAGGCTATTGACAAAAGGCTAATGATGAAAGGGTTAAAGCCAGAAAAAGACAAAACATGCAGCAGAAGGCTGTAGGAAGCAGAAAAAGGCAGAAAAAGACCAAAAAAAGCAAAAGCCAAAGGCAGGAACAAAAAGATGGCACCAAAAAAGTGGCAAGAATGAAAAGCAACAAATGGGGGGCCAAAACCTCTATAATAAGAAGACAGGGGTCTCGTTTTAGAGGAGGGATGATCTTCCTGATTCCACAATCTTTCTCTCATTTCTAAGAGAACTAACCCAAATATGTAAATCAATTTGGGAATTTCTTATGTAACCTCCTCCATGAAAAAATCATCAAAGCCCTTAAAGTGGATGTAGGTTCAAGTCGAACCGAACCGCTATAAATTGTGTGTGTTCTTGCTTTCTTTGCATGCTATGCTTTTCTTCAATATATTTATGTGTATTTTGCTACGCGGTGGGATCATCAGAAGATCCCTACACAAATCGTTAGGTTCTTAGCAACCTGACGCTTTCTTCGCGGGGAACCCTTTTGCCAAGGCCTTGATATCTAGGAACGGTGAACTAACTCAAGCTTGGAGGAACTGAATAATCCCAAATTTTTTCCCTTAGTTCCACTTCCCTAGACCTATCTCCGGTGTTGACGAAAAATATTGTTAACAAGTAATTTCTTATTAACGTCCCCTTTTAAATTTAAATTCCTTTAAACTCATTTAGTTTATAACATGGATTTTTATTTACAAAAATCCTATTGTTAAATCTTTTACATCATACCATTTCAATAAAACTCTTTTCCTAATCTATTTAACCATTTTCCTTTTTTAAGTCTTATTTTCAATTCTATTTATTTCACCTAGTTTTATTATTAAGTAACGTTAATTTCAATTTAATGCTTTAGCCCCCACATTTCTTTTATAAATCTTGTTTATAAAACTCAGGTTAAACATAGATCCTTTTTCCCCAATTTCCGTTTTCTAACTTCAAATATTAAGTAATTGTAACGACCCACATTTTACGTATCGGAAGATCGTAATTTTTTTTATTTTATTCCTTGAGGTTCATATCATTCTCATCTTTTGATATGCTATTCATGGGGATATGGGAAATGTACATGATTTTTACTAATTTTATTTGTGACTATTTTGCCATTATCAGTTTTGTATAGGGCATAACTTTTGAATCGAATCAAATTAGGTGCTAAGATCGTTCCCATTGGAAAGAAAATGATGTTTTCCATTTCGTAGAGTGGTCACATTAAAGATTTGGCTCAGCGGTTTGGGTGGAATCGTTGTTTTAAGGTTTCACATTTGGTTGTTCTGGTTTTAGCTCTTAATAGGATGATTTGAGGAGGTCCATTAGTGGGCTCGTGGGAAGCTATAAATGGAGGTTAGGGACATGTAGAGAGGGTTACTTTCTTCATTATCTCATTTGGTTGAGCTTATGATCTCCCTTGCTTAAGCAAGTACACCTTTCCACCATTAAAAACGAGATCTATGGAGTGGGATTGAAGATCTACATCAAATCAAGCTAGATCTACATCAAGAGAAGGGAGATTTCATCAAATCGAGAGAGTTGTAGGAGAACCTTCGCTGTTCGAATTCATACACCATCGTTTTAGAGTTAGATTAAAGAATTGGTGAGTGATAAGCATCTCTCACGTGGACTCAATCAAGTATATGGATTGTTTGATCATATGTTCATCATTTCGAGATGTTTTCTTATAGATCTAATTGATTTAAGTATGATTTCAATTTTAAATCACCATAAGATCTAAATATAGCAACTTTTGAACGGTAATTTTTTATGTTAGTTTTATATTTAGATCCATTTAAGTGTTTGATCATTTGTTTTAATGTTTGTTGATTATTGCTTGAATTGATGGTTGATTTGTTGACAATTGTTTGATTAAGTTGAGTTATGATTGTTGAAAAAGTTGGAGTTTGATTCGTGTTTAAGTATCGGATCAAATCATGTTCAAGTATGAAGACTTGTTGAAGATTTGGTGATTTTAGCACTCGGATCGGACTAAATGATTGACCTTGGATCGGGCTAATTTAATGAAGTTGCGCGTGTGAATTTGGTGGAGTTTTGGAGTGCAACATTGAATAAATTGGTCAAAATAGTTTTAGGGTCAGGTAAACAGCTTTGGTGTTCGGATCAGGTGGAGAAATGTGTGCGGATCGACACAAATAAAGTGATTGGATCGGGTTTGGCAGAGTTTTGGTGCTTGGATCGGGCATTTCGGATCAGCCAAACAAATTTGGAGTGAAATCACGAGCGGAGCAGGCAATTTTGATTGACCACATCAATTTAGCAAACTTTGGGATCGGATCGGGCAACTTATAATGAAAAGGGGTCAGGCAAGTTCACTGATTAGATCGGGTGGAGAAAATATGAGCGGACCAGGCAGTTTTCATTGATCGGATCGGGAAAATTGGATTGGGCAGGATGGTTAAGCTCGGGTCGGGCAAAATCGTTCTTGGCCAAAGTAGTGTGTGCGGTATAGAAAATTTCGGGTGAATTAGGCAAAAAGTTGGGATCAGCTCAGGTTGGGCAAGCCTGAAATCGGATCGGGCAAAAGAGATAAGACAACGTTTGGCTAAACGCTGTAAAAAGAGGGCAGATTGGGCCGAAATTTTATGAGTGGCGCGCACGAGTTTTTGAGCAGATTTAGGCTGATCGTAGCGGTATTTCGTGGGTCTAGCAAGTTCTCGGATCAGGTTGAAAAGACAGCGCTTAACCAATGTTGTTGTTTTGAATTGGATTGGTCGAAATTTTGGTGCATGCGCCAAGAAGAAAACGTTGATCGGCATGGCTCGCGGAGTTAAAAATAGGTGATCGGGCAAGGTCGATCACCACATTTTCAAAGATCGAGCATAATGATCCAGAATTGAACAAGAAGAGATGATGACATTCCAAAAGTGCTATAAAAGGTTGTTTTGATGAAAAGTTCAGTTTTTCACAGCAAGGATGCTGGAAATGCTATGAAATGCAGTTTCGACCAAACGAAGCTTGTGTTGAGTCGACAATGGTTACAGCTTTGATGAGAATTCAAGAAGGAATGTCTGAAGCATCGTGAAGTGTTCATTGATCGTTCAAAGCAACCAATTTGAGGACGACTCAAAACTTGTGAGTTGATGGATTATGGGTTCTCGAGAAGGTTGCTTGAGCTATGAACATCCATCAAGGAGGACGACTAGAGATATTAAAGGCTAAGAGATTATCATTGTCGCAGGTTCTAGCGAGCTCAAAGCATGGGTACAATAGAGACGTCTAAAAGATCGGAAGATTGCCGGTCAAGTACCCCGGGTATCATTGAAAGGCCTAGAGATACGTATCATTGAAAGGCATATGGAGTTTTTGCTAGAACCAGGGTTACCATTAGCCCTTGATGGATGACAAGGTTGGCCAGTCATACGATTAATGATGGTTTCTAAGAAGGATTAGGCAATGATAGCCTGAGTCATGGGTGATTTTTTGCTTTGCTTGTACCTACGTAGATTGTTGGACATCAAAGGAGACATTTCTTGGGTGCTTGTCTGATGTTGGGTTCGGCCTTCGGGGATTGTGCTTAAGGGATGTTGATCTTGATTAGGGCTATTTACATAGGACTTAACTAGTTTTACGATTATTACTGCTTGTATTAAAGGCTATCTCTGTTGGATGTGGGGAAGACGGGTTTAGGTTCTTCTCTATTGATGTTAGTAGATTGGGTATTCTTTCTGCCTACTTTCATATATTTTATTGCTTATGTTAGATAGCTATTTTATCGCTCATTAAGACAGTTGTCTGACTCAAGGTTTTACGTTTCTCCTTATTACCTTGGGTTGTCCATCTACGATGTTGTGGATGGGCGGACTGAGTAGTAGGTTGTAGATGGTAGATCTTAGTTGACGATGTTGCCGACCGAAGACGACCTGGAGGCTTGCGTATTATTTTCGTTACCATACATATTGGATGTTCCGCTATTGTTTATTGGAGTGTTACTCCAAGGGTTATGTAGTGCGGTTTTATGTACATATTTCTACAGTATATTCCAAAGTTGTATGGATTTCTTCCAGTATGATATGAAAGTTTAGATTTCTATTATATGATGCTCTACTATTTCTTCCTGTTGTATATGTTCTATTATATTTTATCCTTGCGCTGTGAGTTCTTCGACAGGTTATGCGTATGTTTACCTACTTAGATGATCTTCCATAGCTGTCTGGCACACCTTTCAGCTCATTTTTCCTCTTGTTAAGTGGAAGATTTATGGGCGGTCGTCACATTTGGTATCAGATCTTTGGTCATCGATTTTAACCAAATTTCGAGGACGTAATAACGTATGAGAGACATATTTGTAGATTTTGGTGGATGAATACTATATAGTAGTATATAGCGTAATAACGTTTGACTCTATAGCAGTATATCTCGGATGTGAGCTAATCATTCTCTATTGCAGATTTTGAATGAATCGCAGGACATCTAGACACACTGCTAGGATGAGACTGGTTCTGGAGGGGGCAATAGTGGTATACCAGACTACCCAGCATTGTTTGAAGCCATGATTGAGGCATTCATGAGAAGGATACCCTATCCAGGAACAGTTGCGGTTGATGTAGGAGTTCAAGTGCAAGTAACAAGAGATGTGGACTTCGCGAAGCTGTGCGAAAACTTCACTTCTCTTGGGGATAATTCTTTCAAAGAGACAAAGCCAACTGAAGAGGTCCAAAGATGTATGGATGCTTTCATAAGGATCTTTGGTGACTTGGACATAGATGATGCAACCAAGAGGAAGCTTTCATCAAGTCAGCTATAAGGTGGAGCCATGGACTGGTGGAGTTCAGTTACATTAGAGACTCTAGGCGAAGAAATTCCATGGCAATAGTTCCAAGTCAAGTTCGAGACAAAGTTCATCTCTACTGCTCATATGTCAATTCTATTCAAAAAGTTTGTGGAGCTCAAACAGAATGATCTACCAGTGCTAGAGTATATCTTTGACTTTGAAGCCTTGTCCAAGTATGCTCGCTCGTACATCGATACTCCATACCAGAAGAATGAGAAGTTTGTAATGGTCTTGGACAAGCATATTGGGAAACCATTGGTGAATAATTTGGACGATCCGTACGAGAAGATATTAGAGAAAGTTATTCGACATGAGAGTTTGTTTCTAGAAAAAGGAGAGACTTTTGTTGCTGTAACTAAGGAAGCTCTGAAACCACAGCAAGTGGTAACAACAACAAGAAGAGAAAGCAGCAACATTAGAAAGGAAAGGATGGCAAGAAGAAGCCAAAGAGTGAGGTGGTTTGCTTTAACTGCCAACAGAATGGTCATTTTGCTAATGAGTGCAAGAATCCCAAGGCTACGAAGAAGTGCTTCAAGTGTGGAAAACCTGGGCATGAGAAGAAAGTTGTCCAGAAGCAGCTAAGGGGAAAAAGATTGTGAAGGAATATGCTTTGGAGGTTATGCCATTTTCTTCGAAGGGTCCTACTTCTAAAGAGAAAGGGAAGGGTGTCGTCGTTCAAGGTAATCTTTCCATTAGAGGTGTTTCAGTTTGAGTTCTGTTTGAAACTGGAGCATCACATTCATTCGTTTGAAATGACTTTGAGTGTCACTTGGGTTTGGAACCCGAGATTTGTGATAGACTATTGATCGTGAATTATTCGGTAAGAGGTTCGTCCAGTGCCACTCTTGCAAGGACACTGACTTTGGAGGGCCGTTTAAATAAGGTAATCGTGCATGCAGATATCACAAGACAGAACATATAAGTAAAAAAAAAACAGAGTAAGTATAGCAGCGGATAAAAGCTAGCATATCAAAACCATAGGTTAAGTTACAACACAGTACTTAATTATTTTCCATAAACAAAGTCTAGAAACATAAAACTTATAACTGAAAAGGAAAACATGAAGTAGCTATCCCCAAGTAGAAAACCATAGCAAGCTCAAGTCCGAAGCATACATGAGCTATCCAAGAAAAGCAGCTAAGATCCAAGCTAAGTGCTGGTATTCCCGCCCTGTAAACCTGGGGGGGAAACGAAAGAAAAGAGGCAAAAGAAAATGGGTTAGTCAAAAGACTGGTAAGTCCTATCTACAATTGTACAACAACTAATAAAGTTAACAGTATATATAAACAAGGATGAGTCATAGGATGATAACTGGCATGGTAAGAAGTCAACAAGATAGATCAAATGTGGTACCGCATAAACAAGATTGAGGTTTGCACCAAGTGTACTAGTATCACAAGTCGTGTCAAGTGTAAACAAGAGGTGATCCCCAGGCCCAAGTTTGGCCCACCATCATGAATGACCTAAATCAAGGTCCAACTAGCACGGTTTAGTCGATCGGCTCCCTACAGCCTAACTCGTCAAGTGTCGGTGTCATACGGCTCCACTACGAAGTGTAGCTAAACTGTGCTAGGTCCACCCTAGGGTGTATCAAGTCCTAGGGTGTCAACCCCTGACACAAACCAAGCACGCACAGTTTAAACCTACTGGTGCCCGTGCCTGCTTTTTCAACTCCGGACCATGTGCACGACCATGGCCCGCCTGAACCTACACCGGCGCACCTACACAGCCGTCGTTTTGGTCGCTTACATGTCATCCCAGTAATCGTGCCCCACCCTAGCCTAGTCCCTAGGGTATCATGATACATCCAAGAGGGTTACTGGTGCAAAGGACCACGTAACTAGGGTTTCCTTAATGGGTTAAACGTGGTTAACCCAACTCATCTAAGTACCAAGTTGGTTAAGTGTACCCAAGGTTCATGACTTAACCCTACCAACCCATCGTGTTTAATTGGTTAAGTATTCAAGCGGTCCATGACTTAACCCTACCATGTGGCATTAATTAATTTAATAAACCCAACCTCTCACATTAGACCTTGTTGTGGTTACTAGTTAGGCCGGGCGGGTCCGGGTAGGTTTACACCACAACTTAGTCTAACCTCGGGTCTTTCGTGCAACATGACCAACCACTCACATTGGGTCTTATTGCTTGTAGCCACTAGTTAAGCCGGTCGGTTCCGGGTAGGTTTATGCTACAAGCTCAACCCAACCTCGAGTTGGCCATTCTCATGTTTTCTAAGTGTCATGTCCATCACATTACAAGTTTTCAAGCAATTGGGTAGACCTAACTTAATAGGTAAATTCCCAATGGGTAGACCTAACTTAATAGGTAAATTCCCAAGCTTATGTTTTTATGTCTTTTAAGTTTACCCAATCCCAAACGCAATCCCATCGCTTACATATCGCAATAGCGCATAAAGGATAAAAAGAGGGAACTTGGCATAATCATGACATAGATGGGTTGGAGCCACAAGTTAAACATGGTGGCATGAGGCAAAGATGTGATCATAAACTTGCGTATCATGTTATCAACTTGCAAAATATTCATAAGCATGCATAACATCATTTTAACTTGCATAGTGTTCATATGCATGCATAACATCATTTTAACTTGCATAAGGTTCATATGCATGCATAACATGGTTTCAACTTGCATAAGGTTCATATGCATGCATAACATGGTTTCAACTTGCATAAGGTTCATATGCATGCATAACATCAAACTTGGCAAATAGGTGGAACATGGCCATAGATAGCATTCGATAAGGGCTAGTAACATGCATATAACATTATATGCATGTTAATGCAAGGGTTATGAGAGTTTCAAAGTTGCATTATGCAACATTTCCAACCAAAGATCATTTCTTTCTATGCATAAAGCCAAGGTAATGACTTTACTAACATGCATAGAGTAATCTTATGCATAAAATCATAAGATCAAAGCACATATCATGATTAACCCCAAACTCAAACTTGAAACATAACATATTAACTTCATAGTTAAAATACAAGAGTAGAAATAGGCTTACAATGCTATGAAGACTCAAATGAGTATAGCAAATGTAAGAAACCCCTTATGCAACTAATTAAAACCCCAAAATGCAAGCAAACTTGATCAAGACTCCTCCTTTATGATGCCAATAGAGAAACAAGACTTTAATGCAAGCTAAAGAGGATCATACAAGCCTAAATACACTTGTATGCATGGGAATCTCTTGAAAATTGATTTAGGAATTTATGAAGAGAGTGGAGGCCATGAGAGGATTGATTTTGCCATAGTTTAGTTGTAGGATAGATTAATGAGGATTTAGGGTAGGTTAGGGTCTTATTTATAGATTAGGCTAGTGATTTAGACCATAGGATTAAACCCTAGTTCTCATCTCTGCCCTCCAAATCGAATCTGGCCCTCTAGCTCAACACATTCTCAAGATGGTGCACCAGGCAGGACTGGGCGTCTGAGCCAAGTCGACAGCCAAGTCGACAGGGCTGTCGACCTGGTCAGACCCAGTCGACTCCCAAGTCGCCAGGGCTGTCGACTTGGGTATTGTGGCGGGAATTTTCCCGCCTTGGCCCAATTGGCCCAATTTCCAAGCTTAGATTTGAAATTGAAAATCTGTTTTTATTTAGAAATTTTCTGAAAACTTTGTTGGGCCTTAATCGGGTCATACGGACTCCGATTTTCGAAAACTCGGACTCTATTTCGCATATTTTTCCGAGACGAACGCAATGGCATAGCCCGTTTCCCTTGATTCAGATTTTATTATTTAATTCTGCCTTGTTTTGTGTTATATCTTGTTATTAAAATACGGGTTATTACATTCTCCCCTCCTTAAAGGATTTCGTCCCCGAAATCTCCAAGTTAGGAAGAACGTGTCCTACCATCCATCATCCATCTACTCACCACATCATCCACGAGTAACCATTGTCCTTAACAATTTCTAAATGCTGTATGATCATATGCAAAGGTGTGTGTATATGTACTTATCTAATGCGAAAATCAGGCGGTTACTGATTCAGTACACCTCCTTAATGCGAAGTATGCTAGTGAAATGCATCCATATGTATGCAAATTCCTAGCCTAATTTTATAATTTCTACATGAGTGCACATAACATTCATCCATATGCAACATCCATGAGATAGCACAACAAGTTTCAGCCATGAATAAGTAAAAGCACTCATGCATATGCAATATGAAGGTGTGTGAGCCGATCTTAGTGCCTAATGTGTATCATGCATCCACGAGTATCCACTTGCAAACACTTGCAACCACTTGTAACCATCAAGCATAACATGTTTCAAATACATGTTTCATCCAAGGGGTTTCTACCTAAGGTTCTCATGACGAAGTTACAAGATAAACAGGATAAACATGGATAGCAAAAGAAAGATATGCTAAAGAGGGAAAAGAGGTCGAGAATGTACCCTCAAAAAGGAATGGATAAAGCCTAAACATCTTCTCCTCTGTCTCCCAAGTTGCATCCTCTTCGGCTTCACTCCACTGAACCTTCACCAATTTGACCTCTCGATTCCTTAGCTTTCTGATCTCCGTTCCTAAGATACGAATCGGAGCTCTCCTCAAGGTTGCCTCTTTCTCTACTTCCACGTCTTCAAGAATGCTAGGTTCAACCACCTCAGCGGACTCATGTAGGCACTTTCGGAGATGCGAGACATGAAAGACATTATGCACTCCGGACAGCTTCTCGGGCAATTGCACTTTATAAGCCATCTTCCCAATTCTCTCTATGATAGGGAAGGGTCCTACGAATCTGGGTGCCAGCTTCCCAATTGCTCCGAAGCGAACCACATTACGCAAAGGAGAAACCTTCACGAAAACCATGTCTCCAACTTCGAACTCCAAATCTGTCCTTCGCTTATCAGCATAGGATTTTTGTCTATCTTGGGCCGCTTTCATCCGTCTTCTCACCAATTCAACTTTCTCAGATGTGTCTCGTATCATATCGGGCCCAAGTACAAGCTTATCTGTTGTCTCCCACCAACAAGATGGTGACCTACACGGCCTCCCATATAAAGCTTCAAATGGTGTCATCCCTATGCTAGCTTGATAGCTATTGTTGTAAGCAAACTCCACAAGAGGAAGGTGGTCTTCCCAAGTACCACCAAAATCAAGAACACAAAGCCTCAGAAGGTCTTCTAGCACTCTATTCACCCTTTCGGTTTGGCCATCCGTCTGGGGGTGATAGGCTGTACTTATGAGTCAATTGCATACCCATTGCTTCCTGCAAACTATTCCAGAATTGGCTAGTGATGATTGGGTCACGATCACTGACTATGCTAGAAGGAACCCAATGCAATCTCACTATTTCTCGAAGGTAAACAGATGCCAGCCATGATGCAGTCCTTTTGCTCTTTACTGGGATAAAGTGAGCACTCTTCGTAAGTCGATCAACGATGACCCATATGCTCGAATTCCCTTTTCTTGATCTAGGCAATCCGTCCACAAAGTCCATAGAGATGCTCTCCCACTTCCATTGCGGGACCTCCAATGGATGTAATAGCCCACCTGGTTTCTTCGACTCAGCTTTCACTTGTTGGCACACCATGCACTTTGAAACATAGTCTGCCACATCCTTCTTCATTCCAGGCCAAAAGAAAATGCGCTTCATATCCCTATACATCTTATCTCCACCAGGATGTATAGTCATCTTTGAGTGATGTGCTTCTTCGAGAACTTTATGCACCAAGTCTCCCACTTGTGGAACGCAGAGTCTTCCATCACGCCTTAGCCAACCCTTGTCATCAATAGTATATCTAGCAAGGTGACTAGACGTCTCACCACGAATCAACCTATCCATGATCTCCACTATCTGTAGGTCTTCCTTCTGCGAAGTCCCTACTTGATCAAGAAGTGTGGGTCTAAGCTCGAGAGATGCTAACGATCCTGTCATCGACTCCACTGCTGTCGTGAAATCAAAGGTTGCCAGGAACTCTAGGCTCTTCATCTCAACAAACAAGGGACTCAAAGCCAACCTTTTTCTGCTTAGTGCATCAGCCACAACATTACCCTTGCCAGGGGTATAAGCTATCTCGAAGTCATAAGATGCCAAGAATTCCATCCACCTTTGCTGCCTAAGATTCAGATCTTTCTGCGAGAAGAGATACTTGAGTGATTTGTGATCAGTGTACAACTCAAACCTTTCGCCTAAAAGATAGTGGCGCCAGGACTTGAGTGCAAAGACAATCGCCGCTAACTCCAAGTCATGAGTGGGATAGTTCTTCTCATGAACTTTAAGTTGCCTACCCCCATAACATATCACCCTTCCTACCTGCATTAGAACAGCGCCTAACCCTGTGCCACATGCATCGGTATACACGGTAAACATCTTACCGCCATCGGGTAATGCCAAAACTGGAGCTGTGGTAAGGGCCCTCTTAAGCCTTTGAAAAGCAAGCTCACACTCTAAATCCTATGCAAAGACTAAGTTCTTCTTCGTCAATCTAGTGAGAGGGGCCGAAATCTTAGAGAAGCCTCTAATGAACTTCCTATAGTAGCCTGCCAAACCGAGAAAGCTTCGCACTTCGGTTGCATTCTTAGGAGTCTTCCAGTCTTGAACTGCAACCACTTTCGCGGGATCCACAGCTATACCCTGCTTAGAAACTATATGCCCAAGAAATCGGACTTCTTTTCTCCAAAAGTGGCATTTGGAGAACTTGGCTTTCAACTGATGGGTTCTAAGCGTATCCATCACCTCCTTGACGTGTCTAGCATGTTCTTCCTCGTCTTTTGAAAAGATCAGAATATCATCCACGAAGACAACAACAAACTTGTTAAGGAACTCCCTGAACACCCTACTCATCAAATCTACGAAGTAGGCGGGTGCATTAGTCAAGCCGAATGGCATGACAAGCCATTCAAAGAATCCGTCTGGAGTCCTAAATGCAGTCTTATCAATGCTGTCTTCGGCCACTCTAAGCTGATGAAATCCGGTGGCTAAATCAAGCTGAGAGAAAACAGAAGCACCAACAAGCTGGTCGAAGAGGTCATCTATCATCGGTAATGGATGCCTATTCTTCTTGGTCAGCTTGTTCAGCTCTCGATAATCAACACATAGACGAAGCGAGCCGTCCGCCTTAGTAGCGAACACCACAGGAGCACCCCATTCGGAAATGCTTCGCCTAATAAAATTCTTCTCAAGAAGCTCCTTGATTTTCTTACTGAGCTCTCTCCTTTCCCGCGGGGCCATGTGCCTAACTGGTAAGGAGACTGGCTTAGCATTATCAACCAGATAAATGCGGAAATCTATCTCTCGCTTAGGGGGTAACCCCTTAACTTCTTCAAAAACATCAGGGTATTCTCGAACCACCCTTACAGATTGCAGATCATCGATAGACGAGTCAAGAGATTCAAGATAACATAGCATGACGGGATCTAGCGGGTTGCAAGAAATCTCTAGGGTATTGCCAAGGCGAGTTATGAGTCTCACCACCCTATGCTCACAATCGAGAATGGCTCCATAGCGGACAACCAATCCATGCCCAAGATCAACCCGTATTCCGTGAACCCGAGAACATAAGCATCACACGAGAATTCTACGGTCAAGATAGAAATCCTCAAATCCATACATATCATAGACAAATGGGCTGAACCCCCAATCGGATTTGAAACACTAACGGGATCCTCAACAAGACTAGTACTTAGGTGCAAACTTCCAACAACATCAGAGGAAATAAAGGTATGTGATGCGCCAGAATCAAACAAAGTGCGAACAGGAAAACCAGAAATATAAACAAGACTTTCCACAGAAATAGTACCTCGGTCCTGAACTGGAGCGGTGTTGAGAGCATGCACTTGCCCTCCAGATGAACCTGCGCGCTGAGTTTGTCCATGCCCCTGCTTCTTAGGGCAATCCTTGCTAAAATGTCCCGTCTCTCCACAATGAAAGCATCCACCCAATTTCATTTTCTTCTTCCTACAGTCCTTGGCTACATGCCCAACAATCCCACAGAAGTGGCACTTTCTTGTGTCCTTTGCCTTGTTCTTGTTGCCCTTGTTGTTCTTGTTGTTCTTGTTGTTTTGATTACTCTGATTCCCTCCCCACTTGGAGTCTGTCTTCTTAGGCTGAGTTTCATTGGGCTTGACTTCCTTCTTCCTATTCTTATCCTCTCCCTGCAGCAATGCCATGTCTACCAGACTCTCGAAAGTGGCCCCCATGGGTATGTGTGACATAGCTAGACCTTGTAATGGCTCATTTAACCCTCGTGCAAAACGTAGAGCCTTCTTCTCGGGAGTATTGACCATGTCCAAACCGAATCGGGCAAGCTGGTTGAACTTATTCACATACTCTCTCACTGTCATGTCTCCTTGCTTCAAAGCTATGAACTTCTATAGTTGCAAATTTGCCTCTGCAGATGATAGAAACTTAAGCCCAAACCTTGCCCTAAAGTCAGCCCAGGTTTCTACGGGCCTTGTAGCATTGGTGACCTCCCACCAATAAGAAGCTTCCTCCTTTAGTAGCCAAACCGCCAACAGAACCTTTCTATGGTCCTCTATATCAAAGATGGCAAAAAGATCTTTGGTCTCCTTCAACCAATTTCTTGCTTCCACGAAAGTCTCTGTCCCAATAATTTTTTTGCCACCCATGGCCTCGAAGTCCTTGCAAACCTTGGCGAAATCGGCTTGTGGTTGCTGAGGAGGAGGAGGAGGAGGTGGAACCTCAGTGATAGTGGGAGTGGTCGCTGGACCTGCATTATTGGCCCTAGCTTCCAAGTACCTCCGGAACCATCTGGGAATGGTGACTCCCTCAGGAAGATTAAGATTGGCCATGCTGAAAAAGGAAAAGATAGATTTAGAACGAGGAAACGAAGGATAGTGCTTATGGCTCTTGGGGGATAGCCTTTCAAAATAAACTAGACTTTTCTTTCGAAAATACTTAATTGGTTTTGAAAATAGCTTTTAAAAGTAACTTTAAAACCCTTTTTGCTCCAATCTCGTAAACCTTATGCTCTGATACCAAATGTAACACCCCACCTCCGCCAGTGCCACTCTTGCAAGGACACTGACTTCGGAGGGGCGTTTAAATAAGGTAATCATGCATGCAGATATCACAAGACAGAACATATAAGTAAAAAAAAACAGAGTAAGTATAGCAGCGGATAAAAGCTAGCATATCAAAACCATAGGTTAAGTTACAACACAGTACTTAATTATTTTCCATAAACAAAGTCTAGAAACATAAAACTTGTAACTGAAAAGGAAAACATGAAGTAGCTATCCCCAAGTAGAAAACCATAGCAAGCTCAAGTCCGAAGCATACATGAGCTATCCAAGAAAAGCAGCTAAGATCCAAGCTAAGTGTTGGTATTCCCGCCCTGTAAACCTGGGGGGGAAACGAAAGAAAAGAGGCGAAAGAAAATGGGTCAGTCAAAAGACTGGTAAGTCCTATCTACAATTGTACAACAACTAATAAATTTAACTATATATATAAACAAGGATGAGTCATAGGATGATAACTGGCATGGTAAGAAGTCAACAAGATAGATCAAATGTGGTACCGCATAAACAAGATTGAGGTTTGCACCAAGTGTACTAGTATCACAAGTCGTGTCAAGTGTAAAAAAGAGGTGATCCCCAGGCCCAAGTTTGGCCCACCATCATGAATGACCTAAATCAAGGTCCAACTAGCACGGTTTAGTCGATCGGCTCCCTACAGCCTAACTCGTCAAGTGTCGGTGTCATACGGCTCCACTACGAAGTGTAGCTAAACTGTGCTAGGTCCACCCTAGGGTGTATCAAGTCCTAGGGTGTCAACCCCTGACACAAACCAAGCACGCACAGTTTAAACCTACTGGTGCCCGTGCCTGCTTTTTCAACTCCGGACCATGTGCACGACCATGGCCCGCCTGAACCTACACCGGCGCACCTACACAGCCGTCGTTTTGGTCGCTTACATGTCATCCCAGTAATCGTGCCCCACCCTAGCCTAGTCCCTAGGGTATCATGATACATCCAAGAGGGTTACTGGTGCAAAGGACCACGTAACTAGGGTTTCCTTAATGGGTTAAACGTGGTTAACCCAACTCATCTAAGTACCAAGTTGGTTAAGTGTACCCAAGGTTCATGACTTAACCCTACCAACCCATCGTGTTTAATTGGTTAAGTATTCAAGCGGTCCATGACTTAACTCTACCATGTGGCATTAATTAATTTAATGCACCCAACCTCTCACATTAGACCTTGTTGTGGTTACTAGTTAGGCCGGGCGGGTCCGGGTAGGTTTACACCACAACTTAGTCTAACCTCGGGTCTTACGTGCAACATGACCAACTACTCACATTGGGTCTTATTGCTTGTAGCCACTAGTTAAGTCGGTCGGTTCCGGGTAGGTTTATGCTACAAGCTCAACCCAACCTCGAGTTGGCCATTCTCATGTTTTCTAAGTGTCATGTCCATCACATTACAAGTTTTCAAGCAATTGGGTAGACCTAACTTAATAGGTAAATTCCCAATGGGTAGACCTAACTTAATAGGTAAATTCCCAAGCTTATGTTTTTATGTCTTTTAAATTTACCCAATCCCAAACGCAATCCCATCGCTTACATATCGCAATAGCGCATAAAGGATAAAAAGAGGGAACTTGGCATAATCATGACATAGAGGGGTTGGAGCCACAAGTTAAACATGGTGGCATGAGACAAAGATGTGATCATAAACTTGCATATCATGTTATCAACTTGCAAAATATTCATAAGCATGCATAACATCATTTTAACTTGCATAGTGTTCATATGCATGCATAACATCATTTTAACTTGCATAAGGTTCATATGCATGCATAACATGGTTTCAACTTGCATAAGGTTCATATGCATGCATAACATGGTTTCAACTTGCATAAGGTTCATATGCATGCATAACATCAAACTTGGCAAATAGGTGGAACATGGCCATAGATAGCATGAGATAAGGGCTAGTAACATGCATATAACATTATATGCATGTTAATGCAAGGGTTATGAGAGTTTCAAAGTTGCATTATGCAACATTTCCAACCAAAGATCATATCTTTCTATGCATAAAGCCAAGGTAATGACTTTACTAACATGCATAGAGTAATCTTATGCATAAAATCATAAGATCAAAGCACATATCATGATTAACCCCAAACTCAAACTTGAAACATAACATATTAACTTCATAGTTAAAATACAAGAGTAGAAATAGGCTTACAATGCTATGAAGACTCAAATGAGTATAGCAAATGTAAGAAACCCCTTATGCAACTAATGAAAACCCCAAAATGCAAGCAAACTTGATCAAGACTCCTCCTTTATGATGCCAATAGAGAAACAAGACTTTAATGCAAGCTAAAGAGGATCATACAAGCCTATATACACTTGTATGCATGGGAATCTCTTGAAAATTGATTTAGGAATTTATGAAGAGAGTGGAGGCCATGAGAGGATTGATTTTGCCATAGTTTAGTTGTAGGATAGATTAATGAGTATTTAGGGTAGGTTAGGGTCTTATTTATAGATTAGGCTAGTGATTTAGACCATAGGATTAAACCCTAGTTCTCATCTCTGCCCTCCAAATCGAATCTGGCCCTCTAGCTCAACACATTCTCAAGATGGTACACCAGGCAGGACTGAGCGTCTGAGCCAAGTCGACAGCCAAGTCGACAGGGCTGTCGACCTGGTCAGACCCAGTCGACTCCCAAGTCGACAGGGCTGTCGACTTGGGTACTGTGGCGGGAATTTTCCCGCCTTGGCCCAACTGGCCCAATTTCCAAGCTTAGATTTGAATTTGAAAATCTGTTTTTATTTAGAAATTTTCTGAAAACTTTGTTGGGCCTTAATCTGGTCATACGGACTCCGATTTTCGAAAACTCGGACTCTATTTCGCATATTTTTGCGAGACGAACGCAATGGCATAGCCCGTTTCCCTTGATTCAGATTTTATTATTTAATTCTGCCTTGTTTTGTGTTATATCTTATTATTAAAATACGGGTTATTACATTGTGCATGCTTTGTCATGGTCTAGTGTTATCGAGTCATGGTTGCTCTTTTGTGTGTGACTGCTTTGCTCTTAACTTCGCTGTGTTTGGGATCATCTTGGTCATGTATTAGCTCAGGAGGTATGCGGTAAGAGTGAATTGTGAGAAGCTCGAGGTGAGAGTCAGGGATGTGGAAGGGAGAAATGTGTTGAAATATGTAAGCCCGGAGATTGGGTCTTCGTAAGCTATCTATATTCTCTTGTGATTCCACAGAAAGATTTGTCATCCATGCCAATCGCTAAAGTGTTTGAGGATGTCTTTGACGAGGTCAAAGGGTTGCCTCTTCATCGAGAGATTGATTTAGAATCGACATGGTCGAGGGTGCTAGACTGATTGTTTTGCCACTTAGGCGGATGGCTGCTAAGGAACAATGAGAGTTAGAGGTGCAAGTTCGTAAACTTTTGGGAAAAGGATTCATTTGAAGGAGTACATCTGAATAGGGTGCACCAATGGTGTTTGCAGCCAAGGCTGATGGATCTCTGAGATTGTGTATTGATTGACCAAGAAAAACAAGTATCCGTTGCCATGGACTGATGACTTGTTCGATCAGCTTCAAAAGGCTAAAGTGTTTTATCAGATGGATTTGGCAATGGGGTTTCACCAGTTAAGGGTGGCAAGGGATAGTGTGTCGAAGACAACTTTTAGGACACCATCCGGTTTCTTTGAATGGTTGGTGATGCCATTCGGATTGACTAACGCACCAACGTATTTCGTGGATCTTATAAATATGGTTTTCAGAGATCAGTTGAACAAGTTCGTTTTTGTGTTCGTGGATGATATTCTGGTTTATTCCTGGAATGAGGAAAAGCACAAGATGCACTTGCAGATTGTTTTGGAAATCCTGCGAAAACATCAGATGAAGGCTAAGTTTTCGAAGTGTTACTTCTGGAAGAATGAAGTGACGTTCTTAGGCCATCTTATTTCTAGAAATGGGGTAGCGGTTGATCCCGCTAAGGTGGCATCAATCTAGGACTGGGATAGACCTAAGAATGCGACGGACGTGAGGAATTTTCTTGGATTGGCATGTTACTACCGAAGATTTATCAAGGATTTCTCTAAGATAGCTGCATCGTTAACAAGATTGACCAAGAATAACCAATTGTTCAGATGGGACGCAAAGTGTAAGCAAGCTTTTGGAATCCTGATGGAGAGATTGACGAGTGCTCCCATGTTGACCATTCCGAGTGGGAATGATATGGTTGTGTATACCGATGCTTGCAGTATTGGGCTTGGAGCAGTGCTGATACAGAAGGAAAAAGATGTGGCATATGCGAGTCGCCAACTGAAGCCGCATGAAAGAAACTACCCGACCCATGATCTAAAGTTAGTGGCGATTGTGTTTGCTCTGAAGATAGGGAGACATTATCTACTAGGAGTTCAATTCGAGTTGTTTATCACAAGTTGTTGAAGTATCTTCTCTCCCAAAAGGATTTGAATCTTCGGCAGCGATGGTGGCTAGATTTTTTGGTGTCGTACGATTTCAGTATAGCCTATACTCCAAGTAAAGGTACCACGGTTATAGATGCGTTGAGTCGAAGACATGCATGATTGGGAGCAATGTTTTCGGAATGGAAATGCAATGACCCGGTAGGAATTCAACGCCCGAATTCTGGCAATAATACTTAATCCCGCATTTACTTGCCAAAAACTCAGGTATCAAAAACACCAGATAGTTGTTAGAAAGAATTTAGAGGGTGAGATAAGAAAGAAATATTAGAATAGAAGAAGAAGATACAACACAGAGTCTGAGTCTCAGATAGCAGCGGAACAAAATATAGTATATAAATAAACTTGATTGAGAGCTTGAAATAAAATTTACAATCATCAGAGTACATCAATACACCGGAACAGTTATAATAATTTGTCCTCATATACATCACACAGCAGAAAATACTATATAATATCACACGTCTGAACTTCTCCAACACGTATATGGACTTCATAGCATCCTATAACCTGAACCTGTAGACCGGGGCTAACCTGAGCATTACAAACATCAGGTCAGTCTGGTGAACCAGAGTGAGAAAATCCTGCTAAGTTTATAATATCATCCAACTTGATTTTAAAGTTCAAATTCCTTTCTGAAAGGAAAGGACAATCATAAGATCAATCCACACATAAACACAGAGGGTTTTTACCTTACGATAACCAAAATAGTTATGAAAATCAATACTTTTCTAATATTATAATAGTGTCTAAATACAAATAAATAGAATCTAGCAGAACGCTTACATCTCATGATCCACATATATAGTATACAAACAAAACCGCGGGCGCTTATTGGAGAATGGATTCCGACTATGACAAGGTATGGAACCACCTGCCGATAGTGTATCTCTAGAGGGGAATATACTGGGTTCAACAAGAACGTCTTGCAACCTGGCCCACACATGACCGACCACTCATTTCTCTTGAGTATATCGAATATATTGTCACCTACGGTTGCTAGCAACATAACCATTCCCAGGAGATATAGAAGCGAAAAGAAGTAACAAATATGAATATTCTCTAGATGGTGACAGTACACCCTAATGGGGCCGACCCACATAGCCATGTTGCTTGCCCGATTTTTGTCATTACCCATTTGATGAGGCTCGAGGTCATAAATATCTTTATAATATCTAGCCACCATTCACTTTGAATGCCACATCGTCAAATACATCAGAAATCACTAATTGACCTCCACAAAAATACTCTAGTGGTTAAGCTAACAGAAGTGCCCCTTTCCGCCACCAACTATAGTACGTTTGAAGAAATCAACGTACGTAATCCCTTTCAAAATACTCTGTCAGACATTCATCAATACAAGTTGTCCTTGGATTGGACAAACTGAAGGCACCCTCCTACTGCATCCTAGGAATCACCCTATGGATCAGTAGCGAGCAGTCCTTGCAATCCATAGATTTCAACCACGACCGAATTACTATCAAAATATCTCTGGTTGCAACATCAGAGAAATCTATCAAGTAGCCCTTCCGCTTATGAAGATCCATGGTCTTCAACTGCTCCATCTTCAACCATCATCTTTTACGTATTTTCTGGTTCAGAATGGTTTTCGAATATAAATTTGATCTTGGACTTTCCGTACCAACAGCGCATTCGGCATGATTTTGATAGTCGGTTATTTAACTATCAAAATAAACAATCAAAAAAGGTAAAATAAACCCATTGGTTTATTACACAACATCACTTGTCCATTAATATAATATATTAGTTGTAATACCAAAGATAATATATTAGTTTTAATATATAAATATTCTCAAATCATTTTATTAAAATACTTAAAAGAAATACCTTAAAATCCTATTCAATTTCTTGTTACTATCCTTCAAAAACATTTGCCACCACATTACTTATCATCTACAATTATGAGATCAATTCACTTACCATCGTAAAACAATCATTATAAACCCCCCTTTTATTTCGTTATTATGGAAATATCATTCCATATTCTCAAGCCCCACTTTATTTCCTTTTATTATGGAATCCCATTATATATATATCCAAATTCTGTAGATAACGTTACACTTATACTTTCCTAAAATAATTTACTTTAACATCTCCAATATCACAACTAATATCATCCTTTGATAATCCTAAAATCGTTCAAGTTGGGGTATTTTAATTATCTCTCAGACCTTGATCAACAACGTTCTTATCTTAAGATAACTATGAATTGTAATTCAAAAACCCATATTCATTTTAATACCACTTCATTATGGTATAAAAATATGGCTTTATAAAACCTTCTTGCTTTTGAAATCTCCTTTTTAAATATATGTTTATTACTAAATTCATTGATTTAGTGAATGATTAATACACATTAACTTTTAAACTTTAACTTCTTTAAAACTATTTGTCCCATTATCTGGGTTTTTATTTCAAATTACCAAATTCAATTACAAAAATCCCTTTTCTAATTCTTTAAATCATTTCCTTTGGGAAATCTTACTTCAATCTCATCCATTACACTTAATACCATTATTAGGTAATGTTAATTTACAATTTAACTACCAATCTCCTTATTCACAACTCGTTTTCACATATCTGGTTTAATATAAAGTCCTTTTTCATCTCGACTTCCTTTACTAAATTCAAATATTAAGTAACATTTATTTTAAGCCTGTTGTATTCGCTTAAAATCAATTTATAACTTCATTTACCAAATTCGGTTTAAATACAAACCCGTTCATAAACTTCTTTTGAAATTCAATTATATTTTATTATTGACTTCAATTACTTACTTAAATGAACTTCATTTAAGAAATAATTCCTTAAATTAAATAAAATTCATAGTTTACTTCATCATTAACTGGAATTAATTTTCCTTTCTAAAATCTTATTAAGTTAAACAACTATTTGCCAAATTATTTCATTAGATTAATCGACACAAACTAATTTAATTTAATAATCAATTTCCGTTAAAACAGTTGGCTTGGTCAATCTTAAAACATGATTAACCCACTGATCAACTCTAACTCTTCTTTTCATTTAAATTAATAAATAACATTATTAATTCAAATAATCTCATTTACTTCGATTATTATTAAATAAACAATGATCTATTTCTAAATAATCTCATTTTAATTGTTTCTAAAAAACAATAAATCCCGGTTATTAATCGTCATGTTGATTCCCCCCCCCCCACTTGTTTATCAATTTTATTAATACAAGAATCGACTTTACAAGATTATTTAGTAATTAAGATGAGGCACGTGCTTCGCACATGGCAGATTTTGGTACAAAAATGGTGATTCATGGTCAAAACAACAATACATAAATGGTTGGTTTATTTCCTTTTTATAAACTTTATTTAAAAATTTATTTAAAAATCAATATTCAGTTATAAAAATAAATTTCATTACTTCATTTCTATCGATTCACCTGATGGTAAATCTATCTTTATAAACCAGTTTGTATTTTGTCCATCTGCTATAAATTGCTCAACCAATATCACCCATTGGTTAATAACCAAACAAATGTTGAATTCGGGTTTAACAATCAATAACCAATTCAATAATCCAATCATATAGGTTCAACAATTCATATAATGATCATATGAAAATAAACAATAAATTTGAGGAATCCTGTTGGGTTCCTCCAACCTGTCCTTCCTTGCATCCAATGGGTTGTCTCAATTATAACAGATCATTTAATATGACAATATAATATAAACTTGATAAATTAACTAATCACGGTCAATTAATAACGACAATTCAATCATTCAATTAAATTCAATTCGTTTATTTTATTGTAAACATAACCACCAAGGTAAGTTATTTTGTTTGGAAATCATCGTTAACGATGTCATTTCATTTAAATTAAATAACCATTTAATTTAAATGATTGATATAAAAATATTTAACACGCATCCAAACAATCATCAAACAACTAATAATGGCATACAAAATAAATAAACCCGTCTTATAATAATTATAAGCGGAAGAACTGAGTAAGTTTAACTCACTTTGATCTACGTTGTGTAAATAGCTCGTTCTAGATAATTCAAACCATGTCCAATTCAATTTCGTTCCATAACGTCGTATTCGTAAATACGGTTCCAATCTATCTTGAATCGACAAATTCTGCTAAAATGAATACGTTGTTAATATTTAAAATTAACCTTATTTTAATAATTAACTAATTTAAATTAATTAATGAACAAATTACTTGGTTTTAAATTATTACAGCTCGACTCCTTTATTCACCGCTGTGTTTATTCCCGCCTTGTTCCAAATTGTGACCGCAAATTCCAGAATCCTGGTCGCCTTGTTATAAATCCTGTCGTGGTTTAAATATTATATGGTTATTAACAATTCAAAATATTAATTAATTGACTTTTAATTTCATAATGATTTTCACTAATTATTAGTTAATACCTTAGCAGGCCATATTTTCGTTCACTGAAATTAGGCTTCTCCGTTTAGTATGCCCATAATCTTGCAGCCATCCTCCTGCAGGTGCTAACCAAAACCTGGCCCACTTCAAGTACCCTTCAAATTAAAAAACGGAGCAGCTTCTCTTCATACCCCTGCTTCATTTCCTTTTGTCCAAATTAAACAATCACGCTTCCAAGATAAATCGCAATGCCTCCCGCTCCTCCGTTGATCAGAGTCCATCCGCAATCTCCAAATCCCGCGCCCTAGTCAGCTCCTCCTTCAACTTGACCCTCGTCTCCTCTGGCCTTGCCGTTAGCCCATAATTCGTCCACGAAGATCACTCCATTCAGGCGAGATTCAGTCCTCCACGTTACTTCGAATTTCATCAAATCAGGTTAGCGCCTAGATCTCTTTAACCTTGAAATATTTTCTATTTAATACTTGGTGAATAAATGTATGGATCAAGAGTTTATGGGCTGGAAGAAATTCTAATGGGTTACTACCATTCTTTGCTAATTTGCATGACTTAATTTGGGTGTTCTGGTCACGAATTAAACCAGTTACGAAGTGAGAAAAGTGGAAAAAGTGAGCTCGTTTTGGCTTGGGAAATATTGGTACTGCAATGGGTATATATACGTGAATGGTATTTGAAGATAAGGGCGATGTATGTTTAGTAGGTACCGCAGCTATGTGCTTTCTCCTCAGATAGTCACTATGCATTAGTCTGTTGATGTGAGAAGATTGAAGGTACAAGGTTAATTGGTCGATAGCTTCAACATATAGTGTCTTCTCAAATATGGACTACATGCTACTGAGAGAGGTAGATTAGGCATACTGTTTGAGTAGTCCCATTATTGCACAGCGTGTTGTCATTCCACATTGATGGTGGAAATTTGCTGAAGTACATATAATTTAATTGATGTTTTGGACGGAGTTCATGTTAGTATTAAAGTTTGTTGTAATCGGCAAGGCAAAAGATCTGTACAGCAGTACATGGACGTGAAAAGGATGTTCCTATCTTATCTTATATTCATTGCATTGTCCTTGTTCTTTATTTACTTGATACTAAGCTTTGTAATGTTCACGTCAGTATGTACAATTGTTAATGGGCTTGGTGAAAGATTTGATGCAGGGTACATGCACGTGAATAAACTATCTTATAATATATATCTCTTTTCCCATTTCTTCTTTATTTGTATGATACTTAGATTTGTATTGAATAGTTTTTGTGGGATGAGTTCACACCAGTACTAAAGTTTGTAAATATATTTTGGCAAAAGATTTTGTATGTGAGGAAGTTGTCACTTCCTCATTGTATTTTCCTTTTTTACTGTATGTGATTTGATGTTTAGCTTTGTTATTGAACAAGTTTGGTTGGAAATTCTTGGCTTCAATATTCTCTTTAATATTAGCTGCTTTAGATGTTTTTATTTCTTGTTGCAAACAGTTCATTTCCTTAAAAACTATAAGTTTGGTTATTATTATTATCCATTACATATTTAACATACGTTGTCAGTATGCTTGGTCACACGTATACTTGGAGATTTTGTATTCACTATGGGATGATTATATACCGCTGCACATGTTATACCGTCTACTTTTATATATGACGTCCAAGCGTTAGATATTTGCGTACATACGTACAAGGTCCAAATATTTATATAAATAGCTTATAAAATAATATCGATAAATTATTCAATTAAATCATGAAACTATTAAATTCAAAAATAATAAAAATTAGTATCGACAGATATGCCCGAATGGAATAGTATAACACTTCAGATTCAGTCAATATCGAATTATAACTCCGCATCAAAAAAGTTCGAGTCAACCGATATCTAATTTATATGGAAAACGTTATTAAATTTATTAAATTAACGTTATCGTTTATTAACGATTTCCATAGCGACTATTTTAAAAAAAATAGTTAGACATAACTAACAATCTATAAACTGAAATCCTGATTTTTCTCGTTCATTAGAAAATTATAATCAAACAGATTTAAATGTTTCTCGTTTCACGAAATTCCGACTTCTATCAAATCCTGTATACTCCATTGATGTTCAAAACTAAATATTACGAACTACCGCGATATTTCTAACTCATTTTAAATTAAATATAAATTATAACGTTTAAACTTCGTTTTAAATAAACGAATTAAATACTACAAATCCTTAAATATTCCAATTTAAATATTTAAAAAAAAATATCCAAATTAAAATGACCGAAAATTTGGGTCGTTACAGGAAAAGCCTAAAGTTTTTGGCAGGATTTGATATCAAGCCATGATGTGAGTTTGGAACCTGAAATGTTGGCAAGTTTATCGATAAGACCTACTCTTGTTGAAGGGATTGGCGAGAGCCAAAAGCGTGACCAGAAGCTTGTCGAGATAATCCAAAAGTTAGAACCAGAGAATAAGGACTTCGAAGTAGATCGAGAGGGTTTGCTTCGTAAGAAAGCACGACTGGTCCTTCTCGATATCGACGGATTGAGAGATGAAGTTCTAAGAGAACGTCATCACTCGAAGTTGACAATTCATCCTGATGGAAATAAGATGTATCAGGACATGAAGCGAACCTACTATTGGGAAGGGACGAAAATGGATGTTGGAAAGTTCGTTTCTAAGTGCATGAACCGTAAGTTAGTGAAAGATGAACAGAAGAAACTAAGTGGGTTGCTTCAATCATTGGAAGTTCCTACATGGAAGTTGGAGCAAATATCGATGGATTACCTGGAGCAAGGGCTGGAATGAAGGGATTTGGGTCATAGTGGATCGCTTGACCAAAAGCGCAAGGTTTATTCCTGTTAGATCGATTAGGACAGCGTCAAAGTTGGCTGAGTTGTATACAAAATGGATGGTCAGATTCCATGGTATCCAGAAGAGCATAGTTAGTGATCGAGATCCATTGTTCATGAGTAGGTTTTGGAAGGGTTTGCAAGAAGCTTTGGGAACTAAGTTGTGTTTGAGTACGGCTTATCATTCCCAGACTGATGGTCAGACCGAAAGAGTCAACTGAGTTTTGGAAGATCTCCTTAGAGCATGTGTGTTTAATTTTGGGGGATCATGGGAAGACCATCTACATTTAGTTGATACCTACAACAATAGTAACCAGCATAGCATTGGGATGGCACCATACGAGACATTTTATGGAAGGCCGTTCAATTCGCCAGCATGTTGGTTGGAAATCGGAGATAAGAAGGCTCTTGGGCCAGAGATAATAAGAGAGACTTCGGATTGTATTGAGATCATTCGACAACGGATGAAGGCAGCCTAAGATCGTCAGAAAAGCTATGAAGACAAGCATCGTATGGATTTGGAATTCGACGTTGGCGACATGGTTTTCATGAAGATTTCTCCTTTGAAGAATGTTATTCGTTTTGGAAGTAAAGGAAAGTTAGCTCCAAAGTTCGTTGGACCGTTTCCAATAGTCGAGCGAATCGAAAAGATTGCATATAGATTGGATCTACCTGAAAAGACATCGAGTATGCACAATGTTTTTCACATGTCATTTCTATGGAAGTTCGTGCGTGATTCGAATGTAGCTAGATCAGTACGAAGACGTAGAAGTCGAGTCCGTAGCTAGAAAGCCTTGTAAGCCGCTTCGCGTTGTGGGGAATGACACGAAACAGCTTAGGAGGAAGAAGGTTAAGCTAGTCAAGGTACAATGGAGTGAGGATGATGACGATTGTGCATGGGAAACAGAAGAGAAGATGAAGGCGACCCATCCAGAACACTTTGTTGGTATGACCCATATATGTCATGTCATTCTTACCCCGTTGTAACTTGTACTATTGTTGTTATGCTTGTTGTGTTTGTATGGAATTTCAGGAGCGAAATTCCTAAGGGGGAGAGAATGTAACGACCTACATTTTACGTATTGGAAGATCATAAAATATTTTTATTTTATTCCCTGAGGGTCCGATCATTCTCATCTTTTGATATGTTGTTCATGGGGATGTGAGACATGTCCATGATTTTTTCAATTTTATTTGTGACCGTTTTACCCCTATTAGCTTTGTACAGGGCATAACTTTTGACTCGGATTATCAGTTGCTGAGGTTGGTCTCACTGGAAAGGAAATGATGTTTCCTTTTCAGTAGAGTGGTCACATTAAATATTTGGCCCAGCGGTTTGGAAGGAATCGTTGTTTTAAGGTTTCACAGTTGGTTGTTCAGGTTTTTAGCTCTTAATGGGTTGATTTGAGGAGGTTCATTAGTGGGCCAGTGTGAAGCTATAAATAGTGGGTTAGGGACATGAAGAGAGGGTTACTTTCTTCATTCTCTCATTTGGTTCAGCTTGTGATTTCCCTTGCTCAAGAAAATACACCTTTCCACCATTAAAATCGAGATCTACGAAGAGAGATTGAAGATCTACATCAAATCAAGCTAGATCTACATCAAGAGAGGAGATATTTCATCAAATCGAGAGAGTTGAAGGAGGAACTTAGTTGTCAAGATTCATACATCGTCGTTTTAGAGTTAGATTGAAGAATTTGTGAGTGATAAGCGTCTCTCATGCGGATTCAATCGAGTATATGGATTGTTTAATCATATGTTCATCATTTCGAGTTGTTTTCTTGTAGATCTAATCAATGTAAGTATGATTTCAGTTTTAAATCACCATAAGATCTAAATCTAGAAACTTTTGAATGGTAATTTCTTATGTTAGTTCTATATTTACACCCATTTAAGTGTTTGATCATTTGTTTTAATGTTCGTTGATTATTGTTTGGATTGATGGTTGATCTGTTGATAATTGGTTGATTAAGTTGAGTTATGATTGTTGAAAAAGTCAGAGTTTGATTCGTTTTTGAGTATCACATTAAATCATGTTTAAGTATGAAGACTTGTTGAAGATTTGGTGATTTTAGTGCTCGGATCGGGCTAAATGATTGACCTTGGATCTGGCTAATTTTATGAAGTTACGCATGTGAACTTGGTGGAGTTTTGGAGTGAAACAATGAAGAAATGTGCGAAAATAGCATTCGAGTCGGGCAAAAGGATTTGATTTTAGGATCGGGTAGGGAAATGCGTGCGGATCAACACAAATAAAGTGATCGGATCGGGTTTGGTAGAGATTTGATGCTTGGATCGGGCATTTTGCAAAAATCATTGGCCAAAAAATTATGGAGTGAAATCACGAGCGGAGTAGGCAATTTTAATTGATCACATCGGTTCAGGAAACTCTGGAGATCGGATTAGGCAATTTCAAAAGAAGAGGGGTCAGGCAAGTTCAGTGATCAGATCGGGCGGAGAAAATGTCGGCAGAGCAGCCAGTTTTCATTTGATCGGATTGGGGAAATTGGATCGGGCAAGATGGTTGAGTTCGGGTCGGGCAAAATCGTTCTTGGTTAAAGTAGTGTGTGCGGAATTTTGGGCAGATCAGGCAAAAATTTGGGATCAGCTTGGGTTGGGCAAGTCTAAAATCGGATTGGGCAAAAGAGATAAGACAGTGTTTGGCTAAATGTTGTAAAAAGTGGGTGGAACGGGCCAAAATTTTATGAGTGACGTGCACGAGTTTTTGAGCAGATTTAGGCTGATCGGAGCAGTATTCCGTGGGTCTAGCAAGTGCTCGGATCAGTTGAAAAGACAATGCTTAACAAATGCTGTTGTTTTGAATTGGATCGGTCGAAATTTTGGTGCGTGCGCAAAGAAGAAAACGTTGATCGGCATGGCTCGCGCAGTTGAAAATAGGTGATCGGGTAAGGTCGATCACCACTTTTTCAAAGATCGAGCATAATGATCTAGAATTGAATAAGAGGATATGGTAACGTTCCAGAAGCGCTATAAAAGGCTGTTTTGATGAAAAATTCAGTTTTTCACAGCAAGGAAGCTGGAAATGCTATGAAATGCAGTTTTGAACAAACGAAGCTTGTGTAGAGTCGACAATAGTTATAGCTTCGACGCGAATTCAAGGAGAAATGCCCGAAGCATCGCGAAGTGTTTGTTAATCGTGTAAAAACAACGAATTTGAAGATGACTCAAAGGTTGTGAGTTGGTGGATAATGGTTGCTCGAGAAGGTCACTTGAGCTATGAGCATCTAGTAAGGAGGACGACTAGAGATACTAAAGGCTGAGATATTATCATTGTCATAAGTTCTAGTGGGCTCAAAGTAAGGATACAATAGGGACGTCTAAAGGAACGGAAGGTTGTTGGTCGAGTACCCTGGGTAACATTGAAGGCCTAGTGATACGTATCATTGAAAGGTATATGGAGTTTTTGCTAGAACCGGGGTTACCATTAGCCCTTGACGGATGACAAGGTTAGCCAGTCATACGATTAATGATGGTTTCGAAGATGGATTAGGCGGTGGTAGCCAGAGTCATGGGTGGTTGTTTGCTTTGCTTGTACCTACGTAGATTATTGGATGTCGAAGGAGTTATTTCTTGGGTGGTTGTTTGCTTTGCTTGTACCTACGTAGATTATTGGACATCGAAGGAGTTATTTCTTGGGTGCTTGTCTGATGTTGGTTTCCGCTTTCAGGGACTGTGCTCAAGGGATGTTGATCTCGATTAGGGCTATTACGTAAGACTTAACTAGTTGCTATGATTACTACTGCTTGTTGTAAAGGTTGTCACTGTCGGATGTGGGGAAGACGGGTTTGGGTTCTTCTCTATTAATGTTGGTATGTTGGATGTTCATTCTGCCTACTTTCATATACTCTATTGTTTATGTTAGATAGCTGTTTTATCGCTCACTTAGACTATTGTATGACTCAGGGTTTTATGTTTCTTCTTATTACCTTGGGATGTTCATCTACAGTGTTGTGGATTAGCAGACTGAGTAGCAGGTGGTAGATGGTAGATCTTAGTGGATGATGTTGTTGACCGAAGACGAGCTGGAGGCTTGTGTATTATTTTCATTACTATACATATTGGATGTTGCACTGTTGTTTGTTGGAGTGTTACTATGAGGGTTATATAGTGAGGTTTCATGTATAGATTTCTACAATATATTCCCATGTTGTATGGATTTCTTTCAGTATGATATGAAAGTTTAGATTTCTGTTATATAATGCTCTACTATTTCTACCTGTTGTATATGTTCTATTATATTTTATCCTTGCGCTGTGAGTTCTACGATAGGTTCTGCGTATGTTTACCTACTTAGATGATCGTCCATAGATGCCTGACACATTTTTTAGCACATTATTCCTCTTGGTAAGTGCAGGAGTTATGGGCGGTCGTCATAGTAATCATTTAATTTAAGCTAAAACAATCTCTTAAAGTTTCCTTTTATAACTTCGTTATAGAAACACGTGTTTTAATATAAAACCCATTTATAAACTTCTTTCACAATTCAATCGGATTTCGGTCCAATTTTGATTACTTTTCAAATGAATATCAATTAAAAAGTAATCTCTTAAATTATTATTAATTAAAATAATAATTTATTTCAATCCTTAACTACTATGAAAGCAGTTAACTTCTATATTAACTAAAATGAATAGTAAATTCCTTTTTAAAATTAAATCAATTATTCGTTAAACCATTTCATTGGAGTAATTCAAATAATTAATTTAATAATTATTATCAGTTAAAACGGTTGACTTAGTTAACTCAAAACACGGTTGTCTCATTAACCGATTCTAACTAGTTCTCACTTTAAATTTATTAATAATATAATTAATTTAAATAATTCCATTTAATTGTTCCTTAAAAACAATTATTCAATTCTTAACCGTTAGGTTAATTTCTTCTCATTTTCTTATAAATCTTCTTAGCATAAGATTTTTTTATAAAATCATTTAGAACTCACTTAGAAATTTAAATAACAAATAATAAATATTTATTCCTTTTAATAAATTTTATTCAAAATAATTGATTTAAAAATCTATCTACGGTTATAAAATAAGTTTTATAACTTCATTTCTATCGATTTATCTGACAATAAATCTATATTTATAAAACAATTCATTCTTAGGCCAACTGCTGTCAGTTACTCAACCAATTATGCCCATTGGTTAAAACAAAAATAATCGTTGAATTTCAGGTCAACGATCAACAACCAATACATCATCCAATCAGAACATTTCATATAATGATAATATGAAAATAAATAACATTAAATATATTTGAGGAATCCCATCGGATCCCTCCAACCAGTTTTTACTTGCATCCAAAGAGGTTATCTCAAATAATATCATTCAATTCAATAAACTGATTATTCCTATAACATTAAATAACGACTATTTATCATCAACCAATTTATTTAACATTAAACTAACAATTCAACCAATTCATTGGATTAAACACATTTATAATATAAACGTGACCAACAAGGTAAGTTACCTTGTTTGGTTCTAATAATTAAAATAACGATTTGGTTTTCACTGAAATTAAACAATGTTTAATTTCATTGATTTAATCAACATATGAATATATAATTAACAAACAATAATGGATTAGCAGCCATAGCACACAAAATAAAAACAAGATTATATTGAATATAAGTGGGAAGAACTGAATGAGTTTAACATACCTTAATTCCATTTATCGCTGAAGCGGTTTGGTTACAGTTAAATTAAACAGTTGTTTTAATTTAACTATAAATTCATGTTGCCTCCGTTTCTATCTAGAATAGTTCCATGGCGTAGATCTCGTCAATATGGTTCCAGCGTATCTTGAATCATTCAATTCTGTTAATATATGGACAAGTTATTGATTTTATAAACAAAACGATTTAATTGAACAATTAATTTCCTTAATCCGTTTTAATTACAAAAATTAATTTCTTAATTATAGTTTAACTTGACTTAATGACTTGCGCTTAGAAATTAAGCAGACGGTTAACTTTTGAAATGGGAAGATACTTTGCAAAAGATAATTGGTCCTATTTTTCCCTAAACAGGCCGGAATTACTTTAACATTGCTCCACGTGGCATAATACTATCCCAGGCTTCTGACGTTTCTTCCCATGGTTATTTATTTTCAAATCTGGAAACAAAAATGGATAAGATTAATTAACGAATGTTTTTAATTAACGTCTAACAGTTAATTGTATAATTATATAATATTACATAAAATATGGCAGCTTTAAGTATCTTCTTCTTTGTTCCGAACGACCTCACCATGCTACTAAGAAAAACCTACGCACCTTGATGTTTTCATTCCCGGTAAAAACTGTTAATTGCTTGTTTAAGTGAATTGTTAGCCCGATTCAATTTTAATTCTTTCAACAGGATTGGTTTGTGCCTGCTACGTGGAATACAATTCTCCTTGCATGTCATCACTGCAGCCTTCCAAACCCATGCACAATCCCTTTGTTTACATCATTCCAGCTTCTTTGTTTCCATCGTACTCTTCTGTTCTAGATAACTATTCACATCTTCGTTCAAACAAGTCCGCATGCACG
The DNA here is from genome assembly GCA_030737875.1 of Allium sativum. Lineage (NCBI taxonomy): Eukaryota > Viridiplantae > Streptophyta > Magnoliopsida > Asparagales > Amaryllidaceae > Allium > Allium sativum. Next base: position 19,134,771 of record CM060924.1, read on the forward strand.
ATGTCTTCATCTTGATCATCACACACCTCACGCCATCCACCGGAGACGAATCTGACGCCACCAACAAGAACGCCCCAACATGCACGACCACCGCCTGAAATAGTTTGGCCCTTAACGGCGTCATTCGACCCCAAACCACCCATAACCGCAAGCAACTTCGAGAGCTCTCGTCACCACAATAGTTTGCCGATTCCTATCTTCACCGCACAAAATATAGGTCTTGCTTCCCTGCGCATTTTTAGTTATATAATTTTTGAAATGCATATGTAATAATCTTGCTTCTTCTTTCGAATCCGAGCAAAGATTTAAAGAAAGTTCCAATTTTTGCTTCAGGGATAACCAGATAAAGGCTGCAAAATCACACTGAAATAAGAGGTGCTCTATGGATTCTGGATGGTTCTCGCAGAGTGGACATAAAGGATTAATTTCAGAATTATAGCGCAAGACTCTATCTTTTGTATTCTGCCTCCCCATGATAGCAAGGTATGATATAAAAGACATTCTTTTGCTATTGTTTTTATACCAAATTACTGAATACAATGGATCTGGAAGTTCATGAACTCGAATAAAGTCCCAACCTTTATGAAAAGTAAAAGCACCGCCTTCACACCATTTATATTTATCTTGATTTAGATTAGGATGAGGATGGAGTGAACTAGTTTCATCTAGTAATTCTCTTGTTGCAGGATGAATTTCTGGATGAAAATCTTCATTTATGATAATTTTAGTAACCTTTTCACTAGATTGGCCAATAATATACAGTTTGTCAAAACCAAGTAAATCTACCATGCACTTACAATTAATCCAAGGCTCCATCCAAAGATAAGTATTTTGACCTTTAGAAATTATTTTGTTGAAATATTGTTTAGATCTAGATCTAAGCCGTAGAATTGATTTCCAAGTACTTGATGCATTTACATCCACTACCATAGTTCAGAAAAAATCCTGTTTACCATATTTTTTTTGGACCCATTTGCTCCATAAGGAATTATTTGATAGAAAATTCCACATCAGTTTAATACAGGCAACTTTCTTACGGTCACTGAAATTCTTCAATCCAATTCCCTCTTCTCCTTTAGGTTTACATAAAGTTGCCCAAGCAACTTTATGAGATGTCCCACCCCAGAAAAAATTAGCACATAAAGTCTGTAGTTTGCTTAGAGTAAATTCTGGGATCTGATAGATAAATAACCAGTATAGAACAATTGGGGTTATTACTGAATTTATAAGTTCTGCACGACCAGCAAAACTAAAAAGCTTTGATTCCCATCCTCTGATTTTACATTGCACTCTATGAATCAAAGAGTTACATTCTGAATAATGCAAGTAATTTGATGACAAAGGAACTCCAAGATATTTGATTGGGAGTGTACCTTGCTCATATCTTAAGATATTCAAAATTTCATCTGCATTAATCACTGAATTGCAGAAGAATATCTTTGTTTTTGATGCATTCACATTTAATTCTGCATATTTACTTAGACTCTGAAAGATTTCTTTGAGTGCCTTTGCATTTTGAATTGAAGATTTTCCAAAAATCATTAAATCATCTTCATATAGAAGATGAGAAATAATAGGCTGCACTTGACTACTAGGTTGAAATTCTATTGAATATGTTGCTTCATCCATCTTGAAAGTAAAAAACTGCATTGCTATAGCAAACAGATATGGAGACAGAGGATCACCTTGCCTCAAACCCCTTGTAGATGATATAAAGCCTTTAGGGATGCCCTGAATAATCACAAAGAAAGTAGCAGTATCCATACACTCAAAAATCAAGTTTATAAAATGAGTAGGGAAGTTCATCTTTGACATTAAGAAACAGATAAATTTCCAGTTAACTTTGTAATAGGCTTTTTGTAAATCAACTTTCACACACATTTTGGGCATTCCTACTTTTCTGAAATCTCTTAATAGTTCATGAGCTAAAAGAATATTATCCCCAATATACCTCTTCTGTATAAAAGCACTCTGTTTTGATGACATCAATGATGGTAGGAATGGTTTTAATCTATTACATAAAATTTTTGAATTTTTTTATAATAGACATTACAGCATGAGATTGGTCTGTAATGAGCAATTTCTGATGGTCATTCATTCTTTGGAATTAATGTAATAAAAGTATGATTCAAAGCTTTTGGAAGTTTTCCAGACTGAAATATATCAGAGATAGCTGCATATAGATCATCTTTTAACATCTCCTAATGAAATTTAAAAAATTTTGCACTCATTCCATCAGGTCCAGGGCTAGAATCATCATGAATAGAAAAAACTGCTTCTCTAATTTCAGACATTTCAATTTTTTTGAGAAGAAAATTATGACCTTGCCCATTTATTGTTGATATTGGTTGAAAAATGGGAAAATCAGTGACACATGAACCATTAAACATAGAATGAAAATAGTTGATTGCCTCTAATTCTATCTCTTCTGATTTGAACAATAGATTACCACTAGAGTCAATAAGAGCTCTGATATGATTGAAGTATCTCCTATTAGACATTCTAGAGTAAAAAAATTTAGAGTTTGTATCACCTTGTTGAAGCCAACAAATTTTAGATTGTTGCTTTAACCCACTAAAATATGATACTTGCAAACTCTGAAGGTTTCTTTTTGCTTGCAGATAATCATCATAAACTTAAACATCTTCAGGGTCAGGGTCAACTGCTTCTTCCAAATGGGCAACTAAGTGTTCTGCTTGCTCAAGGTTTGATGCATTTCTGCTTCTCACTTTATTCCATTTTTTAAGCTCTTTTTTGCAATTGCTGAGTTTTTGCAAAAATTGATAACTATTAAAACCCCAAACTGAACCATTCAGACCTTTTTGAATTGCATCATGATAACCATCTTGAAGTAACCAGTCATTTTTGTATCTAAAAGGGTGCCCTTTGATTTCTGGAGTAGGAATAATATCTAACAAAATGGGATTATGATCACTTGATTTTTGAGGAAAGGAGAGTGCCTTCATATTAAGAAATTGATGCATACAAATATTATTCACAATATTTTATCAATATGGGTCAGTATTCCTCTTCTACGCAATGTAAATTGAAAACCCAGTGGTTTTATTTCAGATAGACTGGTCTGAATTATAAACTTTTGAAATTCTCTGATTTGAGAATAAGGAATAGGAAGCCCACCATTTTCGTCATATGGTGATTAAGCATTGTTAAAATCTCCCGTAAGAATCCATGCATTTGAAAAAGAATTTGATTCATTTATCAATTGATTCCATAAATTTATCCTATCTCCAAAAGTGTTACTTCCATATATCGCTGTGAATGTCATAATAAATCCTCCCTTGTTAATTGCATTTACTGTCAAATGTTGAGGAGATGAAAACAATACATCCAGATCCCATACAATAGAACTCCAAATCAATAATATTCTTCTAGTGGAATTAGAGGAGTTATTGGTTAGAAATTTCCAGTCATTTGGTAAAAGAGAAGAGAATAAACCTAAATTAGTTGGGTTTAACTTTGTTTCTACTAGACCAACAAGAGTTGATTTAGTAGAATTAAAGAGTTTGAGCACTTCTTTCATTCTAAAAGAAGTGTTCATTCCCCTTACATTCCAAGCTAATAAAGTCATTTAATAGATGAAGAACTCCTCGTTGATCTTTTAGCAGGAGTAGGAATTTTTGATTTTACAGCCTATAAATAACTTGAATTCTGATTGACAAATCAAGACACATCCACCTATTTGCCTTTATTTAAATTTTTCACTTTATCATTTTCTGCAATAACATCTGCTATGTTATTTAAATCATCTGGAATAACCTTATCAGGAAGCTTGGAATTTAAAATTGTTGAATCATCTTGAACACTTGTATTTGATGGATCTGAAATATTTAAAGAGTTATCAACTTCATTTGCTTCTTTTGAATGAGTTTGATCAGTAGAAGGATTTTTCCCTGAATCTGTATTTTCTGCATTTTCAGGTTCACATTGATCCTCAGTATTGGCTTGATTTTCTTCATGTATATCAGGAGGAATCCATCTTGGACCTTTTTTAGCTTCATGATATTCATCATCATGGCCAAATAAATTGCATTGGAAACACTCTGAAGGTACAAATTCATACTCAACAGTAATATTAAATTTCTCTCCATTATGAAGAAAAATAGGGATATCAGTTAATAGATCTGTTTGAGTATCAATTTCTATAAGTACTCTCGCATACTTTGTAAACTTTTTCTCGGCTGTATTTGCATCAATCAGAAGAGGTTTAGAAATAAAACTTGCTAAGATCTGTATTACTTCTTTAGTCCAGAGTTCTAAGGGTAAATCAATTAATCTGATCCAAATCTGAACCAAATTATTTTGTTTACCTTTAAAAACAAAGCCAGGATGCCATGGTTTAACATATAACAATCTTCCAAAATATGAATATGTTGTGCTTTCAGTTATACGCTGAAAATCAGCTATACTTTCAAACTGAACTACAAAATTTTAGCTGGGAGAAACATGTATGTTGAAATTCCTCAATGGTTTCCATACCTTAGTTATGTATTCCTTTAACTTGATTGTTGATAATCTGAAATATATAGAAATCAATGAAATCGTGTTTATCCATGAGATATCTGATAGGTTATATACTTTTTCAGGGACAAAGACATAATCCAAAGATGGTTTGATGAATTCGAGTTTCCTGCTTGAACTTGAAGGCAGATCTGGATTCGCTTTTGGATTTGAAGCCACATTTGGATCTGGAATATTAGATCTAGATTCAGATCTGATTTTAGGATTTAGATTTGATAAAGGAACATTTGGTTGAGATTGTGTAAAAGAAAAAGTAGAAGATGATGTATTTGCCCCTTCCGCCATTAAAATGTAAAAATGATGTAAAACAATTAATAATATATATATATATATAAATAATGGTTTCAGAATTTAAATCCATTCAAAAACGCTAGCGGGAGAAGTAGGTGGGACGAACCCCTTGGACTGGGTTGACCTATGGGTCGACCTGGGGCCAAGTGGGTCGACCTAGGGATTAGGAGACTCGACCCCCACCTGATCCATCTAGGTGAGTTTTTCTGAACGTGACCTGTTTTCTAATTTTGGTTCATTGGCTTGATAGTCTATAAAAAGGCATGCATTTCATTATTTTTCTACACCAAAATTTTCTTTATTCTTCCTCCTAAAAACTCTGCTCCAAGATAAAACAATGAAGATCGTGAAATGTTGCCCAACTCTTGATTAAATCCTTCTACAACTTGAAGACTATCTCCCCAATATCTGCATACATATATTATGATCCTGTCTCCGTGAGTTCATGTTACTTTTAGATATAAACTTAAAAGTAAACCTGACATGTTAATAAATTTGAACTTGAGACTATGCCTGCTAATTGTTTATGTAAATCACATGCATCTCTGATTTTTTGTTATTATGTGCCTATTTCTGTTCTTCTTCCCTTTTCCCCCTTTTTCTTTTATAAGTCTAGGCTACCTTCGAGCCTAGGCCAGTCTTTCTGAGATTTACGTACAAATGAAATGGGGATTTTTGGGAAATTTGGGGATAACCTGTTAATCTGTATATCTGTTCTATTAATCTGGAATCAATAACCCTAATAATATGTATATCTGTTTTGTTAATCTGAAATCTATAAACCTATTAATCTGTATATCTGTTCCGAAATCTATAAACCCATTAATCTGTGCATCTGCTATGTTAACCCAAAATCTGTAAACATGTTAATTTGAATCTGTATATCTGCTATGTTAATCTGAACTTGAAAACCTGTTAATCTGAACATCTTCTCTATTAATCTTAGATCTGTTAATCTGTAAACTTAATGTATTAGTCTGGGGACACAATTTTAGGAGGGATATTTGCTTGTGTCATATGATGTGTGGGACCCATATCGGTCAGTAATCCTTTCCGATATCAAACGATGACCCCACACTAGGTAGGGTCAGGGCACACTAACTGAATTGATTATAAGAGGTTCATCTTTCAAAGGAGAGGGGTGTTGATGGCGCGTTCCAATGAGGTCATGTGCGTGCATGGGTTCGGTCTGCTCTGGGGAAGTTAAGACGCCGTGACATCTGTAAATATGTCTGTGTCTTTAGGTTTCCACTTTAGGGAGTGATACACCCTACTGGGGGGCCGACACAAGAAGTTTACGTAATAGGGAGCCGAACGCTTGGGCATAGTAATTAGGGTACATCTAGTCGTGTCTGTTCTGTGGGGGTACCTGTATGTTTCTGTTTGGGGTAACACCTGTTATTTCTGGTTTGGAACTTGTCTATTCTGATGGGATAAAAATCCGGTAAGTAACTAGAGTACACCTAATTCTGGCATTCTGTTTCTGTGAGGATCATTCTGTTTCTGTTCTTGTTTCTGTTTATTCCTATATACTAGTGTGGTGCAGAGAAATGAGACGTAAGTGAGAAGCATTATCCTGTTTTGTTCTGTATACTCTGCTTACATCTATTATTCATGTTACTGTTATCTCTCATCCAGTTTTATGTACCTATCATGATACTATTAACTGTTTATATGCTAAAAGTCACTGGACTCGCTAGGCTATATGTCTGACCCTTTTTGTTTCCTTTTCTCCCTTTCCTTCCCCCTCCCTCAGGTTCTCAGTGTCGGAACGCTCAATGATTATGACCTTCTCTCCTCTCTGTTTCTGCTTGGATATGGATCAACCTTTATGTATTGCTTCGATTTCCTGTCTACTCTGTTATGGTTGTTTATAGGGATTATGACTTTGTATTTCTGTACTCTGATGGTTTCCAGTGCAAGACAAATGTTTTTATTTTATATACTTGGTTTTAGTATTTCAGTTTGATGATGTAACCAGACATATTTCCACGATTCTTTTCTGTTGAATAATGAAGTTTTAAATTTTAGTTACTATTTTATGCACCTTTCTTGTGACATTCTGTTCTATTTACATAAAACACTTCACGAAACTTAATGCATTCCCTTGGTGAGTGACATTGACGGACATAGGGTGTCACAATTATAACCAACTAGATTCAAATGTTTCTTGTTTCATGGAATTACGACTTATTTCGGATCATGTATATTCAATTGAAGTTGAAACGTCAATATTATGAACTACCACACCATTTCGAGCTCATTTATAATTAAATATAAATACACGTTTAAAAATCATTTTTAATAAATGAATTCAATATTAAATCCATTAATGTTTCCGATATAACATTTAAAACAAATTTACAAATTAAATATTAGGCAACCAAAAACGTGGGACATTACACTCTTCCCCCCTCAACCAATAGATATACGTTTGAAGAAGTCAATAAAAATACTCAAGTTGATAAGCTAAGAGAAGTTCCCCTCCCCTCCACCAGCAGAAATACTTTTGAAGAAGTCAACGTACGTGATTTCTTTGGAAATACTCTGTCATACATCTGTCCATACAAGTCATCCAGGAACAGGACGAACCAAAGGCACCCTCCTACTGCATCCTCGAATTATCCTATGGATAAGTGGCGAGTAGTCCTTGCAATCCGTAAATTCTCAAAGGCCATCGAATCACGTCAGAATACGTCTGGTAGCTATTCCCGAGAATATTCGACAAGTAATCTTTCCGCTTATAAAGATCCACGGTCTTTAGTTTCTCCATCTTCAATCTTTAACGTTATGTATTTGCTGGTTGGAATAGTTTTCGAATATAAATTCGATCTGGTCTTTCTGTACCAACAAGCGTATAGGTCAGATTTTGACATTTGGTTATTTAACTATCAAATAAATAAATTATGAGAATAAAACCAGTTCACTAATTCGGTACCAACATTACATGGCCTTTTTAATTTAAAACAATTAACAAAGGTTAATTAAACTTCTAAATATCTCAATATTTTCTTAACACAATATTTACTTCTTATTTTGTTTTTAAGAGTAATCGCAAAACTATTTTATTTTAGTACTTAGGAAAGTATCTTATAATCCTATCCAATTATCGTTTTAAAACATTTGCTACATTATTCTTCATTATCTATAATTGGGAAATCAATTCAACTTATCACTCATAAAATAACGTTACGAAATCTCTTTTGTTTCATTATTTGGAAACAATAACCAACCCTTATTCTTTAGAGTAAATCCATTCCAAAATTCAACTGTTCATTTCCTTTTTCTTTTGGAAATGTCATTACTTAACACTATCTCCATTTATTACCTTTATTTCGGGAAATTCATTATATATACATATGAAACTTCGGCTCTCTTTGGAAACTCCCAGTCTTCAAGCTTTTCCCATGCCGCGATAACTGAAAAACAAACTACAAGACTGCCCATATGGAAATTGTGGGCACTCGCAGTTTGCAAGGGGAAAACAAACAACGAGTCAATCATGGGATTGGTATTTCATAATCTTATGCTTAACCTTAATTCGAATAAGGTATCTTAGGACCACGCCGCATGTCATGTAATGGGTTTCCTACCAAGGATACGTGCACAACCATAACTAACATAGAAACCATAACAGGATTTTAAAAACATGACTTTAGAAAAATGGATGATTATAAGCCCCAGGTCCTATCACACAATGAAAGCGCGTACCAAGGATAGGGGTTTGCCTTATAATCGCAAAATATGCTTGATATAATTTAAAACCAAACCATTTGATATTATAATAATGTCTAAGGTCTGTATAACTCTTTTAAAAAATAAACTTATAAATCTTAGCTCGCATAGTGTCCCATACCACTATGTTGGCTACATAGGTATACAACTGAAAACGTAAGGGTTCATATTGGAGTTAGATTCCATCTTGATGGCTGCTGATCGACAGACCACTAGGGCATTCAACGGATACAAACAAACACAACACCACACCCATTCTCTCATGTTAATGAACTTAATCTCGCAACCTGTAATATCGTTGGTCGACCGAATTCACACAAAACATAAATTCATGCTAATCTGACAACCAGCACACCATCATACCGGGGTGTGAGGCTATTACGAGGTTCCGCCATATACAAAGCTATGCATTTAAGCCATGCTTTGATCATCACCATGAGGCCCTACTTTTCAACAAAATCCTCGATCATTGCTCAACACTTAGCATGCCACATTGACAATTCATAAGACATGATTCAGAATCTATCGATTTATAAAACCCTAAGATTTTATGTCTCTGAAGAGGGTATACACAAATAGATAACGTTTCATTGTGCTGGAAATTACAATATCAGACATACAATCCATCCACAAGTCCGTTCTAGGAATAGGAATGAATCCGAAGGCACTTGATTCCACAACCCTGCTTGGGTGCGCAAGTCTTTGCAAACAAAATCGCTTCAAGTACGGTTAGATTAGTCGCTATTTTAACCATCAGCATGAGAGCTACCCAATATGAGGCATCAACAGGCCATCCATATGATGTGAATAAATTTGGGTCTTCCATCTTCGTCCTTGATATCAGCATCTCGTCGCATAATTATTCAAAATGGGATTTGACCCGGTCTTTCCGAATAATTAGCGCATTTTTTTAAAATGATGGATATACCGGATCTTATGGGTCTAATTCCTTCTATGGAATATTCCTTAATCTAAAACATTCATTAAAACTAGATTCAATTTAATCTTCCAAATCCATTTGTTAGTGATTGCTTAACTTTTAACACAACGGTTAAATTTTTCGAATAATCCTTATGGATTATTCGCCCTCTTTTTACGTGAAAACACGTTCAATTCTTTTCATATTACCTTAAATAATTAAGGTTCCATTCATATTTAACTTGGAAACTCATCTTTCCCTTCTCTTTCTTTCCTTTTAAACTAATAAAGGTTATCACTAGACTTAGCTTAATCGAAAATCCAATTGGTTATTAATAACTCCAATTCCTTTATACCTAATTAAAGGTCAAACCAAATCTTTAATTTACACTTCTTGAAACCCCTTTTTTCCTTACAAAACCTTATATATTCTTTCTCAAAACTCCTCTAAATCATTGGAAATGATTTATCAAAAATCATTTTCATCCTTAATAAATTTTATTCAACTTTTATCAAAAAAATCCGAGTTCTGCACTTAAACTGCCAAATCTGGATTTTCTAGGAAAACAGATTTGGACTTATCTCGAAATCCGACCGCCAAAACTTCTTTCTTTTAATTTCATTTGAAAACTAATATCTTTTTGATCAAAACATTTTTCTTTTTAAGAGAATTCAATAGTCGGATCTTCTGGTACGTCAATTCGAAGTTTCGGGTTGAAACTCGCGAATTGCCACTGCGCGACATGTCCTATTCGAGCCCAAATTCGACTTATATTAAGAACTAAGTCGAACTACCTTAAAAATAATTTAATAGTTATTCAAAACATATAAAATAGTTTTTGACAACCATTTTCTAATATCTGGACCTTTATTTTATTTTCCTCTTATTTTAATATTTAAAATTTAATTTAGATCATTAAAATAATAATATTTCTCAAACTTAATCATTTAAAGCTCAAAATTGGTTGATGCCCATAATAAAAATAAATAAGGATAACGAAACAATAAAATCGCAAATCCGTGTTCGTTTGCTATGCAAACGCAGTTCCTATTTACTATTCATCGAAAAGTCAATTTATTTTCAAATTTCAAACTTTGAAGAGGCATAAATCGCCTTTAACTTTCTCAAAATGATTTCATTCTTTAGAAAAAGTTCATCGTTATTATCTCATTTAGATGTCTGCAAAATCTTGAAACTAAATTTAGAATTTCAGTTTCAACTATTATTTTATTATTAAAATAATTCCTTTCTGAGCTGAGACTCAATCACTGAACCAATAATCCATTTCATTAGTTCCTAATGACTATGGCATTATATCAACCATATCAAATATAATAAACATTCCATAACCATAATAAGATGTCATGTCTTTAACGAGTTCAACAACTCGTTAGTTCGTTAATATTATATATCGATGTCAAATTTGGGAGGTTAATAACATTCAATCCATAACAATAATCGATCGACATATATGATATCTAACTAGGGTTTCACGATTTAATCTAATAAAAATGAGATTTGAATCTCGTCAACCTAATTTTTCTTTTTGTTGGTTCTTAATTAATTTCCAGAAAATTTTGCCATAACCCTGTTTGTATGGGGTCATCGGCACTACTACAACTGGTTACGCAGGACCATATCTGAACCAATTCTATACCAAATGGTGTTTATAAGCATTGGTCAAACCACAACAAACATGCAAACAAATAAATCCACTAATAGCAACCAATTTCTATTGCATATCTGTACATATCATTACAGATATGTGCTCATGATCACATATTTCCATTTATAACCACAGATCTAATATTATAATCATAAATCTATACAAACGTCTTCAAATATGTACTTAGAGTAATAGATCTATAGCTATTAACACAGATCCATAATTATTTTTATAGATCTATAATTTTATTTACAAATCTATAACCAAATTCACTGATCTGAAATTTTGTTAACAGATATACACACAAACAACTAAATCAAAGCACAAACAATCAACAATTAGCAATCAAATGAATTATTTTCTAGCTTGAGTGTATATTTTCTAATCATCTAAAAATTAGATTTTTTTACTTCACGGATTATTAAATGTACTATTTTTAATCAGTATTCAATACTTAAACCATTATTTACTAATCAATTTCATTCAGACATTTCATCAAGCAACTTATATGCATATAACTAAACTAGCCCTCACCCCGTGACGTCCTAGATTGAATCCCGAGATCCGTGACTCTTAGAACTTGTTTTCGCCTTCTCTTTCTCTTCTCTTCTTCTTGTTGGCATTTTACCAAACACCTTGTGTGCGTTAGCAAAGAACTCCTTTAAATCGCTCAGATTTCTCTCCAAAGCTTCCAGCTTCCAGATCTACCTTTCTAGCTTCCTTTTCCTTGCTTTTCTACCTTGGTTTTTTTATTTTGTACGAGAAAGTATTTTCATCCATGGAAAGGAGAAGGAAGGAGAGAGGTTTAAGGGAAGAAATGAAAGGATAAAGAGAAAGAAACGAAAACGTAAAGGGTATATATAGTGGTGGAATGCACAAGGATGGGTGAAGTGTTAGAAATCTAAGGGAGGAGGAATGAGTGGCTAGGATTTAATATCGGAATTCATGCTTATCCAAACATGAGTAGTAACTTGTGTTATTTTAAACACTTTTCGACAACTTGTTAGCTTATCAAACCTTAATGTTTTTCGTATATTTTCCAGTCACATTGGTCGGTTTCTAACATACTTCAATAATATGTAAAAATATCCGAGATATGAACTCGTATAGATTTTCAAATGATTTATTTAAGTTTTCTTTTGTTAATAACTTTTTATATTCGAAGAGTTAACTCCCCAAAATTGGTACCGAGATAATATCCCCTATTCCAGATTTTACTGGATAGGTCTTGGGTTCCAGTTTTCAAGTTTACACAGTCAAATTTCAAAAACCGTCTAAATTTAGTTCAATTTTTGACCTTTTATTTTTCCTAGATCACATACAAATATCATTAAGGTGAAACTTGCCTGGTTATTAAAATTCGATATTCCGGATCCAATGGAATCAATTCGGGAAGCTGAAAATGAAAGCTTCATATACTTCCTTTGTAAATGTCCTATATTAAGCTTAAATATTGCCCTTTTTAAATTCTATCCTCACTTTATTCTTTTTAATTATCAATTTAAATATTCAACATCCTTATTTTAACTTTATTAAAATAAAATCTATCTTTAAAACTCATTTTTAATAGCTTCTAGGTCTATATTTCATGTTTAAACCATTTTAATTCCTTTTATTCATATTTAAAACCATATTTTAAATCGACCAAAAATCAGGGTCGTTATACTCTCCTCCACTTAAAATGATTTCGTCCTCGAAATCGAAGTTGGAACTAAAGGTCATGTATGTAACACCCCGGAATTTTGAATAATCGAATTAACTAAATTAAAGAATAATAAATCTCAGACGTGAGAATTATGGGGATTGGGTTGCGCCATTGTGTTCATCTCGGAATTCTAGTGAAGATAGAGTCCGAGTTCACAGGAAACGAGTACCGGATGAAAGAGTTATGGACGAACGAAGTTTGGTGGCAAAGTAAAGTAGAAAAAAATGCACTGGCGCACTTGGGAAGTGCGCCAGTACATATTTACACTGGCGCACCTGTCAAGTGCGCCCAGGCCGAGGCTGGAGCCTGCACAGCTTTCTGGTTCAGGCTGACCCGTGTCGTTGAGTCCATTCTGACTCCTTGCTGAGTCATTAGGGCTGACTCATCACCCTATCATGATTGAATGGTTTTGATTAACCCTAAGAACATCCGACGGCTTAAATTAATTCATAACTCTATAAAAAGGACCTAAGACTCAACCTAATTCACACAAATAAAATAAGAATGGAGCCGTCATGCTGCTGAAAAGAGACTAGGAGTAGCCATCAGGTTAAGAGACGATTAGGAGTTGATTCAAAAGCTTAAAGCTATAACAAATAAATCAAAACAACGAATCTACTACAAGGGAAAGCTAAATCAGTTTCTGAAACCAGAAGTCAGAAAGCAAGATTCTTATTTTATTGTGAGTATGATGATTTTAATAAGATTATTAGCAAACTAATTAGATTAAGTTGTGATATGGATCATAAGAAAATGATGTGAATTGTCATATATGTTGTTGTAAATCTTATGCTATCATGTATGTTGTAAATACTATGTTATGTAATGATGATATCATATATATGTTGTAATTTTCTATGCTAAGTTGCGATGCTACAAAGTCATGATGTTATTATCTATGTTGTAGTTAACTTATGCTTGATCAAATCATGATGTTGATTATATATATTTGGGCTATGATGATTCACATGATAAATCACATGTACCTATGCCAGTTTAGATTGATTGGTATGGATAATCTCACATATTCTATGACATCTATTTAGATCTAGAATTATGCTATGACATGTGTGAATTCTATGTGTTAGATGCTAGTTTGCACCATCATTATGTTGTATAAACCACATATGCAAGTTTATACATGAATTTGGGTTATGATCATATTATGTGAATTGTGACATTTAACCAAACAAGTTGACACCTTTAGATCCATGACATGTGTAGTTTTATGCAAGTTGTAGTTTTGGCCTACGCAAGTTTAGGCGTAGAATATCAATCACACATGCAAGTTTCACCCCTTTTATGATTAGATCTATTTTGGTTATATAAATGTTGTGATAATTTATCTTTGTTCTATGAGTTAGACTATTCGAGTCTAATGTATATTTTATGTTTAACAAACGAACGTACAACGTGGGGTAGGGGTAATATTAAGGATTTAATATTGAGAATTCGGGTGCAACTGATATGATTTTGCATACCATAAGTGGATGGACATAATTGAGTCAATTATGGACATCATTAACATTGGAATTAATTAATAATTTGAATAGGGAATTATTAAAACTGGGGTAAGAGATTATAAGTGATAATCAATGCTTAGGGCATGAGGTTGGACTCATTTGTGACGTAAACCTGCCCGGACCCGCCCGGCAAATCCAGTAGTCACAAATGCCAGCCCAATGTGAGAGGTCCTAGGCCCAAACTAAAGGATAACAGTTGTAAAGACACGAGGTTAGACTCTTTTATGGTATAAGACTGCCCGGACCCGCCCGGCGAATCCAGTTGCCATAAATGTCAGTCTAATGTGAGAGGTCTTTATAAGGTTATGGCCTTAATGAATTAAGAAATACTTAACCAGATAAACATGTGAGGTGGGACATGGGGGTTAAGTAGGAGCCTTTGGTGGCATGTGGAATCTAGTGGGTGCCTTTAGTGGCATTTGAAATACGATTAGTAAGACTTAACCAAACACACATGTAAATGAACATGACTAAGAAGAGGGTTAAGTGGGATATACTAATGGGGACAAGCTTAGGTGGATAGCTTGTGGTAAGTAATTGGGGGCCCATTTCAACCAGTAACCCAAATGTATCTTTGTGGGCTCGACCCAAGTTGAGGACGGGACACGCATACTGGGCTTGACTATAAGAGGCCAAACGGGTTAGCGGTGGCAACGCAAGTCCAACGGGTTTCATATGCGTGTGTGGACCCGGGCTGGTAGGTAAGATGTTGTTGCATCGTGTAGGTATAAGCCGTGCATTCTTTTTTGTATCGGGTTGCCACTTTGGGGAGTGATACACCCCACTGTGGGGCCAGCACGGGTATCTACGAGTAGGGAGCCCATCGCAAGTGGGTAGTGGGGTACACCTAGCGGAGATAGGGGCAGACGACACCTATGTAGTCAGCTAGGGGTACACAAAGATGTTTATATAGTTTCTAAGTTCGGTGAGTGGGATCAACCTTTAGGGTGACTAGTGTGGTGCAGTGTAGTAATTATTCGTTAGTAATTAGGTGTGCCTTTAACGTTATCTTTATCTGCTCTTCCATAGTCCATAGACATTTCCTTATTTTCCAGCTTATGCCTCAGTCTAATTACTTTGGATGATAGTATTGTTAGGATTATCATACTCGCCAGGCTTTATGTCTGACCCCCTCTATTTCTATCTTTTCCCCCTCCAGGTCCTCAGAGTGGGCCCAGCTCTAGCGGAGTTTGATTGGATTGCTTTATCTCTCTTTTGGAAAGCTTGGACTGCTGAAATAAAGTCCAGCTTGTTATCCTCTTTAATGGCTATTTATGTAATGGGGTTATGTATTTTGTTTTATTAAGATGGATATTGTACTTGACTCTGATTTACGGTTTTATGATGTTACAAACATGTTTAACTTCTGCTGCAATGAAATAAAGTTTTAAATTTCCATGTACTGCTTATATCTGTCTTGTTGTAATTTTTCTGTTCTATATTCACTTAAAACCTCCATGGAAGTCAATGCATTCCCCTTGTGAGTGACATTAATGGACGTGGGGTGTTACAATGTACTTAACCAATAACAATCTCTAGTTAACTTCACAATTCAACTTTACATGTTTATTCACTAAAAGCGAAGCCTATTCAAGTTCGGGTAATATTACCTCTAGATCTTATATGTTCAACATTTCTAACTTCAAAACATCAAAGTTTTTACTCACACCTCTCATCTGGGTTATCCATCCCTCTGCCCTACCAAACATCTCGACTATCCAAAATTGCCGAGAATCCAAATTTCTTAATTAGTTAGTCTAATTATCACACATCACATCCAACAATCAATTAATGCATTAACTATTCAGGTTTTACTTATATGGTTTCAAAACATATATCCTTTGTATATAAAATACATTTTCAAAAACCAAAATCATTTGTATGAAAATTACAAATACATCTCTCATATATATACACACTCATTTTACTCATTCTAGGGTACTACTAACCCTATCTCTAACGAGTTAATCGTCCGAGGATACTGCTGATCCTATATCTGACTAGCCTTTACTTCACAGAGCTAAGGTCATCGCTAACCCAAGATCTAATACCAAATGTAACGACCCACACTTCCACTCACTTCAAACTGACCAAAAAACCGAACCCATGTCAATTAAAAGCAAGCAAAAGTATGTTTTTTTAGGGTTTATCACAGCAAACACAGCAGAATACAAATTTCATAGTGGAACAGATAAAATATAATAAGAATATATCATTGCAACAGAACATTTTGGAATACAAATCTGACATTACAACCATGCAGGCTTAACAAATTATATCGATAGTAGAGTACGTCCGGCCTTCATATGAAACTTCAACTCTCTCTAGAAACTCCAAGTCTTCAAGCTTTGGCCTTGCCGTCGATAACTGAAAACCAAACTACAAGACTGCCCGTGTGGAAATTGTGGGCACCCGCAGTTTGTAAGGGGAAAATAAACTACGAGTCAGTCATGTGACTAGTGTGAGGAAACTTTATTTACTAATCTTATACTTAACCTTAATTCGAATAATGTATCTTTGGACCACGCCGTATGTCACGGAACGGGTTTCCTCCCAAGGATACATGCACAACAACAACAACCATAAACCAAATTTTAAAAACATGACTTTACAAAAATGAATGATTATAAGCCCCAAGTCCCATCACACAATGAAACCGCACACTGGAGGATAGGGGTTTGCCTTATAATCGCAAAATATGCTTGATATGATTTAAAACCAAACCATTTGATATTATAATAATGTCTAGGGTGTGTAAAACTCTTTTGAAAATAAACTTATAAATCTTAGCTCGCATAGCACTATGTTGGCTACAAAGGTATACAACTGAAGACGTAAGGGTTCGTATTGGAGTTGGACTCCATCTTGTTGGTTGTTGATCAAAAGACCACTCGGGCATTCAGCGGATACCATGTTTGTAAACAACACCACACCCATTCTCTCTGGTTGATGAACTTAATATCGCAACCTGTCATATCGTCGGTCGATTGAATCCACGCAAAACATAAAGTCATGCTAATCTAACAATTAGCACAACATCATACTGGGATGTGAGGCTATCAAGATGTCCCGTCATACACAAATCAACGCATTTAAGCCATGCTTTGATCATCACCGAGGCCCTGCTTTTCAACAAAAGCCTCGATCATTGCTCAGCACTTTGCGTACTACATTGACAATTCATAACACATGATTCAGAATCTTTCGATCTATAACCCCCTAAAATTTTATGTCTAAGAGGAGGGTATACATAAATAGGTAACATCTCATTGTGCCGCAAATTACAATGTCAGACATACAATCCATCTACAAGTCCTTTTCAGGAATAGGAATGAATCCGAAGGCACTTGATTCCACGACCCCACCTAGGTGCGCAAGTACTTGCAAACCAAATCACTTCAAGTACGATTAGATTAGCCGCTATTTTAATCATCAACATAGGAGCGACACAATATGAGGCATCAACAGGCCATCCTCTAATGTGAATAAATTTGGGTCTTCCATCATCGTCCTTGATATCAGCATCTTATCGTATAATTCTTCGAAATGGGATTTGACCCGGTCTTTCCAAATAATTTGCGCATTTTTTTAAAATGATGGATATATCGGATCTCATGAGTCTCATTCCCTTTATGGAATATTCTTTTACTTAAAACATTCATTAAAACTATATTCAGTATAATCTTCTAAATCCATTCATTAGCGATTGCTTAACTTTAAACACAATGGTTAAATCTTTTGAATAATCCTTACTTCCTCCTTTAGGGTCCAAGAGGTTAGATCGAAGATAACCATGCCCAATAGGGTTTAATGGTACCTTCAAAAATAAATTTTTCATTATTAACTACTGAATCAAAATAATTATGGATATATTTCTCTTTATTTTTCCAATTAACAGGAACTCAAATATTTAGATAATTTCCCATATTTCCTGTTAGTAATTTTACACTTCTAGAAATATTATAAACATTACTATCCGTAAACGCACTTGAATTTCTATAAAAAATGGTTTTAGAACTAGTTCGAAATTTAGTACTAGTACTAATATCTTTATTATACATGAAAGCGTATCTAGTACTAATTTTATGATTAGTTTTAATATATCCTGAACCTTTTTTGTTGTGTAAAGGTCTAGAACTAGATAAAATCTTTTTTAAAATAAATTGTCCTTTATTGAATTTCACAAACTCACTTGTACGTTTTTCAAATTTGAATCCAAAGTCACGATTGACATTTTTAAAAGAAATTTTGCTATTTTCAAATCATCAATTTTCTTATTTAATTTAGAAATCCCCTTCTTTAATGTACTATTCTCATTTTCAAGACGGCTAATTCGAGATTCTGAATTATCTAAGGATGATACAAATAAATTATTTTGTCTTTTCAACTCATAAATTTCTTTCGAAAAAAATTATTTTTCTTTTTCGAATATGGTATATTATTTGCCTATAAAATCTTTAAGATTCATAAAATTATTTTTCAAAATAACTTTTTGATTTTCTAAATCAATTTTTTCTTATCTTAATTTTTCATTTTCAAGTTAGACAAATTTCACCTTCTTTATAATAATAAAATTAAGTTTTCCTAAATCATCACTATTTTTCATTAAAATTTGTAAATCAGAAAGTACCTTTTTGTAGTCCTAATTTGTTGTAACTTTGCTTGTACGAGACTTGTTGCGTGCTGTATTTCGATCACATCTCTTTCTGGCCATTTTTCTATGATGTTGTGACAATCAATAGAATGCCTGGCTCAATACCAAATGAAAAGTCGGGTGTAGCGATGAACGAATAGTTGCTATGCACTCGATCGATGATGGCCAATATATTTTTGTTGAATTTGAAGCGCAGTAATCACAATAGCAATGAAAATAATTTTAATAGTAGTGGAAAATATAAATCACATAGTTGATTTATACTGGTTCAGACTTCCCGCCCTACGTCCAGTCCTGAAGCTCCCCTTCGGCTTTTTAACTATCAAAACAACCCTCACTTCACCCGAAGGAACAGGATTACAAACACCACTTGATTTCACGGGCCACAAGCTTACCCACTTGATTTGAACGGGCTACAAGCTTACCCACCTGATTTAAATGGGCAACAGGCTCACCGGAATTTCTAATACAAAGTAGTAGATGATTGACTATAAATTGTGTCTTCGATACATGGAGTAGTCACAATGCAACACAACTTCTACAACCTTAAACAATAATGATGTCGATTGAGTGCGCAGAGGCTAGGAAGGGAAATTGGACCAGATATGAATATTTTGTAGAGTGAAATAACGTTGGTCGGATATTTGCTTTAGAATATATATGAAATTTGGAGCGTTTAGAAAAAATGTTAAAGTATTTTAGAGAAGAGAGATGTGTATGTATGGTTTTGTGATGGTGGAAGGTATATAAAAGGAGTGGAAAGATGCCATTGATAAGTAGCAACCCTTCAGCAATTGACTGTAGAAGAGACGCAATTATTTTAAGTTTTCATTTAGTGCAATAGATGCGTTTGTTGGCAGGTGGCTTCTCATTTGTTAACGGTTATATAAAATTTCCGTTATTCTTGTTTTCAAATGGATGCACAGGCGAGTTGGTTGAGGCGTCCTTTGGTCAAGCGTGAGGTGCATGGTTTGAAACCTGGTTCTGTCACGATTTTCATTGTAAACTTCAGCCTTCTCTATTTTACTATTCCGCCTTTTCACCTTTAAATAAATTTCGCAGCATAATTTCACCAGTGATGTGTGTGGCTCGGTGGTTAAGGCTCCTTCTTTGGTTATTGGAGATACTGGTTTCGAATCCCGGCACCTATGCAAGTTCTGTTTTTCTTTCTTACCCATGGCCTTGTAAAAGCAGCAAAGTAGTCCTCTTTCAATTGCTCCAACGTTCCATTTGGTAAATCATTTGAGTTCATGCATGGTCTCGTTTTCACGTACTACCAGCACCGTATTTTTTGCTTGGAACCTACATTCTGCCTTTTGCTTTTTAAACATACTTTTTGTACGTGCTGGTAACAAAATCTTCTGCATACGCGTTTACATGGATGTTGCATACATTAAGGGGAATGTAATAACCATGTGCCCCAAATCATTTGCAAATTGTAATAATAACTTCTTCTTTTTTCTCTTCTTTGTTCATGTAAATTTTAAATTTCATTTAATTTCTGCTATACCTGAAATAACTCAACAAATATGTGAGTAGCAAACGTCATACAGTTGTCATCGTCAAAACACTAAAATTGTGTTTTCAACACACGAAACATAATGCATTCTCTTAATGGGTGACATTAAAGAATGTGGGGTGTCACACTTGGTATCAGAGCTGAAGGTTACCAGATTGAATAAAGTTTTTGAAAATATTTTTCAAAAAGGTTTTAAAAAGGAAGCATTTTCAAAAAGAAAAGTCTGTTTTGAAAAACATATTCCCCAAGCCATATGTAATATCTTTTGATCCTTTATCTGAATCCCTTTCCTATTCTTTTCAGCATGTCTGGGGAACCTAATATTCCAGAGGGTCTTACAATGCCTGGCTGGTTCCGTAGGTATCTAGAGGCAACGGCACCTGTCGGTGGTCAAGATGACGTTCCTCTCCCAGCTGCACCTGTCGTTCCTCATCCTCCTCCACGTACAGATAATTTCTCTAAGATCTGCAAAGATTTCTGTGCTATGGGAGGAAAGCCATCACGAGGAACTGAGACATTCATAGAGGCAAGGAATTGGCTCAAAGAAACGAAGGATCTGTCTGGAATTTTCAAAGTGGACAATCGTAGGAAGATTCAGTTAGCCGCCTGGCTACCAAAGATGCTTCGTTTTGGTAGGAAGTAACCTAAGCAGGGCGTCCAGTGGAGGCTTGGGATGATTTTAGACAGAGGTTTGAAACGAACTTTCTTTCTCAAGCTGAGAAAAGCATGAAAATGGAAAGGTTCTTGGCGCTCAAGCAAGAAGGCATGACTGTTAAAGAATATGTTAACAAATTCAACCAACTAGCGAGATTTGGATTGAAACTGGTAGATACTCCGCATAAGAAAGCTTTTCGGTTTGTTAAAGTATTGAATAAACCCCTTCATGGGTTAGCAATGTCCCATATTCCAATGGGAGCAACTTTTGAAAGGCTTGTTGATATGACCTTGATGCATGAGGAAGAAAAAAGCGACTGAAGGAAGTTAAGGTTGATGAAACACAAAACAAGAAAGTATGGCCCAATAAAGGACAACAACAATAACAACAACAACAACAACAGAAGAAGGGCGGAAAGAATGACAAGGCTAAGGATAAGAGGAAGTGCCATAATTGCGGATGCGAGGGTCACTTGGTAAAGGACTGCAAAAGAAGGAAGAATACTTGCTTCAATTGTGGAGAAGTCGGACAATTTGCTAAGGAGTACCCAAAGAAACAAGGACAATGTAAAAGGGTAGGATCTTCTTGAGGGCAGGTGCATGCTATCGCAACGAGTGCTCCAGATAAAGGTAGGAAAGTTTCCGTGGAAGGTTTGATTTCTCTTTCCAGTCATCCTATTAGAACTCTTTTTTATTTTGGTGCTTCACATTCATTTATATCTAATTCTGTGGTTGAGTCTTTGCAACTAAATACTAGTATGGTAGTGGATCCCGTAGTTGCCTCAAACCCAATTGGTGGTACGGCTCATTTGTCCATGATTTATCGGGGTTTGAGAATACCTGCGCTAGGCATCAAATTTGAGTGCGACGCATATGTGCTCAGTTTTATGGGCTATGGTTTAATTCTAGGGATGGATTGGCTAGCCATGTACGGTGCCATTCTGGATTATGAGAGGAGGGTCGTTAGACTTTTGACATGCCATGGAAGGATCCTCGAGATTTCTTGTGACCCGCAAGGGTCTGTCATGCTTAGTTTCATAGAGTCTCTTGATGCATCTATCGATGATTTGCGATCTATTCCAGTAGTCCGAGACTATCCTGATGTTTTTGATGAGGTACGGGGATTACCTCCAAGGTGCGAGACCGATTTTTGTATATATTTGGTGGACAATGCAAAGCCAGTTGCATTACCTATGCGCCATATGGCTCTAAGGGAAAGAGGGTGATTAGCATGCAAGTAGGGGAGCTACTTGAGAAAGGGTTTATTAGGCAAAGCATATCTGAATTGGTTGCTCCAGTGGTATTCACAACTAAGGCAGATGGTTCGCTTTGCTTATGTGTAGACTATAGAGAATTGAATAAACTCACTAAAAAGAACAGATACCTACTCCCGAGGACAGATGATCTATTTGACCAGCTCGTTGGTGCATCGGTATTCTCTCAGATAAACTTGGCCACGAGGTTTCATTAGTTAAGGGTGGCCGAGGATAGTATAGATAAGACCGCTTTTAGGACTAAAGATATTTTCTTTAAATGGTTCGTTATGCCTTTTGGGTTGACGAATGCACCCGCCTATTTTGTTGATCTGATTAGTAGGGTGTTTCAGGAGTTTCTAAATAAATTTGTCGTGGTCTTTGTTGATGACATCTTGATTTTCTCGAAGAGTGAGGAAGAGCACGCCTTACATATAAGGGAGGTTTTGAAAACTCTACATGCGCATCAGCTTAAGGCAAAGTTCTCCAAATGCCATTTTTGTAGAAAAGAGTTGAGATTCCTAGGGCATGTGGTTTCTAAATAAGGGATAGCATTAGATCCCGCAAAGGTGGTTACAGTTCAGGATTGGAAGATCCCAAAGAATGCAACTGAGGCGAGAAGTTTTCTGAAGTTAGCAGGCTATTATAGGAGGTTCATTAAGGACTTTGCAAAGATATTAGCCCCACTCACCAGGATGACAAAGAAGAATTTGACATTTTCGTAGGATATAGATTGTGATGTTTCTTTCCAGCGATTGAAGAGGGCTCTAACAACATCCCCATTCTTGACCTTGCCCGATGGGAAAAAGTATTTACAGTATACACTGAAGCATGTGGTACAAGGCTTGGTGCGGTTCTGATGCAAGAGGGAAGGGTAGTATGTTATGGAGAAAGACAGAGTTCATGAAAAGAACTACCCTACCCACGACTTAGAGCTAGCTGCTATAGTATTCGCGCTTAAGACGTGGCGTCATTATTTTCTTGGAGAGAAGTTCGAGTTGTACACAGATCATAAATCTCTCAAGTACTTGTTCTCGCAAAAGGATCTTAATTTGAGGCAGCAAAGGTGGATGGAGTTCCTAGCATATTCTGAATTTGAGATTTCTTATATCCCTGGCAAGGGTAATGTGGTAGCAGACGCACTGAGTTGGCAGAGGATGACCTTAAGTCCTCTGGTTATGGAAAGGAAAAGCTTGGAGTTTATATCGACTTTTGGCTTTAGACCCTCCACCGAGTTTTTAACTGGCTTATTTGCATAACTGGATGTGTGGCCTACTCTTATGGATCAAATAGGAGCTTTGTAGCGAGCGGATCCACATATTTCAGACATTTTGGATAGGCTCAGTAAAAGGGAGACATCTAGTCACCTCAGTATATACTCCACAGACGTCATAGGGTGGTTATGACAAGATGGAAGGCTTTGTGTTCCCCGAATTGGGAGCTAGTTAAAGACAGTCCTAGAAGAAGCCCATCATTCTAAGATAACTATTCGTCCAGGTGGCGATAAGATGTATAGGGATATGAAGTGGGTTTTCTTTTAGGCTGGGATAAAGAAAGATGTGGCGGAGTTTGTTTCTCAATGTTTTATTTGCCATTAAGTTAAAGATGAGCAAAAGAAGCCTGGTGGTTTACTTCATTTTTAGATGTTCCACAGTGGAAGTGGGAGAGCGTCTCTATGGATTTCGTAGATGGTTTGCCAAGATCGAAGAAAGGCAACACTAGTATTTTGCTTGTAGTAGACAAACTTACAAAGAGCATTCATTTCATTCCGGCTAAGAGCAAGAGGACGACATCATGGTTGGCAGCAGTTTATGTTCATGAGATAGTCCGTCTTCAGGGAATACCTTCCAACATCGTAAGTGATCGTGACCCCATCTTCACCAGTGAATTTTGGAGGATCTTGCAGGAAGCATTAGGTACACAGTTGTGTTTGAGCACTTCTTATCACCCTAAGACAGATGGACAGACGAAAAGGGTGAATAAAGTTCATAAGGATCTTTTAAGGTTGTGTATCGTGGACTTCAGAGGGACTTGGGAAGAGCATCTTCCTTTAGTAGAGTTCGCCTACAACAACAGTTATCAAGTTAGCATTGGCATGGCACCCTTAGAAGCATTGTACGGACAACCTTATAGATCACCCACTTGTCGGTGGGAATATACTGAAAGACTACTACTTGGACCGAACATGGTAAGAGAAACATCTGAGAAGATTGATCTTATTAGACGGCAAATGAAGACATCTCAGGATAGGCAGAAGTCCTACGCAGATAAGAGAAGGACTGATATTGAGTTTGAGGTGGGTGATATGGTATTCATCAAGGTATCACCTTTAAGGAATGTGGTTCGCTTTGGATCTGTAGGGAAATTGGCACCAAGGTTTGTAGGGCCATTTCCCATAACATAGAGGATTGGCCAAATGGTCCATAGAGTAAAGCTACCCAAGATATTATTTGGCGTTCATGATGTTTTCCACTTTTCTCATTTGTGTAAGTGTTTGCATGATACCGCAGAAGTAGTTGAGCCGAGTATATTGGAGGAAGTAGAGGTGGAACATGAGGCGACATTCAGACGAGTTCCTACTCGTATTCTTGGATCAAAATTGAAGAAGCTACGCAATAGAGAAGTCAAATTGATGAAAGTTCAGTGGGGAGATAACCTAGAGGATGCAACTTAGGAGACCGAAGACAAGATTCGTGCTTCGTACCCTTTTTTTCAAGGGTGTGTTCTTAACTTCCTTTCCAAAGCTTTTATTTATGCTTTTTTCTATCATTTAAAGTATACCCTATCGATCGAATCTTCGACCGTTAGGTAGGAATCCCATGGATATAAACATGTGTTTAAGACATGTTTGTTTGATGGATGCAAGTGGATGCAAGTGGTTGCTCGTGGATGCATACACACACACACATTAGGCACTAGATCGGCTCAATCACTCTCATACTGCATATGGATGTGTGTGCATTTTTCTTCTTTTAATGGATGGAATTGAATGTATCATCATATGGATGCTGCATTTGGACGGATGATTGTGCACACATATAGAACTTACATGTTATAATAGGGTTGTTGCATACATGTTGGATTCATGGCACTAACATACATTGCATTAAGGAGGTCGACTGAATCAGTAGATCGCCTGATCTTCGCATCAGTATAAAGACATATACACACACCTTTGCATATGTTCATATAAATATTAGAAGTATCTCAGGACAATGGATGCTCGTGATTGGTGGATGAATAGATGGATGACAGATGGTAGGATATACATTCTTCTAACCTTGGAGATTTCGGGGACAAAATCCTTTGAGTAGGGGAGAATGTAACACCCCGTAATTTTAACAACTCAAAAAATGATAAATTAAATAATAATTAATTTAATATTCGGAAATAAGTGAAACAGACTGCACCATTGTGTTCGTCTCGGAATTCTGGTCAAAATAGACACCTGGTTTGTGTAAAACGGACACCGTATAAAGAAGTTATTAAGGTTTGAAGTTTGTATACGCGCAAGAAGAATATATATATATATATGTATATATAATTAAATCCAGAATTCAAAAATCATATCGAAATTCAAAAATTGGGGAGGCGGAAAAAATCCCGCTTCGGGGTGTCGACCCCTTAAGGGGGTGTCGACCCCTCAAAAGGAGTGTCGACCCCCCTACGGCAGATTTGGCAGATTAGGGTTTAGGGGCCAACTATAAATATGACCTCATTTCTCATGTTTTTGCACACCAAAAACAATGGAGAACTAGATGCTGCCTCTACCCAGATTAAATCAAGTCTTTTCTTCTTCTACAATCACGTTATTCAAGCTTAAAGATCTGTGATTCAACGCCAGCAATCCCTTCTCTATTTTTCTAGATCCAAACATTGTGAGTTTAAGTTACTTTTAGATCTAAATAATTAAAAGGTTAATCTTGACCTGACTATAACTTGGATCTCTGCCTATGACTACTTGAATCATATCAGATCTCTTATAACTTGTGTATCTATGATATTCTGACATGACTATGACTTAGATCTTAACCTTTGTCATGTCATACCTGCCATTGTTTGTAAATCCAGTCCATTGTTTAGATCATATTACCATTATGTTTGTGGCTAAATCAGATCTGTTATGGTTGGTTATCTAATTTATTAGATTAAATCATGCCTGTTATGACATCCCTATTATGTTAGGATCAGTTCTATTGTCACATGTTCATCAGATCTGTTTCTATATGCCTACCTTGTCATTATGCCACTATATGTTTATGCCTTTATATGTCAACCTTGTTAGCATGATCATTTCAGTCATCTTCCCTTCATCCTTTCCCTTTTATTTCTATAGCTAGGCTACTTTCCAGCCTAGGCATGCCGCTAAATTAAGCGAACGCATTAGATTGGGAACGAGGGGGAAATGGTATAATTTGGGGCATAACTTGTAATTGGAAATTTGGGCACAACTTGAATGAAAATATGATTATGAATTTGGGGCATATGGTTCATTATGAACATGACTTGGGAAAGTGGCATGAAAACCTATAACGACATAGGAATAATTGGTTAATAATTGGAATGCCTAGGATTACTGTAATTAGAAACTGTAACCGCGCTTAGACACGAGGTTAGATTACACTTGTGGTGGAAGTATACCTGGAACCGCCCAGCATATCCAACGACTGCAAGTGGTGAATCTAATGTGAGGGGTCTAAGTGCATAAACACGAGACGTGCTGAGACATAAGGTCAAGTCCGACTTGTGGAAGAAGTCTACCCAGAACCGACTAGCATATCCAACATACATAAGTGGTAGGCTTAATGTGGGAGGTCTAGTACATTATAACCATAAATGAATATGGCTATGAAGTTGAATACTTAACCTAGTTGAATCCATAGGGAATGTATGAATATAATAAATTGAATAGGGTTTAAGTAAACTTGTTTGAAACAGTGGGTAGGTTAAGTAAATCTTGGGTTGGTGGGTAATATTTATATATAGGCCCACAAACTTAACCTATTGGGATTATGTAATTTTACGACACCGGTAGGTAGGCATAATCAATGGAAAACCTAGTAGTGGGGATGCAAGACAAAGGGGAGAGCTTGCATCATCTTGTCTGTGGGGCACATTTTAGTCTGTAACTCATATATAGGTATCAAACGAGTACTCTGAACTTGGTTGGAGTCGGGGCACGCTTACTAGGTTGATTGTAAGAGATCCAAAAGTGGGGGATGGTGTGGGCAGCGCGTACCGACCGTGTCATGTGCGTGCATGATCTGGACAGAGGAAAATAAGACGTTGTGACACCAGTAGATATGGTTGTGCACATCCGTAAAACGAAGGGTTGCCACTTTGGGGAGTGATACACCTTACTGTGGGGCCAGCACAGGGTATCTACGGAGTAGAGAGTCGATTGGTTAAGGTAGTAGTTATGGCACATTTAAACTCTGGTATGTTTAGGAACCCGTTATTATCCTTAGGGGGTAACTCTTGAACGTTGGGTTGCGTGTTGATTATATGGGGTGAAAACCTCTCACTGGAAGTACACCTAAGTCTAACATCTTATATATGTTGGGGATTATCTCATTCTGGTTATACTAGTATTGGTGTGGATAAATCGTTAGGGAAGCGCAATATATTCTATCATGTTTATCCTGTTTACCTTGTCATACCTGCCTTTTATGATATTATCTCTCTTATCCATTTTATATGCCTGTCATGATACTTTTACTTATTTTTATGCTAAAAGTAACTAGACGCGCCAGACTTTATGTCTGACCCTTTTTGTTTCCTCTTCTTTCTCTTTCGTCCCCCCTTAGGTTCTCAGGGTGGGAATACTCAAGCTTGATCAGGACTTTGCTTTCATCTTGCTTGGAGTTGCTTAGATGTATGTATCGAGCTTTTATCTCTCTACTATGGCTATGTTATGGGGATTATGCTTCTTTTACTCGTGTACTCTGATGTTTTAAGTACAAGACAGAAATTTCAATAATGTACTGGGTTTTTATGTTGTTTCAGGCTTATGATGTTTTGAGCCACGATGTTATGTTTTCTGTTCAATTAGAAGTTTTAAATTCCGCTGCTATTTTATATCTGTCTTGTAATGTTTATGTTTCTATTTGCCTATAACGCTTCACGAAACTTAATGCATTCTCTTAGTTGGTGACATTAACGGACGTGGGTCACAAAAAACAAATATAGAAAACATGCCCTTTTTAGTAATATAAACAAAAAAATTACAATAATTATGCAAACATGGGTTTGCTTAGCTGATGTAACTGAAATAGATTTCACACTCAGTATAGGATGACAAATAAAGTTCACAGTCGGTATATGGAAAAAATCAATGAACCCAGAGTTAAACAGATCAGGTTTACACAAATCTAACACAGATTTATTCTAAATATTCGTTAATCACCAACTATATAATCATAGATTACTTGTACAAAGGTAAAGCAGTGAACTGCAAACCTAAATAAGCATACACAAAACTCTGGCCGACTCTAAATCTAGAATAATTATAGACGAGAAAAAAAGGAAAAAATTGAATCGGATTGATTTAGAAACAAAAACGCACCTTTTAATTGAGGGAGTCTTACTCCAGACAGTAGGAAAGATGATAGTTATTGACAATATATTCAATTTCAGAGTTTTCATAAATAGATAGGGAAACTTAGTGGAGAAAAAACGATTGAAAATTATTCGCAATACTATTAGGATGTGATTTCATCAAAGTCCGACCTTCAAGCAATAAGATACTCTTTCTTCTCAGTATTCAGCGTATCTACCTGATATTTAGAAAAATATGCCAATTTCTCAATACAATATAGAACAAGCCTCTATGAAATTACTATTTTGTAACATTGGATACTTGTATTTGATGATTAAAAGGACAAAAATTAAATTTTCAAAAGTCATAATTTGGAAATTTGAATTTAGTAGTATTAGAAAAATAAGATTTAACATAGGAAAACACAAAAATTAGAAATAAATAAATTCAAAATTTTAATTTTCATATTGAATTTACAATTTTAAATTTTGACAACTAGCATGTGAACATTTGAATATACATATTTAGAAAATTAAAAATCCAAGCACTGTAATTTGGAAGCTTAAAGGTGTTAGAATTTTGAAATTTCAAGCTTCAGATTAAAAGATAACATTGATGCTCTCTTATGCCACATTTTCCCTTCACGGTCAATTTTTGAAATCTTCAAAATAAGTTATGAAGTTTGAATGTCTGATCCATAAACCAAATTTTTATTAAGAAAATTTAAAGGGTGAATGTTGGAATTGCAAAACTGATTGAAAAAAGTATGAATAATAAATTTTGGTATTTAAAAGTTATACTTTAAACATTGAATTGAAAGTTTTGACGTTGAAACATAAAATCTAAAAAAACTGTTACATTTATATCGTCTTATTTATAAAAAGCAAAAATTTGAAGTTTGAAACATAAATTATATTCGCAAATCCAAACTTTGAGTTTGCATTTTACTAGTGTGTTGCCCATACATGATAATATTATTAAAAATAACATTTATCACTTTAATGTTTAAAATTGAACTTTATTATGTGACATATAGTAAATTTTAGTGAAATATTTAAACTAAAGATTAACATTGTTACTTTAGTGTTTCCGAGAATCAAAATAATGTATTATTTTTGTTAATATGAATATACTTTGTATATTGAAACTGAAGTATGTTAGTGATTTATTAGATGATTTAACAAATATTATTTAATGAACTTCGTTTAATTATGTTAAATTTGAAATTATAAAATTAATTTAAATATATGGACTTATAGAAGGAAGAATTGAAAAAAAATGATGAAAGATGTATGAATTTATAATAGAGTTATTGATGCTACAAAAAAGTTTTATGATATAATGTATGATAAATTATTTATATAAATGAATCATAATGGATTTACAAGTTAACTTTTCTCTTATTATTTGTATTCATAATTTATGTTTTTGATTTATAAGTCTTTGTTGTTAAATGGAAAATTGTCCTTTTTCCTAATAAAAGAGTGTGTGTGTGTGTGTGTGTACATATAAGACGAAGGATCACTGAAGAGCAAATAACAGGCCATTCATCCTTGGAAGGTAATGGTTTAACCCTATCAGCACTTTATCCTGTAGGAGCCATCACATTGAGTTAAATTTGTTTGGGGGATAGTTGTTCAGGGTAAGGCTGTGCATGCGTGTGTGTGTGTAGAAAGAGAGAGAGAGAGAGAGAGAGAGAGAGAGAGGTCTGCAGCAGTTGCCCAGCAGTTAAGGACTTTGCGCCATGGTAATAGTGGCGCGGGTTCGATACCCGGAATGGCACGTTAAGAGCTTACCATGTGCATACGCTAAGTTAAACCACTTATATGGTGCTCGCGGACCAGGCTTTTGGTGCACTAGGGAGGGTTTTACGACTTCGTTCGGTTTCCCTTCTGAACAAATTCAAAAACAAAGAGAGAGGGAGAGTTCTGGTACACCCTATTTTGTAGCACCCTTTTAACGTCCCTACTGTATCTTGAGCTACACTGACTCAAATTCAGACAAAATTTTCTTGATGTTCAATACACATATATATTATCATCTATCTGAAATTTAGGCTTGTTTCGACGTTCATAATGTAACATATTTGTCGTTTAACAGTTCAAATAAATGTCTAAATGGTTAATAATTGGGTTAAGATTTTTAAAATGCTACGAATGTCGAAATGAGCCCAAATTTCGGATAGATGATAATATATATGTATGGATCGAATATCTATAAAATTTTGTTGAATTTGTGTTAGTGTAACTTAGGATATGGTGGGGGTGCTGCAAAACAGGGGATGCCCCGGAACGCTCCTTATATATATACATATATATATATATATATATATATATATATTAAATTTGATGCATATTTTCAAGACTTGATAGAAAATGGACTTAGTATCCACTATGATTATTTAGTTAATTTGAATTTAAAATTTCATTAGTAGAATAAACCTATGGATTTAAATATAAAATATCCTAAAAGAATCGAGACGGTTAAGTAAATAACTGCAGTCATGTTATAATAGATGCATTTTATGTTATTTTTCTTTCAGTGTATGATAATTTTATTGAGATAAATGATTTTTTTTGTGTTTTTGGTAGTAACAATAGGTTTTTATAGTGGTCTGTAACACTTTTTATTATATCAAATAACAAATACTTATTATCGGAGTCGACATATTGTCTAGCTACTACAATCATTTTTTAAGGTAAACCGTTTGCCACAAATGGTTTTTATATTGGACCATTCACTACTACTTTCCTAGCTTATAGCATATAAGCTAATCTAAGTGACTAGACTACTCAAGATGGTTTTTAGAGTGGACCGTCCACTACAACTATCCTAATTTACAGCAATGGAGATAGACCCCATATCTAGACCACAAAATGACCTCAAACTCCACGCAAGGAGTAATTTAATATATATATATATATATATATATATATCATAACAATACGCTAACACATACTACAAACAAAGAGCTAAAAGAACATCACAACAAGTAGTATTCAAAGCACCCTGAATGCAGTTTGCAATTTCACCAAAGTACGTCAACAATACAATTGCAAGTTGTCGCTCACTGTAGAGCACTTTGCACATTGTAGCTTTTCGCAATTTGTCCAATGAAGCTTTTCACGATTTGAGATGGCACGGGACATAGAGAACCATCCCAAAATTTCCATGCAACTATGACATGAATAGTTTGACATGTTGACAATTGTGTGTAGCTAGCAAAGCAGAATATAAAACTAGCTCAGTACTTCTACTACTTCGAGGAAAAAACAACTTAGTAATGAACTTGAATGACATACCCTAAACAATGAAAAACGTTAGAAGCCATAGCTGTGAAACCATGGCCTTCACAGTGGCACAAAGAACCAACAGATTGCACATGCCAAGTAGTTGACGTGCATGAAAAAACCTCTCACAAAATCCAGTGAGCTAAGATTCACCTGGTAGCTGAAATGACAGTGGGAGGAAATATAATGGTAAGTGTTGACCTGGTTTTTGGCAAAGAAGACACACAGCTGATTCATGGTTTTCTAAGTACTTAGGACTCGAATACATTATTTCGGATAAGCGCATAGTGATTTGATCGAAGTCGCGAAGTTTTCAAACTCTTAGATTGGACCAACTCAAAAACATGTGAGTAGGTCGGTTAGAGCAAGAAAAAATGTGTGATCAACATGTATCGTTCACCTTGGAAAATTCTGGATCGGATCAGCCATGTACTTGTGCAAAATGCATGTCGATCACCTCAAAATGCCTGAGTACATTAGGCAGATCACTCCATAATTTTGGATTCGGCATTAGGATCTTGCATAGCAACACAAGGTATCAATATGGACGGATCAAGAAAAAGCGTGTGAGCACCTCGGCCGGGTCACCAAGGAAATCAGCGCACATTCAACATCAATATTTCATATCCCCACCAGGGATATGAAATTTTGTATCCTCCTAGGGATACAAAATTGCGCATCCCTACAAGGGATATGAATTTTCATATGTCCTCATGGGATATGAAACCCCCTTCGGCACTAGATGCTTACCGCGACAAGATTTTCCATGTGATGCTCACTTGTTTTTGCTTGCGCGGCTTGTGATTTTCGGTACTAGCATTTGGCACAAGTAGGGATACAAACTCCCTTCATTTGGATTTGGCTAGGTGGAAACGCCTAAGCGGCGTGAGTGGATCGGCATATTTTACTTGACCGACACCAGACTTTCAGGATTTGGGCTTGGCATTTTTGGAATGCCAATTTCGTATCCCACCTGGGATATGAAATTTTGTATCCCACAAGTAATATAGACTTCAAATTTTTGTATCCCTCTGTGGGATATGAAATTTAAGGTTTTTCCATGGCAACTTCTACACCGTGCGCATGATCCCTTTTTTTTATTGATCAACATGTGTTGATCAATGATTTTAATCAACGAAACCGGGATACAAAACATGTGAAGATTATTGGATTTTAGCTAACCCCCGAGGATACACAATTTTGGGCTAATACCCAACAACTCCACCTATAAATACCTCCTCTCTTGGCACGAATAGGGTTTGCTCTTTGGACATTTGGCTGCTATTTGGCATAAGGGAAAGCTCTATTTGGAGACCATTAATGGCTTCCATGGTGGTTTTTATGGCTTTGGCTTATCTCTTAGACTTATAATCTTCAGATGAAGATTACTCCCAACACTTGGACATTGGAATTGACTTTGGACCTGCAATTTGGACATTGGAGCATACCTGAAGCTTTTTGGACATAGAAGGATTTCAATGGAAAATTTTCCATTGTATGAAGTTGACAAAGACTTTATCGCTTTCCACTTAAAACTTTGTAAACTCACAGTGTAGAAAAGTGGATAAATCTTATAATTTTAACAATGATGATGAATAGTTATATTAAAGTGGATGTAGGCGTTAGTGCCGAACCACTATAAACTCAGTGTTATTTACTTTTCCATATCTTTGTGTTTGGATTACTTGGCTAATTTGGATAATTCGCTTAGAATTAACTCATCGAGCGATGGCGTGTGCTAGTGACCTATTCCCCATGTCAACAGTATGCATACCAACAACTCATCATGACCAACCCCAAAGTCTAGATCCAGCAGTAAAAAGACATAAAATTGAAACTGCTAGCTCACAAAACAATAACTACAACAAAGCACGTACAAAATCACTCCACCACACAAACTAAACCCAAATCGAATGATTCAACCAAAACTCCAATACCCCCAACATAGCCAGACACCAAATGACACAAAACACCACAAATCACCAAAATTTGTATCCAACAACCCGAGAGGCAAGCCGAATCTATGCTTTCATGTGCTAATGCACAAGAATGGAGCATGATCCTGCCACTACTTATATCAACGTAAATGGTACCATATACAATGTATTTGACTTGAGGATCGTAACACACATGATTGGCCCGAAGGTCCAGTACAACACGAATGACCCGAAGGTCACAATACAACATGATTCACGTAGGAGTAACCCGAAGGTCTAGTACTGTCGAACATAAGGGAATGTGTCACAAACTCATAGGTAGTAGCCCAAATAGTAGTAACCATGCATCCTATACCATTCTCACTACTGGTTTACTAACACATCATCAATTCCACAGTAGAAAACACCAAATAATACAAGATACAATAGCTTTAATTATACTAGTCTGGAAACAACCAAGCTCATATATCTTTGTGTCCCATACCATGTGATTTACGATACTGTTTGATCACAATCACACCTTCTCGAAGGGTGCAAAAATGTGTTATATATATATATATATATATATGTGTGTGTGTGTGTGTGTGTGTGTGTGTGGGTGTGTGTATTGAAACATTCAACATGAATGAAGTTGTGATGAAGCAAAAGTTTTATCCTGTCCATAAGTTCGACCCTGTAGTATCTCTTCTATTATATGCCAATGATTTGATGGTATTTAGTAAATGTCTACTGATTTCTGTAGTGTCTTTAAAAGATGTGTTTGATAAACTCAGAAAATTCAGCGGTCTTATAGTGAGTGCTTATAAAACTAAATTATATTTCAGTTCACATGGTCGGTACACTACTAAAGTTACTTCCATTTCAGGGGGTTTGGAATGGTCAATTGCTCGTAAAAAACTTAGGTGTTCCTTTATTATTTAATTATATTCACATTAATGATTGTCAAGCATTATTATTAGAGTTCAATCTAAAGTTCAAGGGTAGGATGTTAAGTTTATGAGTTTTTCTATTAAATCCGAATTAATTCAAGTTGTTATAACCCCAACTGTTTTATGCTCGATTTTTGTTTATCAACTACCTAAGGATGTAACAAGTAAATTACATATTTTGTGTACTGGTTTTTTTATGGTAATGCATCACATAAGATAAGATGGGATACGCTATGTATGCCGAAATATGAAGGTGGTATTGGACTTAAATCATTTTCCAACTTGAAAAGGGTAGTAGGTATTAAGATGATATAGAAGTTTTTATGATGTTCTTCATTGTGGAGTCAATGGATGAATAAAAAATATTGTTGTAGTAAGCTTTTTTGGAATATAAGAATTGATAATAATTCTTCTAGCACTTGGAAAACGATTTTGAGACTCAGAACTACTGGTAAACAACTATTTAATAAGGTGATAGCTTCGGGTTCTAATACATTACTTTGGTTTGAACCATGGATAAATAGTTGTGCCTGGTTAGTTTAATTGGTCTATCTAGATTTTGTTTGTTAGGTAGACAAAAATGAGTATGTGTCTTTTACTATTCATGATGGATAGATTAATGTTGGTTACATGCTGCGACTAAAGAGGTGCAGCAGATTGTTAATGTTGTTACATTGAAAAATAATGTTCACAATGATTTTTATGAGTGGGGTGATGGGGATATATTCTCGTTCCATAAAGCATAAGGAAGAGGAATGTAATGTCCTGGATTTTTAGCGAATTAATAATTAATTAATTTTAATACAATGACTTGGTAATTTAAATGGTTTGAATTCAAACATTTTGAATATTTTATTAATAAAAACAGTGGAATAATAAAATTTAATTTCGAAATAGTCGGAATTAGTTGAATTGGCAATATGATGTGAACTGGATAATGTAAGAGATTTAATTCAGTCTAGAATTGAATTATTATAACGACTGAATTTATTTATAACGATGATTGAACATATTGATTATAATATAATTTAAAACGAGCTCATAACATTGCTGTAGTTCGTAATTTAACGTTTTGAACTTCAAATGAAAATACAAGATTCGTTATAAATTGGATTTCCTTGAAACAAGAAACGTTGGAATCTATTGAATTATATTTTTCTAATGGAAATGAAAAATCGAGATTTCGCTTTGTAAATTGTAAGTTATGTCCAAATAAAACTTACAAAAAATCATTGTGAAATCGTTTATAAACCATAACAATTTATTAAATGTAATAAATCATTGATTTCGAATTTGGATAAGATTTTTAAGACATATTTCTAATTTAATTAATAGAATTTTACTGTAATTTTTAATGTTGAAAATAATCAACTTTTTATTTGAAGTATTTTGTACCCTAAATCAATGTTTTTGAAATTTCACAATATAAGCTAACTTGTCTATTTTATTATAATTTTCGGATCGTGAAACATTGCTCGTCTCAACGGTTCCGTAAGTGAGTAGGGTGCTATGTAATAGGGTGCACTAAACTTTTAAAATATATAACATATATATATATTAGCATTTCTTCTAGGATAAAGCTTCATACGTCTCTTCTTTCCACAATGCAGACTTAGGGGCGTCCGGCTAGGCCCAACGGACGTGTCCGTTGGACAACAGACCATTTTTGAGTTTTTGGATATAAATATATATTATTTATTTAAATATTTCAAAAATTAATAACTTGTGCAAATGAGATCCGTTTGAGACATGGCTTTTTTCATTGCGATCGTATCCAAATGCTCTGCATAATGGAGTTGGTTTGAACTGAATTGGAGCGATTTATAATTTTTTAATTTATTTATTTGTGTAAATTATTGATACATATTATTTATTAAACACAAATAATAAACTAATTAACCATTAATTAATTAAATTACAAAATAAAAGTAAAATGGTCCGCTCAGATAGTCTGCTTAACGCACCAAACGCATTCTCCGTAAACTACAATTCTCCACTCAAATTGCACCAAACACACCCTTACTTTTTATTTTTCATTTTTTTCCTCATGCCTAACCAGTCACCTAGGCATAAAAAAGGAGTAGCCGCCCTATTGTGTACGTATGGAATGACGTTGTTTTTTTCCCTTCCCTTCAACTATTTATACTTGTGTCTTTACTCATTTTTCGCCATTTCCAGACATGAAACCCAAAACAATGTGGCCATTAAAAATAAAAAACAAAAAAGATAAAAGTCCTAAATTTGTAAATCAGATTTCTTTGAGTTTCGGGTGATGAGAGCTTCTTGCTGGTTGCGTTTGAAGGCTTGCAATGAAGTTTGAGAAGCTCGGGTTCTCGGTAGCATATGCTAGGGATGAAGTTCATCCGCGAAGCGGGAGGAAGAAAAATGTACTTTTAGCATGTATAACCTCCAGCATGTACTCTAAAAACTATCTCATCGGTTCTCTCTTGGAAATCGCAAGGAAAACCTCAGTAGACATTATCATCATAAATAAAGCTCTACGGCTTCAGACTTCAGCCGGGTGCTCTCGTAGTTGTGCGGTTGTCGCCGTCCATGGTCAGGAAGGCTGAGGCATGAAGGACGTGAGTGTGCATCGGGAGTTTTTACATTTACATGGAACTTGCGAGTTTGGGTATCTTAGCGTGAAGAGTAGAAGTGTGGAGTAGTCGTGTCGCATGGGGATCGAACAGACTTGGACATGTTGGTGAAACAGGGATGCTTGCGTTTGGAGATAAGAACTTTTCTGTTGACGTTTTAATTCATCTTTTTGAGCTCAAGGGAGTTATCATTGAAACAGTTTTGTCGTTAGGGAGCAGTAACAAGTCAAAGTTGAATCTGAACTCAGACATCTGAATTTGAATGTTTTTCTTATGTACGATCAATAAAACATTATATGCATTGCAGTGAATTTTATGGCAGAAGAAGAATACAGAGTGTATGTGCATGGGACGTTTAAATAAAAAAGCAGAGAGGCATTGTTGACAGCAAAAAATGTCGTAAACACCAAAGATTTCTATTACTAGGAATAGTTAATTCGGTCGTAAGACTAAGTAGAAGAAAGCCGTAAATGACACAAGAATTTATAGTGGTTCGGCCGCGGGTTAGGCCTACGTCCACTTTGGAAGGATGTTGAACCTTTATTAATCACTCAAGAATTACAAGGTAGAGCCATGCTCATTACATTCACTTTTATAATTGCCATGTGCTAGGTATTTAGGAAAAACAATATTTAATTCTCCTTCTTCCTCAAATAGGAGATGCCATTAATGAGGCTGATGAAGCTCTAGGAGGGTCTCAAGTGAAGAAAATCCAACCCTTTGAAGCGTGAGGCCATGGGCTATTTATAGGAGTGGAGGTAGGTAGGATTAGGTAGGAGTGGGTAGAAATAGGGGACCACTAGCAGAATTTCGAACCCACCACCTACGTGCCTCTGAATTTCAAACATGGGCTCGGGTTCGAAATTTCGCACCTGCTGGGTTCGAAATTTCGAACCCAGGCAAGGGTGCGAAATTTCGCACCCGCTGGGTTCGGAATTTCGAACCCAGCCATGGGTACGAGATTTCGCACCCGTTGGGCTCGAAATTTCGCACTCGCTGGGTACGAAATTTCGAACCCAAGTATGTGTTCGAATTTTCGAACCCAGGCGTGGGTGCGAAATTTCGCACCCGGCTGGGTGCGAATTTCGCGTCATGCCTGGTGTGTAGTTTTTCAGAGGGGCGCGAGGATCCCGGGACCGGGTGATTGAGGCTCGTAACTCCTGCGGGGTCCGAGTCCTTGGTTCGCAGATGTCTTTTGGATGCCGTGAGGTTACAAGCGGTGTAGTCCCTTCTTGGTCATGTCTCCTTCACTCCCGAGTGTCCCTTTCCAGCCTCAACTTCACGAGGTATGTTGAGTTAAGCTTGTCTGATGCTCTTCTAGGAACTAGACAAAAAGCCGGTTAACATTTGCCCCCCAAAATACGTCTTGTCTTTGACATGATGTGCTTTGTGTAGGTTGAGGTAGTGGCGAAGCTATTAATTTTTCCTGTAATTCAAAAGGCAAATAAGCATCAGTTATTGGACTCATTCCCCTTGGTTGTACGGATGAGCCGTTGTTGAAGGATGTGTTATACTCAAATCGTTAAGTATCCATAGCGCGTCGCCTTCGAGGATGCACGGGAGTCGGTAGGCACATGCATGGAGTACGTACACGAGAGAGTGTGGTGTGGAGCTTCAAACCCGGAGGTGTGATCATTTTTCATCATTCCTTTTTTTTTTTTTGGGTGCTGGGTCGGAAATTTTCGAACCCAGAGGTTCAAAATTCCGACCCTGGTGGGATCGAAATTTCGAGTCCAAGGGTTCAGAATGTTAAACCCCTGGGGGTTCGAAGTTTCGAACGCATGGGGTTCGAATTTTCAAATCCCTTCAGGTTCGAAATTTCAAACCCGAGAGGTTTGAAATTTTGAACCCGAATTGGAATGTGAAGGTACACATTTTCCTTTTATAAATAGCCCCTCTTCACTTTTTTCCTTCCGATCTCTCTTTCTATGGCCGCCATTGTTGAAAGCTTCGAACCAGATAATTTCGATCCCGATAATTTCGAATCGAGCTAGGTGAGGCCTTGAATCGAGGAGTCGAGAAGGGGAGGAGGTCGAAGGGCCACGGCGGAGACCTCGAAACCTTGTAGGTTCGAAATTTCGAACCCAACCAGGTTCCAAGCCTCGAACCCCATGGGTTAGAACTTTCAAACCTCACTGGGTTAGAATTTTCGAGCCCACCGGGTTCGAAGTCTCGAACCCTGATGTGTTCGAATTTCTGATCCTGCTGTTTGGGTTTGAAATTTCAAACCCAGAGAGGTTCGAATCTTCGAAATCAGGTAGGCTCAAAATTTCGAACCCTTCTGGGTTCGAAATTTCGAACTTGGAGCTCGAAATTTCGAGCCCAACATGGTTCGGGACTTGGGTTTTGACGTGTCGGGCTTCCAATTTGTCATACCATTGGACTTTGACTTCCGAACATTCGTCTCTGGATTTGCACGCTTAGCGTCGATGCATATATTGTTAACCATGCATGTAGGGTTTAGGATTGTTCACGTAGGGTAGAGCATACAACCGGACTGGGACTTGGACTTGGAATGTTTCGAATTGTTATGAACTTTCTTTATGTAGCTTATTTCTGCATAGCATTACACGCACATATTAATTGTCACCAACACGAGGGGTACAGGTCACTATACTGTCCGTTCTAACACTGTTGCGTTAAAGTATAGCTAAAGATGCAGACAAGATCAAAAACTGGAAAGACCATGGAAGCCGAGGCTTCTCAGCCCTCATCGTACACATCTGACTCTACCCCTAGTGGGGGCCCGTCCGGCAGCGAGCTTGAGACTACCGAAGGATCGGCTCCTTCTCATATGACCAGCTCGCCTGAAGCATCTGAACATAGGAAACACTTTGAGCGACAACATTCCCCGGTCGTGACTGAGGAGGTCGAGAATGTGGATATTGTGGGTGGGAATGCACCCGTGCCTCCGGTGGCTCCGGATATGCTTCCTGATGCGGTGATCTTAGAGAACCCCATTGATTCCGTTCCATCATGCATGGATGCCACCGCAGTCAGGAAAATGGCGGTGTGATTCAATATACCGGTGGGTGATGCCCATGCCCCTGGGAGAGATGACAGGGCCCATGTGCCGCCCGAGGGTCTTACTGCTTGGAGCTGACAGGCTTGCTTTACTGGGTGTGTTCCCCCGGCGAACGACGTTATTCGGGACATGCTGTTCTATTTTCGCCTTGCGCCATCACAACTACATCCCAACGCTTATGCCTCTATCCTCGACACTTATGTTCTCTTTCATGAGTTTTTGCATCGGGAACCCACCGGAGACGACATTCGATATTTCTTCCACCTAAGGAAAACGAGCGCTGCCTCCCCCTCCCAATGGTTTCTGGAAGCGACAACTGCCACCAAATTCTTCATCGGGACATGGCTAGGTTGTCAATGTCCAAGCATGAGTGGTTTTTCGTCACCTGCCCTCCCGGATTTGCCAGAAGGTGAATTGAAGGAAGTAAGTATTTCTCTAACCCTACTCCATGTCGTAACTTCTTGGATTTCTTCCTTTATTGATGGCTTCAATTGGGTTATGGCAGGGAATCCGAAGGCGCCTACCAGGAATGAGTATCGTCGACGTCTTGATGCTTTGCGGGAAATACCAACGAATTTCCATGATACCAGTACCGTGACAAGTCAGGATCGCCTCCGCCGCGCTGGGTTGCTGTCGAACAACCGGGCTATGATCAGGCCTGCGGTTGCTACTAGTGTGCGAAAGGAGGGAGTTGCGGTAGGCTCTATTTCTATTGGGAGGAAGAGGAAAATACCTCCAGTGGGAGGAGAATTGCAAAGGACTGCTCCGCCTCAAGGAGACGTGCGCGGTGGAGAGGTTCATGGTCAAGAGGAGGTTTCCAGAGATGAGGGGTTGCCGAGCACTCCCGTCCGGATTCCGAAGGGGGAGGGGGAAGGAGTGTTGGCATGACTGCAGTCTCCCACAACTCGCTCAAGGGCTACTGCCTTACTCGAACCCACGGGCCAGTTTGATCGCTTAAAGGGACTTGGTATAGTAGTTGCTCCATTGCCAAATACGATGAGCCTGGAGGAACTTTCCTGTGCTGCGGAGGGGTTAACTCCCTCGAGCGGACCATAATCCGGTTTGTTGAGAGAACACTTAGGGCATACATTCATAACACTGCATAGCATAGATGTTGGCCTATGTGAGTTACTTGAATAACTTCGGCTTGTTCCATTGGCAGGTATCATGGCAGGAGGACGTGGTAGACGAAGTTACGGGCGTGGGGATTTCCAGCCTCCCCAGAGTTCTTCTTTTGAGAGATTTTGAAGATCTACAAGCTTATATGGTGTCCCACCTCCGCCAGGACGAGGCGGCGAGCACAGAGGCATGGATCAGTTTAGGCGATCTCCGACACCTCCTCCTCCTCCTGTGCACGTGCCCGCGAGAGACTCTCGGCTTAACATAGGGGACTCTCGATCTCTTCCTTCGACAGTCCCCCCGTCGGTCGCCCCTCCGGTTCCTGTTCGACCCGCTAAGGGGAGGAAGGTGTTGTTTGGTCAATTACGGCCGGGTATGGAGGTCGTGATGGGAATGCAAAATCTGACGGATTCCCAAATTCGAGCATTTTCTGCAGAGGAGAGGAGGACGTTCTTGAAGCTGTACTTTCCTCAATATCTCTTTGATGAGCTTGAGTCTCTCCCGGATCTTCGCCCCGCTCCCAACTGGGAATCCGGAGATATCTGGATGCATGTGCAAGCTGCGTACCACCAAGCCAACGAACTTACCAAGTATTCCCTTCATCTCTCTAAGTTGATTAAAAAAAAGGGCCTGGAGCTCCTCAATCAACAGCTAACCATTGATAGTGAAAAGACCTCGGTTTCCAATTTGGAAACTGAGATAGGTAGGCCAATTTGTTGCATCATGGTTGTTTAATCGATATCCTGTGCGATTTCCAATTTTAACCTATTGTCACATTATTGCAG
Source organism: Allium sativum (assembly GCA_030737875.1). NCBI lineage: Eukaryota > Viridiplantae > Streptophyta > Magnoliopsida > Asparagales > Amaryllidaceae > Allium > Allium sativum. The sequence goes on from CM060924.1 coordinate 19,177,449, forward strand.
TGGAGATGAAGCAAGCCCATGTGATCTTAAAGACGGAAGTCGCTCACGACCGTAAGACTTTTAGCGATACCGTAAGTCGCTTGACCCTCGAGAACACGGCCCACAAGAAGGATAAGGACGAGTGGTCCAAAGCATAAGCTGATATGGAAAGGGAAAATGGGAAAGTTGCTCAGCTCCAGGATTACAACACCGCGTATAGGGCGGAAAATGAAAGGCCATGGGCCGAGAATGCTAAAGTTGCAGAGCTGAAGAGGCAGCTCGAGGAGATGAAAAGGCAAAGGAGGATGCTAGGGTCAGCAACAGAGATTTGTTGAGTGCGTCCGAGGGTATAAAGGCCGAATGTCTAAGGGAGATAGAGTAGCTGAGGGGACAGCTGAGTGACGTGGAATTCTGAGTTGGATCCTCCTTCGAGGAGAGTATCTACAATATGTATGTCAAGGTTCTGAGATACATTGAGGACTATCCCCGCGAGCTGGCCATAACCTGGGACAGATTAATCCCTTATGAAGCCTTCTTGCATCAAGTAAATGTGGGTACTTTAGATGAGCGCTAGCTTACGAACGATTTCCTGGACGATGGCAAACTCGAGAAGTTAGAGGAAGGGAGGAAGCTGCTGCAAGAGGATGCCGAAAACAAAAGGTTGGCGAGGCTTGCTGAGGAGAAGGGGAAGTTTGTAGTGACCGAGAGCATGATCGTGGCACATCCATTTGAAGAGGGAAGTTCTCACTATTCCTTGGTTCCTGAAACGGCCACGGTGAGCGGTTTTGGGACCCTAGCCCAAGCCTCTACTGAGTACAATCTTGGCTTCGCAGCACTAGGGGATACCAGTTTCACCTTGCCTACTGCCGCGAGCACCCTTCCTGTGATGCCTACACCAACCTTGCCAGTAGGTAAATTCCTTTTACCCTGCATACCTAAGGATGAAGTGATTACCGAATTTGCGGACTGATAAGGTTGTGTCTTTCCTATGCAGCTCCTCCTAAGTCCACGCTGGCAATGGACCCTGCACTCGTGGTTCCACAAGTGACCGAGTCCGGGCCAGGCTTCGCAGGAACACAGGTTGGAGAAGGTGGTGGCCAACCCGACACTTTTTCTAACATAAAGATAACCCCAAGTATGGTGGATGCTTTTATCAAGGAAGAAGGGGGGATCGATGGACAGAGTATCGCTGCCAGAGGCCCGGTAGAGGCCGATGTGTCTTCGATGGCGACTATGATGGCTACTCTAAAGGCCAAAATGGTGGCCAAATGTGAGAAGGTGGAGGAGCCGGAGAGGACTATGATGGAGGCCAAGAAGAAAATGGAAGACGACGAAGCCGAGTCGAGGGTCGCTGACGTCCCTGAGACGACCAAAGCTGCTGACACTATACCGCATGTTGATCCCTAAAAAATCCATATGCACATTGAGCTATCAAATCTGAGTAGAAGCCTATGAAACGAACGTCATCAGGGTCGGTCGTGCATAGTCCTGTCCGAGGCATTCAGAACAAAAGTTAGGAAGCAACTGCACAAAACAAAGTTCAAATATCAAATCCAAAGCAAGACATTTGCCCAGCGCGGTAGGGGATGATGACGCAATGCATTATGGACAATATAAATGATGCGACCTAATAAAGATAAAGTTCATATATCTTGTAAAAGTCGCTCATAATAATAGAAGACACTTGACCTAATTTCGAAATTCGGTCATACGCGGCAGAACAAAGGCCAAGGGTTGCGCATATATTCGATTGTCAAGGGTCGCGCATATGTTCAATGAGCGCTCATGGATTGCAACTCCGATTGCTCATATGTTTTATTGATCGAACACCAATACTTCAATCAGACATCATCTATCAGTTGGTTTGATGCCCGCTCTTAGGATAGGCACACTTGCATCTCAGATCAAAAACCTTGATCGGTCGCCTCCAGACTATAGAGAAAATCGTCTGCTCACTCATATTCAGACAAAGCTGCATCAGAGAATCAAGATCGCCCGACCGCCTATTCAAATCACTCACTCTTTTGCTCACTTATGACAGCTGTAAACAGCTGGCTACAGTCGGGCGATGGCATACTAGTAATTAATGGGATGAGCGACCCATAGCCTGCATATACGAACTTCAGCTCACTTCCACCTATAAATAGGCCATGGCTGCCAATATAAAGGGGATCGAATTTTGGGAAACATGAAGTGCTGCTATATTCTTTCTTCAATCATTCCTTAAACATTTGGACAATCTTCTCCATTCGAAGGTTCATCACCAATTTGTCCATGGCGTCCAGTACAACCTTGTAATCGGAAAATCAAAGACATCCTCCTTCTCAATCATCCATCCGTCCTTTCCCTCCTCAAACTCCACCATTTTCTGACAAAATCCTAGGATTGATATGTATGAATGAGAGTATGTTGAGCGAATATAGAGATGTATGAAAAAAGAGAGTTGATGTATTTTGTAATCACCATTTTAAGAATGCAAGTAATCTTCATAGTGGATGTAGGTCGGGCACAAGGCTGAACCACTCTAAATCTTGTCTTTATTTTTCCTTATTCGCATTCTTATTTTCAATTGTTATTACGTACGGCTCCATTTATTTTCCTACCGTATCGGTGAAGTACAATTCTAGTACCATTGGTGTTTAAGCCATTTTTTGGTGAAAACATTTGGCGCCCATCGTGGGGCCGTGTTCGTAATTCCTAGCCTCGTACTTCCTTTCAGTCTCGGCAATCTAAAAAAATCCTTAATTGTTTTCTCCCTTGAAGCTATGGCCGGATCAAAGAAGATTGGCAAATATACTAAAGTTACTGCGACCAGTGAGGATAATAATGTTAGTGAAGCTACACCGCAAACTTTGAACCAAGGGGCTGGGAAACTCCTAGGTTATCTGTAACGCGCGATGAGTTGAATGTGGTTGTAACCGATCTGAATGGAAAAATGGATGCTACGACGAAGATGTTGATGGAAAGGTTTGATGTCCTGATTAATGCTCAAGTCAATCTTCTGCCACCAAATGCTCCAAATAATTTTGACGAAGAAGAGGATTCATCAACCTCAGACCCTAGTCGATCTCACTTCTTAGCGGAAGACAAGGAAGAGGACGGCGTTGAGGACTCTAAGGCCAGATCCTCGCAGCATAAAGAAAAGCGTGCGACTCAGGGTATCGCAAGTCCCCCCAAAAGGACACCTCCCAAAAAGGAGCAAGGCATCGAAGCTCAAATCGTGATCGCACTGATAAGAACATCTATGCCGATCCTGTGGAACAAGCGACTGACGAGAGAAGCATCACCGACATGATCTAATGGATAATGAAGGAGAAAGCGACCCGAGAGGATGAAGAGAGAGAATGGGAATTTTCATCCAGCAAAAATCCGTTTATAGAAAAGATCCGTCAAGCAAAGTTCCCCAAGAAATTCATGCCACCAACAATAGCACCTTATAGTGGAGTTGGAGATCCGAACATCTTTCTATTCAAATACGACCAACACATGAATAGAGCTAGGGCAACCGACGAAGTAAAGTGCTTATAGTTTCCCGTGTGCCTAGAAGGTGTGACCTCACTATGGCTCACCAGACTTCCACCTAAATGTATTGAACAGTTCGCCGGTTTGGCAAGAAGGTTTCAAGATCAATTCCGATTACAAACCACCAAAGCAAGGGACATGATGTCACTTAGCGAGATGGAACAAATGCATGGGGAAACCATCAAAGCTTTCCTTACACGCTTCCATGCTGCAGCAACAGAGGTCATAAAGCTAGAGCCTTGGTACTTGTTGGCAGCCCTGAAAGGAGCTATCGATAAGAAATCAGAATTTGGGAAATGGTTAAAAATGAAAAAACCCAAGACTCTAAAGAAGTTCTACAAGAAATCTGAAGAATACATGAGCGTGGAAGATGACACCCTAGACATTCGGAAGGACACGAAAAGTAGCACTGCTAAAGAAGGAAAAAGTAACGAGTCTCAAATAATTCAAAAGGATGACTCTAGGAATAAGAGAGGGTCTGATGAGAGGGACAATAAAATATACAAGAAGTCACGATTTTTTCAGTAGATGGAATTGACTCCTTTAAATGATACCCCAGATAAAATCTACTCTGCTACGAAGGACTTAGGTATATTCCCTCAGGTAAAACCGCAAAGGATTACGGAACAGCAGGCCAATTCCGGGAAGTTCTGTCGGTTTCACAATCAACCTGGGCACAACACGAACGAATGTCGACACTTGAGAAGTTTAATCGAGGAGCTCATCCGAAAAAACCAACTACAACAATATGTCAAGAATCCTCAAAATGTGTCAGAGAGTCAGGGGCAAGGTAAGGTTGCCAGTCAGCCCGAGTCACATGAGATAGCCCAAGCACCCGAAGACCTACGGCCGATCATCGACTGACAACCACCAGTTGTGATTCAACATCCAAAACTAGAGATGCGCGACCCCTACTGTCTTTATTTTACTATTTTTGTACTCTATTTTACCCCTAACTGTGTTTCCATGAGATGATCTGTGATTCACATGTACTGTGTTAAGCAAAAACTTTACAAGCTAAAAGACATTTTCTCACAGATCATAACCTCATGTAAGACAAAAGTTGTTTGCAAGCTAATGCTATAAATTGGTCTCTTAAATATAGGAAAAAATGATAAGCGACTGCTCAGACACGGCCCGTCTGTAACCAGAAGTTTCCCAAAAGCATCTAGGCCAGAACAATTCAAGTATCAGGCGCCAAAAGCATTGGTCAAACCAGGTAGGATAATCAAACCCATCATCTTGCAACACTCAAAAGGAAAGAATCATTCCAAATCAAGTAATGGAGAGCTCACCCAAATCAAGAGGTTGCACTCTCTGTTACAAAAAAAAATGTCTAATTCAGAAATCCTAGCTGAAAGGGGGTAACAGAAATCCTAGCCGAAAGGGGGTAATAGAAATCACAACCGAAAGGGGGTATCCAATTTGGGTCTTTGTTTGATGTTAATAAATCAAATCAAACAGGATCAAGATTGGGTTGAAAACGTATAACCCAAGTCCTCCCATGGGGGCGCGTACTCAAAACCAATCTCCGAAGGGCTTGGGTCACCGAGTTAGTGAGACATGCAGTTGAGTACACACAAAAAACAATGTATATATGCGAAGATGCATTTAATCAAGTCTCCGAAGGACTTGGGACGCCAAGTCAATGAGGAACACGATTAAATGTACAATAGGATACCTGCACTTTTCAGAGAGTGTACATTCGAATATAAGCTTCTAGAGGTTTGAACTACCAAGCCGTGGAAGAACACGAATAAATACAAAATAAGAACACAACTCCTTAAAAAGGGGGGTAAAAGAGGGAAAATGATATTCTAAAATCAAAACAAACCAGCGATACTGACATTGTATATCGTAAAAAAAACGTAACCATCGCACAACTAATAAAGCATAACACGATGCAAATAAAAACTGTGACAGGAGTATAACATACCTACGCCATTGAAAAAGGTAACAAACCAAAACACAGATTCATCACAAAGATAAAAGGCCATAAAGTTGTCACCATAAACGTACGATAGCGAGTGAGGACTGGCACTCGCATATACAACCAGTCTGAGAATCATCATTTTCCTTCACCATTCCCATCACATCATTCCACAATGTCTTCGGAAACAGCATGATCATCAACATGAACCTCAGAAGTATCTTCATTTATGACAGAAGGTTCCATCGGGAAAATCTGAGATCCTGAAACTCCAGCACTCACAGGACAATGAGTATGAGCCGAAACAATGCTATGAGCCTCTTTCTCAATAGGTTAAGTTCATTCATCTACTAGCATTCTTCTACCTTTCTCTAAAGCATCACGATCTTTTGCCTCTAGGAGGGCTTCTTGGAGAGCACTGTCTTCATCACCCTTGGAATACTTAAGCACTTACTTCCAGATGAGAGCCGATGTACGAGGGAAATCCTCGTTTAGATAACTCAGGCTCCCACGGTTTATGACACTAAGGTTGTAAAATCGAAACAGAGTCTCATCAGTTTTAATTTTGGCTTGCTCAAGATCATTGGTTAACCTCACCTTATCTCCTTCCAAGGTTTTGAGGGTCGTACTTTGGGAAATAAGTCTTCCTTCGAGAGCTGCCTTCTCCCGCTGACAAGAAATCACAGCTTGCTGCATGGAAATCAATCGGGATTTGGCGAATTCGCGATTGATTTGGGCTTCATGAATTTGTTTTTTGGCAGCTTCAATCTCCTCCTGAAGTTTCTCATTGTCAGTCTCTAAGCTTCTTATCCTACTGTTCTCATCCTTGAAGGATGCAATTTCGGTCACTTGACTTTCAATTACACGAAACAATTCAACCTTGTCATTCTCAAGAAGCTCAATGCACTCAATATGTCGAGTATTCAGTCCCTGGAATTCAAAGCAAAATTTTCTCCAAGAATCAAATCGATCTCTGGTGGTATCCCTGGCCTCATCTAGCTGAACTTCAAGCTGATCTTTAACACTAGCGAGCTGGGTGGTCATATAATTTTTTCTGGCGCTCAGCTCCCCAACGGTACTTTGGTCACCATATGGAAACAGATCTAAGTCAAGATCCATTCCCCTTAAATCCCAACCTCCAAACCTATCCTTTAGTTTTGGATTACCAGGGGCAATTTCATAAGTAGGCCTGTCGAGAATCATCTGCATCTGGCAGGGAGTGGATACAATAGGCTTAGAAGGTGTAAGCTATGGTTTCGAGGGGACCGCAGAACTGGGATCTAAAAGTTTGACCGATTCAGGAAACCCACCGGGCTCGCCCTCATCTTGTTTATCATTGCCTTTTTCCCCTCCAGCATCCTGATCATCTGTATCTTCTCTTTTAGATACTTGAGAATGATCATGCTTCTTCTTCTTCCGTAAACTTTCCAACGGTGCTTCGAGAGCATGTTGACTTAAGGGATCTGAAGATGATCGGGGATGCTTGGAGCAACGTGAAAGACTGGATTGTAGAATATTCTACGAGCTAACAAGACCAACTTGCTGGAAAAAACTGTCTGATAAAGATGACCCCATTCTTGAATCTAAGAAGAAAAGGAAAATTTTAGCACCTGAATCATAGAATACTAAGAGAGAAAACAAGAAAGAAATACACTGAAAGCATAAAGAAGATCTAAAGCAGTCCCTGACCTTGTGAGATATCTCTTTAGCCCAGAAACAAGGTTTTTTTTAGTAAACTCTTGTATTGAGAGTTCGGGGCATAAATATCCGAGCAACAATGTTACCTTGGATAAGGTCTTTAGCTAAGTCGAGGGGATCAAGACCTTTAAAAGTTTCTGAACCGCCCTCTTCTTGATTATCTTGAGCAGGAAACTCTCACCTACCCCCAAAGTTCCGTTAGAAGTCACTGTAGTTTCATCAGGCTGCACCTCTTCCCGCCCTAGATCCGAGGTGGTTTTTATAGAAGTCACACATGTATTCCCCTGGATGACTTCCTCTAAAGAAGGCCTCTCCTTTTTAGATGGGACCATCGAAGTCACAAGACCTTTGTGCTTTGGGCGCTTAGATACTACCTTTTTGGCAGGAACCGATTTGCTTTTAAAAGATGCCTTACTACTCTCTGCAGGGCTGGAGCACTCCTTTCTCGAAGGCTTCTTAACGGGGGATTTGTTGGTAACATCTTTTTTATCAGAAATATCCACCACAAAGGTGCGCAAGGGAGGAAGCAGATCATATTGCTGTAAGAACCCTTCGGTAATCAAAAATTTCCTTTTTCTCTTGCTCTCATCAACAGCTAATAGTGAATTGCATAAATCTTGGTCAAAGGTTATGCTTTGATCAGGGAGCACTATAGTATAACCAAAAACTTTATTTTAAAGAAATAAAAAAAGAGGACAAGAAGAAGTCTGAAAAGTAAACATACTCACTGATTTCCGTCCACAAGCCACAGAAATTGTTGGGGCATTGGACAAAGAAATATTTATTTGGAAATCCTCGTACACTGTCCACTAAGCCAGTGATTATTCTCGAGCCCCGGCTTTCAACAAAGATAAACGAAGGACGTTGTCTCCTTTTCCTAAAAGTGTAAAATGAGCATATATCCTTAAATGAAGGAGCCCGATGTTTTTCCCTCATAAAAAGGATATAAAGACTTATTAGAATTGCATAACCATTGGGGTGTAACTGGTATGGGGCAATTCCGAAGGATCATTTCCAGATAAGGGTTAAATGGAGGAATCTCTCCGCTTGTCAGCATGCCACGATTAACAGCAACATATCCTTTGGGAGGAATATCTGCGAACTCCTTCTCTCCAGGAAGCTTGGCCTCCTCTTTTTGTGAAATTTCGAAATGATTGCACAATTGTTGGAACAAGCTGAAAGAAAGCTCTGTCCCGCGCTTCTCACAGGGCACATTAGAAAGTGCATGAGGCTACGGGAAATCTTGGGTAGCATCTGTTAAAGGAGAAATATTTGGTGTGGATATAACGGCTCAATCGGAATTTCCTGCTTGATCAGAACCTCTAGCTTGATCAGACAAAGCTTGGTTCCTGAAATTTTCGGTTTATAGGACAAATGGGAACATTTCGTCCAAGCTCATATCAATTTTAAGAATGACTATTGTAAAAAACTGCTTGTAAATCCTGCAACAACTTAGTTGGGATCACGAGAACCTTTAAGAGATCCACAAAGATCAATTTCATTAAACACTTGGGAATCCCAAAATTGCCTTCAGAGGTATCAAACTCATACTTCAAATTGTTCCAAAATAAGATCAAAAGGAAGAATTTAATTATAGGCGAGCGAACAACCTAAAATCTAGGCGAACAAGCTGAGTAAATAAATCTCGAGATTACGGAAACCTTGGTGGGAGTACTGTGCACGGGAGTGAATCAGAGCGATGAAAGAACTAGAGTAATCGAAAGTTACGAGAAGAATCGGAACAATGAAGAGGGTTGCTTAAGATAGTACCGCCATTAAAAAGCTTCTTTGGAGAAAAGGAGAAAATAGGAAAACAATATATAAGAAAAGGCCAAGAGGGTTAGCAAACCAAAATAGTATGTCAGTCTGGTTGCTCATACGCAAACGAGCGACCCTATGTTCAAGCCGATAAATTCGGCACTCGAGCAATCGGAGGGTCGTTCAAACGTGTGCATACATGTTAGCCTTATAAAGACGTTACTGCCATATGGAATTTGACTTGGACCGCCAAATCATTTCGAGGTCCCATGTATTAGTCTACAAATATTCATGATAAATCAGTCAATTGCGTGCAGATATGAAAATAAAGAGGAAGATTAAAGGATATACATCAAGAGCATTCTCGCCACGTCAACTCGGTACTCGATTGCAGAAATAAGTGTCCCATTAAAATCTAGCTGGGACGATCATTTCCCCATGATTCGACCTTTGGTAATAATGAAAAGATAATTCAAATGTCTCGCCCACAAAAAGGAACGACATCAATCTACCACTGTGAAGTGATCCTAAGTTATGCACGAACGACCCTTCGATGAGTCAGATTAAACCTACCAAACAATGTTGTGATCAATCATGTCGAAGCCAGTAACTCTCTGCCAAAAAATTAAAAGCTTCGAGAGTTAAGTGTTGATCCCTAAAAAATATATAGCACATTGAGCTATCAAATCTGAGAAGAAGCCTACGGAACGAACGTCATCAGGGTCGGTCGTGCATAGTCCTATCTGAGGCATTCAGAGCGACTCAGAAAAGGTAGGAAGCAACTGCACAGAACAAAGTTCAAATATAGAATCCAAAGCAAGACATTTGCCCAGCGCGCCCGGGGATGATGACGCAATGCATTATGGACAATATAAATAATGCGACCTAATGAAGATAAAGGTCGTATATCTTGTAAAAGTCGCTTATAATAATCGAAGACACTTGACCTAATATCAAAATTCGGTCATACGCAGCAGAACAGAGGCTAAGGGTCGCGCATATATTCGATTGTCAAGGGTCGCGCATATGTTCAATGACCGCTCATGGATTGCAACTCCGATCGCTCATATGTTTTATTGATCGAACACCAATACTTCGATCAGACATCATCTATCAGTCGGTTGGATGCCCGCTCTTAGGATAAGCACACTTACATCTCAAATCACAAACCTCGATCGGTCGCCTCCAGACTATATAGAAAATCGCCTGCTCACTCATATTCAGACATAGCCGCATCAGAGAATCAAGATCGTCCGACCGCCTATTCAAATAGCTCACTCTTTTCTCGCGTATGACAACTGGATACAGCTGTCAACAGTTGGCTACAGTTGGGCGATGGCATATTTGTAATTAATGGGATGAGCAACCCATAGCCTGCACATACGAACTTCAGCTCACTTCTCCGAGAAGGCTAACTTATAAATAGGCCATGGCTGCCAACATAAAGGGGATCGAATCTTGGGAACCATGAAGTGCTACTAAATTCTTTCTTCAATCATTCTTTAAACATTTGTACCATTTTCTCCATTAGAAGGTCCATCACCAATTTGGCCATGGCGTCCAGTATAACCTTGTAAACAGAAAATCAAAGACATCCTCCTCCTCAATCATCCATCTATTATTTCCCTCCTCAAACTCTACCATTTTCTCATAAAATCCCAGGTTGATATGTATGAATGAGAGTAAGTTGAGCGAATGTAGAGATGTATGAAAAAAAAGAGTTGATGTATTTTGTAATCTCCATTTTAAGAATGCAAGTAATCTTCATAGTGGATGTAGGCCTGGCACAAGGCTGAACCACCCTAAATCTTGTCCCTATTTTTCCTTATTCGCATTCTTATTTTCAATTGTTATTAAGTATGGCTCCATTTATTTTCCTACCGTATAGGTGAAGTACAATTCTAGTACCATTGATGTTTAAGCCATTTTTTGGTGAAAACACCGCACAAGTCCCTGAAGCCTGCTGAGCGACGGGCCGCTAGAGAAGCCAAGGCGAAGGCTGAGTGGGAAAGAAAGGAGATCCCGAAGGAGAGCGAGGCCGTGATAGGCCTAGCAGTTGGGAGAGCCCCCGTGCCTATGTCGTTCTTACCGATGTCACGAAGATCTCCAGCGGTGATGGTGTTGGGGAACGTCGCCGCTCCGTTACTCACGAGTCAGCTACTCCTCCAAAGGGCAGATCGAGCAGGAGGGGATGTAATCGAAAGAGGTCTGGTATTGGTGACGAACCATCAAGCGCCGAATCTACAAAAAAGGACAAGCACAAAGGAAAAAAGTAGAGACACAATTAGCGTTAGCAACCTTAGCAAGAGTTACCGTTATTTTGGTAGTATAAGCCGATAGTTTACGCGAATACGGCCCTCGCTTTTGGTTTTTCAAGACACGGTGTGGTTCTCATGTACACCCTGTCATTAGAAAGTGAAAGTATTAGACACGTAGTTTGTTTAGCGTGTGTGTGTGAAAAGGAAATATGAATTAGTAAAGATCGATGTTCATGTCAAGTGTTCAGATGTTCTTTTTATGTTTTCCAGCGTCCTGTACTTGCATAAACTTACTTATCGTTACATTTGTCACAAAAGCGATTATAGGCTGCATCTGGGTTAATTATTCCAAGGAGGTGAGGTAGCGCGCTTGTTTCAGTAAGTTCCCCTCAGCTCATGGAATCCGTAGTTTGCAAAACCAGGTTGTGCGCCTGTAGTTTTGGGGTTAAATCCAAGTATAGCGAAGGCGTAGGGCGTCGTGTTGTGCGGTCCGCCAGGTGGGTGGCTCTCCCGTTGTTCATCGGGTTGAGACGAGCCGCTAGACATCGTTTATTCGCCGACATAGTTTCCAGCCCCGATTATCAGCTCGTAAGGTCCGATCGTGGCAATGGGCTGCCCCCCAAGTCTTGAGAGCTAAGGGAGGAAATGATTTAAGGTTGGTCTTGGTGCTGTGCCAAGATTCGACCGGCACTCATAAACGGTGAAGAGAGATTTGCATCAATCTTAGTCAGTCGCAGAGTGGCGCCAAGCCGCCTGGGCTAGGACGCGGAACAATTTATCCTCGGCCTCGGCACCGGGCCGAGGTTCGAGTTAGTGGTTGTTTATACTCGGTCGCGCCACGGGCCAGCGATTCGAGTAGCATTACCGACTCCCGTGCTCGGGGTGCCGGGCATAGCCAAGTGTTTCCAACTCAATTTTTCTTAGAAATTAGAGTGGTCACGCCAGCTCCCGTGCTCGGGGTGCCGATGCGGCAGTCGTAGGCATGAATCGAGCAGGTTGTTGGAACTAAGAAGATGAATTACGTGAGAAGCAAACAACAAGGAGATGGGAAACTGAACATCATTTCTACTAATAACTTTGGCAGTAACAGCCTTCACAATGCCTTGAATCCCTGAAAAAACAGAACATTGTTTGAAAAGCATAAACAACTGTAAATTGAGTTATGTAAAGTAGCGGTGAAGATGTTTGTTGTTCCATGCCCTTGGGAGTTCAGCTCCGTCGACGGCAGCGAGTCTGAAAGTTCCATCGCTGAGCTTTCGCTGTATGGAGTACAAGCCTTCCCAGCGAGGTGCGAGGCCTGTTGGCAGGGGAAAGACCCGTTTTAGAATGAGGTCACCGACGTTGAGGTCCTTATGGAGGACCCTGGAATTGAAGTATCGGGATGCTCGCTATCATTGGGAGGTGGCTCTGATATCGGCCTCTTTCCTTTTTTCTTCCAGCAAGTCGAGTGATCGTAGAAGTAAATCTTGGTTTGTCTTTGGATCGAAGTACGTGACTCGATAGGATTGAAGCTTGAGCTCAATGGGAATGATAGCTTTAGATCCGTATGCGAGGGAGAAAGGAGTATGACCGGTTGTGGTCTTGTGGGTGGTACGGTAAGCCCATAGAGTTAGAGGAAGTTCATCTGCCCACATGCACCCATCCTTTTCTAGACGTTTCTTGATGATGGATTTAATGACCTTGTTAACCGCCTCAACTTGCCCATTGGCTTGAGGATGAGCCACTACTGAGAATCTTTTATCGATGACGTGACGCTAACAGAAGGCTTTGAACTTGGTACTCTCAAATTGAGGTCCGTTGTCGGAGATGATATCTTGGGGAACCCCATAGTGGGTAATGATGTTGCGGACAACAAAGTTGATCATCTTCTTCGTGGTAATGGTGGCGAGAGCTTCAGCTTCTGCCCATTTGGTAAAATAGTCTACCGCGACGACAGCGTATCGTGCCCTGCCTTTGGTCGTTGGAAGAGTTTCGATGATTTCGATCCCCCACATGGTGAACGGCCATGGGCTGACCATCTAGGATAATTCGGTAGGTGGGGCTCTTGGAGAAGCGCTGGCACTTATCGCATTTACGAGTGTAATCCACGGCGTCTTGATCAAGTGTGGGCCAGTAGTAGCCATGTCGTAGAATCTTTTTGGCCAAGGTTTGCCCCCCGGTGTCGTCGCCACATTCTCCTTCATGCACACTGCTTAGCACTTGGAGGGAGTCGTCGTGAGCTACGCATCGGAGCAGGGGGACGAAAAAACCTCTGCGGTAGAGTACCCCGTCCATAAGAAGGTAACGGGCCGATTGGCGAGTGAGTGCGCGCCTTTCCTTGTAGTGTTTCGGTAGGGTCCCGTGCTGTAGGTAATGTCGGGGTCATCCAGGACTCGGGCTCGGGTTCGGTGCTCATGACTGGCTCGTTTTTCCCTCGCTTGATGCTTGGAGAGTTGAGGACTTCAACCGGGGAGAATCCGTTAAGTTGTGGATCCTCGGAGCTTGCCATTTTGGCGAGGGAATCTGCTTTTTCATTTTTTCTCACGTGGGATATGGCTGATTGTGAAATGTTCGAGGTAGGCGAGTAGCCCCTGAACCCGGGCCAGGTATTGGGCAAGCCGTCCCTCTTTCGCTTGATACTCTCCCAACACTTGTCGGACGATAAGAAGTGAATCAGAGAAGATGTGGACTATTTATAGCTTGAGTTTGATCGCGATTCTAAGCCGGGCGATTAAGGCCTCATACTCCGCATCATTGTTAGTAGCAGGGAAATCTAGCCTCAATGCGTAATACATCGGGCATTCTTCAGGGGTGATGAGCATGACTCCGGCCCCGAAGCACTTTTTCTTAGTGGAGCCGTCTACGAATAATCTCCACTGGGCAACGGAACCCCCAGCGTTCTCTGTGGGATCCTCCTCAGGGGTTGTGAACTCCACAATGAAATCTGCAAGAGCTTGGCTGAGGATGGCTCGTCGAGGGATGAAGGTTATCTCAAACTGGCTTAACTCTATACTCCATTTTACTAATCGGCCGCACACCTCGGGCCGCTGCAGGTCCGGCGGCTGGTTAATGAACACTTTTATGGGATGAGATTGGAAGTATGGTCGGAGCTTTCTAGAGGAAATCAGTAAGCATAACGCCAGTTTTTCCAGCTTCAGATAATTCTTCTCTGCTCCTTTTAGCTGCCTGCTAATGTAGTAGGCGGACTGTTGGGTGTGGTCTTCGAGACGTATCAGCGCCGAGCTGATTGCCTGCGTAGAAACAGCCAGGTAAATGTATGAGTCCTCATAGTCTATAGGCTTAGAAAGGATAGGTGGTCGCTCTAAGTGATCTAGAAGTTTCCTGAATGCAGAGACGCACTCGAGGGTCCACTCGAAATTATGTTTCCCTTTTCGAAGTAAATCGAAGAAGGGGGTGCACTTGTCGGTGGCCTTAGAGATGAATCGACTCAAACCAACAACCTTTCCATTCAGACTTTGGACATCCCTGATGTTCTCGGGGACTCGAATGTCCCGAGTCACTTGGATCTTTTCTGGATTGGCTTCGATACCCAGGGAATTGACAATGAAACCCAAGATGTTTCCTGATGCGACTCCGAAGGAGCATTTTAGGAGGTTGAGTTTCATGTCGTACTAACGGAGGATATCGAACATTTCGGAGAGGTCGTGGACGTGATCGCTTGATATTTTATATTTCACTAGCATATCGTCAACGTACACCTCCATGGACTTTCCAATCTGACTTTTAAAGAGTCAATTAACCATTCGTTTATAAGTGGTGCCGGCATTTTTGAAGCCGAAGGGCATGACACGGTAGTAGTTGAGCCCAAGATCGGTTATGAAAGAGGTATAATCTTAATCGCAGCGATGCATCAGAATCTGGTTGTAGCCTGAGTAGGCATCCATGAAGGAAAATAGTTGGTATCCGGTGGTCGAGTCGACCAACCGGTCGATCTTCGGGAGCGGTAAACTGCCTTGAGACACGCCTTGTTTAGATCGGAGAAGTCAACGCACATTCGCCATTTACCGTTGGCTTTTTTTAACCAGGACAGGGTTGGAGACTCATTCAGGATAGTTGGCTTCGCGTATGAAATCATTGTTAAGTAGACAGTCTACCTCTTCTTCGAGTGCCTTGGACCTCTCGGGCCCCAAGAAGCGGCGCTTTAGGCATCTTGGGATCTAAGCAAAGGGAATGGCAAGCAATCGCGAGGTCCATGCAAATACATCTAGATTGGCTTTTAGGAAGCATATGAGATCTTCTTTAATTGCTGGGAGGATTTGTGACCCTACCTTCAACACCCTTGTTGGGTCATCGAGGTTGACAGGAACGTCCACCGTGGATTCGACCGGGGTAGCCCTTTCGTACTCGAGCTCTTCGTCCTTCCATGGGTGAGGTCATCGGATAGACGGGAATGGCACCTGAGCCAGGGCCCAGACGCTGCTGATTGCTACGCTGAGACATTCTTGGTGCAAGAAGGAATGGGTATGGTTTTGCCCTTGTCCTTATTGCTTGCATTCTTCCATTCTATTGTGTAGCATTTCCTGGTGCTCGCTTGGTCTCCCTTGACTGTTCCGATCCCATTTTCGATTGGGAATTTCATTAGGAGAGACCATGGCCCCATATAAACTCGGAATTCAGTGAGAAAAGGGCGGCCTAGGAAAGCGTTGTAGGAGGTGTCGATGTCTAAAACCATGAAAGTGAGGATTCAGACTCGGCTCCGGTACCCCTCGCCCAGCTCTACGGGTAGGTCGATCATCCCTATGGGGGAACTAGAGGCCTTATTGAAACCGTGGATCGCGACGCGACATGGCTTCAGATCATCTATTTCCAACTTCATCTGGTCATAGGCGGCCTTGAAGATTATGTTGACCGAGCTCCCTGAGTCGATTAAAATCTTTTGGACGGAAGCAGCAATGATCTACGTAGTGATGACTAATGGATCGGTGGTCAAGATTTCCACCCCCGTCGATTTTTTTTCTCGGAAGACAATGTCCTCCCGCATGGTTTTCTGTATCCTAGATGGGGTAGATTCAGGGAGAGCGAAGCAGGCTTCGTAAGTAGCATATTTTATGGAACTCATATACTCCTCCATTTTTCAGAAGCTGTCATGCGTGGGGTAAGGTCCTCCACATATGGTGTTGATCACAATTCCTCGTCTTGGGTTAGAAGGTCCTAGAGCTCCCTTGGTGGTGGCTTGTGGAGCTGGCGCTGGAGGCTGTGAGTTCGCTTCGGGAGGAAAGGTCTCCTGGACATATTGCTTGAGCCGTTTCTCCTGAATAAGTTTCTCAATTGCATCCCTAAGTTGGCGGCATTCGTTGGTGTCGTGCCCGTACACGTCATGGTACCGACAGTACCTCCCGGTGTTCTTCTCGCGGTCTGTTGATTCTCTGACGCGCGGCCCCTTGTATGGAAAGGCGTTACATGTTTTCAAGTAGATCATCTCTATGTCTTCATCCAACGGGGTGTAGGTCTCGAAAGCTTGGCGAGGGCTGGGCTTTCTCAATTCTACTGGGGTTTGCCCCTTGTTTCGCCATTCGGCCTGCCATTGTTCGGTTTTTATCTGTGGGGACCTATCCCCCTGTTTTGGTCGAAGGGCTCCCCGCCCCGCCTACCCCTTAAATGGTTATTGGTGGTATCCGCTTGGGGATCATTGGGATGACTTGTGGCGGAGAGCCGGTTCCGCCTTGCCTCCTCTTGGCACAAGTATTGATCCGCCTTATCATAGAAGGCGTCAAGGCTCTTTGGCTGTTTCCGATCAACCCAGGCCCCAAATTCTGAAGTAGGGAGGACACCCTTTGCTAGCTGAAAGAGTATGGTGCAAGGATCTGGATCTTTGACCTTAGCAAGAGCTGTGTTAAACCGGGAAAGGTAGCTTTTGAGTGATTCGGCGAGGCCCTAGTATAGGTAGGATAAACTGAGGGCATTCTTCGGAGTTGGGATATGTACCCTGAATTGCTTGACTAGCTCTGTTGCTAATTGCCCGAAGTTGTTAATGGAATCAAGTGGGAGGAGAGAGAACCAGAGTAAAGCAGTACCGGATAGGAAGACCGGGAAGCACTTGCATTTGGCTGGGTCGTTACCTCGGCTCGAGTCCATTTGCCATTCATATCGATTTAGGAAGGCACAAGGATCAGTGGTGCCATCATAGAGTGGCATTTGGGGCATGCTAAAATGCCTCGGCCACTCGGCTTCATTTACTCTTCTCGTGAAGGGGCTATGCCTAATGTGGGCTTCCCATGAGCTGTGTGTGCCTCTTTGCATTTCCCTCATGACCCTGCGGATCATGTCGGGGAGATAGGTCAGGTGTGGATCTTCCATCGGTATCCATGGATCTTGATGTGGTTCCGGAGTCCTATTGGAGGTTGTTGTCTATAATGGATGTCTGAATTGTCTTCCTCTATGTCCTCGACATCTATGATTGGGTCTAGGTGTGGAAGTTGAGGTGGAGCGGGGCGATGTGGATCCTGTTCAAAAGGAGCGTGGGCCATTGGGATAGCGGGCCCATCACCCTAACTAGCGGCCACTGGGTTGTGTCGAGGAAGAGGTTCGTTTGCAGGACCTGGTCCATCGTTGATAATCAAGCGAGAGCGGTCTCGATACTATGCCCCCTCGCTGTATGTGACTGTAGTTCGGTCGTCGTTTCCGTTCCCATTAACGTCGGCATGACCGTTACCGTTATCAAGGGCATTGGTATGAGCGGCGACGTTGTTGATGAGGGTGAATCTCCTCCTTTGATGTGGGCTCCTTGACTCGGAAGAGGAAGTTTTTGAGGCAGTTGGTCAGGGTCGAGCATTGTTCCAAGTTAACTGAAGTCGGGCGACGATGCGTTGACTTTCTTGAAGTTGTCGCATAAGGTTGATGTTATCCCTTAATGCTTGGTTGAGCTCGACCGTGGTGTTCTCATATCTTTCATTAAGCGCGCTAATTTGAGCTTGGGTAACGGGCTCTTCGGGGTCCACAACCGGAGGGACGATTTCGTTAGTGGCCGGGACATCCACCGGTTGAGGTTGTTGGGAGGTACTGGCCTCGGCTGCGGCTGAAGAGCCGACCATTGCATTCTTTGACTTCTTTACCATCGTAAGCGGACTCGATAGCAGGTTAAGCGAGGAATCTTAAGCTTGTCGGAGTCGAGATGATGATGTGGGAGAAAGACGCAAGTCTTGAGTTCAATTCTCAGTGAAAGCACCAAATGTTGACGACAAAAAATGTCATAAACACCAAAGATTCCTATTACTAGGAATAGTTAATTCGGTCGTAAGACTAAGTAGAAGAAAGAAGTAAATGACACAAGAATTTATAGTGGTTCGGCCGCAGGTTAGGCCTACGTCCACTTTGGAAGGATGTTGAACTTTTATGAATCACTCAAGAATTACAAGGTATAGCCATGCTCATTACATTCACTTTTATAATTGCCATGTGCTAGGTATTTGGGAAAAAATATATTTAATTCTCCTTCTTCCTCAAATAGGAGATGCCATGTATGAGGCTCATGAAGCTCTAGGAAGGTCTCAAGTGAAGAAAATCCAACCCCTTTGAAGTGTGAGGCCATGGGCTATTTATAGGAGTGGGGGTAGGTAGGATTAGGTAGAAGTAGGTAGAAATTGGGGACCACTAGCAGAATTTTGAATCCACCACCTGCATGCCTCAGAATTTCGAGCCCGGGATCAGGTTCAAAATTTCACACCTGCTGGGTTTGAAATTTCGAACCCAGGCAAGGGTGTGAAATTTCGCATCCGCTGGGTTCGGAATTTAGAACCCAGCCATGGGTGCGAGATTTCGCACCCATTGGGCTCGAAATTTCACACCCACTAGGTTCGAAATTTTGAACCCAGGCATGGGTGCGAAGTTTTTCCGAGGGCGCGAGGATCCCGGGACCGGGTGATTGAGGGTCGTATCTACTTCGGGGTCCGAGGTATTGGTTCGCGGATGTCTTTTGGATGTCGTGAGGTTACAAGCAGTGTAGTCCCTTCTTGATCATGTTTTATTCACTCTCGAGTGTCCCTTTTCGGCCTCAGCTTCACGAGGTACGTTGAGTTGAGCGTGTCTGGTGCTCTTCTGGGAACCGGACCAAAAAGCCGGTTAACAAGTATAATATGTAGAAATGTGAAATGGCATATTGGGAACGATCAGTTTAAAGTTGGTCATGGGTTCTTTTTGTGTGCGGGTTAGGAACAGGTATATGAGGAAGAGGAGGAGGAAGGTTGCGGTCTCGTGAAAAACGATGAAAAAATGAGTGAGATTGAAGGATGGAAATTTTTTGAAATGGCGTGCAAAAGAAATGGAGCAATGGTTTTTATTTGTAAACGAGGGAGGAACACACATTACTGTAGTTACGTGGGTGGGAGTTTCGGAGGGGTATTGGGCCAGATTTTTTTGTGGTGAGCCTACGCTATTTTTTTTCTTTTAAAAAGGAAGAGGGTAGAGAATTAAACACAGGTGGGTTAAATTGTTTTGGGATCAGGTTAAAAACGATTAGGCCCAAAATATAAACAATATAAATTTAATTTAATGTATTAACCTGTTAACGTGATATCTCTTTCATACGTAGTCAGTTTTACGAACCGTTTATCACGTTGAAATCGTGTGAACCCAGACTATGCTATGAAATTGGTTTGAAACCATTTGGAGATCGTTAGAAATTTGGGCAGATTAAAACGTCTGATTGAATCAAGCAATGTCAATCGTTATTTTAACGACTAATGAACAATGTAAGTAAAATCACTAACTCTGGCCAGTTTTTTATAATTTTATAAACATATTTAAGAAATGATAAATAATGGTTGAATGTTGTGTGATGGGTGTTTGGATGAATTTCTTAGAAATTGGTTGGAACAATACATATATAAACTGTTGATTGAATATTGATTCTGTTTATTATTGTATTTCAGATTGATATGAAATTGTTGTTATTTATGTTGACTAACATCTGTGGATTTAGGGAAACAGGTTGGAGGAATCCAACTGGATTCCTCCACAATTATAATGTTATTTTTCATTAATTACATTGTATGACGTGACAAATAATATGTGGTTGATTATTGTTTGTTTGGGGTGTGGAATTACACTGGTCCTGAAATAATTGGTATTTAAGTACCATAAAAATATATTGGAAAGTAATTCAAGTTTTAAAAAGGAAAATCTATTATTTATTATTTTTAGATAATAGAAATTAAATCTTGATTGGGCTAGAACACAATAACTTGTTTTAATTATATTAAAACATGTAGTTGATTTATAAACGATATTTAGAGATAAAGTATAATAGATATTATTAAATAATTTGGAATATAAGACTAAATTTAGAAAAGGGGAATTGGAGAACCGTTTCAAGGAAAAACGATGAAATTATGTCGATGTTCGAAATGTGAATAGAACTAAGTAAAACTATAAGGGTTTGCAATTAAAATTCGACGATGTCGAATGTTATTAAAATGAATTATTTAAAAAAATTAAATAATTCCAAATTTGACAAGATAGTTAATAATTGGTTTGGAACCAATAATTTATAATTGAATACGTAATCAAGATTAAGTCACGACTTATAAACGGGATTTAAGAAAAGAAATGGTTTTTGTTAAAAAGGAGTTAAGAATGAGATAAAGGAGATTAGAAATTTACTGGAAATTAGTCAAGTTGAATGGCTTTCTGAGTATCAATCTGATGTTGCTTTCGGCCTTTGAGGTTGATACTTAGGAAGTTGTTCTCTTACTAGTTTACGGTTAGGGATGGATGGTGTGTAAAAATAGTAAAACGTAGATAAGAAGTGGAAAAAAATTCCAATGTTAATAACGTGTATCTTCTAAATATAGAAAATAAGCAAATGTGAATATGTATATATATATATATATATGAGAATGTTTTTCGATGATTAAAATGGAATATTTTCTAGAATATGGGAAAATTAGTGTTTACAACATTTGGAAATGTTTTCCTAGAAGCATGAAGGGATAAACGAGTTTGAGAAATATCTGGAATAATAAGGGAAGTGGGAAAATTAAATTTAATTAAAAAGGGCCAGTGATTGTTTGATGCTTAGTGGGAAATTTGGATGGATGTTTTGTTTTTTCTTCAATAGTTAAATAACCGACTATCGAAGTCTTTGACCATCGTTGTCAATACGGAGAGACCGGTAGGATTTATTATTCGGAAACCACTCTGTATAGGCATAACCATTGAGACTTAGATTATGTTGAAGATGATTGAAGATGGAGTGAAATGCCAGGGTTGTTCTGTTTACAGGATAGTGCCTTCGATTTGTCCAGTCCCAGGACAACTTGTACGGATGAGTGTCTGACGGAGTATTCCTAACAGAGCACATAAGACGATTTTCTCAAGGTATTACGTTTGGTGGTGGAGGAATTCGTTTCTCTTAGCTTTTATACCTGTAATATTTTTGGAAAGATCAACTAGTGATTTGGCGGGTTTGACAATGTGACATTCAAAGTGAATGGTGACTAGATGTTCTAAAAAGTAAATGTAGCCTGAAGCCTCATCAACAGGGAAATGAAAAAAATCGGGCAGACATCATGGCTAGTTTGGTCGCCCCCAAGCAGGGTGTATTGTCACCGATCTAGAGAAATTTCATTTATTCTTCTTCTGTCATTTCTGTATCTTACGGATTACGGTTAGACGACGAACAACCGTAGGTGACAATATATTCGATAGACTCAAGCTGAATGAGTAGTCGTGGTCGGGTTACAAGACGTTCTTATTGAACCCAAGTGTATCCCCTCTAGAGTACACTAATCGGAAGGTGGTCTCATACCTTATCATGGTTGGAATCCAATCTCCAATAAGTGCCTTGCAGTTTTTGATTTTATACTATGCACGTGAAGCGTGAGATGCAAGCGTTCTGCTAGATGATTATTTACTTGAATAGACATTATTATAATATCACCGAATTTCATATCAAAAATGTTTTGGGTTATAGTAAGGTAAAAACCGTCCATGTTTATGTGTGGGTTGGTCTTACTATTAACATTTTCTTTCAAACGGTTTTGAGAGTTAAACAATATGGCTGGAGTTTACACACACTATTCCTATGAGTGACCCATAGTTTATTTTAATTGTTTTAACCTAAACTCTTGGGTGCCCAAATTTTTATGGACAGACAAGTGTTTCAGGCTTTACAGATACACTTGGAGGAGCTTGAACTAGGAGGCTTCATCGTTAGTTATTTAGAGTTATTTCCACTGTAATGCATATATGTTGTACTCTGATATGGTATGTATACATAGGAAAATAGTAAAACACTAAGACTAGTATGTTGATTGACTGATGATCATATCTCATTGATAATTAATATATGTGATATTAATGTCAATACAAACATATGGGAGAATAGCGTATTGGACTGACCCACCATGAGAAAACTACATGGAATATAATTAACAGACTCATAAGTTATTCTCATAGTGACAGTGATGTAATGGTTCTCAAACCTGAAAATCATTATTATTTTATTTAAGGGTATTTGTATTTTGATATCATCAAAAGTTACTTTTAACCAAGTAGACGATAAAGGTAATTATTAGATACATCTCGAATAGATTGAAAATTATGGACGATCTAGATGGAATATAACCCTATGACGAGATATCCATAGGCCTCTTGATTGAGTGAGACTATGAAATGCATGGCCATGTAAATATTGATTATTATTTTTAAATAGTCTACTCATCGATTAAGGAAAAAGGACTAAATTATAAAAAGGATGATACATTCCATGCCTCGAGTTTAATCTTGAATATATTGGTTAAAAGGACTATATTACATTGAGACATTGGTCATAGAAAAGGTTGTATCGAATCGTTGGTCTTATTATAACTTGGATAGAAATGACATATTAATTGATGCCAATCACTGTTTATGATCATAAATACGATTTAAAATCATTGCCAACATTGTAATAACCTATAGGATCTGTGATGACCCGAAATCCCTATCCGGCCTAAACCGAACAAGAATGAGGATTGTTTGAGAACACGACGCATCGGAACACAAAACACAAAAACATTTCGTTGCTATTACAATAATTTACATCAAAATACAAGAATATCAGAGCACGGAAATTAAATATAAAGCGGAAAGACAAATATCAGATAATAAATTACATAGAAAGGGAAATATAATATATAAATATAATATGCAGCGGAAAAACAACAACTAACACAGCTGAAGGAAATACATGGATACAGAGATTTCCAGAATATATCTCCAGCCATAAACCAGGATCCTGTTAAATAAATATCAGCAAAACCAAAACTACTAGCTGCCCTTGCGAAAAATATGGGCACCCAGAATTTAGGTGAAAACTATAAACTCTATGTCAGTCTTGGGACTGGTGTTAAAACTTCAAACAGTTATTAAAATTTTACTTTAAAAGCTGAGAAATCATGGAACCATGCCGTATGACATGGAATAGGTTTACTCCACATGAATATCAGTTTAAAAATAAAACGGCGCAAAGCTTTTTTAAAAAATGAAGCTATTATTAGACTCCGGTCCCATCACACAACGCACGCAAGCCGGAGGATAGAGTCCTACATTATAATAGCCAAACATGCTTGATATGCCTTAAAAACAAATATTATTGATACTATTATAAGTGCATGGTATCGAAAACAATTTCGAGAATAAATGTATCAATCCTAGCGGCATAATACCCCATCCTATTATGTCGCCATAGTATACAACTAAAACCGTAAAATCATGTATTGGAATTTGGATTTCCATCATGAGTTGAGGCAAGGGATCTTCCTCGTCCGATTCGAACCATCTCTTGCAAGATGTACAGGATCAACGCACATGACCCTTGGAGCACCAGGGTCGGTCCGCACTTACGTTAGTGGATTGTCAAATCTTGAACAATACTTTTCCCGGTCCTATTGGACCTCTTGTTCAGTACGTTGACCATCTTGTCCATGTGCGGCCATATCCGAGGGACCTCGCTATCCATCATCCACATAAGTAAAATGTTTAGGCTCCATACCATGACATCATCTATAGTTAGAAAGAAACGCTTGTCCTCCCTACTATCCTTCATCCCGTTTTTGACTCATACCGGGGTGTGAAGCTCGCGAATTAATGACATACACAAAGATATGCCATATTAAAGTCGTGCTTTGATCATCATCCACAAAGCTCTTCTTTTCAACAAAAGATTTGATCCATGCATCTCAGTATGCTACACAGTCATTCCAGACTATACAAATGATAGTTACCAATATAAAACCTCTAAGCTCATGCGTCTCAGAGAAGGATGTTAAGATAATAGAATAAATTCTCCACCACTAAATAGGTATATGTTCAGTAGACATCAATTAATACAACTGCGAATAATGTCTCAGACATACAATCCATTTACAAGTTCGTTCTGGGTCTAAATGAAACCGGAGGCACCATATTCCTCGTAATATATGTTCAATACAGGAGAAAGGTCCTCGCATATCCGGTCGATTTCCAATGACGTCTTGACAACCACCACCACTTATTACCTCGTCTTAGGTGTACGCCCAACCGAGACATCAGCAATAACCCAAACGATGTGAAGATCTCTGGTCTTCAACCACTGTCTTCGTCTTTGGCTTTTAATCATCGCAACGGTTATTCAGAATGGGTTAAACCTGGTCTTTTCGAATAATTCGTGCATATTTCAAATCAAATGATAAATAAAGATAATACACATATCATTCCAATCCAGAATATTCTTTTATTCAAATATTCATTACTCTGGGAATGGTTCCTATTAGTTTTATCAAAGATTATCTCATTTAAACTTATTGTTTAAATATTCCCTTGGATATCATTTCAAAAGATTTTATAATATCTTTTCAACTCAAAAATCATTACTGAATGATTATTCAACTTTTGGAAATTAATCATGTCTTTACTTGGGTTAAAGAACAAATGTCGTTTTTAAAACATCATTCATAATAATCCAAAGTCATCTTCCATTTAATATGGAATCTTCACGGAAATCTGAACAATTTATAGTCGATATAAATTTCCTTATCCGACTAGCACTATAAGTGGAATAATGACAAATCCTTTTAAATTCCATAAATAGTAAATGCCTTACTTCACAGAAGCTCATCTCGATTATTATTCATCGAATTCCATTCAATTCCAATTTAGTTAAATAAACTGGAAAACTTCCTTATATCTTAATTAAATGATTTATTCCTTTCACAATTGGGTTCAAGAACAGTATTATTTAAGATACCATTTACAACAACCCAAAATCCAATTTGATATTAAATATAAGATCTTAAATGGAAATCATGTTGACTTACATTCAATACCAAATTCTGAAACCAACAGATCTAGTATGGGAATAACGAAATCTATATCTCCAAATTTATCAATGATATCCGTATAATTACAGAATCCAATATCGAAAATATCCGAGGATTATTTCCATTCAAATCCATTCCAATTTATATGTTGGAAACTTCTAGTTATAACAAAACCGTTCACAAATCCATTTTTTTTAAATCATTGGATTATTACTCTTCAGAAAACATCGCATATTCCTTCAGCTCTTTATTCTAGTTGTTAACTAGTTCATTTAGATAAAATATCATTTATCCTTTCAAAACATGGAATATTTCGTCCAAAACCTTTCCAAATTATTTATTATGATTTTACATAATTTATTCATATTTTTAATAATTTTATTAAAGCCCTTGTAGTCGGTTTCCAATATTAGCCGTCGTACCGCATCCATAACGGCCTTTCTCAAAACTGATTTGGACCTAAATTAAAATCGAATTGTTGGATTTCAAAAAATATCATTTTATTGGAAAGCTCATTTCATTACGGTTCCAACGATTGCAATTTCCGGAGAACCCGACGGTCAGATCTTCCGTTATGTCAATTCGATGTTACGAGTTAACGTTCGTGAATTGTCGTTGTGCGATGCATTCTATTCAAGCCCGAACCGATTTATAAATCAAAAATAAATCGAAACACTTCTAATTCACTTTTATTAATTATGTAAAATATATATAATCATCTTTGAAAACTTGTTTCACTCGTTTATCTTCAAAATCACATATTTCACTACACGATCAATTTTAATATTATTTTAATGAATAGAATCATATTTATTTTCAAAAATCATTATCTTACGTCCAAATTTTCCCTACCGTCATTATAAAAATAAACGAAGAACTTTCAAAATAAATCTTCTTTTAAAAAGTTTTCTTTATAGCCTAACTGAACTTCACTTTGGAAGGTTACTATTCATTTCAAATCAAAACTTTAATATGCCAAAAGTGTATTAAATTTAATTTAAAACCATTTTTATAGTTATGAATATTCATCTATACTTTTATATTTACGCGTCCATCCAAAATCGAATGTCAAAATCAAACTTCGATTTTTCACTGCATATTATATTATTAAAAATATTCATTTTTTTTTCGAATTGGAATGAAAATCTACCAAACACCATATAATCTAATTTATATGGATTTAATACATTCAACACTAGTTTTAAACAGTTATCAAACATTTGAAAACATCCAGAGTGCTCTTACACTCGGTAAGCCTTAAATAATTGTTTAACGCTTACATCGGTCTATGAATCAATCGATTAACACATAATTTCCTACTTGGAATTTAGCTAAATCAAATATTATCCCAATACCCATGTGGGGTTTTCAACTAATAAATAATCAATTAATAAATTATTTATTCATTCCAATATATCATAACTTATTCAATTCAAGTTATTATTCATCCCAATCGATATCATTTAATAGGTGAACATAAACAAGTCGTTTGACTTGTAAATGGATGTTTAATCCAATTTCAACTACCACAAATGATTTAACATCATTTTAACATGTTAATTATTTCAAAATAACATTCAAATCATGTCACAATCAATCATCCATTAATCCATTGGGTTTGCAAACAATTTGCGATGTGAGCTACCATATACCGTATAACAATTTGTAATAATTAAACAAAATAAAATTCAGTTTTCTCACATATGCTGCCATTAACATATTAGCAGTATTTTAACTTACCGATTTATTCAATTTCTCTTTTCTAATAATATCACAAATTCATATTAACTAGATTGCTTAACAACCAATTATTTAATGGTGTGTTTCAAATTAAACTATTAGAATGCTTAAAGTGAGAAGCTCTTATAAGCAATCAATATATTTTTAAATGCGATACAATAACATAACAAAATAATCGAGTGAGAGAGTTCTCACTTTGATCGGTTTGAAATCGTCAATTTCATTTTATATCATATTAAACTTGGGTTTAATTTGGACCAAAATTCAAACTAGCTCTGTTTTCGTCCCAATCAGCTTTGTTGCGAAGCTCTCGACTCCACGATCCCATAGGAACTTGTTTCGTTTGAATCTGAGTTCGTATCAGCAAGTTACACAAGTTTAAACATTAGTTACTTGATTAACTTATTAATTAATTATTACTTTTCCTAATTAACACTCATCTACGTTCATCTTTCAACACCCATCGTCCATGCTTCCACCGTCATGCCTATGGCGCTCCAGACCACCGGCCAACAACCTGGTCGACCTCCCTCTTCCACGGCGAGCCTTCGCCGTTGGCGGCAACCGCCACCTCGCTGTCGATGGCGAGAAATCACCAGTAGACCCAAATCGTCCTCGCGGCCTATTGCTCCTCCACTGCGCCACCAGGTGACCGCGGACCACCACCCATGCCTCATCCTAACCACCAGCTTCCAACTTCCTTCAGGCAGCTTCGACCTACGTCGCCCCTAACAGTCAAAATCTGACCATGTTTGGTTCAAGCCCCACTAAATCGTTGATCTTCGATTCAACTTGATTTTCCGATCTGGGTCATTTTAGGTTGACCGCCCAAAAGGAAAGTTGCAACCCCCTTCTTATCGACGACTTCCTAGTTGGTGCCATCACCTAACTGCTCTTCGTTTGGCCATGAAACACGAAAACCGAACCCACTCAGTCACCCTTTAAACAAAGATCCCGACGAACTCCGACACCTGTTTTTCACGAAATTTGGTCAGTAAGTAGATCATGACATGATCTACAACTTTCCAGTCGGGGACTTCGGCCAATTGTTGAGGGATTGTAAGATATAAATTATTTTACGTGGATGGGCTTATTTGCAAAATGTTTTGAGAGAGAGGAGGAGCGGGTGGCTGCAAAATCGCCAAGAGGAAAGTGATTAGGGTTTGTGGAGATGAATATATTATATAGGGTAGGGTTTGGGTCTTATATTTTATTATTTCTTCTCTTAACGCTGTCTCCGATCGACGTTTATTAATGCCCCGATCACATATAAACTCCGTTGGCAATGAAAATTGACATACAATATGTTTTGACATTACGGTCCTAAAAAAACTCATTGCGTCCAAATTCGAGTTTGTTTGCTCGAAAAGCTCTAGTTTGGATTCAAATGATTAATTGATTCACAATTTATCGTGCACGACCACATACTAGCTCCAATAGCCGTGAACTTTTGAATTTAGGAATAACTTACAATTTTGGATCCAACAAAATTGGTATCGTCGAAAATGGAGGTCATTTGCAAAATGGCTTTCTTTAAGGCCTATATAATATTAAAATATTAATAAATTTGTTGACGGGCAAAATTGTCGCACGCCAACACCCAATGTGTGTGTGTGAACAATTATTCAAATAAGCAGTAAATGATGAAAGTACGAGGAAACACAGCTTTTATAGTGGTTCGGCACTAACGTCTACATCCACTTTATAATCCTTATTCATCATATCTTTAGTCGATTACAAGGTTGTACAAGTTTGGACAATAGTTAAGCTCAAGGTGTTACAATAGAATAACCAAATGTATTTTTATTCTACACTTTGACTAAATTGCCCTTCTTCTTCTTCATTGAGAAACGTTGACTTGGTCAACAATATCCAAGCTTAGTGTTCATGTCCATTGTTAGATCCAAAATTGGCTCTAACACCCAAATTGTTCTGATTTGTAAAGGATTATAACTAGAAAATAAGGAAAAAGCAGTAAAAACACAAGATTTATAGTGGTTCGGCGTTAACGAGCCTACGTCCACTTTATATGGTATTGACTATACTTTGAATGATAGTACAATCAATGATTTCACTCAATCTCACTCTTACAATTATATTTCTCTCAGAAAATTTTGAGATCCCTCTAATCGGAAATAATGGAGGTATGATAATGGTGGAATCAGAGCTCTCAATTGCCAAAAGGTCCTGAAAAATGCCAAGTTCTGGGCTATTTATAGTTGATTTCTTCAGGCGGATCGCGGTCATACGTGGCACAAATCCCGAGAATCAAGGACTGGTTCGTAGCTTGATGAAGAATTGGTCAATATGACAGTTGTGAACAGGTGTCGCGAGATCCATACATCTCGGATCGTGGTAGAATGGGTCATGGCCTTCATTCTCTAGCTTCTGGAATCGGATCGGATCGAGCTTGCTGGCGAGGACCGGATCACATAGAGCGCTGCGATCCGATGGTGCCCTACGATCCGAAGAGGGGTGAACGACCGCGATCGAGTTTCCAAGGGTTGAAAGGAGTGAAGCTTCATATTTCCTTCTTGTGTGTGAACCTTGGTGGCTTGGTCAAAAAGCTAGCCAACATTTTGCTCCCTCGAAGTTTGTTTTATCGAGGATGGAACATGCTTCGAAATTACAGAGACGCCTTTTCGCAAAATGATGCAAATCAGTAGTCGCGTCTGTCTGAAATACCGTGTTACTTCGAAGAGTTTCGTTCTTTGATCGGTATAAATATCCGGTTAAGTCTTCAATCATTTCTTTGTTCATTGGATAATTCTTATTTCTGGAGTTTTCGGAAACTTCGCTGTCAAATTGCCAGGTAAACTTATGAATTTTCACAAGCATTTCTGATTCTTCACTTATGTCTATCGTTTGTCATTTCGGATCGCGCAAACATCTCATGATCTGTGGGGTGAGTCATTTGCCTCGATCTTTGGTTCGAATTCGGGCCTCTTCACGAAATGTGATGGGCGTCCTTTCCTTTATCACGAGCCACGCGGGGAAGCGGCCTCTTCTTTCTTCGTTGGGCCTGGGCTCACGGCCCACCATGCTCCATGATGCGAATGAGATAAAGAATAGGAGACCAAGGGTCACCTCTTGGCTTATATAACTCGGATCCGCCTCACTTCTCCTCTTCTTCTTCATTCCTACAGCCGCCACCTGTTCTCCTTCAAGCAAAATCTCGGCCTTTAATCTCTAAAAACCCGATTATCTCCTAATTTAAGAAATGTAGTCTTGTTAAAAATGCTTTTGTGCAATTTCTCTTTCTTTGTCTTTGGTTTTGGCTGGTTTTAGAGGAGAAAGAGGCGGTTTGGAGGTGACATGACCAATGGGTCTTGCTGTTTGAATTCGGAGGTGAAGGAGAGAGAGACAAGGAAGAAGAAGAAGAAGAGAAAGGCTGGCTATGGTGGATCATGGTCGAGGCACTGGTTCGGGTCGTGGTCATGGTGGTGTGAAGCCGGCATCTAAGTTAGGTGGCGGATCGGATCGCGACGAGTCAATGATTCACAAGGGGATAGGGAGAAATGGATCGCAGGGGGTCCTTGCGATCCGTTCTAGTTTCACGATCCGACACTTTTCCATGAACTGGTGACTTCACTACGGGTCCATAACTTCCTCACGATCCGCAGATACATCGCGATCCGAACCTACTATGCGATCCAGATGACGAACGATTCGATAAACTTGTTACACAAGCTATGAAACTTAACTCCGCTATACCAATGGACAGTTAGGTTAGAGCCCTTGAGACGAACTTTCTGGACTGATCAACCGCATAACTTAACAACGTACAACTACTAATATCTCGATGATCTTGTTAACTTTTATGCTTTTCTTTTATGCATGCACAGGCACACACTTGCACTCGCACACACGGGGGGAAAGGGTAGTTGTATTCTAATTTGTTATACTTACTCGCCAGCACAGTCATGTCTGATAAACAACCAGTTGAAGTGCCAGAAAAAGATACAGAATAGGAGACGTCAGAGCAGGATGATCCAAAAGCGATCCCCTCAGACTCAGACGGGGATAACTCTGATTCTGACTACGAGACGGATACAGATGCAGATTCACCAACTTCTGAAAATACGTCTCTCGAAGACGAAGATGAAAGAGCTCCTGATGAGATTCCAGTTGTTAAGGAAACAGACAAATTTACTGATTCTAACGCCTCCACTCTTGACAAGCTAAAGTTAGAAAAAATCTGTCTGAGGCAAGGGATTCCATAGGGCGACGTGAAACTTCCAGAAAAGGGAGACAGGCCTCATTCTGTCCTCGAGGGATATATGACCGTCTGTCGGCTTATGTGTTGGGTTGGTGCTATTCCCCCATTTCCTCCAATCGTCGTCGATCTCCTTAGGAAATTACGGATTGCTCCTATGCAGCTACATCCTAATTCTTACGCAGCTCTGTATACTTTGTATATTGCGTACGCGGAGGTTCTAAAAACTGAGCTTATCCTCAAAGATCTGAAATTCTTTTATCATTTCAAGCATCGCTCCGCGGCGACTCCCAACTTCTCTTTCTTTGAATTAGTGGCCAATAGAAAAGTTATAATAAATGGCTATAGCAACATAGGGGAAGTCAAAACGGACTGGTTTTACATAAACCATCAGGCCGGGTGCGCTAGGAGATGGCTGCAAGCAAGTATGCTTTTAACTTCTCGATACGTGCTTCGAATGCATAGTTTCAATACTAATGTGTTATCCTATTTCATGAAGATCACATCCATACAAGAACGGATGGCTTAGTTTTTGAGGAACGAATGTCACTTCTTCTCAAAAGCAACTCCGATTTCTTGAGAATCAAGAAATGCCTTACCGACGAGAACCTTCACAAGCACCACCTTCTCGACATTAGATACGGACTTAGAGTGGGTGGCAGACCTTACAAATATGTGCCCCCAGCTGAAGGAGAAGGAACTTCTGGGGTTGTAAAAACAACTGAGTTCCGAAAAAGCCCCTCACCGATGATCAATCAAGATGATGAGGATAGGAATGTATATAAAGGAGATGAGGCCCAGATCGAGGAGCAAAAAGAAATTCCAATCTCAACGGGGCAATCTCCCCTTAAGACTCCGCCACCGGTTGATCCTGCTGTCCAAGAGGAATTAACAGAGGAGCAAGTAATTGAGAAATTAAACAAGATTCCTCTGCCGAACGATGACTACTCACATGAAGATTTTGGAGGGGAACCATTCTTTCCTAGCTCTGAGGAAGTGAATGCCCCTATCGAAGAGACGAGAGTTTCACAGACAAGCCTAACTCTGGGCCCTGGTCCGTTATGGGGTTATATGGGATACACAGATCACACGCATCACTCACCACAGCACTTTCTATACTGTGGTTATTCACAGTTCTAATATTCACTTATCTCATTTGCAGGAAGGATGACTCGTCGGCAATCTTACTCTTATCGTTCCCTTCGTGAGGGCACCCCGAGGCTTTTTTCAGATCCTGAGCATGCTCATAGCAGTAGTCGGGGGGAGACAGCCATCGGTCCCGAGATTCTCACAAGCCTTATTCTACACGGTCTAGGTCTCCGTTAAAACAAACCTCTGGAAAGCCCTACAGTCATCAACTGCCACCTACAGGGGGGAAACAACTTCCCAAAGATTTAACTCCTCCGAAGAGCACGCCGTCTCATATTAAGTCATCCAAAAAGCATCATAAGCCTAAAGATATGAAGGAGGATCCGAGCAAGGACCTAGAGAAAGAGAAGACGGCTGTTGTCCCCTCTGATGAGCTCAATCTAGATCCCCCTGGTGCTCGGGGTATCGTTCATGGACCCAATAACCAAGCCAAACTGGCGCGCTTAAGAAAGCAATTTCCTGAGATATTCTTTGAAAGAATGACGTTCGTTCCAGATCTTGAACCGGTCCCCTAAGGTTGGGACACGAAGGTAATTGGATATGTGCGTCACGTGGCTAAACAATACGAAGTGATGAAGAAACATGTCGTCAACCTCTCGGATGCTATTCGCACAATAGAAATGGAAGCGGCCAGGTCCAAGGTGAAGATAGATAACAATGATAAGGCCAGGATGAAAATAGAAAAGGAATTGGAAGATGCACAGTCTCAACTTGATTTGGCGCGGAGGGATGTAGAGAATTACAAGTCAGAGCTTGAGAGTGCTAGGAAGCGTTTTCATACTGAACTCGACTCAAATAGCCAAAAGAAAATGGCTTTGAAGAAAGAGGTAGAGGATCTCCAGATGTCCAATACCGATTTAAAGACGACACAAGGTCACTTTGAAGCTGAGAGAGATGCCTGGGAGAAAGAAAAGGCGAGCTTGAAAAATAGTTTAGCTCTAGCAGACAGAGAGAAGGCGACTCTGAATGATCGACTCGTCCATACAGAGAAACGCGCGGTTCTTGCTGAAAATAACGTGGAAAGCGCTATTGAAATGGCTACTGCTTCTAACGAAAAGCTCATTGAGAGAGAGAAAGAGATAGAAGGATTTGAGGAACTACTGTTTGACATCCTTGATCAGGTCATCAAGACCCGTGACATCTCCTGCATTCCAGATTACCATGTCACTTTAGCCAATATATGGGATGCAATCGTCGAGGGTGAGAAACGGTGATTGGGAGTTGATGAGGTTAACGAAAATGAGCTGATGGAGACCATTCTCAAAGGTAAAGAGCCTGAAGATTTGGAGAAGGGCAGGCGCCTAATCCAAGAAGAGATTAAGAGGGAGAAACCTCAGGTCAAGGGAAAGAATAAACTTGATGAAGGCTCGAGTTCAGTGGTTGAGCCCAAGACTTCCGAAGTAGAAGAATATAATCCTAATGATCCTTTGATTCCCATGCTACCAACTCCTCCAGCTATTGGAGTTTCTGCCGCTAGCTTGGATGAAGGATCTGGGGAAGGTATCTCTATATTTTCTCCGCAATTTGTCAAAGCAATCGTCATTAGTTGTTGTCTTGCCGAACAGTCAACTGAGAAAATCACATTTTCCCCAGAAATAACATTTGCTTCTCATGACACAGGTGGCAGGCTAGTTGAGAAGGATGCTGAGAAGAAAACAGAGACGGAGAAGGTTGACATCCCGTTAAGTGCTAGTGTTGATATTCTTGAAATCCCAAAGCAGACCGATGGTGCAACAACGGAGAAAGTCACACTGGCATCAAGTATTGATGTTCCCCAAGATGTTGAGTCCATTGATGCTTTGAAAGATATGGACGGGCGTCATGAAGATGATGAAGAGGAAGTCACTATCATAGATGAGGCCAAAGGTGATGATGATGTACCTCTAGCTGACAGGCTGGCTAAACAGGAGAAACAACTGGTCTTGAAAAAAGGAGCAGGGGCCTTTGAATGTGCCTCCTATTTCAGAGATTGATCCCAAAACTGGGTTGGTCCTAAAATTCCAGCCCAAATCAATTACTAAACAGCTTGCTTCCCAGTCTTCAGATGATCCCCCAATCCCTCTCATTGACAAAAGAAAAGGAAAGAAGATTGATCAATCTGATGCTGACAAGGAGGAAGTGGAGAAAAAGAAGAAGGAGAAGAAGTCGAAGTCGTCTCCCAAGCATAAGTAGGATGCAGTTGCTAGTGCATATTTTGTTTTTAGATTTTTAGGCTTTTAGGCTTTCCACTGGCCAATAGATGTAGTTGTGAGAATGGCCCTCACTTTTGCTTAGCTGTTTTGTTTTGTAAATCTGCACTTAGTACATGAAAGTTTGTTTATGTTGCCTTTAATTTAATATGCAATGCAGTGATTCCAGGTTCCTTGCATCATTGTGGGACGTCCTGAGTAGTAAACATAGCCATCATAAGGGGATGATTCATCTCTGTCTGCCTTGACTTTCATCCCACCTGTGATACGGATAGGAGTTTCCCTTCCAGACAAATCACTCACATGCAAGTGGAACTAAACCTGCATACCTGCATGTTTAAATCGCCACATTCAGCCATAAACAATTAAATCGCAATTAATCAAACATCGAATCATGAATCATGTTAGTAGCAAAAATTTTAAAATCTCTGTACAATTCCTACATAGAGATGAGATGTGTGTGCATATGCCCCAATCAATCATTAATATGATGCCTGGCTAGGGCTTATTGAGGATTGATTAGAGTCATGTGTGTGTTGCCCCCGATTCTCAAGAATGAGGGGATAATAATTTCTTTCAGCGCTAAGTCTCTAGCACTTTTATACTCTCCCGATCCTTCAGCGGGTTAGAGTTCGAGCTCGTTTCAGGTCTGCGCACCGATCCTTCAACGGGGCAGGGATTCTGGGGGTGCTGAGTCTCTAGCGCCTTTATACTCTCCCGATCCTTCAGTGGGTTAGAGTATGGGCAAGGCGGTTTTATCATGGTGCACCTTCATGCCTCGCGGACGTTATCTTCACGTCATTTATACTCTTTCCCGAATCATGGGAGTTATAGTGCTGATGATGGTGTAATTTATTTCATTGCACATCCGAGACTTTAGTCGTTAATTGCCTCCTGATTTGGTAGAAGGCTCTTTGGATTAGGCGCTCTACGATCGCTGCAAAGTTTATAACAACTCTAAGAATGCCAAAAAATGTCAAAAATTTAGGTTAGTTGAACTAAAGTTAATAAAGAATAGTGCAACGAAAGTAAATGACATGCGATGTTTTTATAGTGGTTCAGTCGAGTCATGACCTACGTCCACTTTATAATCTTTTGCTCAAGTAACCAGACTGTTCTAGGCAAGTCTCTCCTTTTTACATGGTCCTAGAAAACAAAAGAATAAAACTGACAATTTTATGTCAGATAAAGCCGCAAATGCTGGGTGTTCCACACTCTGGGGATTTCATCTCCATCCACGGTCGCTAGCTTGAAAGTTCCATTATCAAGCTGTCGTAGAATGGAGTACGGTCCTTCCCATTTCGGACCCATATGCACTGAGTATGGGAAGACACGTTTTAGAACCAAGTCTATGGGTTCAAAGGTACTAGCTCGAACTTTTTTGTTGTAGTACCGAGCTATCTGTTGCTTATGCCTCAAGGCACATAAATCGGCCTCATCTCTCTTTTCGTCAATCATATCGAGAGATTCCAGGAGCAGCTTATTGTTGGTCATCGGGTCATAGTAAGTGACTCGATGAGATGGCACTGCTAACTCGACTGGGATTACCACTTCGGCTCCGAAAGCGAGGGAAAAGGGTGTATGACCAGTCGCCGACTTATAGGTTGTTTTGTAGGCCCATAGCGCCAAGGGTAATTCATCAACCCACATGGCCTTAGCCCGCTTCAATCTTTTCTTTAGGATGGATTTAATCACCTTGTTTGCTGCTTCCACTTGTCTGCTCGCTTGCGGATGCGCCACAGAGGTGTATCTTTTCTCGACGTGGTATTTCTGGCAAAAATTTCTGAACTCTGCACTGTCGAATTGGGTTCCATTATCAGTTATGACAATTCTTGGAATCCCGAATCGGCATATTATGTTCCTAACGACGAAGTTAATCACTCGTTTGTTTGTGATTATTGTCAACGGCTCCGCTTCGACCCATTTGGTGAAATAATCCACATCCACAATAGCAAACTTTGCTCCGCCCTTCGCTACGGGGAGGCTTCCAATGATATCTATTCCCCACATGGCGAAGGCCCACGGAATCGTCATTGTCTTCAATTGGCTAGGCGGTGCCCTCTGGATTTTAGAAAACTTTTGACAAGCATCGCAACGTCGTGCGTATTTAACTGCATCCTTGTTTACGGTAGGCCAGAAATAGCCGTACCGCGGTATCTTCTTTGCCAGTGTTTGTCCCCCCATGTGATCTCCACATTCGCCTTCATGTACTTCTTGCAATACGCGCTTAATATCGTCGTGGGCGATACACCAGAGGAGGGGCATCGAGAATCCCTGTCTGTATAGGACCTCGCCCTGCAAGACATATCGGGAAGCCTTTCGGATAACCGCACGCCTCTCACTTTTCTTTGTATGAAGCGTTCCATCCGTCAAAAAGTTCTTTAGAGGAATCATCCATGACTCCCTCTCAGGTTCAATCTCTAGTATCAGATTAATTTCCATCTGATCAATACTAGGTGATTGTAGGACTTCAATTGGGACTAGATCTGTGTCTTCAGGATTATCAGAACTAGCCATCTTTGCTAACTTATCATCTTTTTGGTTCTCTACTCGAGGGATATAAGATATGCTGTACTGTTCGAAACCATCCAACAACTTCTTTACTTTTTTCAAATACGATATCAACCTGGGACTCTTGGCTTGAAACTCTCCAGTGATCTGGTTTACGACTATTTTGGAATCACAAAATATGTCTAGTTTCGTGATCTCTAATTCCTTAGCGAGCCTTAACCTGGCAATTAGGGCTTCGTACTCAGAATCGTTATTAGTGGCGTAGAATTCCAGTCTAAGAGCATAGTACATCAATCGTTTTTCTGGAGATTCGAGCTCCACTCCGGCACCAGATCGTCTATCGTTTTTAGCTCCGTCAGATGTCTTCCTGGCTCACTACATCATCTTCTGGGGCGGTAAACTCCGCTATGAAATCTGCAAGCACTTGCCCCCTTATCGATCGTCGGGGCTGAAAATTCAAATCGAACTGACTTAGTTCGATTTTCCACTTGAGCAATCGTCCTGACGCTTCCGGTCTTTGCAGGACCTGTTTGAGTGGGTGATCGGTATAGACGGTAATGGGATGAGCCTGGAAGTAGTGGCGAAGTTTCCTAGACGCAACTAGTAAACTGTACGCCAGCTTTTCTATCCTTGGATAATTCCGTTCGGCCGCGGTCAACTTCTTACTTACATAGTACACCGGTCTCTGAACCTTGTCTTCCTCTCGTACCAAGGCTGAACTGATCGCATAGGACGACACGGCTAAGTATACAAACAAATCTTCATGATCCACGGGCTTCGACAAAATCATAGGCCTTTCCAGATGATTCAGTAAATTCTGGAATGCTTCAACACAATCCGGAGTCCATTCAAAATTGCGCTTTCCTCGGTTTATTAATTCAAAAAACGGGATACATTTGTCTGTAGCATTGGATATGAACCTACTCAATGCCGCTACTTTTCCTGTGAGGCTTTGTACATCTTTTATTTGCCTAGGTCTCTGAATGTCTCTGATTGCCATAATTCGATCTGGATTAATCTCGATTCCGCGTGAGTTAACGATAAATCCAAGGAATTTCCCTAACGCTACCCCAAACGAGCATTTCAAAGGATTCAGTTTCATCCCATATCTCCGGAGAACCTCAAACATCTATGTTAAATCGGTAGTGTGATTGTATGATTGTCTGGACTTCACCAACATGTCATCGACGTATACTTCCATAGTTTTACCGATTTGATTGTAGAACATTCTATTCACCAATTGCTGATATGCTGCACCGGCATTCTTCAAACCAAAAGGCATCACTACATAGCAGTATAACCCCAAATCCGTAGTGAAGCTAGTATGCTCTTGGTCTGGAACGTGCATGGGGATTTGGTTATATCCCGAATAGGCATCCATAAAAGAAAGGAGTTCGTGACCTGCCGTCGAATCCACTAGCTGGTCAATTCTAGGTAGTGGAAAGCTATCCTTTGGGCAGGCTTTATTCGAATCTGAGAAGTCAATGCATGTGCGCCACTTTCCATTGGCTTTCTTCACCAAAACCGGGTTTGATATCCAGTCCGGATACGTTGAGTCTCTGATGAACCCATTACTCCTCAGCTTCTCAACTTCTTCTTTCAAGGCAGCAGACCTCTCTGGGCCAAGCATTCGCCTTTTCTGTTTGACGGGAGGATGTTTCGGGTTAATGCTTAACGAATGGCTCATGATCGAAGGGGATATACCACACATGTCTGAGTGAGTCCAGGCAAATACATCCAAGTTAGCTTTCAGGAAATCCGTTAGCTCTTTGGCTCGGAAGGGGTCCAACTGAGATCCAATCTTCAGGACCTTCTCCGGGTCACTATCATCGATTGGTACATCCATAGTCGTTTCATTGGGAGTCGCCATTCTGCCCCCATGCTCTTCATCCTCTCTGGGATCTATGTCCTCGGGGAGTCCTCCGGGCGACTCTCCTGTAGTTATCCTCTTTAGTTGCTATGACGTTTCCTCCCCCAAAGGGGAAGAAGCGCCTTTTGTTTCTATATCTCTTCCTTTATGGAGCAGCTTTAATTCTGAAATATAGCATGCTCGCGCTACAACTTGATCTCCTTTGACTATGCCTATACCGGCATCCGTAGGGAACTTCAGCAATAGACACCAAGGGGCTATGCAAGCCCTGAATTTTGCTAGTGCTGGTCGACCCAGAAAGGCATTGTATGGGGATTCAATATGCAAAACCACAAATGGAAGGATTCTCACTCTCTGGCGATCTCCTTCCCTAAGGGTTACCGATAGCTCTACATATCCCATTGGAGCGATTGAGGCTCCGTTGAATCCGCGTATCCAACCTTCACATGGTTTTAAGTCTTTCGGCTCGAGCTTCATCTGGTCAAATGTTTTCTTAAATAAGATATTAACCGAACTTCTATTATCCACCCAAACCTTATGAACTGTAGCCGGACTGATTGCGACTGTAATTACTAACGGGTCTTCAGTTGGGGAATGAACACCAATGCTATCTCTGTCGCGGAATATGATGTCATCAGTCATCTTCTTTTGTTGCTTGATTGGGGCAATATCCTCAGTGTTACTACATTCTCCTGCCTTGAGGGGTTGCTTAGCTGCATTGATATACTGTTCCATTTCCCTGAAGCTATGCCCGGACAGACGGAGCCCTCCGACTATGGTATTGATGATGAGTTTCTTCCCTTTCTGCTGAGCAGTCAGTCTGGCAGTAGGTTGGTTCTGATTTTGGGTTTGGTTTTGGTTCGGGGCCTGCACTGCTTGCCCCCTGTCCCTAGGGGTCACCTTATATTCATCGAGTTTTCCTTCTCGTAGTAACCTCTCAACCACGTCTCTCAAATGGCGACATTCATTTGTGGAGTGACCGCGATTCTGGTGGAAAAGACAAAATTTCCCAGTTTCACGCTCTTTCTCGGTCGAATCTCTCGGGGGCGGCCTTTTATACGGAAGGACATTGTAAGTATCCATAAAGATATTTTCCAATGTGTCGTTCAGTGGCGTGAAGCTGTCAAATGGCCTAGTCCGAGGTCTTCTCTGAGCGTCATTACCTCGATTTCTCTTTCGATTGTTGTTATCATTCCCCGATTGTCGACCATCGCCTTTATTCTTGTTCCCAACATTAACTTCAACTTTTCCTGAGCTATCTCCTGTCTGCTTGATGGCTACATTACTCTGGATGTCTTCCTTATCAGTAGCTTTCCTTTTTCGGTTAGTATATATCTCCTCCTACCGCAAGCGTATATTGGCTTTTTCATAAAATATTTCTCTGGTCAAAGGCGGCTTGCCGGCAAGAAATATTCCGAACTCAGAATCTTTGTCTAGTTCATCGATCAGATCCATCAAAATAGTTTGCTCGTGAGGATCCCTGATTTCTGTGACAGCCAAGTTGAAGCGATCCAAATATGACCTCAAGCTCTCGCCAGGTCGCTGTTTGATAAGGGATAGCTCGATTACATTCTTAGTCCTTTGAGCATGAAGCCGGAATTGGTTCACAAATCGTTCACTTAGTTCCCTGAAACTGGATATTGATTACGCTGGCAAGCAGGTGAACCACGATAATGCCACATCTTCTAGGAATATAGGAAACGCTTTACACTTCACGGCGTTAGAGGCTGCAGCGGCGGTCATAGACCATGAGTATCTCATTAAATGCTGGACCGGATCGGTCCTACCTGCGTATCGATTCATCGATGGCATGTTGAAGCGTCTCGGGATGGTAACATCCAAGATATCGTCAGTAAATGGAGTATGGCTTCGGTCTATACCCCAGTCTTCATTTCTCTGCCCATGGCTATCTGCCATGATTTGCCTGACCATTGTTACGAGATTTGCACTGGTCACCGTGGATCCGGGATCTGCACTCCTTGCCCTGTGGGGTCCTCCGTTGTCTTTCTGGGGGATCGGGACGGAATCTGGAACTCGAGCGGGACCTCCTTGCCTCCTGTTACCGCGGTCATTCACACGGCGAAAGGGCTGAGGCGGTCTATTCTCAACAGGATTATCAACTACATGCACTCTGGGAAGCGGTGCGGGATTATTCTGATTACGGTTAGCGGCCCTCAGGTTGAGTGCTTCTTCTTCTCGCGAAGGGAGAGACCTGAATCAGAGCTGTTCTGTGTTCTCGGCCCTCTCTAGTGGGGGCCATCGTTGGTTTCTTCTAGGCTCTTCAGATGAGGAGGAAGACTCTGGGGTAACAGGACGAACTGGAGAAGGGGCCCTTTGTCTTATAAGGTCATCAAGGCGCCTATCCATAGCAGTCATATTCTGTTGCATTACCGAACTTTCTTGCCTTTGAGCAACTAATTCATCATGTAGTTTATCCCACATTTCAATAAGGCAAGAGAGATCTCCTTCAGTGGCTGGGGCTGAAGGATTGAACTGGTCATCGACATTCTCTCTTATGCGTAAAGAACTCGAGCCAGGTCGAGCAGATGCACCAGCATGGGAAGAACGAGCCATAACCTCTTTTCCAGGTCGAGTTGTAGTCTGGTCATCATTTCGGATAGCGGTATTTGTGTTTCGGTGGCTCGGTGCGCCCCCCTGGGATCGGATCATGGAAGTGTTGGGGGGACGGTTCGTAATGAGGTCCTGGGAGCGAGTAGTGACACCTTCGGAAGTCCGGATTGTTGCACCCCCCTCAGCTTGGTTCGTGGCGCCCTGCTCAGGTCGGATCACCCCTGCCTCGTCGCGATCCGAACGGCCTTCTTCGACCTGCTCATGCACACTTTCTTCAATCGCTTCGTTTACGGCTTCGTTCGCCTGTGAAGCTCGTACTTCCTTAGACTTCTTTCCAGCCATAATATCTGAACTTCGTTGAAATCTTCAAAAACTGAAATAGTGGAGTTTTGGACTGTTTTCTTCGGACTCGAATATCCAAACAACGGAGCAACAATCTAATATGCTGAGAATTCGTTCTCAGTGAAAGCACCAAAATGTTAGATCCAAAATTGGCTCTAACACCCAAATTGTTCTGATTTGTAGAGGATTATAACTAGAAAATGAGGAAAAGCAGTAAAAACACAAGATTTGTAGTGGTTCGGTGTTAACGAGCCTACATCCACTTTATATGGTATTGACTATACTTTGAATGATAGTACAATCAATGATTTCACTCAATCTCACTCTTACAATTATATTTCTCTCAGAAAATTTCGAGATCCCTCTGATTGGAAACAATGGAGGTATGATAATGGTGGAATCAGAGCTCTCAATTGCCAAAAGATCCTGAAAAAAGCCAAATTCTGGGCTATTTATAGCTGATTTCTTCAGGCGGATCGCAGTCATACGTGGCACAAATCCCGAGAATCTAGGACTGGTTCGTAGCTTGATGAAGAATTGGTAAATATGATAGTTGTGAACAGGTGTCGCAAGATACATACATCTCGGATCGTGGTAGAATGGGTCATGGCCTTCATTCTCTGGCTTCTGAAACGGATCGGATCGAGCTTGTTGGGGAGGACCGGATCGCATAGAGCGCCGCGATCCGATGGTGCGCTGCGGTCCGAAGAGGGGCGAACGACCGCGATCGAGTTTCCAAGGGTTGAAAGGAGTGAAGCTTCAAATTTCCTTCTTGTGTGTGAACCTTGGTGGCTTGGTCAAAAAGCTAGCCAACATCCATGAAGGTTAAAAGTAGCATAACAATCCTTGTCAATGTTCAAGTGTTAAAAGAAAACATGCATGCCATGTTTTAATTGTCCATGCCATCTCCCAAGGCCATGGTGGAGGTGTTGGAAGCCATTAATGAGTGTTTGGAGCTCTCAAGGTCCAAAAATTCCAAGGGAGCAAGGAACCCAATGAAGGCCAAGGCTTGGGGTATTTATAGGAGGAAGGTTAGGTGGGAGTAGGTGAGCAACGGGACCCACCGAAGCCAATTTCGCACCCAAAACAAGGCCCAACACTGAAAATTCGCACCCCCCGGTGTGGGGTTCGAATTTCGCACCCCTCCCTAGGGGTATGAAATTTCGACCCCACCAAGGGGGTACGAAATTTCTAAATGCGAAGTGACGGAATCCGAGTTTTCATGAGTTTGAACTAAAGGGGTCTGAGCTACCGACATGGAGAAAATCGGATGAATCGGGCGGTGCCCA
Source organism: Allium sativum (assembly GCA_030737875.1). Lineage (NCBI taxonomy): Eukaryota > Viridiplantae > Streptophyta > Magnoliopsida > Asparagales > Amaryllidaceae > Allium > Allium sativum. The sequence goes on from CM060924.1 coordinate 19,220,747, forward strand.
CAGTTTCGACCTAACCGGCTAGGTCGATCGTCGCCGGGACTATGGGGCCCCGGACCCCCACCGGCGCTGCGCCCAGACCCGCTTGACGGCTCGCCTTCGGCTCGGATGGCGGTTTGACTAAGAGTTAATTGGGCCCGTAAGAGGCCATCTTATAGAGGTTTTGGGTCTCCTTGAGTTTGCGATACGACTTCGACCCTGATGCTTTGTGTTTTTTGTTGCTTGAGCGCATTGCTCACCAAATACTTGACGTGTGACATCTTCGATAAAAAAGCATGTCAACAAAATTCCATAGCGACTATTTGAAAATTTGATTTGGCCATAACTTACAATTTACAATATGAAACCTCAATTTTTCACTTTTATTAGAAAATTATAGTTCAAAACATCTAAATGTTTCTTGTTTTACAGAAATTTGACTTAATTTGAATTATGTATATTAAATTGAAATTCAAAAGTGAATTTTAAAACTACCACGACGTTATGAGTTCGTTTCATAATTAATATAAACTTATTTGTTCAAACTTCATTTTAAATGATTTCTAAGTCGTTAATTCTCAAAATAAATCATAAATTCACATAGATTAATTTAAAAATAAATACTAAATTAGTTCAAAAATTCAATGTTGTTACAATCTCCCCCACTTAATACTTTTCGTCCCCGAAAAGAAAGATAGAACCGAAGATCGTTTATTTAACCAAATCAGCCTTTGTTCTAACTCAACTTCTTTAACTTTTTAGTTTCTAAGAGTTTCTAATTTTCTTGAAATTTGGATAACGCCTTAAATTTCTGAAAAATTTCGCCATAACCTCCTCTGTACGGGTTAATCGGTACAACTACAACCTGTCTCTATGGGCTCTCATCAATCAAAAGAAAATCCAAAAGCCAAGCGGCTTGCCAATCGGGTCATAAAATCATCAAACCCAATTAATTCAGTAAATATGTACCTGTTAGTCGGGCATGCAATTTTATTCCTCTTCTTGGCTTCAAATCAACAACATGTCCAATTTTTTTTTTCAAATTAGGTGAATTTTATTGCATATCCCAAAACCCTGCTCAGCCCATAGTTACAAAGCCCGTATAACAAATGGGTCAAAACACATAATACAACGTTTCATTTTTCCATTTACAAACATTCTCTGCAAAAGTAAAAAAGGGAAACGAAGTCAAAATTAGGGTTCAGCTTTCCTCATGGCGGACGTAAATTCTCTTTGCACCTTCCTTCGATCGCTGCCTTCCAGTTCCACCTCCCCAATTGCAATCATTTTTGTTCCCTTGAGGTGGTAAGTAGCTTCGATCTGATTCTTCCTATGCAAATTACGACCTCTCTGCTAATTGCGTTTGAATTAACTAACACATCTTTCGTCTTCTTCTTGAAAGTATGGGAGTTTCTCTCTCCATGATTGCCACATTGTGGCTGCGAGGCAAATCTTACCGACCTCTATCATCAGTTCCGACACTTGACTCCCATCGTTTAGGTAATTCACATCATCCTCTAAATCTCCTATTTGTTCAGTATTAAAGCATTTCAACTTTTGTATAGCCCATAGTCGACGGCTAAATTGACACTCAAAAAATAGGTGATTTAGGGTTTCTGATGCATTATTACAGAGCACACATCTATCTTCTTCGATTATTCCCCATACAAAGAGCCTGTCTTTAGTAGGTAGCCTACCCAGCATAACTTTATACAAAACTTGTGCCATTTTAGGTGGACATGACCTAGTCCACAGTACCTTACTCCATTCTAAACATGGGTGCACCTGCCTTGTGCTCTCCCACACACTGCTGAGTTTGAAATGACCATCTTTCCACTTCCAAATGTCTGCTTCTCTGTATGCAAAAATTGTTTTTGACCTGAGTTCCTCCTCAAAATTCCTTACAATCATGTTGTTCTCACTGTTCCAAGCTCCATTTGAGATAATGGTATTTACTGTTGTGTTTGGTGCACCATAAGCAGAAAACCCATCCCATCCATATCAGTCTATCAGGCTTAACCCGTTGAGCCATGGGTCACGCCAGAGGTATGTTGAAGAACCATTTGCTATTTCTCTTTGAATTCTGTCTTAAGTTCATTTCTTAACTTTAGACAGTTTTTCCACACTATAGATGCATTATTATCTATGTTAGAAGTCCAGAAATTCTGTTTCATGTATCTATCCCGCATCCACACAACCCATAAATTCAAAGATGATATTAGTTTCCATGCTGCTAATTTAAGACTATAGGCCTTTTTAAGCTCAAAGAGATTTTTTAGCCCAACTCCACCTTCTAACATGTCCAATATATATATATATATATATATATATATATATATATATATATCTGTGTGTGTGTGTGTGTGTGTGTGTATGTGTGTGTGTGTGTTTGTGTGTGTGTGTATCAAATTCCAATTAATTTTCAAATCAATTCAATATTAAATTAGATTTGGCTCAATTTATCTTCTATTCTAATATTGGTTTTATTATTCCAATTTTATTTAACTTCACGTAAGTAAAATTTTAATTTGTTTTATTCACTTTTTAATATATTTAGCTAATATTAGTTAAATTTAAAACTCAAATCATTTTTCAAATACTTACTTAAATTAGTAAATAAATTTTGGCGTTTCAACTGGAATTATATTTTCATCCCACTTTCGAAACTCGAAAATGAACACTGATGGTGTCATGATCATCAATAGAATCATCCTCAAACGACTAGAGTGTGACTCTATATTAATCCAGTATATTCAAGACTTCGGATAAATGCTAGCTAGGCATATATGGAAAATCTTCTTATACTCGATAGTCCAATCTCAATGTCAAATATACATACTCAAGCTCTTATTATAAGTTTAACCCTAAGGTGTGTCAGAATCCATCAACTGTCCAAAATCACCGAAGATTTCGTTTACTTATCCTAATCAAACATCTTTAGTATTTAAACAAGAAATAAAACATCACATTTAATCAATGAATTTATTAACTTTCAAAATCAAATATGTTTTCAAAACATAAACCTTATATATCCAAAATATGATTTCCAAAATCGGGTTATATATATAATAATCACAAATACGCTTCTATAAACATATAACTTTCAACACATCCTAGGGTGTTACTAACCCCACCTCTAATGAGTCTCTCATTCTAGGATACTACTAGAGACGTCAATTTCTAACACGACCCGTAACCCGCACGAAAAAAACCCAACCCGACCCATTTATAAACGATTCAATTTCGAGTCAACCTGCTCTGACCCGTTTAATAAACGGGTTGACCCGACCCGTGAACCCATTTCTGACCCGTCATGACCCGCATGATATAAAACATATTTTTATTACTCTACAATCTACAAAACATAGGCTCAGCCCAGTCCACTACCCATTTGCCGCTTTACCCTAATTTACCAATTACCGAGCCGCCGCTCATTTAGTCACTCTAATTTCTGTGATTCTAGCTCTTCATTTATTCACTGCTTCATGTTTTCATCTTTATCCCCACATTAACAACTTTTTACATTTTATTCTCATCTTAGTTGCAACACATCAATGACGACAATACCTTTCTTTAATGTTTTTATCTTTTTATACATATATTTTTCTTAACGGGTTACATGAATCAAACTCGAAACCCGCACGATTATAAATGGGTCAACCCGAAACCGACCCGTTTAATAAACGGGTTGAGCTGACTCAACCCGAACCCGACTTGACCCGACCCAACCCGACCCATTGACAGCTCCAGATAATACTGGTCCATTCTCTAATGAGTATTCTTGAGTAGGATAATACTAATCCTATCTCTGATGAGTTCTTTCGTTAGGTTCTAATGTGTCTTGTTCTCGATCTCTGTAAACTAAAGCTATGATACCACCTGTGACGACCATAAATCCCCATCCGGCCTAATCCGAACAAGAATACGAATTGTTTGAGAACATGACGCATCGAAACATCAACGCAAAAGCTTTTCATTGCTACTACAACAATTTACACAAGAGTACAGGAATATCAGAGTGTGGAAAGTAAATATACAACGGAAATACAAATATCAGAGATTAACTACATAGTAGTGGAAATGAAATATATAATGCAATGTGCAACGGAGAAACAACAACTAACACACTGAAGGAAATATAAGGATACAAAACTTTCAAGAATATAGCTCCAGCTGTAAACTAGGATTGTAACGATCGAGGGATTTTCGGCCAGAAAACCGACATAAATACCTTTACTGTAACTCATGTCAACCTTCAAAACACCAAAACACTGGACGTTATTAGAAAGAATTTAGAGGGTGAGATAAGAAAGAAAGAAATATAAGAATAGAAGAATAAGAAGAAACAACACTACACAGAGTCTCAAATCGCAGCAGAACAAAATATAATACAGAAATAAAACTTTATTGAGAGATTTCAAAATACTTACAATATCAGAGTACATCACACAATGGGACAATTATAATAACCTGTTCCCATATACAACACACACCGGAAAAGTATGTAATATCATTCGTCTGAACATCTCCAGCTCGTCTCTTTACAGCATTCGATAACCTGAACCTGTACACCCCGGGCTAACCCGAGCATTTACAAAACACAGGGTCAGTCTGGTGAACCAGAGTGAGTAAAACCCGCACAGTATTAAGGGTAAATCATCCAACATGATTTTAAAGTTCAAAATCTTTTCAAAAGAAAAGGATAATCGTAAGACCAAATCCACACGTAAACACGGACGGTTTTTACCTTACGACAACCCAAAACAATTTTGAAACCAATATCTTTTCTGATATTATAATAATGTCTAAATACGAGTAAATAGAATCTAGTGGAACGCTTACAACTCATGCTCCACATATATAGTATACAATCAAAACCGCGGGAGCTTATTGGAGATTGGACTCCAACTATGACAAGGTATGGGACCACCTGCCGATAGTGTATCTCTAGAGGCGAATACACTGGGTTCAACAAGAACGTCTTGCAACCCGGCCCTCACATGACCGACCACTCATTTCGCTTGGGTGTATCGAATGTATATCACCATCGGTTGGGCTCAAACCACCGTTACCCGAATAGGGACAACATCGAAATAGATTAAAGAAGAAGAAGGAATTTCTCTAGATAGGTGATTATACACCCTAATGGGAGCGACCCACATAGCCATGCTGCCTGCCCAATTTCTGTCATTCCCTGGTTGATGAGGCTTGAGGTTTAGATTAACTTTTGACACTTGGTCATCATTCACTTTGAATGCCACATCATCAGATCCGCCAGATATCACTAATTGACATCCACAAAAATACTTTGGTCGTTAAGCTAAGAGAAGTGCCCTTCTCCGCCACTAACAGAAATATGTTTGTAAAAAATAAACTACGTGATCCCTTTGGAAATACTCTGTCAGACATTCGTCCATACAAGTCATCCAGGAACAGGATGAACCGAAGGTACTCTCCTTCTGCATCCAATATAGGAATCACCCCATGGATCAGTAGCGAGAAGTCCTTGCAACCCATAGATTCCAACCACGACAGATTAACAGTGTATCTCGGGCCGCTAAGCCAGGTTTTATAAGTAATCCTTCCACTTATGAAGATCCACGGTCTTCAATGCTCCATCTCGACCGCCTTCTGATATCTTCACGTATTTTTTGGTCGGAACGGTTTTCGAATCTAAATTCGATCCCGGTCTTTCCGTACCAACAATCGTATTGGACAGATTTGATAGTCGGTGATTTAACTATCAAAATAAACTGTGTTTCAATCATGATAATCCAGTGAGTTCACTAGTTCAGTATTCAGCAACACTTGGCCTTTATATTAAAACAAATGTAAATTTAAAACTTCTAAAACATCTCGACATTATAAATATAGCTTTACGCTTCTTATTTATCATAAGATTTTTCTTTAAAACATGTTCATTTTATTACTTAGGAAACCATATATCATATTTAGTTTCCTAATTTCACTTTCAAATCCATCCAACCATCTCTCGCTTTGAGATTCTCATTTCAATTCCTCACTTTTACTTAATCCCATTATCAAGCAACTTTAATGTCAAATTAACGCTTTAACATCTTAATCCTCACTTATAAAAATCCTGGTTTATAATAAACGCTTTCTCTTAATTTTCATTTACATACTTTAAATAATTAAGTAACCTTTTTTTTAAGCCATAGTATTTGCTTAAAAATTCCATTTATAACTTTGTTAAAACTCAGGTCTTAAACAAAACCTGTTCATAAACTCCTTTCACTATCCCATTGGATTTCATTCTGATTTCAATTACTTTTTAAATTCGTTTTAGTTAAAATTAAATCTCTTAAATTATTATTAAAATAATAATTTACTTAAATCATTAACTACTGTAAGAGTAATTAATTTCTTTATTAACCAAAATAAATGGTAAATCCTTTTTAAAACCTCTTATTAAAATAAAAACAATATTCATTAATCTATTTTATTAGATTAATTCAAAACAAACTAATTTAATAATTAACTCCAGTTAAACGGTTGACATTAGTCAACTCAAAACACGGTTATCTACTTAACCGATTCCCATTTCGTTCTCCATTTAAATTAATTAAAAATATAATTAATTAATTTAAATAGTTCCATTAAATTGTTCCTCAACTATCCAAATTTAACCGTTAGGTTAATTTCCTTATTCTCACATTTTCAAATCTGATTAATCATCAGATTTAACTTTATAAAATCAATTTACACTTAATTATAAACATAAATATTTATTCCCTTTTAAAATAAGTTTTTATTCAAATTATATATTTCAAATCTATCTTTAGTTATAAAGTAAATTTTATAACTTCAGTTCGATATAAATAAAATAATTTACTTTTAGGCCATTTACTGCCGATTACCCAACCAATACTGCCCATTGGTTAATAAACAACACAGGTTGACTTTTCAGTCAATGGTCACTACCAAAATCAATTACCCAATCATGACAGTTCATATATGATAATATGAAAATAAATAATATATTTGAGGAATCCGGTTGGATCCCTCCAATCTGTCCTTCCCTGTATACAAATGGTTATCTCCAAACAGATCGTTCAATTTCATTTAACTGATAACAATAAATAACGAACATTTAACATCAACCAATTCACAAGCAACTCAAACAATTCAACCAATTAAACACGTTTATTTTATAAACGTGACCAACAAGATAAGTTACCTTTATTGGAACCAATCGTTAGAATAACGAATTGGTATTTCATTGAAATTAAAAGACGGTTTAATTTCATCAATTAATCAACCAATAAATATATAATTAGCAAACAGTCAACCATTGGCAAGCAGAGCACACAAAATCAAAACCCAATTTATATAAAATATAAATGGGAAACTGAGTGAGTTTAACTCACCTTTATTTTATACCGTTGTTTAAACTGTTACAGTTTAAATTAAACGGCCGCTTAATTTAACTGTAAAACTTTGTTGACTCCATTTCTGTTCCGAACAGAACGTAGTGCTCATCAATGAGATTCCAACGGCATCTTCTTTGTTTAATTCTGACGATATATGAATTATGAATAATATAAGTTTACGTTTTTAAATTAATAATAAATTCCTTGATTATATTCTTAATTAAACTTAATTAATTATTTTCAAATATCAGTGACCGACCAGAATTATTTTCAGTGCATCATGCGTTTGTTTCATTGCCTGCACCTGCCTTGTTTCTTTGATGATAACCCGGTCATCTTGCCTGCATATAATTCAAGTTTTAAATTAATACGCTATTAATTATAACCATTATTATTTAATTAGTAATATTAGATTAATTATGTTTTAAATATAATCAACCCGGTCCATTCTAAAATTACCCAAGCCCATCGTTTCATCCAACCTGCTTGCCTTCGCTACCTCTCATCCTCCCTTTCGTTTATTTAAACCTGGTACATACACGTGAGATATAATTAACATTAGATCATGTTTTAGTTTAAAATTATTAATCCTTTATGTATGATTTACTTTACTAATTTCGATTGTTAGCATTTACTGGGCCGACGCTTAGGTTCAAACTGTCGATCCTTTAGAGAATCTCCTTTCCTTCTGCGTTGATCAACAAGTATGATTAAATTATGATGTTGAAAATTTAGTAGGCTGCTTCATGTTAAACATTAAAATACTAATTACGGTTTCAATTATGAAGGGCGGACGTCTTTATCTTCTAGTTCCCCTTATGGTTTCGTTTGTCCAACATGTCCCAAACGTTTAGCCTGCATTATTCAAGATTCAAGTGTATGAGATTTAATTTAATTAAACCATTCCTTAATCAAGTGTTAAGTAGGTTAATTACTTCAGTATCATTCGGTCAGGCCGATCCTTCTTGGCACTCCTTCCTGGACATATACAAATCGCTCTTTCATTTCAAATCGTAAGACCGTGCTTGCAAGAAGAAATGGCCAACCACTGCTCCCACGGTTGATCGGAAATTGATCCTCCAGCACCAGACCACGCGTCGTTCCCTCCCCAATGTCCGCCCTAAACCCCATTCCACTCGGTGCTCTATACTACTCTCCAAAAGACCAGTAACGCCGGCGGTTTAAGCCCACTTTCCGGCCACTCCAGTCCCCTACACCCGATCACCGCCGGTCATGTTCCAGATCTCTGATGGATGAACAAATTTACTGTGGGGGTCACTGGATATAGATGCTTGGATGAGGAGATGGAAGAGGAGGAAGTCGAGTGAACGTTGTTCGTTCGTTTCTTAAGAAGAGGCAGCGGATTGTTAAGTTGACCAGGAAGGAAACGAAATTAGGTTTTTGACTTGCCTGTAGGATATTTATAATGTGTGGGATTGAATATTATATTAATTAACGAAGCTTCGTAGTAAAGTAGTTGACTAAAACCCCTACAAACGATCTCTGTTTACTGATAAAAAAGCTAATCTTAGTGTAAAAAGGTATTCCGGAACCAATGGGACAAGTTTCGTCGAATTCCGATCTCGTTTGAAAAAAATTGCTTTAAAAAACTAGAAATAAACATGCGTTTAATTTTTCCACGGTCACTAGATAAGTCAAATTACCTTGAAGTCTTAAAATAATTAATCAATACGAACTCAACGGCACCAGTTTTGTCGCATTCTGAGACTGTTTCCCCAGTAGGCTACTTTTACGCGCACCGCGATGCCATTTTAGATGCCAAATCACCCGGACTTTAAAAATAACAAACTATATACCTATGCTGACTATAATCGACGATACGAACTCAACGGAATTGATTTCGCGGCCTAATTAGATCGCCTGTTAAAGTTGTACCCAAATAGCCCTTTATTAAATAAATTGCGTGCTATAGAAATTTGAATGGACGTTTATGGATACCGTGGTCACATACGACATCTGTTTGCCATGCAACTCAACACCGTACAATAATTTAACGATACAGTCCCAATGAAACTGATTTCGTCGAAATTTGAGTCCGTTTGCAAAACGGCTATTTTAACGCGTATATTTTAATAACGATTTCCATAGCGACTATTTCAAAACTTGATTTGGCCATAACTAACAAACATAACGCGAAATCTGGATTTTTCTCTTTCATATGAAAACTACCATCAATACGGTTCCAACGTTTCTCGTTTCACAGAAATCCGACTTATATCGGATCCTGTATATTCAGTTAAAGTTCAGAACTCAATATTACGAACTGCCGCGCCATTTCGAGCTCGTTTTATAATTATATAAATTATAACGTTTAAACGTCGTTTTAAATAAACGAATTCAATATTAAAATTCGTTAATATTCCAAATATAATATTTAAAATAACAAATTAAATAAAATATTTGGCTACCAAAAATGCGGGACATTACATTCTTCCCTCCTTAAAATAATTTCGTCCTTGAAATTGCTAAGGTAAGATAGAACGTTACAAACCCATTAATTTCCAAAATCCATTTTAACTTAGATCGAAAACCAATTCAATACCGTATATAAATATTTTCAAAAATATCAAAAAAATTCTAACACCTTAAATTCCCGGAAAAGTTCGGTAGAGTCTCCCCTGCATGGAGGACATCTGCAATATCGCAGGTTCAAGAAATATGTGTACATCGACCAACAAGGTCGGAAAAATTCAAAAACCAAACTCAAAACCCAAATAAAACCAAAAATTTAATATTTTTGCGTTGGCGTACCTTTTACGAGCGTTATTGAGCATATCTGCTCAACGTATATGTGATTTACTCAACCAATATCAGTCTGCCTATCCCTCTGGCACCTGTACTTAACTTAATTCACATATGAGTAGCCAAAATATGAAATTCTTAAATAAAATTTCATTAAACAAATGGTATAACTATACCAATTCTAGAATCAAACACATAGCATCAATTCCTTATCAAATACAAGGTTAAATCATAAATTCCAATTCATATGTAGTTTTATTCCAGTTTCATTATACTGGAAATTATCCTTTAGTTTATAATTCATTTAGTTCTATTATATTATTGATTATTCCCATTCAAACAAATTATCATCCAATAACGAACAATTCACAACCAACAACCAATACACAACCCAATCAACCAAATCAATTGAATTCACCTTCAATATTAACATTTATTTTGGTTTCACATATTCATTATTATTCATTCATTTAATTTCCAATTTATTTAATTTAATTACAATATCATTCTGAATTTTTAATTACACTTAACCAAGTTAAATTTTGATTCAAATTTTCAGTCTGATTTGAATTCCATTCAAATCGAGCAAACACACAACTATCTCAATAATTTAATAAAATTATTTCTTTTTTATACAAAATTATAATTTGGGTAAAATTATTTCATTTACCCTCTTTACAAAACAATACTGTATCTATTGATAGTTCAACGCTTCTCAACACTTGAACTGATCAACAAACAGAATACAAAACATTTGTATATAAAATTTACAATTATGCTCTCATATATATATATATATATATATATATATATATATATATATATATATACACACACACTCAATCTCGATCTAGGGTATTACTAACCCAATCTCTATCGAGTTACACCACAGAGCCAAGGTTATTACTAAACCAATAGCTCTGATACCACTGTAACGACGGAGGGATTTTCGGCCCGAAAATCGACATAAATACATTTACTATAACTCATGTTAATCTTCCAAACACCGAAAACACTGGACGTTATTAGAAAAAATTTAGAGGGTGAGATAAGAAAGAAAGATATATAAGAATAGAAGAAGAAGAAGAAACAACACAACACAGAGTCTCAAATCGCAGCAGAACAAAATATAATACAGAAATAAAACTTTATTGAGAGCTTTCAAAATACTTACAATATCAGAGTACATCACACAATGGGACAGTTATAATAACCTGTTCCAATATACAACACACAGCAGAAAAGTATATAATATCATTCGTCTGAATATCTCCAGCTCGTCTCTTCACATCATTCGATAACCTGAACCTGTACACCCCGGGCTAACCCGAGCATTTACAAAACACCGGGTCAGTTTGGTGAACCAGAGTGAGTAAAACTCGCACAATATTAAGGGTAAATCATCCAACATGATTTTAAAGGTCAAAATTTTTCAAAAGAAAAGGATAATCGTAAGACTAAATCCACACATAAACACGGACGGTTTTTACCTTATGATAACCCAAAACAGTTTTGAAACCAATATCTTTTCTGATATTATAATAATGTCTAAATACAAGTAAATAGAATCTAGTGGAACGCTTACATCTCACGCTCCACATATATAGTATAAAATAAAAACCGCGGGCGCTTATTGGAGATTGGATTCCAACTATGACAAGGTATGGGACCACCTGCCGATAGTGTATCTCTAGAGGCGAATACACTGGGTTCAACAAGAACGTCTTGCAACCCGGCCCTCACATGACCGACCACTCATTTCGCTTGAGTGTATCGAATGTATATCACCAACGGTTGGGCTCAAACCACCGTTTCCCAAATAGGGACAGCATCGAAATAGATTAAAGAAGCAAAAGGAATTTCTCTAGATAGGTGATTATACACCATAATGGGAGCGACCCACATAGCCATGCTGCATGCCCGATTTCTGTCATTCCCTGGTTGATGAGGCTTGAGGTTTAGATTAACTTTTGACACTTGGTCATCATTCACTTTGAATGCCACATCGTCAGATCCGCCAGATATCACTAATTGACATCCACAAAAATACTCTGGTCATTAAGCTAAGAGAAGTGCCCTTCTCTGCCACTAACTGAAATACGTTTGTAAAAATCAACGTACGTGATCCCTTTGGAAATACTCTGTCAGACATTCGTCCATACATGTCATCCACGAACAGGATGAACCGAAGGTACTCTCCTACTGCATCCAATATAGGAATCACCCCATGGATCAGTAGCGAGAAGTCCTTGCAACCCATAGATTCCAACCACGACAGAATCATAGTGTATCTCGGGCCGCTAAGCCAGAGATTATAAGTAATCCTTCCGCTTATTAAGATCCACGGTCTTCAATGCTCCATCTCGACCGTCTTCTGATATCTTCACGTATTTGTTGGTCGGAATGGTTTTCGAATCTAAATTCGATCCCGGTCTTTCCGTACCAACAATCGTATTGGACAAATTTGATAGTCGGTGATTTAACTATCAAAATAAGCAGTGTTTCAATCATGATAATCTAGTGAGTTCACCGGTTCAGTATTCAGCAACACTTGGCCTTTATACTAAAACAAATGTAAATTTAAATCTTCTAAAACATCTCGACATTAAAAATATAGCTTTACGCTTCTTATTTATCATAAGATTTTTCTTTAAAACATGTTCATTTTATTACTTAGGAAACCTTATATCATATTTAGTTTCCTAATTTCACTTTCAAATCCATCCAACCATCTCTCGCTTTGAGATTCTCATTTCAATTCCTCACTTTTACTTAATCCCATTATCAAGCAACTTTAATGTCAAATTAACGCTTTAACATCTTAATCCTCACTTATAAAAATCCTGGTTTATAATAAACCCTTTCTCTTAATTCCCATTTACTTCATTTAAATAATTAATTAACATTTATTTTAAGCCATAATATTTGCTTAAAAATTCCTTTTATAACTTTATTATAAAACTCAGGTCTTAAACAAAACCTGTTCATAAACTCCTTTCACTATCCCATTGGATTTCATTTTGATTTCAATTACTTTTCAAATACGTTTCAATTAAAATTAAATCTCCTAAATTATTATTAAAATAATAATTTACTTAAATCATTAACTACTGTAAGAGTAGTTAATTTCTTTATTAAACAAAATAAATGGTAAATCCTTTTTAAAACCTCTTATTAAAATTAAAACAATATTCATTAATCTATTTTATTAGATTAATTCAAAACAAACTAATTTAATAATTAACTCCAGTTAAATGGTTGACTTTAGTCAACTCAAAACACGGTTATCTACTTAATTGATTCCCATTTCTTTCTCCCTTTAAATTAATTAAAAATATAATTAATTAATTTAAATAATTCCATTAAATTTTTTCCCAACAACACAATTATCCAAATTTAACCGTTACGTTAATTTCCTTATTCCCACATTTTCAAATCTTATTAATCATCAGATTTGACTTTATAAAGTCAATTTACACTTAATTATAAACATAAATATCTATTCCCTTTTAAATAAGTTTTTTTTTCAAATTATATATTTCAAATCTATCTTTAGTTATAAAGTAAATTTTATAACTTCAGTTCGATCGGTTTACCTTACGGTAAATCGTTATAAATAAACTAATTTACTTTTAGGCCATTTACTGCCGATTACCCAACCAATACTGCCCATTGGTTAAAACACAACACAGGTTGACTTTTCAGTCAATGGTCACTACCAAAATCAATTACCCAATCATGACAATTCATATATGATAATATGAAAATAAATAATATATTTGAGGAATCTGGTTGGATCCCTCCAATATGTCCTTCCCTGTATACAAATGGTTATCTCCAAACAGATCATTCAATTTCATTTAATTGATAACAATAAATAACGAACATTTAACATCAACTAATTCACAAGCAATTCAACCAATTAAACAAGTTTATTTTATAAACGTGACCAACAAGGTAAGTTAACTTTATTGGAACCAATCGTTAGAATAACGATTTGGTATTTCACTGAAATTAAACGACGGTTTAATTTCATCAATTAATCAACCAATAAATATATAATTAGCAAACAGTCAACCATTGGCAAGCAGACCACACAAAATCAAAACCCAATTTATATAAAATATAAATGGGAAACTGAGTGAGTTTTACTCACCTTGATTTGATACCGTTGTTTAAACTGTTACAGTTTAAATTAATCGGTCGTTCAATTTAACTGTAAAACTCTGTTGACTCCATTTCTGTTCAAAACAGTTACAGGACATAGTGCTTATCAATGAAATTCCAATAGCATCTGCTTTGTTTAATTCTGACGATATATGAATTATGAATAATATAAGTTTACGTTTTTAAATTAATAATAAATTCCTTGATTATATTCTTAATTAAACTTAATTAATTACTTTCAAATCTCAGTGACCGGGCAGAATTATTTTCAGTGCATCATGCGTTTGTTTCATTGCCTGCACCTGCCTTGTTTCTTTGATGATAACCCGGTCATCTTGCCTGCATATAATTCAAGTTTTAAATTAATACGCTATTAGTTATAACCATTATTATCTAATTAGTGATATTAGATTAATTTTGTTTTAAATATAATCAACCCAGTCCAATCTGAAATTACCCAAGCCCGTCGTTTCATCCAATCTGCTCGTGTTCGCTGTCTCTCATCCTTCCTTTCGTTTATTTAAACCTGGTACATACACGTGAGATGTAATTAACATTGGATCACGTTTTAGTTTAAAATTATTAATCCTTTAAGTATGATTTACTTTACTAATTTCGATTGTTAGCATTTACTGGGCCGACTTCTCGCTTAGATTCAAACTGCCGATCCTTCAGAGAATCTCCTTTCCTTCTGCGTTGATCAACAAGTTTGATTAAATTATGATGTTGAAAATTTAGCAGGCTGGTTCATATTAAACATTAAAATACTAATTACGGTTTCAATTAGGAAGGGTCGATGTCTTTTTATCTTCTGGTTCCCCTTACAGTTTCATTTGTCCAACATGTCCCAAACGTTTAGCCTGCATTATTCAAGATTCAAGTGTATGAGATTTAGCTTAATTAAACCATTCCTTAATCAAGTGTTAAGTAGGTAAATTACTTCACTAGTACTCGGTCAGGCCGATCCTTCTTGGCACTCCTTCCTGGACATATACAAATCGCTCTTTCATTTCAAATCGTAAGACCGTGCTTGCAAGAAGAAATGGCCAACCACTGCTCCCACGGTTGATCGGAAATTGATCCTCCAGCACCAGACCACGCGTCGTTCCCTCCCCAATGTCCGCCCTAAACCCCATTCCACTCGGTGCTCTATACTACTCTCCAAAAGACCAGTAACGCCGGCGGTTTAAGCCCACTTTCCGGCCACTCCAGTCCCCTACACCCGATCACCGCCGGTCATGTTCCAGATCTCTGATGGATGAACAAATTTACTGTGGGGGTCACTGGATATAGATGCTTGGATGAGGAGATGGAAGAGGAGGAAGTCGAGTGAACGTTGTTCGTTCGTTTCTTAAGAAGAGGCAGCGGATTGTTAAGTTGACCAGGAAGGAAACGAAATTAGGTTTTTGACTTGCCTGTAGGATATTTATAATGTGTGGGATTGAATATTATATTAATTAACGAAACTTCATCATAAAGTAGTTGATTAAAACCCTACAAAAAAATCTTTATTTACTGATAAAAAAGCTAATCTTAGTGTAAAAAGGTATTCCGGACCCAATGGGACAAGTTTCGTCGAATTCCGATCTTGTTTGAAAAAATTTCCTTTATAAAACCAGAAATAAACACGCGTTTAATTTTTCCACAGTCACTAGATAAGTCAAATTAACTTGAAACCTTGAAATCTTAAAATAATTAATCAATACGAACCCAACGGCACCAGTTTCGTCGCATTCTGAGACTGTTTCCCCGGTAGGCTACTTTTACGCGCACCGCGATGCCATTTTAGACGTCAAATCATCCGGTCTTTAAAAATAACAAACTATATACCTATCCTAACTATAGTCGACGATACAAACTCAACGGAATTGGTTTCGCAGCCTAATTCGATCGTCTGTTCAAGTTATACCCAATAACCCTTTATTAAATAAATTACGTGCTATAGAAATTTGAATGGACGTTCATGGCTACCGTGGTCACATACGACATCGGTTTGCCACGCAACTCAACTCCGTACAATAATTTAACGATATGGTCCCAATGAAACTGATTTCATCGAAATCTGAGTCCATTTGCAAAACGGCTATTTTAACGCGTATATTTTAATAACGATTTCCATAGCGACTATTTCAAAATTTGATTTGGCCATAACTAACAAACATAACGCGAAATCAGGATTTTTCTCTTTTATATGAAAATTACCATCAATACGGTTCCAACATTTCTTGTTTCACAAAAATCTGACTTATATCGGATCCTGTATATTCAGTTAAAGTTCAGAACTCAATATTACGAACTGTCGCGCCATTTCGAGCTCGTTTTATAATTATATAAATTATAACATTTAAACATCGTTTTAGATAAATGAATTCAATATTAAAATTCATTAATATTCCAAATATAATATTTAAAATAATAAATTAAATAAAATATTTGGCTACCAAAAATGCGGGACGTTACAAGGATCCTGTTAAATAAATATCTGCAAAACCAAAACTATTTGTTGCCCGTGTAGAAAATATGGACATCCGGAGTTTAAATGAAAACAATAAACTCCAGGTCAGTCATGGGACTGGCGTGAGAACTTAAAACAGTTATTAAAAAAATTCTTTGAAAGTTGGAAAATCATGGGACCATGCCATATGACATGGAACGAGTTTGCTCCACATGAGTATTCGTTTAGAAATAAAACAGCATAATGCTTTTTCAAAAAAATGAAGCTATTATAAGACTCAGGTCCCATCACACAATGCAACGCAAGCCGAAGGATAGAGTTTTACCTCATCATAGCCAAACATGCTTGATACGCTTTAATTTTTTTTTTTTGATACTATTATAAGTGCATGGTATAGAAAACAATTTTGAGAATAAATGTACCAATCTTAGACGACATAATACCCCATCCTATTATGTTGCCATAGTATATGACCAAAACCAAAAAATAACGTATTGGAATTTGGATTTCCATCATGATCAATGGCAAGGGATCTTCCTCTTCTGATTTAGACCTTCTCTAGCAAGATGTCTAGGTTCAACACACATGACCCTGGGAACGCCAGGGATGGTCCGCACTTGCGTTAGCAGATTTGCAATTCTTGAACAATATGTTTCCCAGTCCTATTGGACCTCTTGGTCGGTACATCGGCCATCTTGACCTTGTACGGCCATATCCGAGGGACCTCGCAATCCATTATTAACATTAGTAAAATGTCTAGGCTCCATATCATGACATCACCTCTATCTAGAAAGAAACGCGTGTCCTCCCTACAGTCCTTCATCTTGTTTTTGACTTATACGGAGGTATGAATCTCGCGAATTAACGCCATTATGCTATAGTAAAGTCGTGCTTTGATCATCATCTACAAAGCTCTACTTTTCAACAAAAGCTTTGATCCATGCATCTCAGCATGTCAACCAGTCATTCTAGACTATACAACCGATAGCTACCAATATATAACCTCTAAGCTCGTTCGTCTCATAGAAGGGTGTTAAGTTAAGAGAATAAATTCTCCGCCACCAAACAAATATATATTCAGCAGACATCAATTAATACATCTCAGAATAATGTGTCAGACACACAATCCATTTACAAGTTTGTTCTGTGTCTGAACGAAATCGGAGGCACCTTATTCCTCATCTAATATGTTTAATACAGGAGAGAGGTCCTCGCATATATGGTCAATTTCCAAGTACGTCTGGACAACCACCAAACATTATCTCTTCTTGGGTGTACGGCCCAGCCTAGACATCAGCAGCAGCCCAAACGATGTAAAGATCTTCGGTCTTCAACCACCGTCATCATATTTGACTTTTAATCGTCGTAACAGTTATTCAGAATGGGTTAAACCCGATCTTTCCGAATAATTCATGCATCTTTAAAATTAAATGATAAATAAAGATAATATTCATCTCATTCCAGTCAAGAATATTCTTTTATTCAAATATTCATTACTCTGGGAATGGTTCCTATTAATTTTATCAAAGATTATATCATTCAAACTTATTATTTAATTCTTCCCTTGGATATGATTTAAAAAGATTTTATAATATCTTTTCAACTCAAAAATCATTGCTTAATGATTATTCAACTTTTGGAAATTAATCTTGTCTTTACTTGGGTTAAAGAACAAATGTCGTCTTTAAAACATCGTTCACAATAAACCCAAAATAATCTTCCATTTAATATGGAATCTTCACGAAAATCTGAATAATTTATAATTGATATAAATTTCTGTATTCGACTAATACTTTAAGTGGAATAATGACAAAGCCTTTTAAACTCCATGAATGGTAATTGCCTTCCTTCACAGAAGCTTATCTCGATTATTATTCATCAAATTTCATTCAATTCCAATTTAATTAAATAAACTGGGAAATTTCCTTAAATCTTAATTAAAAGATTTATTCCTTGCACAACTAGGTTCAAGAACAGTATTATTTAAGATACCACTCACAACAACCCAAAATCCAATTTGATATTAAATATAAGATATTAAATTGAAATCATGTCAACTTACATTCAATACCAAATTATAAAACCAACAGATATAGCATGGGAATAACGATATCTATATCTTCCAAATTCCTCAATGATATCCATAATCGCGGAATCCAACATCGAAAATATCCGAAGATTATTTCCATTCAAATCCAATCCAATTTATATGTTGGAAACTTCTGGTTCTAAAAAACCGTTCACAAATCCAATTTATTATTTTAAAATCATTGGATTATTACTCTTCAAAAAACATCGATTATTCCTTCGAGTTCTTTATTCTAGTTATTAACTAGTTCATTTAGATAAAATATCATTTATCCTTTAAAATAATGGAATATATCATCCAAAACTTTCCAAAACATTTATTATTATTATAAATAATTTATTCATAGTTTTAATAATTTTATGAAGGCCCTTGTCGTCGGTTCCCAATATCGGCTACCGAACTGCATCCATAGCGACCTTTTCAAAAACTGATTTGGACTTAAATTAATATCTAATGGTTGGATTTAAAAAATTCTCATTTTATTGGAAATCTCATTTCATTACGATTCCAATTCCAGAAGAATCCAACGGTCGGATCTTCCGTTACGTCAATTCGAAGTTACAAGTTGACGTTCGCGGACTATCGCTGCACGATGCGTTCTATTCAAGACCGAGTCGAATTAGAAATTAACAATAAATCAAACCACGTCTATATAACCTTTATAAATTATATAATATATATATATATAATAGTTTCGAAAACTCGTTTTAGTCGTTTATCATTAAAATCACATATTTCACATAACGATCAATTTTAACATTATTTTAATGAATAAAATAATACTATTTTTCGAAAGTCGTTAATTTACATCTAAATTTTCCTTATAATTATTATAAAAATAAACGAAGGATTTTCGAAAGAAAACTTCTTTTAAAATGTTTGCTGGTAGCCTGGCTGATCTTCTTTTTGGAAAGTTATCAAAACTTTGATATGCCAAAAGTGTATTAAATTTAATTCAAAACCATTCGTTACAGCTACGAATATTTATCTATATTTTTATATCTACGCATCCATTCAAAATCGGACGTTAAAATCAAATTTCGATTTTTCACTGAATATTATATTATTAAAAATATTCATTTTTATTCTGAATTAGAATGAAAATCTACCAAACATCATATAATTTAATTTATATGGATTTCCTACATTCATTAACAGTTGTAAACAATTATCGAACATCCAAATAACATCCAGAGTGCTCTTACACTCACATAAGCCTTCAATAATTATTTAACGCTTACATCGGTCTGTCAATCAATCGATTAACACATAATTTCATACTTGGGATTTGTGTAAATCAAGTATTATCCCAATACCCATGTGGGGTTTTCAACCAATAAATTAATAAATTATTTATTTATTCCAATCTATCGTAACTTATTCAATTCAAGTTATTATTCATCCCAATCGATATCATTTAAATAGGTGAACATAAACAAGTCGTTCGACTTGTAAATGGATGTTTAATCCAATTTCAACTACCATAAATAATTCAACATCATTTTAACATGTTAATTATTTCAAAATATATTGAAATTACGTCTCAATCATCCATTCATCCATCGGGTTTGCAAACAATTTATGATGTGAGCTACCATGTACCATATAACAATTTGTGATAATTAAACAAAATAAAATTCAGTTTTCTCACATAACCTACCATTAACATATTAGAAATGTTTTAACTTACTAATTTATTCTGTTTCACTTTTCTAATCTTATCACAAAATTCATATTAACCTGATCGCTTAACAACCAATTATTTAATGGTGTGTTTCTAATTAAACTAATAGAATATTTAAAGTGAGAAGCTCTTATAAGCGATCAATATATTTTTAAACATGATACAATA
This sequence comes from Allium sativum, assembly GCA_030737875.1. NCBI lineage: Eukaryota > Viridiplantae > Streptophyta > Magnoliopsida > Asparagales > Amaryllidaceae > Allium > Allium sativum. The sequence goes on from CM060924.1 coordinate 19,241,440, forward strand.
ACATAACAAAACAGTTGAGTGAGAGAGTTCTCACTTTGATTAGTTCGAAATCGTTGATTTCTTTTTAAATCAAAATAAACTTGGGTTTAATTTGGCCTAAAATTCGAACTTGCTCCGTTTTCATCCCAATCAGCTTTGTTGCGAAGCTCTCGACTCAACGATCCCACGGGATCTTGTTTCATTCGAATTTGATTTGTATCAGCAAGTTACACAAGTTTAAACATTAATTTATCAATTAACTTATTAATTTAATATTACTTTTCCTAATTAACCCTCATCCATGTTCATCTATCAACACCCATCGTCCATGCTTCCACCGCCGCGCCTATGGCGCTCCAAACCACCGGCCAACCACCTGGTCGGCCTCCTCCTTCCATGGCGAGCCTTCGCCACTGGTGGCGACCGCCACCTCGCTGATGAGAAATCGCAATAGACCCAAATCGGCCTCGCGGCCGATTGCTCCTCCACCGCGCCACCAGGTGATTGCGAACCACCACCCACGCCTTCCCCTTGCCACCAACTTCTTTCAGGCACCTTTGACCCACGTCGCCCCTAGCGGCCGAAATCTGACCATGTTTTGTTCGAGCCCCACTAAAACGTTGATCTCCGATCAACCTGAATTTCCGATCACCACAGGCTGTTTCAGGCCAACCACCCAAAAGGAAAGTTGTTGCCCCCCTCTTGTTGACAACTTCCTAGTAGGTGCCATCACCTAACAGCTCTTTGTTTGGCCATGAAACACCAAATACTGAACCCACTTAGTTAGCCTTTAAACCCAGATCCCGAAGAAATTCGACAATCGTTTGTCATGAAATTTGGTCAGTAAGTAGTTTTCGATATGGTCTACAACTTTCCAGTCAGGGACTTCGGCTAATTGTTGAGGAATTTTGAGATATAAATTATTTTACATGGATAGGCTTATTTGCAAAATGTTTTGAGAGAGAGAGGAGGGGTGGCTGCAAAATTGCCAAGAGGAAAGTGATTAGGGTTTGTGGAGATGAAGATATTATATAGGTTAGGGGTTTGGGTCTAATATTTTATTATTCTTCTCTTAACGTTGTCTCCGATCGACGTTTACTAATGCCCCGGTCACATATAAACTCCGTTGGTAATGAAAATTGACAAACATCCATGCTTGGACATTACGGTCCTAATGAAACTCGTTAGTCCAAATCTGGGTATGTTTGCTCGAAAAGCTATAATTTGGATTCAAATGATTAATCGATTCACAATTTATCGTGCACGGCAACATACTAGCTTCGACGGCCGTGAAATTTGGAATTTAGCAATAACTTACTATTTTTAGTCTAACAAAATTGGCTTCGTCAAAAACAGAGGTCGTTTGCAAAATGGCTTATCTTTAAGGCTTATATAATATTAAGATACTAATATATTCATAACGACTATTTGAAAAATTGATTTGGCGATAACTTACAATTTACAACATAAAATTTCAATTTTTCACTTTCTTTAGAAAAATATAGTTCAAAACGTCTTAACATTTCTTGTTTTATAGAAATCCGACTTAATTTGAATTCTTTATATTGAATTGAAATTCAAAACTAAATTTTCAAACTACTGCGATATTATGAGCTCATTTCATAATTAATATAAACTTATATGTTCAAATTTCATTCTAAATAATTTCTAAGTCGTTAATTCTCAAAATAAATCATAAGTTCACATAAAATTAATTTAAAAATAAATTTTAAATTGGTTCCAAAATTCAGGGTTGTTGCAGGATCACACATTTAGAACGTAACAAAGGGAAAGTTGTTCACTAGGTAAATAAAATTTCAACCCGTTGACATTTTATTTGGTGTTGAAATGGTATACGGGTTATTTCCTAAGTTTATGGTACGCGTCTAATATTATAAGGGGTAATCGATACTTTCAATATAGACATACGATGACCATAATGATACAGATCGAAATAAAGGAAATAAAAACCCTAATCATGGTGGCTAGTAACACCCTCTTTTTCTTCTTTGATTCGGTCGAAGGAGAATACGTTCTCGTGGATACTAATAGAGGCCCAGCGCTTTGTTGATGCTTCAACCATCCTTTCCATTTCAAGGTTCGCCTGAATAATCACGAATTCATTACCACAGGTATAAACCCTAACATATTATTTGATTTCGATTTACTGTTATCGCGTAGATCCTTATGTTTTTTATTTGTTAAAATAGTTAAAATCAAATTTGATTAGATCTAACAAAATCCTACTATAGTATCGGAGTCTAAGGCTTGAGAGTAATAGTAGACTGAATTAAGATTTAGGTTTTGCATAATTGATTCCTTGAATATTTGAAAGCATTACTATGACAGATGTGGGTTTAATATTCAAATAAAATTGTTTTATTTAAATAAGAATAAATATCAGATATTAATTTTGTTTGCTGAATCTTAAGTAATTAAACCATGAATATATGGATAAGGACTCAAGTAGTGTATTGATCTGTTTATATGAGTAAACAGTGCCAAACTTATTATCAAAATGTTTGATGGATAAGTATTTATGACCTGACTTTATAATGCATTTTCTTCTCCTGATTAAAATTGGTATTACGGATTGACAAATTAGTGAGATGCTTTCCAAATTGTTTTGATTTAATGAAATCATTTATATGGAAATTTGTTAAGACAATTTCTTTTGATTTGATCTATATACCTCGATATAAAATCAAAATTTGTTTGATTTACTAACATTAAAATCCTGACTCTGTCATTTTTTTTATTTTATCAAAAGGGATGATTTTTGATTGTTGATCAATTAATTGAATAATAGATTCAAGGTTAAGTCCCTTTTGATTTTGCATCTTCGTGATATTGATCATGAATACTTGATGACCTTCAGGTCATAATATATAGTGAAAATTTGTGGTAAGGGCCTAATAGAGAGGCCCAATTATTTTCTAGGACATGGCTTCTAATGAATTATTTTCTAGGACATAAATAAAGGTCTGTGCTCTAGCATTATTCTATTTTCTCAAATCGCGCTTGGTCTTCTCTTCCAAAATCAAGTTGTCCAAACTAGGCGATTCTGTTTGTGAAATTGAATTGGAAGCTTGTCTACAAGATTCAACAATCAAATTTTGTGATTCTCTTTCTGAAATCAAATTTGCGGTCGTGTTCAGGTCGATAGGTGACGTGATTCTTTTGCGAGTGTAGAATTTACTAGTTGATTCGTTTTTTATTCATTGCTAAGTTGATTGCTTATAATGCGAATTATTTTTAAATCAAACTATACTATGTTCATTGTTGAGCTGATTATTTATTTTTTGAAGATGCTGTTGAAGGTTTCTTTTAAGGGGAGGTTGTTTCATTCTATTGTTTTGGTTGTTGTTTGATGTTCAAGATTCTGAATCACGTTGGAAGAAGGATTGTTGTTTACATCTTGTTGTAGTTCGATTAATGAGCTCTAAAAGGTATTCTTTTTTTTAAAAAAATATATTGTAAATGGTGTTCACTATTTCTAAAAAATATAAATATGTTTATTTATTTTTGATCTTGTTTTGTAACATTTGTTGTATTTTAATTATGTTAGTGTGACTTGCTGAAGTGAAAGCAATATCTCACATGCATGAGTTTCTGAACTATAAGCAATAGTTCAGATTGGTGAACTGAAAACAGTAGGTTGTTTTATATTTTGTTGGTGTTCACAATTTTCTTACATAGATAATGTTGACATATAAATTAAAATTTAGAATTGATATGTGTGATGCATTGTTAATTACTGTTTTTAGTGTATTTGAGTGCAGTTTTTGTACAGTGCTGGCAATGTTACTTCGAATAACAGAACATATGTTGTATAACTTAAAAAGATAATTGCTTTTATCCTTTTTTGAAATGTTTGATAAAAAAATTATATTATGCAATATTTTATGCAATTTGTTTTGATTTTAAAAAATGTATAGCTATTTAGATCTCTATGTTTTCAATTATAGGTATGATGTATCTGTAATGGTTTTATTTGATTTCAATAAGTATTCTTTTAGTGCTCGTCTTGGTTTGGATGCATCTATTTGCTATGTTAGGAATATGATTTGTGAGGTGTGGAGTAATTTTAATCCCTTATGCTTTGATATGTTCTATATCCGAGAATCAAAAACTACTTATGTTGAGGCGGATAGTGATCTTCAAGCTATATTGTGCTTGTCTTGGTTTAAAAAGGAGGATTTTTTAGTTTTTTTATATTGTTAAAGAATAATTCGATGGATGGTGTTGTTGTCGAAAGTAGTACATCGGGCTCACTTGTTGCTATTAGGGAGTCAAGTAGTAATGTAGTTGAATGTGCTGTTGATTTAGACTCTGGTTTTTGTCAATAAAAAACTTACATGAGTTGTTGAAGAAGAATTCTAATTCGGATTTTTTTATTGGTATTGGTCAAAATTTTGATTTTGTTATTGGATTTCGTCGAATGGTTAGTGCATATGTCTTGAAGAATGGTTTTAAAGTAAAATATGGTAAGAATTGTAAGGAGCGGGTGACAGTTCGATGTGTTGTAGATGGTTGTTCTTTAAGAATTCATGCTTCTTACAAATTGAAGAAATTGGATAAATTGACTGTTAAAATTTTTTCAGTTAAGTCATTCATGTGGAGGTGGATTTCAATCGGTTAATAGTCCAGCCATTAACAGTGATCTTGTAAAAGCTTTGATTGTTAATCAAATACATGATGAGCCAAATAGGAAAACAAAGGATATCATGAAATGCTTTAGGAGGGATTATGATGTGGACTTAAGTTATTATTATGCTTATAAAGGTAGGAAATTGACTATGAGTGGTATCTATGGCGATGGAAAAAAATTATATAGTGATTTAGTGTGGTATTTGAAGGCAATTGAAAAAAATAATGTGAATAGTTATACAAGTATGGATGTTGTTGACACACTTTTTGGTAAAAGCTGTCACACCTGGAATATCTGGATAGTATCGCGCTCGGGTACGGAGAACATCGTCAGAAGACAGGAAGCGATTTGATTGAAGTCGCATCACAAACAAAGAATGGTTCGAAACTCCTATCAGACGACCTCTTTTGGGCCCGAAAACATCAATTACGGAGCTTTTCTCTGTAACACTTGTAGCCCTATGAATTAGCTCCAGGTAGAGCTTTCGTTTGGGCAAAATGGACTTACAGTTTGGAAGTTACGCCCGTTTCCGTAAACGCGCACAGAACCTGGATTTTGGAATTGGTGACATCCCCGATCGGGTTGCCCCCCTCGGCTCGTGGGACCACTTTTGGCTCGTGAGACCCACCTCGGCTCGCCCCAGACTCCGTTCGACCATGAACCAGTTCGCCCACATTGGCTCGCCCACGACCCGCTCGTGATGCATCTTCGGGACCACGACCCGATCACCTCGCCGGCATCTCCACGACCACACCCGCTCGTGGTGCACCTTCGGGCCACGATCCGCTCGTGACACACCCCTAGGTCACGAACCGCCTGTACCAGAATAGCAACAACACACGGTTTTGACCTATTTTCAAGGCTATTTTCACTCCAACTCGCATGGATCTAATTACACATAGCATATAACGACTTGAAGAGGATCTCTGGACATTTTCCATCACATTTCGAGATTTTTGGGATGCATGCCACGTGTCTTATGGCATCAACCATTATTAACCATTCTTCTTCATGGCATCCACCATTATTAATGGAAGGACTTTGTGTGCTTCTCGAGGCCAAATCAGCTTAGTCTAACACGAGGATTTCGTGTATAAAATCACTCTCTTTTGTCCACTTCTTGATAAAACACAAGGTTATTGTGTATAAACAGATTTCACGGATAGTGAGACGGCATTGTAATTGTAACTTCTTAGGATTTAAGAAAATATAAAGTAGACGTAGGCTTGGTTTGAGCCGAACCACTATAAAAACCTCGTATGTTCCCTGTTTTTACTACTTTATCTACATTCTGTGATTTGTGACTGTGAGGACTTCACACCGTATTTGGGGGTAAGGCCCAGATTTCGGTCTAACATTTTGGCATGCCAGGAAGGGGGGCACACGACAACCTCAACTTCTAGCTCGGATAAATGGCAATTAAAAGGAAGAAAACTGGAATTTCCTCTCATGCCGAGGATGTTGACGCTGAAGGTGCAAGGAATGAGGCGAGCCAGGAGGCTTCCTCTCATGGAGATCCTTCTGCATACTTGACAAGAGAAGAGATGGATGGAGTTCTCACTGAATTGAGGACCCAGATAGCAAGGCAAGATGATCTCCTCACGAAGCAATAGGAGATGATCGATGGATTCTTCGCTCGGATGGATAATAGGCCAAGCGGCAACATACAACACATCGAAATGAAGCCATAGAAGCAGCTCATGCATCACCTGGACTCAAAGGCAACCCCCTCACTCTTGGAAATGGTCAGGTTCGACCGAACTTGTAACACCCCGTATTTTCAATGAACTTACGAGTAACAAATCTGAGAATAATTAAATTGTAACAGAAGAATTAAGGGAAACAGGTTGCACCATTGCGTTCGTCTCCAAATTCTGCTTGGAATAGTGTCCAAGTTTGCGTAAATCGGATTCCGTATGAAGAAGATATGGCCTTCAGAAGTTTCAATGAAAACCAGCCCGAAATTCAAAACAGATTCAAATTCGAATTCAAAATAGACACCCGGGCTGGGCGGGAAAATTCCCGCCCAGGACCCAGGTTGACACTAGGGCCGACCTGGGTACACAAGTCGACACTAAGGTCGACCTGGGGGTCGACCTCCCCATGTTTCCAGATCCGGAGACAGATCCATTTTTCTGCACCTGGACGCCTTTCTGACCCGATTCGTGAGCTCTAACCTATTTAAACACCCCCTAAACCCCCTTTTCTCTGCACACAACTTCATGACGTCTGTACTCTGCCTCTATTCTAATTAAAATAAAACAAAGACGTCGTTACGCCGCTTAAGTTCTTTGTGAAGTCAAGCTAGAATTGAACTACAGAATCAAAGGCTAATTCTACAACTTCTACAACTATCCTTCTTTTAGAATCCAATCAAGGCAATTACAGTTATTTTCCGATATGAAATTTAATTATGATCCTAGCATAATAATGAATCTGAATCTGAGATTATGCCTATTTCTGTATTCTGATCTGTTCTTCTGTTTTATTTTATGCTTGTTCTGTGTCCCTTCCTCCCTTCTTCCTTTTTTATTTTATAGTCAGGCTACCACGAGCCTGAGCCAAATCTCACAAGAGATGAACACATAACACCAAATTAGGGGAAATTATTGATTCATGAATAATTAGGCATAACTGATTTGTAACTGATTTGAGGACACAACACATGTTGTAATTTTGAGTATAAATTTGAGGCATATTATGTGAGATGGTTTAGGACTTGGGAGAAGAAGATTTTTGTGAATAGTAATTTATGACTTAGGCACAAAGAACCTATATTTAAATAGGAATAACTGTAAAATGTGAATACGCCTAAATGGGATTTTGGGATAATTGGCATGCAGTATAGTTAAAGCTATAATTTGGTATAATTTATGTGAGTTATGATTTGGGGTTTTTGGGGAATATTCTGTACTATGTAAAATTGACCAAAGCTTGGGCATATGTTATATTGTGAATCATGACAATGATTTGGACGTGTAAATTAGACCTAATTTATGATTAGGCAAGATGTGCAGATGGAACCTTTAGGAATGTTTAAAAATCTGTTAAATCGCCTAATTTGCTAAATCTGTTGAAATTGAATATTGTAATGCGAGTATGACTTTGTAGGCTCAATCTAAAATTGTGCAAAACATGTTTGAGTAATCTGCTGTAACTTGCAAAGAAGTTTAATTTGTTGAATTGGCGTAATTAGTCTGATGTTGGCATAATTAGTCTGTTATTGGCATAACTGTGAATGAATGTTTTAGCTATAATAAGAATGCTGAGACACGAGGTTAGACTTAGTTTACGGTGGAAACCTGCCCGGAACCAACCGGCCTAACCAGTAGCCGCAAACTGTCAGTCTAATGTGAGAGGTCGTAGGCATAACTAAAAGATGCCTAGGCACAAGGTTAGGTCTGACTTATGGTAGAAGTCTGCTCGGAACCGCCCGGCACATCCAGCGGCCACAAGCTACCGACCTAACGTGAGAGGTATGTGCATTAATAATTAATGCAAATCTAAGATAAATATGATGCCTAAAACGTGTTGGGTGGATAGGGTTAAATCAATTGGACTGATAGATCTAATAAACCCATTTCGTGAATCAGTAGACCCAACACATATTTAGGTGAAACAATCTGTAAGTCTGTTAATCCGTATAATCTAATCCGTTAATCCGTATAATCTGATCCGTTAATCTGAAAACTTGTTAACATGTATGCCTAGTCTGAGAACCACTTAATCTGAACTTTGTACATCTATTAATCTATAAACCAATTAATTTGTATGTCTGAGCTGAAAACCTGTTAGTCTGAAATCTGTAAGCAAGTTAATCTGAAATCTGTTAGTCTGGGGACACAAGGTTAGGATGGGTAATTACTTGTGTCATCTATTGTGTGGGACCCATATTAGTCAGTAACCCTTTCTGGTATCAAAACTATGACCCAACAGTAGGTAGGGTCCGGGCACGCTTACTGAAGTAATTATAAGCGGTTCATTCTGATAGTGGCGAGGGGTGTTGATGGCGCATTTCAACCGGGTCATATGCGTGCATGGATTCGGTCTTCTCTGAGGATGTAAGACACCATGACATCTGTAAATAGGTCTGTGTCTATAGGTTGCTACTTTAGGGAAAGATACACCCTTCTGTGGGGCCGGCACAGGGTATTTATGTATTAGGGAGCCGATCGCTTGGGGTAGAATTTAGGGTACACCTAGTTCTGTCTGTTTCTGTTGAGGTACCGTCTGTTTCTGTTGGGGTGGTAACACCTGTCTATTTCTTCGTGGTACCATCTGTTTGGGTGGTAAAGGCCCATTATTACTATTATTTTTTCTGCACTTTCTGTCTCTGTTAGGGTGGTAAAGGCCCATTACTAGCATTCTGTTTCTGTAGAGATTATTCTGTTTTTGTTCCTATTTCTGTTTAGACATTAGGGTAACACCTAATCATGTTATACTAGTATTAGTGAAGAGAAGTGAAAAATAATAGCTTATATCATTCTGTTTCTTCTGTTTAACCTAAGTATGTCTGCTACTTCTGTTATTGTTATCTCTCATCCAGTTTTATTTGCATGCCATGACGTTATTATCTGTTCCTTGCTGAAAGTCACTGGACTTGCCAGACTTTTTGTCTGACCCTTGTCGTCTCGCCTCTTTTCTTCCGTTCCCCCCCACCCCTCCCCAAGGTTTTCAAGGAGGGAATACTCTAGCTTGATCTGGATTTCTTCTGTTTAAAGTGCTTAAAGTATGGCTTGTCTTCTGTGGGGATTATGATTTTAAAGTTTTTGTACTTTGAAGGGTTTTGTATAAGACTGATACTTGTGTACTTGAGTTTTGGTATTATGGAAAGATGTAACCAAACTTATTTCTGTTTCTGTTGTAATAAAGTTATAATTTTTTTTCAAGTACAATTTTTACGTATCTGTCTTGTAAGTTTCTGTTCTATTTACTTATAATACTTCACCAAAATTAAGGCATTCCCTTTGTGAGTGACCTTAATGGAGGTGGGTGTTACACTTGGTATCAGAGCTGAAGGTCACCGGATTTGATAAAAAGTTTTTGAAAACTATTTTTAAAATGGTTTTAAAAAGGAAGTATTTTCAAAAGTAGAGTTTATTTCAAAAAACATAATCCCCGAAAGCCATATCTTTGGATTCTCCGTTTTGAATCTCTTTTCTTTCGTTTCAGTATGTCTGGAGAACAGAACATCCCTCATATCCCAGAGGGAGTCACTATACCCGGATGGTTCCACAGATATTTGGAGGCCGCGATGCCCGCCGAAGGTCAAGGTAACGTTCCTCCAGTTGTACCCGTCGCTCCTCCTCCTCCCTCTCCTCATTCGCGCGTGAATACTTTCCTGAATATATGTAGAGACTTCTGAGCCATGGGTGGAAAGAACTTTAATGGAACAGAATCAGTCGTGGAAGCAAGAAACTGGCTTAAGAAAACAGAAGATTTGTTCGTTATCTTCGAATTGGACGATAGGCAGAAGATACAGTTGGTTGTGTGGCTACTTAAGGACGAAGCCTCGTTTTGGTGGGAGGTCACTAATGGAGAGCGTCAAGTTGAGACATGGGCAGATTTCAGGCGTAGGTTCGAGGCGAAATTTCTCTCACGAGCTGTAGAGAATTTATACATGGAAAGGTTCTTGGCGTTGAAGCAAGGGAATCTATCAGTGAAGGAGTACGTCAACAAATTCAATCAGTTGGCAAGATTTGGCTTAGACTTGGTGAACACACCTGAGAAGAAGGCCTTGAGATTCGTTAAAGGTTTGAAGGAGCCACTGCATGGGTTGGCGATGACCCGCATTCCTATGGGGGCCACCTTCAAGAAATTGGTTGACATGGTGTTGATGCATGAAGAGGAAGCCAAAAGTGGAAAGAAAGAGGAAAAGTTTGAAGAACCACGGAACAAGAAAGCGGGGCCCAAAAAGTAAACACAAAAGAAGAATGAAAAGTTTGAAGATAAGAAGGAGAAAAAGTGCTTTACTTGTGGAAGCCTGACTCATCTGAACAAGGATTGCAGGAAGAGGAAGGGCACTTGCTTCAACTGTGGTGAGATGGGACACTTCACTAGGGACTACCCAAATAAACAAGGGCAAGGGCAGAGGACAGGACCTACTTCTGAAGGGCTGGCGAATGCTCTCGAGGCCGACAGATAGGATAGAAATAGAATAATTTTCTGTAGAAGGTTTAATTTCCTTATCTGATTTTTGAATTGAAACTCTTTTTTATTCTGGTATTTTGATTCTGTAATGGTGACTCTGCACTTTAATACTGTTCTTGTTTCTGATTCTGCTATAGTCTCAAACCCCATAAGGGTTACGACTCATCTGTTTGTGATAAGTTGGGATTTGAGGATATCTGTGTTGGGCGTTAAAGTTGACTATAATGCATGCATTCTGAGTTTTGTGGTGTTTGGTGGGGTTTTATCATGCTTAGTTTTCTAAGAATCATTTGATAATCTGATCTATACCAGTAGTCTGTAAGTATCTGAACATTTCTGAAAAGGACAGGTGTTTTTACTCAAAGCGTAGCGCAGATTTCCAGTTCGGACATTGTTTAATGAGAGTAATTCTCTGAGTGTCAATCTGATGTTGATTTCGGTCTTCGTGGTTGGTACTTATGGAATTATTACCTTAACTGATGTTTGATAGGGAACAGAGCTTCTGTTTAAAAATTGTACTTGCTCGGTCGTAACCTATCGATCGAGTCTTCGACCTTTAGGTAGAAACTAATGGGTGTAAACATGTGTTTGAGACATGTTATGTTTGATGGTTGCAAGTGGATGCAAGTAGTTGCTGGTGGTTGCCCGTGGATGCATATACACATACTAGGCACTAGATCGGCTCAAGGAACATTTTCATACTACATATGAATGTGTGTGCAATTTCAATTTTTATGGATGCAAAATGATTGACTCATCACATGGATGTTGCATTTAGATGAATAATTGTGCACTCATATAGAAATAATATGTATCATTAGGTTTCTATTGCATACATGTTGGACTCATGGCACTGACATAATTCGCATTAAGGAGGTCGACCGAATCAGTAGACCGCCTGATCTTTTGAATTAGATAAGGAACATATACACACACTTTTGCATATGTTCATACAGCATTAGAAATCTTTTAAGGACAACGGATGCTTGTGGATTATGGTTGAGTAGATAGGTGATTGGATGGTAGGACACATTCTTCTTAAACTTGAAGATTTCGGGGACGAAATCCTTTAAGGAGGGAAGAATGTAACACCCCGTATTTTCAGTGAACTTAAGAGTAACAAATATGAGAATAATTAAATTATAACAGAAGAATTAAGGGAAACAGGTTGAGTCATTGCGTTCGTCTCGAAATTCTTCTTGGAATAGAGTCCAAGTTTGCGTAAATCGGATTCCGTATGAAGAAGATATGGCCTTCAGAAGTTTCAATGAAAACCAGCCCGAAATTCAAAACAGATTCAAATTCGAATTCAAAACAGACACCCGGGCTGGGCGGGAAAATTCCCGCCTAGGACCCAGGTCGACACTAGGGTCGACCTTGGGGTCGACCTGGGTACACAGGCCGACACTAGGGTCGACTTGGGGGTCGACCTCCCCCCCTGTTTCCAGATCCGGAGACAGATCCATTTTTATGCACCTGGGCGCCTTTCTGACCCGATTCGTGAGCTATAACCCATTTAAACACCCCCTTAACCCCCTTGTCTCTCCACACAACTTCATGACGTCTGCACTCTACCTCTATTCTAATTAAAATAAAACAAAGACGTCGTTACGCCGCTCAAGTTCTTCGTGAAGTCAAGCTAGAATTCAACTAGAGAATCAAAGGCTAATTCTACAACTTCTACAACTATCTTTCTTTTAGAATCCAATCAAGGCAAGTACAGTTATTTTTTGATATGAAATTTAATTGTGATCCTAACATAATAATGAACCTGAATCTGAGATTATGCCTATTTCTGTATTCTGATCCGTTCTTCTGTTTTATTTTATGCTTGTTCTGTGTCCCTTCCTCCCTTCTTCCTTTTTTATTTTATAGCCAGGCTACCACGAGCCTGAGCCAAATCTCATAAGAGATGAATGCATAACGCCAAATTTGGGGAAATTATTGATTGATGAATAATTGGGCACAACTGATTTGTAACTGATTTGAGGACACAACACATGTTGTAATTTTGAGTATAAATTTGAGGCATATTATGTGAGATGGTTTAGGACTTGGAAGAAGAAGATTTTTGTGAATAGTAATTTATGACTTAGGCACAAAGAACCTATATTTAAATAGGAATAACTGTAAAATGTGAATACGCCTAAGATGGGATTTTGGGATAATTGGCATGCAGTATAGTTAAAGCTATAATTTGGTATAATTTATATGAGTCATGATTTGGGGTTTTTGGGGAATATTCTGTACTATGTAAAATTGACCAAAGCTTGGGCATATGTTATATTGTGAATCATGACAATGATTTGGACATGTAAATTAGACCTAATTTATGATTAGGCAAGATGTGTCGATGGAACCTTTAGGAATGTTTAAAAATCTGTTAAATCGCCTTATTTGCTAAATCTGTTGAAACTGAATATTGTAATTTGAGTATGACTCTGTAGGCTCAATCTAAAATTGTGCAAAACATGTTTGAGTAATCTACTGTAACTTACAAAGAAGTTTAATTTGTTGAATTGGCGTAATTAGTCTGATGTTGGCATAATTAGTCTGTTATTGGCATAATCTGTGAATGAATATTTTAGCTATAATAAGAATACTGAGACACGAGGTTAGACTCAGTTTGCGGTGGAAACCTGCCCGGAACCAACCGGCCTAACTAGTAGCCGCAAACTGTCAGTCTAATGTGAGAGGTCGTAGGCATAATTAAAAGATGCCTAGGCACGAGGTTAGGTCTGACTTGTGGCAGAAGTCTGTCCGTAACTGCCCGGCACATCCAGCGGCCACAAGCTACCGACCTAACGTGAGAGGTCTGTGCATTAATAATTAATTAATGCAAATCTAAGATAAATATGATGCCTAAAACGTGTTGGGTGGATAGGGTTAAATCAACTGGAATGATATATCTAATAAACCCGTTTCGTGAATCAGTAGGCCCAACACATAGTTAGGTGAAACAATCTGTAAGTCTGTTAATCCGTATAATCTGACCCGTTAATCTGAAAACTTGTTAACATGTATGTCTAGTCTGAGAACCACTTAATCTAAACTTTGTACATCTGTTAATCTATAAACCAATTAATTTGTATGTCTGAGCTGAAAACCTGTTAGTCTGAAATCTGTAAGCAAGTTAATCTGAAATCTGTTAGTCTGGGGACACAAGGTTAGGATGGGTAATTATTTGTGTCATCTATTGTGTGGGACCCATATTAGTCAGTAACCCTTTCTGGTATCAAAACTATGACCCAACAGTAGGTAGGGTCCGGGCATGCTTACTGAACTAATTATAAGCGGTTCATTCTGATAATGGCGAGGGGCGTTGATGGCGCATTCCAACCGGGTCATGTGCGTGCATGGATCCGATCTACTCTGAGGATGTAAGACACCGTGACATCTGTAAATAGGTCTGTGTCTACAGGTTGCTACTTTAGGGAAAGATACACCCTTCTGTGGGGCCGGCACAGGGTATTTATGTATTAGGGAGTCGATCGCTTGGGGTAGAATTTAGGGTACACCTAGTTCTATCTATTTCTGTTGAGGTACCGTCTGTTTCTGTTGGGGTGGTAATACCTATCTGTTTCTTCGTGGTACCGTCTGTTTGGGTGGTGAAGGCCCATTATTAATATTCTGTTTTTTGCACTTTCTGTCTCTATTAGGGTGGTAAGGGCCCATTACTAGCATTCTGTTTCTGTAGAGATTATTCTATTTCTGTTCCTATTTCTGTTTAGACATTAGGGTAACACCTAATCCTGTTATACTAGTATTAGTGCAGAGAAGTGAAAAATAATAGCTTATATCATTCTGTTTCTTCTGTTTAACCTAAGTATGTCTGCTACTTCTGTTATTATTATCTCTCATTCAGTTTTATTTGCATGCCATGACATTATTATCTATTCATAGCTGAAAGTCACTGGACTTGCCAGACTTTTTGTCTGACCCTTGTTGTCTCGCCTCTTTTCTTCCATTCCCCCCCACCTCCCAAGGTTTTCAAGGAGGGAATACTCTAGCTTGATCCGGATTTCTTCTGTTTAAAGTGCTTAAAGTATGGCTTGTCTTCTGTGGGGATTATGATTTTAAAGTTTTTGTACTTTGAAGGGTTTTGTACAAGACAGATACTTGTGTACTTGAGTTTTGGTATTATGGAAAGATGTAACCAAACTTATTTCTGTTTCTGTTGTAATAAAGTTATAATTTTTTTTCAAGTACAATTTTTACGTATCTCTCTTGTAAGTTTCGGTTCTGTTTACTTATAATACTTCACCAAAATTAAGGCATTCCCTTTGTGAGTGACCTTAACGGAGGTGGGGTGTTACAGAACTCATCTCTGGTTCAAAAGAATATCAGATTGCAAGCTCCCGCTCTACACCAGGAACCGACTCGTGATGGGCATCCAGACCCGGCTCGTGATGGGCATCCAGACCCCGCTCGTGATGGGCATCCAGACCCAGCTCGTGATGGACGTCCAGATCTAGCTCGTGATGGGGACCCATGACTTAGTCGACTTGCCCCGCATACTCGTCCTTGCGACCCGCTCCCAGCTGCTTACCAACAGCTTCTATCCTCTCTTGCATTCAACGCTGGGGGCACTAGCTCTGATTTTGGCAACTTGCAACAACTTTTTGAGGGCGATCGGCTCGCTAATCTCATTCATCGCCTCTCGAGAGGCCACACTTATTAGAACGACGTGGATGACGTCAATCACAACCCGTTCACTCAGGAAATCAGGAATTCCCACAATCCCACGGATTTCAAACTTCCACAAGTGGAGCCCTACAATGGCAGGACAGATACTACTGTGCACCTGATGCGTTACAAACGACATATGGAAGTTCAATCGGCATCGGAAAACGTCATGGCTAAATGTTTTCACCTCTTTCTGACTGATATAGCATCCATATGGATTCGGCAGCTAGAAACAGAATCGATCAACAGCCAGAACATGTTGGTCGCACGCTTTATTGAACAATTTCATGTCCACATCGCTCGACCCAAGAACATAATGTCACTCACCACAATCAAGCAGAGGCCCAGAGAAACTTGCGCTCATTTCTGGAAAGATTTAACATTGCAGCAGCATTAGTTGATCACCCTGAACCGTCGATGGTACTGATGGCAGTGGTATCCGGTGTCTTGGATAACTCGGAGTTCAAAAAGTCTTTGTACTGAGATCCACCACGAAATCTTGGTGAATTCTACTTTGAAGCAGATAGATTTCTACGGGAAGAAGATGCAACTTCCGAGAAGCACATTCTCGACGTCAACATGCTTAAAGATGGAGGACCGTCAGATTTTGGAAATAGCAAAGGAAAAGTCGTCGTCCAGAATGACCGCAACACTCAGCCGTTGAGAGGGCCCAGATATGAAAAGTACACTGAACTCAATTCAACCCTGACTAACATCTACATGGACACGAACGGTGCCATCTCCTACCAAAAGCCTCCCAAGAGGGAGCCATCGTAAAGAGAACGTGACTCTAGAAAACATTGCATATTCCACGATATGGATGGACATGACACAAATGACTGTAGGCACTTACGATATCTGATTGAGGAACGGGTTAGATGTGGAGAGCTACCCGAGTATGTGAAACCACCAACAGCGCCCACGCCTGCGCTGCCACCTCCTACTCCCCGGAGAGGGAATGACCCTAGATCGAGTTCTCGTGGGCTCATCATCAACTGATCTGGATGAGATCAGCTTTCATTTTCTGCATTTCTTATGCTTTAGGTTTTTTTTTTTGCTTTCATTAGGTTTTCTGATTGGTTGAATTGGAGTACACACGTATGGGGTTAGGATGTAGCCCCAAAGCGTGCTCTGGACTCGGTGTCAAACCAATCAGGATTTTATTTGGTTTTGCATTTTGAATTGAATAAGGACTTTCCAAGCATGGATTATGTTTGGTGAATTCAAGTATCTTGTCAGGATGTGGCAAGATCCCCAATCTCGGTTAAAGTATGGCTTATACTTATTTTGGAACTCTAGGTATGGATTATGCCTAGGGATGGGCTATATTGTTAGGTTGTGGCAAGCGTATCTCTACTTCAGGTTTGAGTATAGTTTATACTCACTTTGGAATCTCAAGTATGGATTATACTTAAGGAACTACAAATGGTCTTTTCAGGATGTGACAAAAGAAATCGGGTATTGATTATACTCGGTTTGAACCTCTAGGTATTGTTGATGCCTAAAAGGTCATAACCCTCGCCAGGACTCGGCAGGATAACTCAAATGTCTCTTGAGTATGGTTTATGCTTATTAGGCGTCAAAGCATGGTTTATGCTCGGCAAGGTTGAACAATGCTGTCAGGAGATGACACATCTGTTTCACCTCGTTCTCTTTACAGGTATGGATTATACTTGCAGTTGGAAGGAACCGGCGAGGTCCTGACATTCCTAAACTTCCATGGTTTGTGGGCTTCTCGGATTATCCAGAACACATCATCCTTTAACCAGCAAGACGTGTTCTGGGGGGAAAACTTGTTGACACGCTTTTTAGTAAAAGCTGTCACACCTGGAATATCTAGATAGTATCGCGCTCGGGTACGGAGAACATCGTCAAAAGATAGGAAGCGATTTGGTTGAAGTCGCATCACAAACAAAGAATGGCCCGAAACTCCTATCAGACGACCTCTTTTGGGCCCGAAAACATCAATTACAAAGTTTTTCTTTATAATTCTTGTAGCCCTCTAAATTAGCTTTGGGTAGAGCTTTCATTTGGGCAAAACGGATTTACGGTTTGGAAGTTACGCCCGTTTCCGTAAACGCGCACAGAACCTGGATTTTGGAATTGGTGACATCCCTGATCGGGTCGGCCCCTCGGCTCGTGGGACCACTTTTGGCTCGTGGGACCCACCTCGGCTCGCCTCAGACTCCGTTCGTCCATGAATCGGTTTGCCCACATTGGCTCGCCAACGAACCGCTCGTGATGCACCTTCGGGACCATGACCCGATCACCTCGCCGGCATCTCGACGACCGCGACCCGCTCGTGGTGCACCTTCGGCCCACGACCCGCTCGTGACACACCCCTAGGTCACGAACTGTCTATACTAGAACAACAACAACACACGGTTTTGACCTATTCTCAAGGCTATTTTCACTCCAACTCGCATGGATCTGATTACACATGGCATATAACGACTTGAAGAGGATCTCTGGACGTTTTCCATCTCATTTCGAGATTTTTGGGATGCGTGCCACGTGTCCCACGAGCTAGTATCAGGAAATGACTATAAATACACCATTTGGAGGAATTTCAAAGGACTTTTGGTCATTCTTCTTCACGGCATCCACCATTATCAACGCAAGGACTTTGCGTGCTTCTCGAGGCCAATTCAACTCAGTCTAACACGAGGATTTCGTGTATAAAATCACTGTCTTTTCTCCAGTTCTTGATAAAACACAAGGTTATTGTGTATAAACAGATCTGTGGGATAGTGAGACAGCATTGTAATTGTAATTTCTTAGGATTTAAGTAAATATAAAGCGGATGTAGGCTTGGTTTGAGCTGAACCACTATAAAAACCTCGTGTGTTCCCCATTTTTACTGCTTTATCTGCATTCTGTGATCTGTGATTTGTGATTGTGAGGACTTCACGCCGTATTTGGGGATTAGGCCCAGATTTTGGTCTAACATATGTGGATCCAGAGACTAACCAATATGAGAGAGTATTGGTTTGCTATGAGGCATGCGTTTTCGGATTCAGTTATACCTATAGTATTTTTGGATACAACTTTTTTGAAAGGCCGAAGTAGTATTGATGACTGCTACTGCTAAAAATGGGAATCAAGGTACTAAAGTTTATATATTTTTGTTGTTGTTATGATTTATGTTCTTATTTTGTACATAGTGGGATAGTGATCCTCAAGGTACTGTATGATAATATTAAGGTTTGGTTTCAACTACATTTTATGGTAAGGTAATTAACTATTGGTTTATGCATGAAACATTTATGTAATAAGATGGCAGTAGAACCATGTAGAAGTGAGCAACTTGTAGCAAAAGCAATATAAGAAAATGATAAAACAATTTATATTTTTAATGCAGTTTGGTAACTTTTTAATGTACTGCAGTATAACTTAGTACTTTTATTTGTTGAAAATTATGTAATAAATTATGTAATGTAGTAGAACATGTAACACCCCACGTCCATTAATAAAAAGAAAGATAACAAGCTGGACTTTACTTCTGCAGTCCAAGCTTTCCAAGAGATAAGCGATCCAACTAGACTCCACTAGAACTTGGCCCAACCTGAGGACCTGAAGAAAGAAAAAGATGGAAAAGAGGGGTCAGACATAAAGTCTGGCGAGTATGATAATTCTACAATACTACTATCAAAATAACTGGACTAAGGCATAAGCTGGAAGACAAGGAAATGTCTATGAAGAGCAGATTAAGGATATAGACAATCGCTAAAGGCAACGTCATAGGGCTCCTAAATACTGAAGGATAAACACTATACTGCACCACACCAGTCACCTTAAAGATTGATCCCACTTAGCTTCACTTAGAAACTTTCTTAATGGCTTTACGTACTCCTAGCTGACTACATAGGTGCCGCCTGCCCCTATCTCCACTAGGTGTACCCCACTTTCTATTTTTCGATCGGCTCCCTACTCGTAGATACCCGTGCTGGCCCCACCGTGGGGTGTATCATTCCCCTACAGTGGCAACCCGATATAACGGAGATGCACGGCTTATACCTACACGATGCAACAACGTCTTACCTACCAGCCCGGGTCCACACACGCATATGAAACCCGTTGGACTTGCGTTGCCACCGCTCCCTGTTTTGGCCTCTTATAGTCAGACCCAGTATGCGTGTCCCATCCTCGACTTGGGTCGAGCCCACAAAGATACGTTTTGGGATACTGGTTGAAATGGGCCCCCATTATTTCCCACAAGCATTCCACCTAAGCTTGTCCCATTAGTCCATCCACTTAACCCACTTAGTCATGTTCATTTACATGTGTATTTGGTTAAGTCTAATCGTAATTCAAATGCCTCTAAAGGCCACCACTAGATTCCTCATGCCACCCAAGGCACCTACTTAACCCCCATGTCCCACCTTACATGATTATCTGGTTAAGTATTCCTTAATTCATTAAGGCCATAACCTCATAAAGACCTCTCACATTAGACTGGCATTTATGGCAGCTGGATTTGCCGGGCGGGTCCGGGCAGTCTTACACCATAAAAGAGTCTAACCTCGTGTCTTTACAACTGTTATGCTTTAGTTTGGGTCTAGGACCTCTCACATTGGGCTGACATTTGTGACTACTGGATTTGCCGGGCGGGTCCGGGCAGGTTTACGTCACAAACGGGTCCAACCTCGTGTCCTAAGCATTGATTATTATTAATAATCCACTTTCCCCAATTTTAATAATTCCCTATTAGAATTATTAATTAATTCCAAATTTAGCAATGTCCATAATTGACTCAATTATGGACATCCATTTAAGGCATGCAAAATCATATCAATTGCACCCCAATTTATTAATTCCTAATATCACCCCTACCCCACGTTTGAACGTTTATTCGCAAAATATATGTTAGACTCGAATAGTCTAACTCATAGCATAAAAGAGATTATCACAATAACAACATGTATATATGGATAAATAAACCATAACAAGGGGTGAAACTTGCATACATCCAAAATTACAACTTGCATAAGGTTATACATGTCATGGGTCTATGGGTGTCAACTTATTCATAATTCACATAATATGATTTTGATCAAATTTCATAAACTTGTATAGGACATGTGTGAATCAACGTCATTAACAATATGGTTTTATATGGGTACACCTAACTCAATAGGCAAATTCCCAAAAATCAAAATTCATTTAATCATAGATTCATGTATATGGGTACACCTAACTCAATAGGCAAATTCCCATATTCAAGATCCAATTAATTTGTAGATTCATGTATATGGGTACACCTAACTCAATAGGCAAATTCCCATAATCAAGATCTATTATAAAAAAAACATAAACTTTAAACATGATCCAATTCGCATAAATAATAACATCATGATTTTACAACTTGTATGATTCAACACAACTTAACATGATATCATTATCATATAACATAAGTATTTCAACATATGTGATAATATGAGATCTACAACATATATAAGATTTACAACATAGCATATCATAATTTGCAACATAGCATGATATGATTTACAACATAGCATAACATGATTTACAACATGGCATAACATGATTTATAACATAGCATAGCATGATTAATCACATATGACGTAGCATAGGATTATTTACAACATAATCACTTCAACATAACAACATATATATGATAACATAATAGCATAACAAGAGATCCACAACATAATTCACAAATACATAACAATTCATATCACTTTCTTGTGATCCATTCATGACTTAATCAAATTATTTTATAATAATATTGTGAGATTCATCATACTCACTATTTTAAAGAAGAGAAATAGAAAGAGAGAGAGCTTTTGATTTGATTTGAGTAGATTTAGTTATAGGCTAGGTTTTCTCCTTCTTCTTTAGTTTATGACGGCTACGCTGAACTCCATGGCAACGGCATGTCGGTAGCTCTCCAATTTTTCAAGTGATTTAGGGTTATAGTCTACCCACTTATTTATAGATGTTAGGATGCATTTAAGCCATTAGATTAACCCTAGAATAGATTAGAGCCATTAGATTTTGACAAACCCTCAAAACACAGCCCGAAAACCCAACCAGATGCACCCAGGTCACCTGGGCTCGACCAGGAAGGTCGACCCCCAGGTCAACTCTAGTGTCGACCTGCCCCCCCCCCCAGGTCGACTCCCAAGTCGACCCCCAGGTCGACCTGGTCTGGGCGGGAGTTTTCCCGCCTGCCTCCATTTTTGCGTTTTTTGAAATCTGTTTTAAAATTTGAATTTTTCGTGAAACTTCTCGAGGCCATATCTCGGTCATACGAACTCCGATTTACAAAATTTCGGACTCTATTTCGCGTATTTTTCCGAGACGAACACAATGGCGCAGCCCGTTTCCCAATATTCTTATATTTGAAATTAATTATTCTTTCATTTGTGAATATTAGTAATAACTGATTTACGGGGTGTTACATTCTCCCCTCCTTAAAGGATTTCGACCCCGAAATCTCCAAGTCAAGAAGAGTGTTTAACCTAACATCCAATCAACCATATACTCAATCATCAAACACTGGCATCCACTGTCCTTATAGACTTCTAATGCTTTTATGTTTAAATGCATAGTGTGTGTATTTGTCCGTATCTAATGCAAAATCAGGGGGTTCACTGATTCAGTTGACCTCCTTAATGCAATTCATGATAGTGCCATGCATCCATTATGTATGCAAAAGATCCTAATTGCTTGCATACTACTTCTATATGCGTGCACATCCATTCAACCAAATGCAGCATCCATATGATGGTACAACCATTATACATCCATTATACTAAATACATTCATTTATGCAAAATGCAATATGTAGTGACTGAGCCGATCTAGTGCCTAAAGTGTGTGTATATATGCATCCACGAGCAACCACTAGCAAACTCTTGCGTCCATTTTGCATCCATCATACATAACATGTCTCAAACACATGTTTCAACCATAGGATTTATCCTAACTAAAGGTCAAAGATACTAACGAGAGGATATACTAAAGATAAGATAAGATAAGCTAAGCGATAATGGAGAAATTAAAAGACATACCCTCAAAAAGAAAAGGGTACAACGAACGCATCTTCTCTTCTGTCTCCCAAGTAGCGTTGCTCTCATCATCTCCCCATTACACTTTAACTAGTCTGACCTCTCGGTTCCTCAACTTTTTGATCTCTGACCCAAGAATGCATGTAGGAGCTCGTCTAATTGTTGCATCACGCTCTATTTCCACCTCTTTAAGCAAGCTCGGCTCTACCACCTCCGCGGTCTTGTGCAAACACTTCCTCAAATGTGATACATGGAATACGTCGTGTACTCCACTAAGTTTCTCAGGCAACTCCACCCTATACGCCATCTTCCCAATCCTGTCTTTTATAGGAAACGGCCCTACAAACCTTGGCGCTAATTTCCCAATGGACCCAAAGCGAACAACATTCCGTAACGGAGATACTTTGATAAAAACCATGTCCCCAATGTCAAACTCAAGATCTGTCCTCCTCTTATCAGCATGCGATTTCTGCCTATCTTGTGCTGCTTTCATCCTCCTTCGAATCAAATCAATCTTCTCCGAGGTTTCCTTAACCATATCGGGCCCAAGTAGGATTTTATCGGTAGATTCCCACCAATATGTAGGCGAACGGCAAGGCCTTCCATAAAGAGCTTCGAAAGGTGCCATGCCAATACTAGACTGAAAGCTATTATTATATGTGAATTCTACCAACGGAAGGTGCTCTTCCCATGTACCCCCAAAGTCTAGGATACAAAGCCTTAAAAGATCCTCTAGAATACGATTCACCCTCTCGGTCTGGCCGTCCGTCTGAGGATGATATGCGGTGCTCAAACATAGCTGAGTCCCTACCGCCTCTTGTAAACTCTTCCAAAATTCGCTAGTGAAGATGGGATCACAGTCGCTTACTATACTAAAAGGAATACCATGCAAACGAACTATCTCTTTAATGTATATAGAAGCCAACCACGGAGCAGTCCTCTTACTTTTCACGGGAATAAAATGGGCGCTCTTAGTAAGTCTATCTACTATAACCCAAATCCCCGTATTACCCTTGCTTGATCTTGGTAATCCATCCACAAAATCCATCGAGACGCTTTCCCATTTCCATAGTGGAACTTCCAATTGGTGAAGCAACCCACCGGGTTTCTTTTGTTCCGCTTTTACTCGTTGGCACACCAAGCATCTAGCGACGTACTCGGCCACATCCTTTTTCGTACCGGCCCAAAAGAAAACCCGCTTCATATCTTTGTACATCTTGTCTCCGCCGGGATGAATGGTCATCTTTGAGCGATGAGCATCATCAAGAATGGCCTTCCTTAAGTCTCCGTCTTGTGGTACACAAAGTCTACTATCCCTTCGTAACCAACCCTTATCGTCTAGGGTATACCTACGAAGATGGCTAGATGACTCCCCTCCTTTGAGCTTTTCTACTATCTCAACCGACTGTGGGTCGTCTTGTTGTGCCTCACCAACTCGTCCTAGAAGTGTAGGTCTAACCTCCAAGGATGCTAACAAACCAGGTACTAGGTCAACGGAGGGTCTAAAGTCAAACATGGAGATGAATTCTAAGCTTCGTCGTTCAACAAACAACGGACTCAAGGACAACCTTTTCCTACTTAAGGCGTCTGCTACCACGTTATCCTTGCCCGGGGTGTATGCTATTTCAAAATCGTAGGATGCTAAGAATTCCATCCACCGTTGCTGCCTTAAATTCAAATCCTTCTGAGAGAATAAGTATTTTAATGATTTGTGGTCAGTGAACAGTTCGAATTTCTCACCAAGAAGATAGTGACGCCAAGACTTAAGCGCGAAAACAATTGCGGCTAACTCAAGGTCATGCGTAGGGTAATTCTTTTCATGAACCCTCAACTGCCTTCCACCATAGGCTATTACTCTTCCCTCTTGCATGAGGACCGCGCCAAGTCCCGTCCCACAAGCATCAGTATAGATGGTAAACGGTTTATTCCCGTCTAGCAACACTAAGACTGGGGCTGAAGTTAAGGCTCTCTTTAAACGTTGGAACGCATCATCGCAATCTTCGTCCCACGTAAAAACCAGGTTCTTCTTCGTTAACCGTGTTAATGGAGCTGATATTTTTGTGAAGTCTTTGACAAACTTCCTATAATAGCCATCCAACCCCAAGAAACTTCTTACTTCGGTTGCATTTTTAGGGACCTTCCAATCTTGGATGGCCACCACCTTTGCGGGATCCACTGCTATCCCTTCCTCGGAAACCACGTGCCCTAAGAACCGTACTTCTTTCCTCCAGAAGTGACACTTAGAAAATTTTTCCTTAAGGTTATGCGCTCGAAGGGTTTCCAACACTTCCCTAAGATGTAGGGCATGCTCTTCTTTGTTCTTAGAAAAGACTAAGATGTCATCCACAAAGACTACCACGAATTTGTTAAGGTACTCCCTAAACACCTTACTCATCAAATCAACAAAATATGCGGGGGCGTTTGTCAAACCAAAGGGCATCACTAGCCATTCATAAAATCCGTTAGGAGTCCTAAAAGCAGTCTTATCTATACTATCCCCAGCCACTCTCAGTTGATGAAAGCCAGTGGCTAAGTCCAACTGCGAAAACACTGAGGCGCCAACTAACTGATCAAAGAGATCGTCAATCCTCGACAGTGGGTGTCGGTTCTTTTTAGTAAGCTTGTTTAGTTCTCTATTGTCCACAAAAAGTCTAAGGGACCCATCCGCCTTTGTGGAAAATACTACTGGAGCACCCTACTCCGATATACTACGTCTTATGAACCCCTTCTCAAGCAACTCCTTCACTTGCTTATTGAGTTCCCTCCTTTCTCGAGGAGCCATGTGGCGCACTGGCAGAGATACGGGTTTAGCATTATCCACAAGATAAATTCAAAAGTCTATTTCCCGCTTTGGAGGTAAGCCCTTCACCTCCTCAAACACATCCGGATATTCCCGGACCACCTCTACCGATCGCAGATTCTCTACAGACGCGTCAAGCAATTCAAGATAACTTAGAATAACGGAATTTATGGGATTACAAAAGATGTCGAGAGCATTACCAAGGCGAGTCACAAGCCTAACTACTCTCCTTTCACAATCAAGAATGGCCCCATTTCTAGATAACCAATCCATTCCTAAAATTAGCCCATAGCCCGTGAAGCCCAATACATAAGCATCACATCTAAATTCAACGCTAAGTATAGAGATTTTCAAATCCAAACATATCATGGTCAAATGAGCCGAACCCCCAATTGGATTTGAAACAACCAAGGGATCCTCTACTAAACTGGTGTTCAAGTGCAGTGATTCAACTAATGATGCAGATATAAACGAATGAGATGCGCCAGAATCGAATAAGGTACGGACAGGATGATCAAACAGAAAAACTAAGCTTTCAACAGAAATTGTTCTACCTCTTTCTTGCAGCGGTGGGGCCGCAATAGCCTGAACTTGCCCCCTTGCCTGCTCTGGTGCCATAAGAGCCTGCACCTGTCCTCTCGAGGTAGACCCGGCCCTCTGCCACTTCTTTGGGCAGTCCTTCACCAAATGTCCCGCATCTCCACAATGAAAACACCCAGTCTTCTTTTTCTTTCTACAATCTTTGCTGAGATGGCCAGGCGTCCCACAATTGAAGCATCTCTTCTTCCCTTTGCCATTATTGTTTTTACGACCCTTCTTATTTTGTTGTTGGGGTTTCTTCTGATCCCCTTTCTTTTCAACTGCCTTATCCTCATCCATAAGTGCCATTTCTACTAGCCTTTCAAAGGTGGCTCCCATAGGGATGTGGGTCATAGCCAACCCTTGCAACGGTTCATTCAAGCCTCTAAAGAACCTCAAAGCTTTCTTCTCTGGCGTGTTCACCAACTCCAAGCCAAACCTTGCTAACTGATTAAACAAGGGCAAACCCGTGCTTCACACACGGGCTATGAAAATAATTAGTTTAAAATAATTATTTGGAAATACGTGTAAAAGCATATTTTTTGAATAGGTTATCAATTCCTAATAATATTGTAACGACCCGGATTTTGAGCGACTTTGGTTATCGACATAAGCGCGATGTCGATAACCAAAACACTCGAAAAATCCTGGTAATTAATGAAAGAAATTAGAGGGTAAGGAAAGATAAGGTAGAAAATTAGAATAGAAGAAGAAGAACACAACATCAGAGTAACACGAATCTCACAGCGGAACGAATACCATATAATATATGTAACATAACTTTGAAATATACATCTGTGTTTGAATATACATCATTATCAAAGTACAGCACTTACAACACAGCGGAAATAACTATAGCTATATGATCCTGAAGCCTCCTGCTCCAGCTCTTCCAGTATATCTGTAAAATCCCGACTACTTGACTGCCCGTACAAATTTAGGCACCCAAGAGTTTAGGGAAAACAACAAAGTAAACTCCGGGTCAGTCATGGGACTGGTATGAGTAAAACAGTTAAAAACAGTTGAACAAGTAAACAATATCTCATAAGACCACGCCGCATAACGGAACGGGTTTTTCCCTTATGAGAATCCAAAATATCTTTATATCAAAAACCTTTTGATATTATAATAATGTCTATCAACACAATATAATAATCATCTAGCAGAAACGCTTTCATCTCACATTCTACATATATAGTATACAATCAAAACCGCAAGCACGTATTGGGTAATGGATTTCCAACTATGACAAGGTATGGAACCACCTTTCGCTAATGTACCTCTAGAGAGGAATACACTGGGTTCAACAAGAACATCTTGCAACCCAGCCACACATGACCGACCATTCATTTCGCTTGAGCGTATCGAATGTATATCACCAACAGTTAGGATCAGCAACCGTTTCCCGAATGGGACAGCATCAACAATAGATTTTTAGAAATAAATGAAACTCTAGATCAGGTGATTATACACCCTACTTCGGTGCGACCGACTTAGCCATGCTGCCTGCCCGATTTCTGTCATTTACCGGATGATGAGGCTAGAAGCTACGCTTTATCATCATACCAGATTCACTTTGAATGTCACATCGTCAAATCCATCAAATCACCGATTGACGTCCTCAACCATACATTATGTGTTAGCTAAAAGAAGTTTCCTTCTCCGCTTCCACTCTTGGTAAGGTTGGAGAAATCAATATACGTGATCGTCTGGACATACTCTGTCAGACATCCGTCCATACAAGTCATCCAGGAACAGGATGAACCGAAGGCACTATTCTGTAAACAGGATAGCCCTTGCATAACTCCGTCTTCAATTTCCTTTGGCATATATGATTCGCAATGCTTTTGCCAATACAGAGTGGTTCCTTGGATAATAATCCAACCGGTCTCTCCATATTAACAACATTAAAATGGTCAAAACTTCGATAGTCTGTGATTTAACTATCGAATAAAAACAGATGTGCAAACAACGATATTATTTCCAATTGGAAATTATATCGATCAAACATCATTTAACATTCATCTCCTTATTTCATAAATTTACTTATCTCCTGTTTCCCTATATTCAATATTTCTTATTTTCTAAATTTGGAAAATATACGTTATTAATAATGGAAAACATTTCCATTTCTTTGTTTCTTTATTAGAAAACATTTCTGGTTTCTTATTTGGAAAACATTTCCAAAGCCTCTTCACTGGACTTAGACAGATGTTTAAACAAACCATCGCGATGCCAACTCAAACCATTTCCTTTACTGTCGAACCTTAACTATTCCTTAGTTAAAAATGAAGTCAATCAAGTTGGGGTAGAACTACCTCTCAGACCTTAACTGAACAACATTTCTAACTTTGAAATAGACAAAGTTCACTTTATATCACTTTTACTAACTTCCTTACTTAACCCTCTTCGAATAGCTATGTTCGATTTACTCTTTTCACTTAACTCTATTCGATTTAACTCTAACTCTATTCACTTAACTCCTATCGAATAAAATATATTCGATAGCTCTTTTAATTCTATTTGAATACTATATATTCGATTAACTCCTTCATTATATTCGAATAAACTATATTCGATTAACTCCTTTCACTTTCTATTCGAATAAATATATTCGATGAACTCCTTTTACTTTCTATTCGATTAACTCCTTTGCTTTCTATTCGAATAACTATATTCGATTAACTCCTTTTACTTTAATCTCTTAATCGATTAACTAACATCGATTAACTCCTTTTACTTTAACTCTAATCGATTAACTAACATCGATTAACTCCTTTTTACTTTATCACTAATCGATTAACTAACATCGATTAACTTCTTTTTACTTTATCAATAATCGATTAACTAACATCGATTAACTTCTTTTTAACTTTATCACTAATCGATTAACTAACATCGATTAACTTCTTTTGATAAACTTTATCACTAATCGATTAACTAACATCGATTAACTTCTTTTTAACTTTATCACTAATCGATTAACTAACATCGATTAACTTCTTTTTAACTTTATCACTAATCGATTAACTAACATCGATTAACTTCTTTTGATAAACTACGTTTTCCGTTACAACTATTTCCTTTTTATAACGTTTACTTACCGTTACAAATATATCCTATTTATAACTTCTATTTACCGTTACAAATATATCCTATTTATAACTTCTATTTACCGTTATAAATATATCCTATTTATAACTTCTATTTACTTTCTAAATAAATATTCCTTTTCTATTTCTATTTGTTTTCTAAATAAATATCTCTTTTATAAAACCGTGTTCGTTTTATAAATATTTCCTTTTATAAAATCCTGTGATTTTATAAAATTCCTTTATTTCAATATACATTGAAATACTTCTTTTTACATCCCAGGGTCTTTTATGATATTTACAATATCGAATAACAATGATCAACATCATTCCAACACACATAATCCATAACAGATTATATAACACATCATATATCACGATATATGAAAACAGTAAAATAAATGTTGAGGAATCCAGTCGGATTCCTCCAACCTGTTTCCCTGCATCACAGATGTTAAACAATATAGATAACATCATTTTCAGTTCCATATGATATATTCTGTTAAACAGAATCAATATAGAAATTAAATCAACTGACTAGCAATTCAATCAAATAGTCAACATACAGTAAATCAGCCAATATCTAACAGTTCTAAAAATACAACATGAAATTATAAACTGTTCAGAGTTAGTGAGATTTACTCACCTTGGACTGTTATTGTTAAATGACGACAACTGTCAGTTGATTCAGATCACATGTTACATTTCACCGTAAATCCAAACGAGCACCGAGTGACTCCAGGCCAGTTCCCTTTTGTAGTGTGCGTTGATACGATCCCGGTGGATCTTGCGGTTCGTAAAACTGAGTCCGTATGATATAGATATGACATTAATGAGTTAATATACCATTTGAATTTGAAACAAACTTAATTATGTTTAAATATGGGCCATACCCATTTGTTCTTGGCCCAAACAGACTTCAACCCGACACAGCACTACCCAGTGCCTTTCTTCCTCAAAACGTCCAGCCCCAGATAACCGCTCCTCATACTTTCTCTTCCCAAATACAAATCCCGTATTACTATATAAATTTCATCGCCACACTGTTCATTGGAGCATCGAATTCCTCTCCACAATATATTGCTTTCCCCCAATATTTCTTTTACAATGCACCGTACCATTTCATTTCCCCAACGTATTCACCATCATTCACATCATCCTCTTCCCATGCATATCACATGTTGCATCCTTCCACTTCGCTACTTTGTAACATGCCACCAAAACTTAAACAAAAGATCTCAGCAGACACTTACTTCTCCTCCTCTACTATCCCGTACCGTTCGCAATGAACCCCCACCATCATCATAACTCGCAACTCCCTAGCCTGTCAATTTTCAAACCATCAGCTCCAAACCAAACAGTACACCGAACAACCCCACTCCGCCTCCTCTCAACACAATTACAGCAACCAACTTCCCGTTAAAACCATGAACCACTAAAACGCAACACTCCAGTTCGCTGTTACCACCTCAACATCACACAGTAACAATCGAACCCCCCCTTCGTCACATTCAAACAGTCGTCTCCTTCACCACAGCGAACCAGAGTTCATTAGTACAGACATCGACCTTTAAACTCCCCCATACCGAAGTCGGAATCCCATCAGAACCCTCAGCCTTTCACCTAACGTGCGCCAAGCCATTTTGGCAGCAACTACACCCTCCGTTCTCCCCCTAACTTCACCCAGTTCCGGCGTATATCCCATTGACCGACGCTGATGGGGAAAATACGAACAGAATATGTATCGATTTCCCCCAACTCCTATGAAACTGAAGAGGATCCATTTCTGATTCGATATATGTATATATTTCGATTTCTAGGAATTAACTTGATTTATTTGGAATTCTTGAGTGTGGGTTGTTTTGCTGTGAAGAAACGAGTGGCGGCTCACAACTTCTTTGACCACGAAAAGTTTCGTTTGCGGAAATTAGGTTATAGCGTGGCCTTTATAGAAGATGATGGGTATTGTTTCCACCATTCAATTTTATAATGGGCGGTGTATTTCCCTGGACCATAGAGAACGGGTGGTTAAAGAGAAGGATGCGTGGACCTTACCGTTATCATATATATGTATATATATACTTTGTCTTATTACCATGGTATACACCGTTTAAAGTTTCTAGTAAGTACAGTAGGTGTATGTCAAAGGACTCATGTTCTTTTAACACTTCAAAAACACTACTTCTCTTTCTCTATCGTGCATGAACAAATAATGAAGTGGAGTGATTCAATAAATTAAAACGAAATTTACAAATCTCGTATGTATGAAAATTACAAATTATACACATTAACAACATGGATTGTTTTAATTTGCTTTGAGTATGTACCTTTTTTCCCAATTGATTCGCGTATCTATTACGTAAAACTCTGTTTGTTTAGGGACCGCTACTGACAGAAATAAGGTTATGGTCGTAACGAGCGAGGTGTCACAACCCCAAAAATATAATAATATCGGTAGGTTTACTCATATTGTGAAACCCCAAAATGTCGATACAGGGTGCCAAATACTCCAAATAAAAAGTTGCTTATTTAATTAATTAAAAATTACCATAAAATTCTAAAAATTAAATTATTACTATGTCCCAAAAGAACCTTGCCTAAATTCAAACCCGATATTCAAATATATTGAAAACCCTTTTATAACGTAAATAAAACGTTGCAAATTATAAAGGAATTCCACAGCGACTTTTCTAAAATTTGATTTGGACGTAAATCAAAATCTATACGACGAAATCTCGATTTTTCTCTTCCACTAGAAAGATATACTCCACCAGCTCCACATTTCTTGTTTCACAGAAATCCAATTTAAAACGAACTCTGTACATTCAGTTGAAGTTCGAATCGCCAATTTACAAACTGCAGCGCCATTTCGAGCTCGATTTTAATTATAATATAATTATACGTTCAAACTGTCGTTTATATAATATATTTGTTATTCAAATTCAATTCTAAACTGAATTAAATATCACAGATGATCCGGTTCACACCATATTGTGAATTCCACTATTTCTGACTATTTCAGAAATTAATATATTATTTAATTATTATTTTAATTAAATATTTACTATTATTCAATTCCACGACCACTAAATTCACTAAACCACCATTTATATAATAAAATAAATTAATCCTAATACCCCTGCCAATGCGGGTCATTACAATCTTCCCCACTTAAAATAATTTCGTCCTCGAAATTGCTAAAAGGTAGAGAACGACCCTATCGACTGGTTAGAAAATATTTGTTCACTTCTTAACTTCAGTTTCAACTGAACCAAATTTAATTTCAATTAAATTATTAATTAATCTTTATCAACGAAAATTTTCAAAAATCCTGAAAATTTTCTAACGCATTAACTCTTCGAAAAATTTTGCCAGCACCTCCTTTGTACTGGTCAATCGGTCAAACTCCAACTCGCCTATCTGGGCCATCTCCATCCCAAAAGAAAATCAAACAGCCAAGCGGCTTGCCAATTCGGCTCATCAAAATCTCATACCCAATATATATAACAAACTGGTTCCTTTTTGTCGGACATATCGACTCTATCACTTCCATATGCTGTCAACTCAGCATATATCAATGTTATCCCAATCAAATTCTGAAATCACTTTCATCTCCAACACAACCATTCACTTATATCCGAGCCAAATATCATTTCAAACTCGAGTTTCATTCTCGATTCCCAACTCCTAACGGATTATCACATTACACTTCAAATTTGAATCTCACAATCCAATTTGTCTTGATATCATTCTAATTCAATCTCAGTTACCACTTTACTGGCTTTACTTTAATTCAAATTTTCTTTCACAAATTTCTGTTAAATTTGTTTTTAATCTAAACAGTCTTTCCCTCGGAGTTTTTAAACAGTTTACTCTTTCCAAAAATCAAAATTTTCCTTTTTGAAATTCAACTGAGCCCATAATCAATATTCCATTAGTTAAATCACTTCTCTATTTCTTTATCAATATTTGTTAACCAAATATTTTCAATAACCATATTGGACTTTTACGTTATTTTGAAAACATTTCCGAATATCGCCTCCCTTTATTTTCTAAACTTTAGAAAATATATGCTATTTATAATTGGAAAATATTCCAATTACTTATCTCTTTTCCGATCTCGTTTATTTCTATACTTAGGAAATGTTTATTATTTTATTTCCAAGTTCACACTTATTTGGGTTAAAACGGATGTTGTGTAAAACATCGTTACGACAACCAAATACTATATTCAACTAACTCTTATTCAACATTGATTTTCGAGCCTGAAATCTTACTATTTATTTGTTAATAATGAAATCAATCAAGTTGGGGTATAACTACCTCTCAGACCTTGACTGAATAACATTTATAACGTCAAAACAGATATGACTACTTACTCTAAAAATCAATACCATACAACTACTCATTTACTTTTAAACACGTATACACTTTCTCTTTCTATTCTTACTAGATTTTATTCTAGACTTCCTTTTTGATTTTATTATTCTATTTCCACGTTCGTTTCCTTATCGACTTCTATATATATATATATATATATATATATATATATATATATATATATACGTTGATTTCTAACTATCAAATTATCTTAAAAATATTCTAACTCCTTACATTCCCGGAAAAATTTGCCATAACCTCCTTTGTACTAGGAGCATCGGGATATTTCAAATAGCCTCCCATGGCCCTCACCAAACCAAAAGAAAAAGCCAAGCGGCTAGCCAATATGGCGCATAAAATCTCATATATGAATTAAATACATACCTTTTCGTCGAGCATTCTATTTATAACTCTTGCATTATCCTTATCCATATCTATCTCATGTATATTTATACATTTCTAATTCATTTCAACTTAATCCAATCATTTTGGCTTAGTTCGTTAAGTGATTTTCAAATTACTGGTTTGCCCATTTCACCTTTTTATTTGAATATACATGTTCAAATATATTTTAACTTGTTTATCAACTAATTGAATTCCATTTCAATTTTATTAGAATTTCCTATATTCAAATTCCATTTCGATTCTCTTATTCAAATTCTATATTTGAATTTCATTTCAATTCACTTATTCAAATTCCATATATGAATTTCATTATTCAAATCTATTTGAATTCTCTTTATTTCATTTCAATTCCCTTTGAATCTTCTATATTCAAATTTCAAATTCAATTCTATTTGAATCTTCTTTATTCAAATTTCCTTTTGAATTTCTATATTCAAATCCCCTTTGAATTTTCTATATTCAAATCCTATATCACTTCCATTGAATTATATATTCCAATTTCCATTTCCATTTTATTTGAATCCTCTACATTCAAATTTCATTTTCAATTCTATTTGAATCCTCTACATTCAAATTTCATTTCACTTTCGATATTCAAATCCTATATTTGAAATCTCTTATATTTTCTATATTCAAACGCCATTTGAATTTCTATATTCAAATCCTATATTTGAACTCCCTTTATTCAAATTCCTTTTCAAACTTTCTTTATTCATTCTTTACATAAGTCTCGATTTCAATTCCTTTTGAAATCGATATTTCTACCTTTGGAAAATAGATTTCCCTTTCAACTTCACACTTGTATTTTTATTTCTGAATTATCCAAATGATAATTCTCTTCACTTCATTTTATCAACTTCGTTTATAAAGGAACTATTTATAAACTTTGTTTATAAAGGAACTTCTCGTTTTATTTCTTTTAAAACAAGTTAATATTTCAAATCTATTTAAAAGTTCAAATTTTATAGTTTAAATCCCATTTTGAATTTCAATACAACTTGTCTTTCCCAAAACAAATTCAAAACAGTATCTCTGGTAGTAATTCGTCACTTACAACTCGAAAATGAACACTGATGATGCAGCTGTCATCATCAGAATCTATTTTCCAGCGATCGAAGTGAGTTCAATACTATAAAACCATTTCTAAACATTTCCACTTTGAAATTCATTTCAAAATATAATTCACACTGCTTGTAAAACAATTTAAAATCTCCCAGGATCTTAAATTTTCCTTATTTTTAATCCCAATCCATTTACAAACACTTATCCAATTCTCCAGAGTTTTAACTCAATTTCTGGTTTAAATTTCAGATTTAACTCATCTGATTCACGCTTTTCACTTATATGAATTCTGATTGGTTATTCACATAACCATTTAATTTATAATCTTACTCGATTATAATAACAACCAATATATCCAATATATATCAAAATATACTTTTGGGTAAAATTATTTTTATTTACCCTCTTTTCAAAACATACCATGATGGTTCATCGTATTCAAGTGTTTACAAAATCCCTACCGATACAGTGGATCAAACTGATCGACCAGAACTCATAAACGATTCAACCAATGAATCTCCACAATATAAAACAAATTTTTATATCAATAACAAATACGTTCACTCGTATATATACACTCAATCTCAGTCTAGGGTATTACTAACCCTATCTCTACCGAGTCACGCCACAGAGCCAAGTAATTCTTAACTTAAGCTCTGATACCAACTGTAACGACCCGGATTTTGAGCGGCTTTGGTTATCGACATAAGCGCGATGTCGATAACCAAAACACTCGAAAAATCCTGGTAATTAATGAAAGAAATTAGAGGGTGAGGAAAGATAAGGTAGAAAATTAGAATAGAAGAAGAAGAACACAACATCAGAGTAACACGAATCTCACAGCGGAACGAATAACATATAATATATGTAACATAACTTTGAAATATACATCTGTGTTTGAATATACATCATTATCAAAGTACAGCACTTACAACACAGCGGAAATAACTATAGCTATATGATCCTGAAGCCTCCTGCTCCAGCTCTTCCAGTATATCTGTAAAATCCCGACTACTTGACTGCCCGTACAAATTTAGGCACCCAAGAGTTTAGGGAAAACAACAAAGTAAACTCCGGGTCAGTCATGGGACTGGTATGAGTAAAACAGTTAAAAACAGTTAAACAAGTAAACAATATCTCATAAGACCACGCCGCATAACGGAACGGGTTTTTCCCTTATGAGAATCCAAAATATCTTTATATCAAAAACCTTTTGATATTATAATAATGTCTATCAACACAATATAATAATCATCTAGCAGAAACGCTTTCATCTCACGTTCTACATATATAGTATACAATCAAAACCGCAAGCACGTATTGGGTAATGGATTTCCAACTATGACAAGGTATGGAACCACCTTTCGCTAATGTACCTCTAGAGAGGAATACACTGGGTTCAACAAGAACATCTTGCAACCCGGCCACACATGACCGACCACTCATTTCGCTTGAGCGTATCGAATGTATATCACCAACAGTTGGGATCAACAACCGTTTCCCGAATGGGACAGCATCAACAATAGATTTTTAGAAATAAATGAAACTCTAGATCAGGTGATTATACACCCTACTTCGGTGCGACCGACTTAGCCATGCTGCCTGCCTGATTTCTGTCATTTACCGGATGATGAGGCTAGAAGCTACGCTTTATCATCATACCAGATTCACTTTGAATGTCACATCGTCAAATCCATCAAATCACCGATTGACGTCCTCAACCATACATTATGTGTTAGCTAAAAGAAGTTTCCTTCTCCGCTTCCACTCTTGGTAAGGTTGGAGAAATCAATATACGTGATCGTCTGGACATACTCTGTCAGACATCCGTCCATACAAGTCATCCAGGAACAGGATGAACCGAAGGCACTTTCTGTAAACATGATAGCTCTTGCATAACTCCGTCTTCAATTTCCTTTGGCATATATGATTCGCAATGCTTATGCCAATACAGAGTGGTTCCTTGGATAATAATCCAACCGGTCTCTCCATATTAACAACGTTAAAATGGTCAAAACTTCGATAGTCTGTGATTTAACTATCGAATAAAAACAGATGTGCAAACAACGATATTATTTCCAATTGGAAATTATATCGATCAAACATCATTTAACATTCATCTCCTTATTTCATAAATTTACTTATCTCCTGTTTCCCTATATTCAATATTTCTTATTTTCTAAATTTGGAAAATATACGTTATTAATAATGGAAAACATTTCCATTTCTTTGTTTCTTTATTAGAAAACATTTCTGGTTTCTTATTTGGAAAACATTTCCAAAGCCTCTTCACTGGACTTAGACAGATGTTTAAACAAACTATCGCGATGCCAACTCAAACCATTTCCTTTACTGTCGAACCTTAACTATTCCTTAGTTAAAAATGAAGTCAATCAAGTTGGGGTAGAACTACCTCTCAGACCTTAACTGAACAACATTTCTAACTTTGAAATAGACAAAGTTCACTTTATATCCCTTTTACTAACTTCCTTACTTAACCCTCTTCGAATAGCTATGTTCAATTTACTCTTTTCACTTAACTCTATTCGATTTAACTCTAACTCTATTCACTTAACTCCTATCGAATAAAATATATTCGATAGCTCTTTTAATTCTATTTGAATACTATATATTCGATTAACTCCTTCATTCTATTCGAATAAACTATATTCGATTAACTCCTTTCACTTTCTATTCGAATAAATATATTCGATGAACTCCTTTTACTTTCTATTCGAATAACTATATTCGATTAACTCCTTTGCTTTCTATTCGAATAACTATATTCGATTAACTCCTTTTACTTTAATCTCTTAATCGATTAACTAACATCGATTAACTCCTTTTACTTTAACTCTAATCGATTAACTAACATCGATTAACTCCTTTTTACTTTATCACTAATCGATTAACTAACATCGATTAAATTCTTTTTACTTTATCACTAATCGATTAACTAACATCGATTAACTTCTTTTTAACTTTATCACTAATCGATTAACTAACATCGATTAACTTCTTTTGATAAACTTTATCACTAATCGATTAACTAACATCGATTAACTTCTTTTTAACTTTATCACTAATCGATTAACTAACATCGATTAACTTCTTTTTAACTTTATCACTAATCGATTAACTAACATCGATTAACTTCTTTTGATAAACTACGTTTTCCGTTACAACTATTTCCTTTTTATAACGTTTACTTACCGTTACAAATATATCCTATTTATAACTTCTATTTACCGTTACAAATATATCCTATTTATAACTTCTATTTACTGTTATAAATATATCCTATTTATAACTTCTATTTACTTTCTAAATAAATATTCCTTTTCTATTTATTTTCTAAATAAATATCTCTTTTATAAAACCGTGTTCGTTTTATAAATATTTCCTTTTATAAAATCCTGTGATTTTATAAAATTCCTTTATTTCAATATACATTGAAATACTTCTTTTTACATCCCAGGGTCTTTTATGATATTTACAATATCGAATAACAATGATCAACATCATTCCAACACACATAATCCATAACAGATTATATAACACATCATATATCACGATATATGAAAACAGTAAAATAAATGTTGAGGAATCCAGTCGGATTCCTCCAACCTGTTTCCCTGCATCACAGATGTTAAACAATATAGATAACATCATTTTCAGTTCCATATGATATATTATGTTAAACAGAATCAATATAGAAATTAAATCAACTGACTAGCAATTCAATCAAATAGTCAACATACAGTAAATCAGCCAATATTTAACAGTTCTAAAAATACAACATGAAATTATAAACTGTTCGGAGTTAGTGAGATTTACTCACCTTGGACTGTTATTGTTAAATGACGACAACTGTCAGTTGATTCAGATCACATGTTACATTTCACCGCAAATCCAAACGAGCACCGAGTGACTCCAGGCCAGTTCCCTTTTGTAGTGTGCGTTGATACGATCCCGGTGGATCTTGCGGTTCGTAAAACTGAGTCCGTATGATATAGATATGACATTAATGAGTTAATATACCATTTGAATTTGAAACAAACTTAATTATGTTTAAATATGGGCCATACCCATTCGTTCTTGGCCCAAACAGACTTCAACCCGACACAGCACTACCCAGTGCCTTTCTTCCTCAAAACGTCCAGCCCCAGATAACCGCTCCTCATACTTTCTCTTCCCAAATACAAATCCCGTATTACTATATAAATTTCATCGCCACACCGTTCATTGGAGCATCGAATTCCTCTCCACAATATATTGCTTTCCCCCAATATTTCTTTTACAATGCACCGTACCATTTCATTTCCCCAACGTATTCACCATCATTCGCATCATCCTCTTCCCATGCATATCACATGTTGCATCCTTCCACTTCGCTACTTTGTAACATGCCACCAAAACTTAAACAAAAGATCTCAGTAGACACTTACTTCTCCTCCTCTACTATCCCGTACCATTCGCAATGAACCCCCACCATCATCATAACTCGCAACTCCCTAGCCTGTCAATTTTCAAACCATCAGCTCCAAACCAAACAGTCCACCGAACAACCCCACTCCGCCTCCTCTCAACACAATTACAGCAACCAACTTCCCGTTAAAACCATGAACCACTAAAACGCGACACTCCAGTTCGCTGTTACCACCTCAACATCACACAGTAACAATCGAACCCCCCCTTCATCACATTCAAACAGTCGTCCCCTTCACCACAGCGAACCAGAGGTCATTAGTACAGACATCGACCTTTAAACTCCCCCATACCGAAGTCGGAATCCCATCGGAATCCCATCAGAACCCTCAGCCTTTCACCTGACGTGCGCCAAGCCATTTTGGCAGCAACTACACCCTCCGTTCTCCCCCTAACTTCACCCAGTTCCAGCGTATATCCCATTGACCGACGCTGATGGGGAAAATACGAATAGAATATGTATCGATTTCCCCCAACTCCTATGAAACTGAAGAGGATCCATTTCTGATTCGATATATGTATATATTTCGATTTCTAGGAATTAACTTGATTTATTTGGAATTCTTGAGTGTGGGTTGTTTTGCTGTGAAGAAACGAGTGGCGGCTCACAACTTCTTTGACCACGAAAAGTTTCGTTTGCGGAAATTAGGTTATAGCGTGGCCTTTATAGAAGATGATGGGTATTGTTTCCACCATTCAATTTTATAATGGGCGGTGTATTTCCCTGGACCATAGAGAACGGGTGGTTAAAGAGAAGGATGCGTGGACCTTACCGTTATCATATATATGTATATATATATATATACTTTGTCTTATTACCATGGTATACACCGTTTAAAGTTTCTAGTAAGTACAGTAGGTGTATGTCAAAGGACTCATGTTCTTTTAACACTTCAAAAACACTACTTCTCTTTCTCTATCGTGCATGAACAAATAATGAAGTGGAGTGATTCAATAAATTAAAACGAAATTTACAAATCTCGTATGTATGAAAATTACAAATTATACACATTAACAACATGGATTGTTTTAATTTGCTTTGAGTATGTACCTTTTTTCCCAATTGATTCGCGTATCTGTTACGTAAAACTCTGTTTGTTTAGGGACCGCTACTGACAGAAATAAGGTTATGGTCGTAACGAGCGAGGTGTCACAACCCCAAAAATATAATAATATCGGTAGGTTTACTCATATTGTGAAACCCCAAAATGTCGATACAGGGTGCCAAATACTCCAAATAAAAAGTTGCTTATTTAATCAATTAAAAATTACCATAAAATTCTAAAAATTAAATTATTACTACGTCCCAAAAGAACCTTGCCTAAATTCAAACCCGATATTCAAATATATTGAAAACCCTTTTATAACGTAAGTAAAACGTTGCAAATTATAAAGGAATTCCACAGCGACTTTTCTAAAATTTGATTTGGACGTAAATCAAAATCTATACGACGAAATCTCGATTTTTCTCTTCCACTAGAAAGATATACTCCACCAGCTCCACACATTTCTTGTTTCACAGAAATCCAATTTAAAACGAACTCTGTACATTCAGTTGAAGTTCGAATCGCCAATTTACGAACTGCAGCGCCATTTCGAGCTCGATTTTAATTATAATATAATTATACGTTCAAACTGTCGTTTATATAATATATTCGTTATTCAAATTCAATTCTAAACTGAATTAAATATCACAGATGATCCGGTTCACACCATATTGTGAATTCCACTATTTCTAACTATTTCAGAAATTAATATATTATTTAATTATTATTTTAATTAAATATTTACTATTATTCAATTCCACGACCACTAAATTCACTAAACCACCATTTATATAATAAAATAAATTAATCCTAATACCCCTGCCAATGCGGGTCATTACAAATATATTGCATATTTAACACTAATGGTGTGTTACTGGTAATTAACATTCAAGCTTCTAAAAGAAAGGTGCACATTTTAGTAAGCTATGTTTTAATAATTTTAAGAGTCATACTTCACAATCAAAATAAAGCACGCCAAAACAATGACTTCCACACACAAACTGTCCACACAGGTAACACAACGAAGCCTACAGAAAAAAGTTTCTATATACCAGGCGTTTTTTTCCTCTAACATATCATTTTAAAAAAGGAAGTATCAATATCATATTTATTACCATTCGCCACTAATATTAGCATACACTCAGCACATTCCTTTTACATGTGAAACCAAATATACTGCAAGTGTATGTTATCAAAATTGAAATCTGATAACATTTTAAGAAAGATTTTAGGCTGATAATTAGTGCTTCATCCATTTTCTTCCATCATATTGTCTCAATGCAGATTTCACATACCCTGCTTCGCAAGCCACCCTGCGCAAACAGCCAACAAAAAGGCATTAGCATCCATCATAGGAAGAATGCTAATTTGTCTACTTGAACCAAAAGTAGATAAAAAGCTTTAATTAACTGAAAAGGTAACAATAGAATAGGACTTTGGTTATAACTTGTGTTAGTAGATCTGAAGTTATACTATTGGGAAAAATAAATAAATTTCATGTAAGATCAATATGTAAATTGAAACCTCATATAATATTACCAAAAAACAAAAATCATATTATATGTTCATCCATTTCGAAGTATTCATGGAGTGTGAATGGAGCAAATAAATGCACGATATAACAATTTTTCAGTGTTTTTGCCTAAAGCAAGTCTTTTTGTATCATGAAAACCAACCAAAAAATAATTTGTCGAATGCATATTGCCCGATATTGATAAATTATGTGAAAATTGATTAGTTACTTGTATTACCCAAAGTAAACTGTTTGTATTACAGAATGCGTACTAAAATATTATTAATTCAAAGAAATTTATTTTTCAATACACAAAATGAAGTATTTTCTGATAAATTTATGAATATCTGATGGAATTTAGATCAGAGAGAAGAGAGAGATGAAACAGTAAACAATCAAAAGGCTACATTTTTATTAATATGAATTGATGGCTATTACAATGCTAATCCCTCATATATATACATGATACAAAAGTATTTGCAATTGGCAAATATTGTAAAACTGGAAACTCATTAACTACTCATTAACTCATTCCTATCCTAAATTCATGTCAATAATATTCATTCTTATCCTAAATATTGTAAACCAGGAAACTCAATAATTCATTCTTAACAACATTCTTAATAAAGGAAGGCAATATTCCTCTAGCCCAATCATAGCCTAATCAATGGCATCATATTCTCTAACATCCCCCCTCAAACTCACGATGCCGAAAATCGTGAGTTTGCCAAATAGAAACTGCTACTTCAACATCGGCTCAGACGCAAACTTCCTCCTCCATCAGCAACTTCAAACTTTCATATGCCATTAGCAATTCTTCACTTTTACAAATGGTTTTTAAAGTGGACCACACTCAATAATGGTTTTTAAAGTGGACCACACTCAATAATGGTTTTTAAAGTGAACCACACTCAATGGTTTTTAAAGTGGACCACACTCAATAATGGTTTTTAAAGTGGACCACACTCAATAACGGTTTTTAAAGTGGACCACACTCAATAATGGTTTTTAAAGTGGTTTTTAAGTGGACCACACTCAATAATGGTTTTTAAAGTGGACCACACTCAATAATGGTTTTTAAAGTGGACCAACCACTCAATAGTTTTTAAAGTGGACCACACTCAATAATGGTTTTTAAAGTGGACCACACTCAATATTAATGGTTTTTAAAGTGGACCACACTCAATATTAATGGTTTTTAAAGTGGACCACACTCAATATTAATGGTTTTTAAAGTGGACCACACTCAATATTAGTGGTTTTTAAAGTGGACCACACTCAATATTAATGGTTTTTAAAGTGGACCACACTCAATATTAGTGGTTTTTAAAGTGGACCACACTCAATAGAGGTCAAAGGTTTTGATTTTGAAGGGGATGGAGTAGCTTTGTTTGATGAGGCAGTTTGTGCTAGTTTGTGGGATGGTGAAAACTTTTGGGTATCACGAGTTCGCAACTGTGGTGGAGGACTTTGGTGTGTGTAGTGAAGAATTTGAGTTTCTCAGAGGATGTTGATGGAAGAGTGGATGACCTGCGAGAGCGAGGATGATGGCAGGTCCTTTTTTTTTTTGGTTACAATGAGTTGTTCTTTCGGTGGGTGATGAAGCAATGGCAGCTGGTTGATGTATGTCTTTTTTTTTTGACGGAGAGGGGGCTCTGAATCGAACTTGGGTTGGATTTTAGGATGTGGCAGAGAAGCGTGGGGTTATGGTGGTTGAACTGACGATGTTGTGATGGTTTTGTGGGTTTGAACTGATCGGGACTGGATTTTTGATAGAAATTAAGGCGGAGCTGAAAGGAAGTTTGGCAGAATTGGTATGTGGAAAAGATGAAGTTTAGGCAGGAAGAGTTGGAGAATTATATTAGAGAGAACTGGAAAATGACAGTCGATAGAAAATAGCAAGAGGAAGGCTAAGACCACTCGACGGTGTTTCACTGGCTATAGGGACTGCCGACTCTTTTTTTTTTAATATATATATATATATATATACATATCTCTCTCCTTCTCCCCCGGCTCTGATACCATGATGGAATTTAGATCAGAGAGAAGAGAGAGATGAAACAGTAAACAATCAAAAGGCTACATTTTTATTAATATGAATTGATGGCTATTACAATGCTAATCCCTCATATATATACATGATACAAAAGTATTTGCAATTGGCAAATATTGTAAAACTGGAAACTCATTAACTACTCATTAACTCATTCCTATCCTAAATTCATGTCAATAATATTCATTCTTATCCTAAATATTGTAAACCAGGAAACTCAATAATTCATTCTTAATAAAGGAAGGCAATATTCCTCTAGCCCAATCATAGCCCAATCAATGGCATCATATTCTCTAACAATATCATTGATTGGTTATTCCTAAAGTAAAACATTTTATGACATAACACCTTTAGAAATAATATCGAATCAAATCATTCATATAACTATTAAACATTGTATTGACTAAAACATAATTCATTGTCCATAACCATATCACTATTTTAATTCAAGGAATGTACTCAATATAAATGAAGGTTGGAAATTGTTTTAGTTCAGATTTTTGCCAATATGAATTTGCATTAACCATGTATTGATAAATTGTTATCTCATTTTGAAATGTTTCAAACTTAGCCATTTGCAGTATTTATCAAAAGTTATAATCAATACAATAATTTTAAACTTCGACTCCAGTCATTAGCAGCTTCTATATCATCAATTGAAAGGTCAAATTCAATCATGGTAGCATTTTGCCAAAATTGAAATCAATAATGTACATTTGACCTTCAAATCCATTCATTAGTAAATATGATGAAGTATTCAAAACTTACTGGTAAACAAAGTAGCAAACATTTTGAAGTAGCTTGAAAAAGCTGAACTCGGTTAGCATGATAATTTAGAGAACAATAGACCTCAGTAAGCATGGTGAAATTTTTGAAAATTGAAAGGTTTTCGGGAGCTGTAAACAATTCCAGCCTATGTTGTC
This sequence comes from Allium sativum, assembly GCA_030737875.1. Classification (NCBI taxonomy): domain Eukaryota; kingdom Viridiplantae; phylum Streptophyta; class Magnoliopsida; order Asparagales; family Amaryllidaceae; genus Allium; species Allium sativum. Next base: position 19,286,281 of record CM060924.1, read on the forward strand.
AAAAATGAAACCTTTTAAAGAGATTGAAGTTGGAAAACTCCCTTTACATGGTATTTAATCACTATGAAAAAACAAAAAATAAAGATCTATGTGAGTAGTTGATTTTTTTAAACCTGTAGCCATCTTATTTACGAAGATGTGAATGGATAGCTCTTATTTAAACTTATAAAAAAAATTATATCAAACATAAGTGGATATGGTGAATCCACAAACAACTGATAATAAAAAATATACCATGTAAATAATATCTTTTACCATCACCAAGCCAAAAAGCCCAAGTCCTCAACAAAGTAAAAAAAAAGTTTACTAACTACCAACTGTCAACGTATTCTCATAACAGCCAAGTTGTTATAAAGCTATTAGCCGTGTTTCAAATGAAACGGCCATGGTGGATAATTTTAATATTAAGCAATATTAATAGGTGTAAGAAAATCCAGTATTAAAAGATTATCATATGGGATTAAACAATTTTCTTCCGTGATTTTGGAAGAACTTGAATAAACTGTGGCATGCACAAACTTTAGCTCGAAGGTTTTCGGTGTATTATTAATGGTAATTTTTAGTTTAAAATATGAAATTATTTATTTATATCTTTCTTTTGCATCTAAGAATATTGATCTAATCGGAGTACAAAACATTGTTTTCCAGTTCTCATAGTCTTAACATTGAAGTAATGTACATAGAAAAAAAGGATATATTTTTTGTCACATATTTTATAGGAATTTTTGGCACATATTTTATAGCATCCATACCACTAATTCGAAATTATGTAATTTTGTTTCAGTTTGTCTATGATCTGTGTTGCAATTAATAACCGATGATTTATATATTTGATATTAGGCAAAAAATTATTTCATCAAGTTCAATACAATTGCCAATTGATCAAGTATTACTATCACATACCAAATACTTAACACCATTCCAACAACATAAGTGTGTGCATTTTAGTGAGATTAATTTCAATGAGAATATAACAATGATGACTTACGCCAAGTAGAATATCACAATTATATATAATGGTAAGCAGCTTGCACAGTTCGTGCTTCATGCTCCCTGCTCCCTGCATTAGAGAAACATATCAATCCTATAGAACAGTATCATGCATCAAAGAAATAACGTTGATGTATTCCTACAAAACCACTTAGCAAACTTAAATGTATCTCAATTACAAAAGCAATAATGAAGAAGGTAAGAAGACAATTGTAAGTTCACATGCAGATTAATAAACGAAAAAGCACAGTAGCAATATTTGTAGCAGTTCTTACTGTCAGAACAATTATAGTCGCAATGCATGATAGTTTTGAAAATAATACAAAAAACACACCCAATTATATTTAATGACATTGAAAACTCCAATGATATATGATTTATGGGTCTCCAAACATAGCTAAAAGTAAACACAATAAAAGAAATAGAGTTATGCTAGAATGCCCGAAAAAGTTTTTGTCAAAAACTAAGAAATATGGTTAAATCCGGAATTTAAGGGGGTAAACATTGAATTCAGGGAGGTATTTGTGTAATTAAAGGGGTGGGCCTCCTATTTTTTTGTCTCTGGTGTATTTTTTGACAAAAACTTTTTTGTCATAGTAGCATTTTTGAAAGAAATATAAGTGTCCAAAATATATGATATATGGAAAGAAATGCGTGATAAGAAATTGTTCTTAAATTATAAATCTGCAAAAATCAATCAAATCAATTAGTAAATAAGCTGTTGGGATGTCAACGCCTTAAGAGTACAAAACAAAAGGCTAATTTTACTGAACATAGCCTAAACTAAATAACTAGAATAGTTCATTTGATATAAAATACGTTTGCCAGTATTTTCACGATGGCAATGTCCATTTAGGCAAATATGTTATAAACTAGAAATACTGCAAGACTTTAGTATGTATTTATTATATGGTATATTCACATGAATTAAAAGTTTACATGCTAGAGCTGCTAGTCGCAATTTTCATGCACTATATTTCATAATATTAAGTGTCCTTTTTTTGTGCAAAGTATGTAAACTCTCGGCTAGAGATAGCAAGAAAAAAAATCTAGCATATAGAGCTGACTATAACTGAATACAAAGCTGTAAAGAGGTATATTGTACGTAATAAAGACTATACAGTGAATCCAAATGAAACAGTATGTCATTGACAATAGAACAGCACAAGTGCCAAGGGATACTTGTGTTAAAATGTATAATCATATAGCAATATAGAAGTTGGTAATAGTAACCGGGTAGATAAACAAAGTATATTCTAAAGGGATATCAATTTGTATATTTTATGACATTGTTTGTTTCCATTCTTATTTGAGGAAGTACTTGTTATATGACGTTAAATTAAAATATTATGTTTTTTCCTCAAATTGAAAACAAAGCATAAATGCCTAATCAGTCATTATCTAGTTGCTTACTTGTTTTAGTTGGTAGCATAAATATGTGATTATATTGTCAGTGGCATAAAGTTTACTCAATAGGCAGATTAATTTTTGCTGTTCATGAGTTAAATAATGATAATTTAGTAAAATACACCAGAAAGACCTTTCCTGAGTAATGAATGCTCCATATCTTCGATAGTGAAATGTACTTTCAAGCTGTTTTAAGCTTTGGTTTCTTATAATTTATAATCCCGACCTGTTCGATATTGCCTTACTAACCTTATCTAGATTTTTGTTAGAAGTTCTTAAGCGTATGAGTAGGTAATAGCCTAACATACATGCGAGATAACCTTGGATTCATCCTATAAAATTTGTTCTAAACAACTCATTTTCTCTGTTTGTATCACAGTTAACGATATTAAGAGGAATGTCATTTGAAATGAAATGCTAACATATAGGAGTTGTTTTACCTTTAGTTTCTTTAGAATCAACCTAGAATAGTCAAAAAGATTTCTTCCACATTTTCCATTCCTCAACAGCTGAAATTTAAAAAAAAGACCGTTACACTTGATCAAGGACAAAAAAGAGGTAAGTGACAGCACTTATTTTGCGCTTCCCACTGAGAAAAAAATGTTTAGTATGGTTTAACCTCAAAAAAAAAAAATTAACATTAAACAAAGCATGCGAAATTACGTGTTTTGTGACTCTAAAATTTCGATAATTGTTATGCAATAATTAATTTCAGTTAATAAAAAAATCCATTCAAATTTGCAATTATAAATGAAATCTCTTTCCCTTGTTATAAAAGGAAATAAATTGACAACTCATCAGCCCCTCATGCTATCAATTCAAATATGCAATTATAAATGAAATCATTTCCCCTTGTTATAACAGAAAATAAATAGACAATTCATCAGCACCCCATGCACCGAAACCAGGTTGTAGCAATAATAAATGTAGAATCAAATTGTAAATAAGCCTTAAATGAGACACGGTTTAAAAAAGAAAGAAAACAAAATGGACCTGAATATCAATGAGTAGAAAATGAGAATTTATTGTAACAATTGGTTTGATTCTGTAAAAAAGTCCATTCAAATCTACAATTACAAATGAGATTTTTTTCCTCTTGTTATAACAGGGTATAAAACAAAAAATCATCAGTACCCTATGACCAAGCTTCAGCAATTACGAATGAAACTCAAATCCTAAACAAACCTTAAATGAGACACGGACTTAAAAACAGAAGAAAATAAAATGGACCTGGATATTGAATAGCGGAAATTGAGATCAATGCTCTGAAACCAAGCTTCAACAGTTATAAATAAATAATTATTAAGAGTAAGTTATAGTTGGTAAGCAAAAAATTATTAATAACAATAGCTATGATCTTTTCATAAGCTATAAGTGAGAATTACTATTCTCTTAAAGCTCATCAATAAAAAATATTATTTATTTTATTTTATTTTATTACTGCTTTCCTTGGTCTATGTATGAATTATCAACGTAAGTATACCTGCACAGTACTGTATTGCATCCCAATAATCTTTTGCTTTTTTGATCGTTTTACAACTGGATGGAGACTTAAAAAAAAGAATGGTGGATTTTCAATTATTTTTACCTTATTGCTAATCAGGCTATCTCTTCTGAAAAATGTCTTTTATATCTTGACGTAAAATAGTTACTTTACCCACAACTCTTTGTATGGCCCTTGGTCAAGTGCTTCTGAAATTATGTAGAAAGCCATAGATTCACTAAATCTATTTCATATATTGGAATCAATGAAAATCAACTTAAAATAAATAAAAAACAGTCCTAAAGGCAATCAATCCATGCTCACGGTCATGCACTCACTTTGTATGACTGATCAAGTATTTCTTTTTCATCAAAGCTAAGCGAGTCCCCTCTATGAATATTGCAGCCAATAATAGATCTAGGTTCCTTTAGTTGGGTGCATGGCAAGTGATTTTAACCGTTTTGATCTTAAAAAATGCATTAGAGAGTGAAATGATTCAGGTCTTGCAGTTTGGTTGCTGTAAACCATCGAACTAAATATCTCTATTGGAAAATGTCCCATCCCAAGATTGATAACGAAAAGTTTGATTGTAAAATACAAACTAAATGATATGAAAATAAAGGAAGATAATCTCAACAATAGGTGGACAATCATTATAAAGCTTTAGGTCCTACATGATCGCTCCATGACCTGTCAGATCTGGTATTAAGTTACTATTGGAAATTTTACCCTAACAAATTTGCCTTTAGGAAAATTATGCCTGACAATGATAACGAAAAGTGTGAAATCTATTATGTTTCTAAGGGTTCAACATCCGGTGAGGAAAAAAAAATCAACTGTGGATGCACAGTTTTTAATTACCAGTTGAAGACGTTAATGTAGAAATTGGAGCAAAGAGTTCTGGCCTTTATCAAGAGTGATTATCTAGAAGAAGCACAATGACGAAAAGGTCCGATTTGGGGGCATCTGAACGTGGTTAAGGGAAAAAAGGAAATTTTTAGGAGTGAAATTGTAGTTAATCCATTGCTGTGTCATGTTAAATGTTAAGAAATAGCCGCGTTAAGGCATGAAAAGATAAGTGACCAAAAGCGTTTTTCTTTGCAGGTGCCAAAAATTGAAGAAAAAATTATGAAAAGAGGGGGAAGATCCACCCACCTAAGTGTTTGGTGAGCAATTTTGGTTGGAAGAACTTCGAAAATGATGAGGTAATAGAAATAAATGTGGCGAAATTAAGCAGAGTAAATTTGACGATCAAATCAAAGGTTTGGTTTGGAAGATAAGTAGAGAAAAGGATAATGAACTGTGATGTTTCTTTTTCACGTTATTCAAAAATGACCAACCTATCAGTTTTGAAACTGGTAAGGGGTTGAGAAAAGAGAAAACCAAACTCAGTTTTTATAATATAGTATAGATTTTTCTATAATTACATTTCTTATACATAAAGTCCATTTTAACCAAAAGCTTACATCCTTATAGAAACATTGAACATCATATTTTTTTTGCAGGTTTATTCATGCAAAACAGAGGGGTTGCATGCGAGTTCCTAGAAAAATACATAGTAAATAACATACACATGATCTAAAATATGAGTAACAAAAGTTGTAAATAGATATTCAAAAATGTTGGAAAACCAAATTTCTTGGTAATATGACATGACAAACTCTTTTCAAGAGCATGAAAATCAAATATTATTGTATCATATGTTCTGACGTAGATCAAAATTTTATATAAGAAGTATATTAAATAAGATAATAAAGAAGAAACTCGCTTACGTTTTAATACAGCTAATGAGTTAGGCTGTATGTTTCAGCACTAAAGATATGCATCCTAGCAGTTTGATCGCCCAATTTAAAGGAAACTGAGGACCTACACAAGTATGAATTTAAGTATCAGATATCCAATACTGTAAAAACATGGTTGAACTAAAATGGATCTCAAATACAAATGCTGAGAAAAATCATGCTCTGTTTTTTTGCATAGTCGAATAAAGAGGAGTTAAAAACTACTTATTTTGGGCATGCTTCCTAATAATATGTGCACGAATTGAGTAATTGTTAAAACATTGCAGTCATAAGACACAAAGATATTAATTCAACAGTAGCCTATATTATGTTTACAAATTATTTCACCAATTCAAAACCAAGTTCAGTTGAGTTTATTATGCAAAGAAATAACTAAAATATACATTTCTTATATGTTGATCCAAATTAGGTTCTTTAAAATATTAAACCAAAGGAAACGTTTTCAAGTTATCAAATCAATGTCATAGCCCACTTAAACAATAGACATGTATTTATTTGAGCAAAAATATAGCACACAATTCGATCGTAAAATTAACATAATAATTTATGAACATTTGAGTAAAATTACACAAAGCAATTTAAAAAATTCAAACTACGTCTAACATAATCAAGTATTTTAATACATTTGATAGTGAGTTTGTCTTTAACGAATGCTAACAAAATCGATATTCAGTTTGATCACAATTCAACAAATGGACTTTAAAATAAGCGTAAAACAATAAAAAAAATTCAAAACCTGGGATAATTACTTGGAATGTAAATTTTTGACGGATCTTTAATCAATAACAAATGGTTCCAGTTAAACGAAGTTCAAATAAATCATAAGGAATTGTACCTATTAATCTTAGTGGAATCCACAAATAAGCGAACTAATTCCTTGTAGAATATAAATATGAGATGTAGCCAAGACGAAACTGCTTTAATGAAAGTTAGGAAGAGCATCATTCTGTTCATTACACATGAATTTAGATCTTGACCATGCGGCCCTACAAAAGATAATAATATGTTAGTAACAAAAGTTGAAATGTTTTAGCTGTACATTTTCTCCCGCTTACAGCTTTAGTGAATTCAGTAGTGTTTATTTTTTTTTCACAACTTTTTGGTAGTATTTCATTGACATGTGAATGGTAGTCCAATATTGTTTACATGAATGGGTTGGATTCAGTACGTAAGTTTTTATGAGTTTGTACGTGTGTGTGTTTATGTATATATAATTATGTATTTCAAATGACAAAAAACAAAACCACTTTACAAAACTAAATTGAAAAAATGTAGATCCAAGTAAGGCTGTTTTTTAATAATCAATACAGAAAGCAACTATATGAAGGCAAAAATAGTATACGTCAAAATACCAACTCACAAATAAAATGAAACCAGTATGTTAGTAAAGGTCACACTGGGGAAAAAGACCCAACTCGATGGTTTTATCTTTACACACACCTAAACATGTAAAAAAATATAAACTCCTTCAGCTTGTTAATCCCTATTATTATTTTTACTAAAAATATAAATATAAAAAACAAAGCTTACTGTCCTATGTGCAGAAGTAAATATCAATGAAGAACATATCTTGTGCTAATTTTAAAACTTCTGTCGACCCAGAAAATGACTACTCTTAAGTAAGCGAAATGTAATATTCAACATATAAGAATAATTGCGACTTAGAATAAGACTGAACTGCTTAGAGAAACCAAAATAACCACAAAATGGTCATGACGGTATTGTATGATTGAATGAACATGTATTGAAAAGTGCAACATCCCACAGTTTTGTTTCCGGTAGTTCAAGTAAACAATATATTGAAATCCCAATCTCAATACTTCATCATAGATAAAACACAAACATACTAAGCAACAGAACAAATAAGAAAATTCCTCATTGTTCAAATAAAAATACGATGATGTAAACTTAACTGCAAAGTAAGCAGAAAAGATGAAACAACCAAATAAAAAGTGATTTAGTCATATCTTGAGTATGAATCCAAATTTCTTAATGCATCAATGATGATCCATTATAAAGTGCATGATATCATAGATAAAAAAACTCAGATATCGTTTAGATGGCTGCTCAATATGAGAGACTTTTCTTGCAACTTGTAAATATATCAAAGAAATGTACTCGAGAAGTTACACACATTTGTGTGTTTGAAGGAGTGGTATGCAATGATTCAAACATTATAGCTTTATATTCCATTTGTGGAAAATTGTTTTTTAGAACCATTGATGTTCACATGGCTGATCTAAAAACTAGTTCAGTACTAATTTTTCTAACTCCACGTAGTAGGTAACAAAGAAAAAAAATGGATATAATATTAACTTCAAATATACCCAAAAATCATATATTCTAACCTCAAATGTGACAAAAGAAACCGTTATACATAGCCTGGCCGAAACTAAAACTAAAACACACTGCAATTTTAATTACCAGTAATTCCATCTAATCCTAACAACATATTAAAAGATCAAACTTACTTAAATAAAGAATATTCACACAAAAAGGCTTGAGTAATACTCGCAAATTACTTACCCGCAGAACAGAGCATTGAAAATAAGACCCTAAAGTAACATGCTAAAATAGCAGCACTTCATATGGAGAATAACGATTGCAATGCCTTATCAAGTTGAATCCTTCATAAAAAAAAGCATAACAATGTCAAATTTTAAATAAACTGATGGGTTAAATTCCAATACCTAAATACGGACCTGTGATGTGCACTCACCTATAAATCAACAGGGTACCGGACTTAAACAGGGGAAGCAAGTGCAAGAAAGTCGTCAGAAAAAGAAGCAGAGCAATATGGAGGATGACGGAGCTAAACTAATAATTTACACGAAAGCTGATACAGGCAAAAAATAATAATAACAATTGTGAAATGAAAGCAATAGAGAAATTTTTTGTACCTTGGTCCTCGAAACCATACATCGATCTGCTTTAGAATACTGCAGTCATATAGAAAATTGATTGCATATCTGTAGAAAATCAATTGGTTCAATAGTTATTAAGATGTCCATGAAAGAAAAACAAAGCACATACATTTAGACTGTTCATTTTAGTAATTAGTAATTAGTGACAATTGAAAAGCTGCCTCTAATAGCTACTTCGAAATCTAAAATAAAAGTGAAACTAAGCGTATACTCATCTTCTTAGAAATTTAAATTAAAGCAGGATAACATAGTAGAAAGAATGAAATGACACGAAAAAGGAAACTAACAACGTTCATAGGTTGATACAGAAACCACCTAGCCCATGGCCACAAAAATTCAACAAAATATCAGGATTTATATATATAAGTGAAAAAAGGACTTACCGACGCGTTGATTCCATTCCCATACCAGCAGCATATAAGCCTAAAATTCGCATTTGTAAGTAAAAAATGGTTGTACAAAATAAAGAAAATAGATTTTTTGTGATAGTTACTAAATTTTGTCAAAATGATTAATTACGACAAACGATGAACCATATTTCAGTTCTTTTTTTTTTCAAAAACTAAGCCATTGGAAGTGGATATTTCAAAACCTAATTAGTAAGTGTGAACCAATCAAAACCTGATCACATTTGCATAATCTTTAAAAGCTTAGTTTTTTTCATGTAAATTCCTGCAACTCAAGTTACATCGGAATGAATGGGAAGGAAAAAATGCTTAGAAATTCATGATAAAGATTGGATGATATTAGTGTTCAAGCAATCAAGCTGTATATAGTATGCAAAATAACATGACTTAAGCAAGTTATCACAACCAAAGAATCAAACTTCAAAACCGATATTAAATGATCTTCCCAATTCAATCCTTAAAATTAGCCACAAAAAAAACCTGTATAATCGACATCATGTAGAATCAGCAGCTAGGTTATGGATTTCGTGTAATCCAATTCAGAAAGAAGAAAAAACATCAAACTTGGCATTGAAACATACCAGATTTATATCGTTGCAAAAAGGGGCTTTTTTCTGGTAGAAAGTAGGAAGCAATATAGTTGTTTGATTTTCGGATATATAGACTTTAGATTGGATACACATGGAAAGGAAGCAGCCGGAGTCGTTTTCCAAACCTATAACAGATACTTTTCACAATTCAATATTTAAAATTAGTGAACAAAAATGAAAATAAATTCAGCAATGGAAAATTGGTGAAACCGATGACAATGAAAGAGGAGAGAGGATCTATAGGCAGGAATCGAAATAGAAACTGCGATGCTTAGGAGGATGTAGAAATTGAAGAGGTAGGGTTTTCGACAGGCATCGGAGGAAAGGTGCACATCGATAGATGGGAAGAGAAGTAAAATAGAAGAAGAAGAGTACGTAGGGCCGAGAGGACAGCAAGAAAAATACATAAAAGATGCGGACGAAAGCATCGTGCGACGTTTGGGTTTTAAATAAGCTGAGAGTGGCTGTGAGATCTCCAATCCAAACTCAGTAATTATAATATAGTATAGATTTATTGACATATTCCTTCACTGATGAGCTCCCTTGCTTTAATGCCAGGAATTTTTCCATATTTAAATTCTCCTCTGCCCTTGAAAGAAACTTTGCCTCAAACCTTCGTCTGAAATCCGCCCATGAATCAACTGGACGTTCCCCGTTAGTGACCTCCCACCAAAACGAGGCCTCTCCCTTCATTAACCAAGCAGCTAAACGAACTTTCCTCCCATCTTCCACTTCAAAGATATCCAATAATTCCTCAGTCTCCTTAAGCCAATCTCTGGCCTCCACAAACGTCTCAGTCCCTTGAAAAGTTTTCCCTCCCATAGCCTTAAATTCCTTGCATGTCTTTGCAAAAGTGTCAACACGAGGAGGAGGAATGGGTGCAACTGGGGGTGGAGGAGCATCTGCTGGGCCTGCAGTGGTGGCCCTAGCCTCCAAATATCTCCTAAACCACCCTGGAACCGTCACACCTTCTGGGAGATTAAGATCTTCAGCCATGCTGAAACGAAAAAGGAAAGATTCAAAATGGAGAATTCGAAAGATAAAGATAAGGATACGGCTATTTGGGATTATGTTTTTCATAAAAACTCTCTTTAAATAACATGTTTTTGAAAGCACTTCTTCCAAAAATACTTTAGAAAAATATTTTTCTAAAAATTTTATCTGTTCTGGTAACCTTATGCTCTGATACCACGTGTAACACCCCACGTCCATTAATGTCACTCATAAAGGGAATGCATTAACTTCCATGGAGGTCATAAGTGAATATAGAACAGAGAAATTACAACAAGATAGATAATAAATAGCACTTGAAAATCTAAAACTTCATTTCATTGCAGCGGAAATTAAATATGTTTGTTACATCATAAAACCATAGATCATAACCAAGTACAATATCTTTCTTCACAAAAACAAAATACATAATCCCATTACAATAGATAGCCATAAAAAGAAAGATAACAAGCTGGACTTTACTTCTGCAGTCCAAGCTTTCCAAGAGATAAGCGATCCAACTAGACTCCACTAGAACTTGGCCCAACCTGAGGACCTGAAGAAAGAAAAAGATGGAAAAGAGGGGTCAGACATAAAGTCTGGCGAGTATGATAATTCTACAATACTACTATCAAAATAACTGGACTAAGGCATAAGCTGGAAGACAAGGAAATGTCTATGAAGAGCAGATTAAGGATATAGACAATCGCTAAAGGCAACGTCATAGGGCTCCTAAATACTGAAGGATAAACACTATACTGCACCACACCAGTCACCCTAAAGATTGATCCCACTTAGCTTCACTTAGAAACTTTCTTAATGGCTTTACGTACTCCTAGCTGACTACATATGTGCCGCCTACCCCTATCTCCACTAGGTGTACCCCACTTTCTATTTTTTGATCGGCTCCCTACTCGTAGATACCCGTGCTGGCCCCACCGTGGGCTGTATCATTCCCCTACAGTGGCAACCCGATATAACGGAGATGCACGACTTATACCTACACGATGCAACAACGTCTTACCTACCAGCCCGGGTCCACACACGCATATGAAACCCGTTGGACTTGCGTTGCCACCGCTCCCTGTTTTGGCCTCTTATAGTCAGACCCAGTATGCGTGTCCCATCCTCGACTTGGGTCGAGCCCACAAAGATACGTTTTGGAATACTGGTTGAAATAGGCCCCCATTATTTCCCACGAGCATTCCACCTAAGCTTGTCCCATTAGTCCATCCACTTAACCCACTTAGTCATGTTCATTTACATGTGTATTTGGTTAAGTCTAATTGTATTTCAAATGCCTCTATAGGCAACCGCTAGATTCCTCATGCCACCCAAGGCACCTACTTAACCCCCATGTCCCACCTTACATGATTATCTGGTTAAGTATTCCTTAATTCATTAAGGCCATAACCTCATAAAGACCTCTCACATTAGACTGGCATTTATGGCAGCTGGATTTGCCGGGCGGGTCCGGGCAGTCTTACACCATAAAAGAGTCTAACCTCGTGTCTTTACAACTGTTATGCTTTAGTTTGGGCCTAGGACCTCTCACATTGGGCTGACATTTGTGACTACTGGATTTGCCGGGCGGGTCCGGGCAGGTTTACGTCACAAACGGGTCCAACCTCGTGTCCTAAGCATTGATTATTATCAATAATCCACTTTCCCCAATTTTAATAATCCCCTATTTGAATTATTAATTAATTCCAAATTTAGCAATGTCCATAATTGACTCAATTATGGACATCCATTTAAGGCATGCAAAATCATATCAATTGTACCCCAATTTATTAATTCCTAATATCACCCCTACCCCACGTTTGAACGTTTATTCGCAAAATATATGTTAGACTCGAATAGTCTAACTCATAGCATAAAAGAGATTATCACAATAACAACATGTATATATGGCTAAATAAACCATAACAAGGGGTGAAACTTGCATACATCCAAAATTACAACTTGCATAAGGTTATACATGTCATGGGTCTATGGGTGTCAACTTATTCATAATTCACATAATATGATTTTGATCAAATTTCATAAACTTGTATAGGACATGTGTGAATCAACGTCATTAACAATATGGTTTTATATGGGTCACCTAACTCAATAGGCAAATTCCCAAAAATCAAAATTCATTTAATCATAGATTCATGTATACGGGTACACCTAACTCAATAGGCAAATTCCCATATTCAAGATCCAATTAATTTGTAGATTCATGTATATGGGTACACCTAACTCAATAGGTTAATTCCCATAATCAAGATCTATTATAAAAAAACATAAACTTTAAACATGATCAATTCGCATAAATAATAACATCATGATTTTACAACTTGTATGATTCAACACAACTTAACATGACATCATTATCATATAACATAAGTATTTCAACATATGTGATAATATGAGATCTACAACATATATAAGATTTACAACATAGCATATCATAATTTGCAACATAGCATGATATGATTTACAACATAGCATAGCATGATTTACAACATGGCATAACATGATTTATAACATAGCATAGCATGATTAATCACATATGACATAGCATAGGATTATTTACAACATAATCACTACAACATAACAACATATATATGATAACATAATAGCATAACAAGAGATCCACAACATAATTCACAAATACATAACAATTCATATCACTTTCTTGTGATCCATTCATGACTTAATCAAATTATTTTATAATAATATTGTGAGATTCATCATACTTACTATTTTAAAGAAGAGAAATAGAAAGAGAGAGAGCTTTTGATTTGATTTGAGTAGATTTAGTTGTAGGCTAGGTTTTCTCCTTCTTCTTTAGTTTATGACGGCTACGCTGAACTCCATGGCAACGGCATGTCGGTAGCTCTCCAATTTTTCAAGTGATTTAGGGTTAGAGTTTACCCACTTATTTATAGATGTTAGAATGCATTTAAGCCATTAGATTAACCCTAGAATAGATTAAAGCCATTAGATTACGACCAGCCCTCAAAACACAGCCCGAAAACCCAACCAGATGCACCTGGGCTCGACAAGGGAGGTCGACCCCCAGGTCGACTCTAGTGTCGAACTGCCCCCCCCCCCCCCGGTCGACTCACAAGTCGACCCCTAGGTCGACCTGGTCTGGGCGGGAGTTTTCCCGCCTGCCTCCATTTCTGCGTTTTTTGAAATTTGTTTTAAAATTTGAATTTTTCGTGAAACTTCTCGAGGCCATATCTCGGTCATACGAACTCCGATTTACAAAATTTCGGACTCTATTTCGCGTATTTTTCTGAGACGAACACAATGGCGTAGCCCGTTTCCCAATATTCTTATATTTGAAATTAATTATTCTTTCATTTGTGAATATTAGTATTAACTGATTTACGGGGTGTTACAGAACAGATTAGAAGTGTGTTTGTGTGAATAAGTAGCAGTTTGTTTGAAATTGATAGGGATTTAATCCTTTTAACTTGTTTTGTACGTATGTAGTGCAGTTTTCTTTAATAATTGGAAATATTAAGCTATATTGTTGGAAACATGTATACATAGAATAATTGGTGGTGGTGTTCTTTTTTGTTTCAAAATTTTTTTTTTCCGTTGGCAATGGCTCTTATGCCTAAAGAAAATGAAGATTGTTGGAGTTGGTTTATGAATCACTTAAAAAATGCTCTCAGATTTGTTAAACCATTGACTTTTTTAAGTGACAGACATTGGGGTTTGTTGTTGAGCATTCCTAAATTTTTTCCTAATAGCCATCATTCTTATTGTTTACATCATATGCGAAGTAATATTGTTGGTATCGTAAAAAGTGGGAGGGGTGTTTGTGACACGACCCGAACTTCCCCGGCCTCCGAAGAGAAGAGAAAGAATGGATTGTATTGAGAACAAGACGAATCAGAACACAAACAGAAGGACATCTCATTGTTATTACAACGATTTACATCAGAGTACAAGAATATACAGAGTATGAATAAATATTACACAGTTGATTATTATCAGAGATTTAAATACATTACTGTAACGGAAAAATAAAACAAAACATAACTGAAAGAAATACGCGGATACAGAGCTTTTCGAATATCACTTAAGCTATAAACCAGGATCCTGTGAATATAAATCTGCAAAACCAAAACTACTAGCTGTCCATGTGGAAAATAAGGGCACCCAGAGTTTAGGTTAAAAAAATAAACTCCAGGTCAGTAATGTGACTGGTGTAAGAACTAAAACAGTTATTAATCTTTATTTGAAAGTTAGGTAAATCAAGGGACCACGCCGTATAACATGGAACGGGTTTCCTCCCAAGAATACCAGTGCATAAACAACAGCGCAATGCTAAATAAAGAACAATTAAGCTATTATAAGACCCAGGTCCCATCACACAATGCAACGCAAGCCGAAGGACATGTGAAATTTAATCTTTTATTATTATTATAAGTGAAGAAATCAACTTCAAATATAAATGTATCAATCATAGACGGCATAAGTGCCCCATACCACTATGTCGCCATATATAGGTTTACAATCAAAACCGCAGGATGTCGTATTGGAAGTTGGATTTCCATCTGTGAACTGAGGCAAAAGATAGTCCTCACCGCTTCGAGACAATCTAGCCTACCATGTCTCAGAACCCAGACTCAGGTGGGCCTTTGGATCGTCAGGGCCTGTCCACACCGAGTGGATTAAAATGCCTGAACATGTGTTTCCCCGCCCTATGGGGTGTAAACTGGTCATATACCGACCAGACCATCGATCCCGAATCGACCGATATAACCGAGGCGCCTTGCATTCCAACAACCACATGAGTCAAACTTGTCAGGGTTTGTAAAACCACTGACACCACTCCTACCTAGAAAGAAACGCATGTCCTCCCTGATGTCCTCTCCCGTTTTTGGTTCACACCGGGGTATAAGGCTCGCGAATTAATGTTATATACAAAGCTATGCCACAAAGGTCGTGCTATGATCATCAACCACAAGACTCTGATTTTCAACAGAAGCCTTGATCATTTGCATCTCAGAATGCCACACAGGCAATTCACGCTATGCAACCGATGTCTATCTATCACACAGAATGAAATCCAATGTCAGATACACAGTCCATTTAAAAGTTCGTTCTGGGTCTGAGCAAAACCGGAGGCGTCTTATTCCTCGCATATCCGTCGATCTCCTAGTACGTCTGGACAATCACCACTTATTACCTTGTCTTGGGTGTACGGCCCAATCAAGACCTCGGTAATCATCCAAACGATGTGAAGACCTCCGGTCTTCAACCACCGTCTTCGTATCAGTTATTCAGAATGGGTATAAACCCGTTCTTTCCGAACAACTCGCGTATTTTATAAGCAAGCGTTACACAAACACAACATACGCTTCATTCCAATTTAGAATATTTTTTATTCTAATATTCTTATTTCTAGGGAAAGGTTCCCACTAATTTTATCAAAGATAAATTCTTTTAAATTTATTCTTCAATCACCCTTGGAATATCAATTTAAACCATATAAAAGTTTATCCAAACTAGTCGGGATTAGCGAACCATACCGAAGTAATCATTTATTTTATTTCTCAACCCCAACCTATTCATCCCATGGAGCAAAACTGGTAATACTCCATATCTAACACCCCAGTGTCATCGGTAAATATTAATTACCATTTCACATTCAAATCTAATTAAAGATTTAACTACCGCTTGGAGCAAAACTGGTGATACTCCATTCTCGATCATTTTCTTGAATTGATTATTTTAATTATCACATTCACTTTCCAATCTAATTAAAGATTCATTAAAACTCTAATTCGGTTTTAATCTCAAAAATCATTTCTTAATGATTATTCAAAGTTAAGAAATTAATCTTATCTTTATCTGGGTTAAAGAACAAATGTCTTTTTAAAACACGGTTCACGATAAACCCAAAATCACATTCCATTCCACCAGTCTCTAACCGTAAATTAGTAAGAGAACAATACCCTAAGTATTAATCCCGAAGGCCGAAACCAACATCAGATCAATACCCAGGAGACCATTCAACTTAACTAACAGTTTCTAATTTTCTTAGTTCCGTTGGGTTTAAGAATAGTATTATTAAAGATACCATTCACGACAAACCCGAATTCTCATTCAATTGTTAATCGAGTCAAGAACAAGTGTTATTTAAAACACCGTTCATGACAAACCCACAATCCCTATTTGATATTAAGTACAAGGCTCTGAATAAAAAATATATCGGCTTATATTCAATATCAAATTCTGAAACCAACAAATATCATATTGGAATAACGATATATATATCTTCCAAATTCCTCCACAATATCCGTATAATCACGAAATCCAATATCGAAATATTCCGAAGATAATTTCGATTTGAATCCATTCCAATTCGTATATTGGAAATTTCTGGTTATATTAAAACCAATCTCAATCCATTTATTTATTTAAAAATATTGGATTATAATTCTAGTTAATAACTAGTTCATTTCGATGACAATATATTTTTATCTTCACAAACGTAGAATTTTTCATTCCAACTCTTTCCAAATCATTTATAATGATTTTACACAAATTATGGTTATTTTTAATAATTTTATCAAGGCCGTAAAGTCGATTTCCCTATACGGTCATCGAACTACACTTATAGTGACCTTTTCCCAATTTGATTTGGACATAATTCCAAATCCAACTGTTAGATTTCAAATCTCTTATATTTGTTGGAAAGCTCTTTTCGATATGAACCCAACGGTTCTGGTTTAAGGAGAATCCGACGGTCGGATCTCCCGTAACGTCAATTCGAAGTCAATGGTCGAAATTCGCGAACGGTCGCGGCGCGGCGCGTTCTATTCAGGCCATCTAATATATATATATATTATATATTTCGTTGATTCCCATTTAAAACGTACTTTATAAATCGTTTTAACTTCGTTTTGAAACGATATCAACTTCATATTCAATTTCAAATCAAAATTGAATATTCCATATCATTAATGCATAAATGATAAAATTTTCAAAACAGTAGATTTTGAAATTATTTCCTTTTCTATATTCATTATAGAAACGAATATAATCGGTAAGAATATCATTCGCGTCAAAATGACGCATATCTAATTAACACGGCTTTATATATTTCAATAATTCGTGTCCATCCAAAATCGGACATCAAAAATCAGATTTTAATCCTTCACAGAATATTATTTTAAAATATTCGTTATTTTAAAATATTCTTCAGTTCTGAATTGGAATCAGACACAGCCAATTACCATATAATGTTATTATATGGATTTCATACAACATATGTATATCACAACAATGATAAATAATCAACCATCATCTAGAGTGCATCACACAACTGCATAAGCATTAATTATAAATAATTAACACTTACAACAGCCTGTCAACCAATCGATCGACATACATCTAAATAATTGGGATTAGTGTATACCAAATATCGTCCCAACACCCGTGTGGGTTTTCAACCAACCAATACTGAATATTATTTGTGTAGTTGGGCGATGTGTAAAATTTATCGTCCTAATCAAGATCAGTCAAATGGGTGTTCATAAACAAATTGTTTTGATTTGTAAATGAATATTTATTCTATTCACATTCACGTTAAAAATTATATTTTTAACGATAAATATTTTATTCAGTTCATTTATCAATAAAATGATATTTTTATTGTTCTAACATATTTTAGAAACTTTCGACGGCATAACGGCGCGATACTTGAACCGGGATAAGGTATAGCCTTATCCCTCGCCTCATAACTGCGCACGTCATACACAAACCAAATGATCTCAATTTGTTTCACACCTCAAACCAATATTCAAACAAATACATCAATCGATACAAACAACCAAACAAGTTGTCCATGGTCTATGGACGACGGGGAACAGTTCATATACGCAGTTATGAAATAAATAACTGTATGAGAAATTAAAGTGAGGAGTTCTCACCTTGGGTTTCCACTCCTCCATTTTTGGTGGACGATGGTTTGCCTATCGTTCTGCTTCCAGTCGGTCCCATCGCCATCTGTTTCACATAATTTTTATATTAAAAATCACATTCTTATTCCAACGTTTTATGTTTCACGCAATTTGTATTAAAAATCATATTTTTATCAACTGTATGTATATTTTAAAAAACAATGTATATAATGTAAAAACCATATTTTTAACACAAGGATATTCATAAATAAAAATCACACGTTTTGTTTCAAAGTTATTTATATAAGAATCATATTTTTATTTATGCCATTTCGTTTTTTAAAAACAATGCTTTTTCTATTTTCAAAAACAACGTTAATTTTTATTTTAAAAACAATGCAAATTTTATTTTATATACAATGCTAATTTTATTCCGCTATATATATATATATATAATCACATTTTTAAACTATGTTATTTTTTTTTACTTACAAAAATAATACTATTTTTATTTATAGAAATGATGCTATTTTTACAAAAATCATATTTTTATCAATGTATTTATATTAAATAAAACTGATTTGTAAAATGTATTTATATTAAATAAAAACTCAGTTTTAAACAATGTTATTTTATTAAAATAAAATAACATAAAAAAATCACTTAAGTTAATCCTCCTTCTCATAACCATCATCTTCTTCCCGTTTCCCTTCAGCACCGTTCATTAAAGAAACCTTCCGCCCTAGGGCTTCTGAACGCACGCACCTCAAGGCATTAGCCGACGATCCACGACCACCCCTCAACAGCCACGACTGCCCTCCACCTCCACCTCGAGCAGCATCCTATTCGAACTCCCCCCGCCGCCTCAATCCACATGCGAACGGGCTGACTTTGCCCTCAGAAATCAAGCAACACGGTTAACAATAGTATATCAAATCCGTATGGATTAGAAGATCGTTCGAAGCCCTTTCATTTTGTCCTTAGAAGTTTCGAATTTTATTGATGGGATATGGAGAAAAACAGGGGAGAAGGGTTTGAGCTTTTCCGCCGTTAAACAGTGATGGAGGCGGTAAGAAGTAATTTGACCGGGGTTGAAGAATGATAGGGTTTGACTTGGATTGCTATATATATTTATATTTTTATTTAATTCAAAATTTGTGACTTCACGTTTGAACTCCAAATTAAACTCAACGACTGTTATCCCTAGCTAATTACCCCCATTCCGAATGCAATGGGATATGTTTCGTAACCCATTTCGGCTGTTACGATTAGTTTCCACTAAATTTAAAATATAAATCATTATATTTTACATTCAAATGCACATTTTAATTTACCAGGGCCACATATCTGACTTTAAAAATTCCAAAAAAATAATTCTGGCTAAGTTTTGACGATACGGTCCTAACAAAACTAATTTCGTCAAATTTGAAGTCCATTTGAAAAACGGTCATTTTCCAGTCAATTAAATTCAACTTAAACTGGTCAAATGCGTTTTCCTTTGCCACACTCACATATTGATTCTAAAAATTATGAATTTTGAAATCTAGCAATAACATGACATTCCGAATCCAACAAAAGTGGTTTCGTCGAAAACGGAGGTCGTTTGCAAAACGGCTATTTTCAAGAGCTTTAATATAATTTAAAAATGGAATTTTTAAATTCTGACCAAATTTCTGTTATAATTGACCAAAATAAAAAAATTAAATTGGTTTTGATTTTCCGGGTTGTTACAATCTCCTCCACTTAAAATCTTTTCGCCCTAAAAAAGGAACAGAGCTCAAAATTGTTTTACTAATCAACTCAACTTTCATTCTGGCTATCATTCTTCAACTTTTCAGTTTCTAAGAATTTCTAATTTTTCAAAAATTTGGCTAACACCCTAAATTTTAAAAAAAAAATCGCCATAACCTCCTTTGTACCGGGAGTATCGGAAAAATCCCCAAACTGCCACGCAGGCCCTCTCATCTCAAAAAGAAAAAGCCAAGCGGCTAGTCACTCGGCTCATAAAATCATCCAAACCCAATAAATTAGTAAACATGTACCTATTTGTCGGGCATACAATTTTATTCCTCTTCTCTAGCCTCCTTGCTATGACCTGTTCAATGTATATACATGTATATGCAGGCATTTGCAACCAATTTTCAATTCAGTTCAAAATTTGGTTCAATTAGGCTAAATGGTTCAAAATTTTAATTAACCAAAACAATAATCATACAACACAACCATCAATCAATTAGTTTATTAACGTTTCAAATTCATAATTTTTATATAGTCAAAAATCATATTTTTGATGCCAAGTCACAACAAATAATCCCTATCTAGTTTTGGTTCTCACACCAGTCAAAGGAAATATACAAATATCCCACTTTCGAGACTCGAACATAAACTATGATGATGATCGATCAATCACCAGTATCATCAGAGTCATCTCCGGCGACTAAAGTGTGATTCTATATCTATCTAGTATATTTGAGGCTTCGAATACACACTAGCTAGGAGTATATGCAAAATCTTCATATACTAGATTGTCCAAAATCAATCTAAAATAAATATTCAAATACGTATAATAAGTTATAGATTTCAAAACAAAATTTGTTTTCCTTTTTGTTTTAAAAATAACACTCTTCGGACTCATTCTAGGATGCTACTAATCCCATCTCTAACGAGTCATTCTTATTGGATATTACTAATCCAATCTCAGATGATTTCTTTCGTTTGGTTCTAATGTGTCTTGTTCTCGAGCTCTGTAAACCAAAGCTCTGATACCAAACTGACACGACCCGAACTTCCCCGGCCTCCAAAGAGAAGAGAAAGAACGGATTGTATTGAGAACAAGACGAATCAGAACACAAACAGAAGGACATCTCATTGTTATTACAACGATTTACATCAGAGTACAAGAATATACAGAGTATGAATAAATATTACACAGTTGATAATTATCATAGATTTAAATACATTACTGCAGCGGAAAACTAATACAAAACATAACTGAAAGAAATACGTGGATACAGAGCTTTTCGAATATCACTTCAGCTATAAATCAGGATCTTGTGAATATAAATCTGCAAAACCAAAACTACTAGCTGCCCGTGTGGAAAATAAGGGCACCCAGAGTTTAGGTTAAAACAATAAACTCCAGGTCAGTCATGTGACTGGTGTGAGAACTAAAACAGTTATTAATCTTTATTTTAAAGTTAGGTAAATCAAGGGACCACGCCGTATAACACGGAACGAGTTTCCTCCCAAGAATACCAGTGCATAAACAACAGCGCAATGCTAAATAAAGAACAATGAAGCTATTATAAGACCCAGGTCCCATCACACAATGCAACGCAGGCCGAAGGATAAGGTTTTTACCTTACAATAGCCAAGTAATGCATGATACGTGAAATTTAATCTTTTATTATTACTATAAGTGAAGAAATCAACTTCAAGTATAAATGTATCAATCATTGACGGCATAAGTGCCCTATACCACTATGTCGCCATATATAGGTTTACAATCAAAACCACAGGATGTCATACTGGAAGTTTGATTTCCATCTGTGAACCGAGGCAAAAGATAGTCCTCACCGCTTCGAGACAATCTAGCCTATCATGTCTCAGGACCCAGACTCAGGTGGGCCTTTGGATCGTCAGGGCCGGTCCACACGGAGTGGATTAAAATGCCTGAACATGCGTTTCCCTGCCCTATGGGGCGTAAACAGGTCATATACCGACCAGACCATCGGCCCAAGATCGACTGATATAACCGAGGCGCCTTGCATTCCAACAACCACATGAGTCAAACTTGTCAAGGCTTGTAAAACCACTGACACCACTCCTAGCTAGAAAGAAATGCATGTCCTCCATGATGTCCTCTCCTGTTTCTGGTTCACACCGGGGTGTGAGGCTCGCGAATTAAGGTTATACACAAAGCTATGCCACAAAGGCAGTGCTCTGATCATCAACTACAAGACTCTGCTTTTCAACAGAATCCTTGATCATTTGCATCTCAGCATGCCACACAGGCAATTCACGCTATGCAACCGATGTCTATCAATCACACAGAATGAAATCCAATGTCAGACACATAGTCCATTTACAAGTTCGTTCTAGGTCTGAACGAAACCAGAGGCACCTTATTCCTCGCATATCCGTCGATCTCCAAGTACGTCTGGACGATCACCACTTATTACCTTGTCTTGGGTGTACGGCCCAATCAAGACCTCGGTAATCATCCAAACGATGTGAAGACCTCCGGTCTTCAACCATCGTCTTCATCTTTGACATATCGCCGTATCAGTTATTCAGAATGGGTATAAACCCAGTCTTTCCGAACAACTCGTGTATTCTATAAGCAAGCATTACACAAACACAACATACGCCTCATTCCAATTTAGAATATTCTTTTATTCTAATATTCTTATTTCTAGGGAAAGGTTCCCATTAATTTTATCAAAGATAAATTCTTTTAAATTTATTCTTTAATCTCCCTTGGATTATCAATTTAAACCATATTAAAGTTTATCCAAACTAGTCGGGATTAGCGAACCATACCGAAGTGATCATTTATTTTGTTTCCCGATCCCAACCTATTCATCCCATGGAGCAAAACTGGTAATACTCCATATCTAACACCCCTGTGTCATCGGTAAATATTATTTACCATTTCATGTTTAAATCTAATTAAAGATTTAACCACCGCTTGGAGCAAAACTGGTGATACTCCATTCTCGATCATTTTCTTGAATTGATAATTTTAATTATCACATTCACTTTCTAATCTAATTAAAGATTCATTAAAACTCTAATTCGGTTTTAATCTCAAAAATAATTTCTTAATGATTATTCAAAGTTAAGAAATTAATCTAATCTTTAACTGGGTTAAAGAACAAATGTCATTTTAAAACACAGTTCACGATAAACCCAAAATCACATTCCATTCCACCAGTATCTAACCGTAAATTAGTAAGAGAACAATACCCTAAGTATTAATCCCGAAGGCCGAAACCAACATCAGATCAATACCCAGGAGACCATTCAACTTAACTAACAGTTTCTAATTTTCTTAGTTCCATTGGGTTTAAGAATAGTATTATTAAAAATACCATTCACGACAAACCCAAATTCTCATTCAATTGTTAATCGAGTCAAGAACAAATGTTATTTAAAACACCGTTCACGACAAACCCACAATCCCTATTTGATATTAAATACAAGGCTCTGAATAGAAAATATATCGGCTTATATTCAATATCAAATTCTGAAACCAACAAATATCATATTGGAATAACGATATATATATCTTCCAAATTCCTCCACAATATTCGTATAATCACGGAATCCAATATCGAAATATTCTGAAGATAATTTCGATTCAAATCCATTCCAATTCGTATACTGGAAATTTCTGGTTATATTAAAACCAATCTCAATCCGTTTATTTATTTAAAAATATTGGATTATAATTCTAGTTAATAACTAGTTCATTTCGATGAAAATATATTTTTATCTTCACAAACGTAGAATTTTTCATTCCAACTCTTTCCAAATCATTTATAATAAATTTACACAAATTATGGTTATTTTTAATAATTTTATCAAGGCCCGTACAGTCGATTTCCCTATACGGTCATCGAACTACACTTATAGCGACCTTTTCCCAATTTGATTTGGACATAATTCCAAATCCAACCGTTAGATTTCAAATCTCTTATATTTGTTGGAAAGCTCTTTTCGATACGATCCCAATGGTTTTGGTTTAAGGAGAATCCGACGGTCGGATCTCCCGTAACGTCAATTCGAAGTCAATGGTCGAAATTCGCGAACGGTCGCGGCGCGGCGCGTTCTATTCAGGCCATCTAATATATATAATATATATTACATATATTTCGTCGATTTCCATTTAAAACGTACTTTATAAATCGTTTTAACTTCGTTTTGAAACGATTTCAACTTCCTATTCAATTTCAAATCAAAACTGAATATTCCATATCATTAATGCATAAATGATAAAATTTTCAAAACATTATATTTTGAAATCATTTCCTTTTCTATGTTCATTATAAAAACGAATATAATCGATAAAAATATCGTTCGCGTCAAAATTACGCATATCTAATCAACACGGCTTTATATTTTTCAATTATTCGTGTCCATCCAAAATCGGACATCAAAAATCAGATTTTAATCTTTTACAGAATATTATTTTAAAATATTTGTTATTTTAAAATATTCTTCAGTTCTGAATTGGAATCAGACACATCCAATTACCATATAATGTTATTATATGGATTTCATACAACACATGTATATCACAACAGTGATAAATAATCAACCATCATCCAGAGCGCATCACACAACTGCATAAGCATTAATTATAAATAATTAACGCTTACAACAGCCTGTCAACCAATCGATCGACATACATCTAAATAATTGGGATTAATGTACGCCAAATATCATCCCAACACCCGTGTGGGTTTTCAACCAACCAATACTGAGTATTATTTGTGCAGTTGGGCGATGTGTAAAATTTATCGTCCCAATCAAGATCAGTCAAACGGGTGTACATAAACAATAGTTTTGATTTGTAAATGAATATTTATTCTATTCACATTCAAGTTAAAAATTATATTTTTAACAATAAATATTTTATTCAGTCCATTTATCAATAAAAATGATATTTTTATTGTTCTAACATATTTTAGAAAATTTCGGCGGCATAACGGCGTGATATTAGAACCGGGATAAGGTATATCCTTATCCCTCGCCTCATAATGACGCACGTCATACACAAACCAAATTATCTCAATTCGTTTCAGACCTCAAACCAATATTCACACAAATACATCAATCTGTACAAACAACCAAACAAGTCATCCATGGTCTGTGGACGACGGGGAACAGTTCCTATATGCAGTTATGAAAGAAATAACTGTATGAGAAATTAGAGTGAGGAGTTCTCACCTCGGGTTTCCACTCTCCATTTTTGGCGGACGATGGTTTGGCTTTCGTTCTGCTTCCAATCGGTCCCATCGCCATCTGTTTCACACAATTTTTATATTAAAAATCACATTCTTATTCCGATGTTATATGTTTCACGCAGTTTGTATTAAAAAATCATATTTTTATCAACTCTATATATATTTTAAAAACAATGTATATAATCTAAAAATCATATTTTTAACACAAGGATATTCATAAATAAAAATCACACATTTTGTTTCAAAGTTATTTATATAAGAATCATATTTTTATTTATGCTATTTCATTTTTTATAAACAATGCTTTTTCTATTTTCAAAAACAACGCTAATTTTTATTTTAAAAACAATGCAAATTTTATTTTATATACAATGCTAATTTTATTCCGCTATATATATAATCAGATTTTTAAACTATGTTTATATTTTTTTTACAAAAATAATGCTATTTTTATTTATAGAAATGATGCTATTTTTACAAAAATCATATTTTTATCAATGTATTTATATTACATAGAACTGATTTTTAAAATGTATTTATATTAAATAAAAATTCAGTTTTAAACAATGTTATTTTATTTAAATAAAATAGCATAAAAAAATCACCTAAGTTAATCCTCCTTCTCAGAACCATCGTCTTCTTCATGTTTCCCTTCACCAGCGTTCTTCAAAGAAACCTTCCTCCCTAGGGCTTCTGAACGCACGCACCTCAAGGCATTTGCCGATGATCCACGACCACCCCTCAACAGCCACGACCGCCTTCCACCTCGAGCGACATCCTATTTGAACTCCCCCCGCCGCCTCAATCCACATGCGAACGGGCTGACTTTTCCCTCAGAAATCGAGCAACACGGTTAACAATAGTATATCAAATCCGTATGGATTAGAAGATCGTTCGAAGCCCTTTCATTTTGTTCTTAGAAGTTTTGAATTTTATTGATGGGATATGGAGAAAAACGGGGGAGAAGGGTTTGAGCTTTTCCGCCATTAAACAATGATGGAGGCGGTAAGAAGTAATTTGACCGGGAGTTGAAGAATGATAGGGTTTGACTTGGATTGCTATATATATTTATATTTTTATTTAATTCAAAATTTGTGACTTCACGTTCGAACTCCAAATTAAACCCAACGACTGTCATCCCTAGCAATTACCCCGTTCCGAACGCAATAGGATATGTTTCGTAACCCAATTCGGCTGTTACGATCAGTTTCCACTAAATTTAAAATATAAATCATTATATTTTAAATTCAAACGCACATTTTAATTTATCGAGGCCACATACTGACTTTAAAAATTCCAGAAAAATAAATCTGGCTATGATTTGACGATACGGACCTAACAAAACTAATTTCGTCGAATTTGAAGGTCGTTTGAAAGTCATTTTCCAGTCGATTAAATTCAACTTAAACTAGTCAAACGCGTTTTCCTTTGCCACGCTCACATATTGATTCTAAAAATTATGAATTTTGGAATCTAGCAAAAAGTTGACATTCTGAATCCAACAAAAGTGGTTTCGTCGAAAACGGAGGTCGTTTGCAAAACGGCTATTTTCAAGAGCTTTAATATTATCTAAAAATAGAATTTTTAAATTCTGACCAAATTTCTGTTATAATTGACCAAAATAAAAAAAAATTGGTTCTGATTTTCCGGGTTGTTACAGTTTGGGTGGCTCATTTGATAGAACGTTGTGCTTTAGCTTCAAGTACTTATGAATTTGAATAGGCTGTGGCTAAATTTAAAGAAATTGGAGGTGCAAAAGCTATTGAATATTTGAATGATAAAGCATATGATCACTAAGATGATTTTTTTTCTTTCAAGAAACGGTATGGTGAAAATAAATCTAATGTAGCTGAAAGTTTTAATTCATGGATCTTGGATGAAAGAAGTCTGTCTGTAAGTGCATGTCTTGATGGTATTCGGGCTAATCTTATGATGCAAATGTCTAATCGAAAAGAAGAGGCAGCTAAGTGGACTAGTGTGTTTTGTCCAAAAAGGAAGCTTGTTTGTTGAAATTGAAGGAGAAAGGGTTTGGGTGGAGTGTTTCTAAATCATCTAGGTATGTGTTTTTGCTTTTCAGATTATGATGCAAACAGTTATCAAAGGTTTCCTTTATGATGCAAACTGCTTCTGAAAAAGATGCATGCATTTATCTTTTTTTAGTTTGTTATATGGTCAGTATGTTATGTAATTTAATACAATTTTTTTAACTTCATGGAAAAGATGAATGAGAAATATGCGACCATAGGATAATTTTTGTATTAGTTCACTATGTACACTAAATTCGAGGATTTAAGCATTTGTGGTGTGATATTCAACATGGTGAATACGCAAAATGTTGTCACAGTAAACACGATGGTTTGTATGCATTCACAAAGCAACCTATATATTGGAAGAACAATTTCATATTTGAAAGAAATGCTTATTAGAGAGATATCAGGATATTAGAGAGATTATATATGGTTAATTGTACATGTGTAAACTGCATATGCGAAGTTATATTAGAGAGATTATATATACTGGTAATAAATTTTATTTGTAAATGTAATATGATTATTTATTTAACCATGTCTTATTTTTAACTTTGTAGATATATTTTTGAAGTTAATTCTCCAACATCGCAAAAAGTAGATCCTAAAAATCGCATTAACAGCTGCAACCGATGGAAAGTGACGGGTTTTCCTTGTGCACATGCTTTGAAGTGTATTTATTTGTCAAGAAATTATGTTTATGATTACATTGAGCATTTCTTCACCGTTAAGTCTTATCAAGCTTCTTATTCACATTCAACCAATCTGATTCCAACTTTTGATAAACAAGAAATTGAAGCTGAAGAATCATCTATTGTTCTTCCTCCTAAGGCTGTTCATGGAGCTGGTAGGCCTAGAGTGAATAAAATTGAAGATGTTGATTTCCATGCAAGGCAAAACAGCTGTGGAAAGTGTAAATAACTAGGACATAATAGAAGAATTTTTTCTTTGAATGATTGAGTTCTTTTTATAATTCATTGTTTTTGATTGATTGTTTTACATTTAGTTTTACAGTTGAATAATATGGTAAGCTGAATTGTTCCTTATAAGGATGTGATGAATGTTGCTTTTAAGCAGTGGTTAATGTTCAGTTGTGATTTAAATTCTGCAAGTTGATGTTTTATTATATGTTGTGCTTTAGGTGCTAAAAAGGATAATTGTATTTATCTTTTCTTTTATATTTTGCAACTTGTTTTATTGAATGATTATCTGGTATTTGGCCTTTTGTTACTCCTTGAAATTAGTTTCCAATAAAACAATTGTGTAACTTCCAATAAAGTGATCTTCCCTATCTTTTTGGAAGGAGTGGTCATGATTTGGTTTACCAGGTAACCATTATGGTTCATTTATTTTTTTACCAGCTTCGCTAGAAACTTTGTTGGTCAATTTAAGATCCACGTCACATGAAAAAAGGATATCATTTTACTATCAAACTTTTTTCGGGAGGTAGGAGAATAACTAAAATATTTTTTGCATAAGTTTAACACAACAGTAACAAAAGTTAGTAATCCTAATGAAGATACAATTTTAATGGCTTTGACCAGGATTACTCGTCCTGACATTGGCTTTAACGAATGACAACCCCCATCAAACTTAGATCAATTTTACTGAAAATCAATGTAGTGCTTGTGATTGGAGAATGAAAGGTAGAATAATAGTAGAGCCGATGTTGGATAGACAACTGAGACAATCCAAAGTAACGTGGCAACAGAGAAATCTGGAGTGAGTATTGGAAATATTATACAAGTTATACAACATACTACAGATAAAATTTGTACAACATACTGCCAATAAAACATTAATTCTTTTATCTTTTTAACTGAGTAGTATAAACATTAGCCATTACAAATTCATTACCAATTACCAGAATTTGATAATCAAATTTAAAAGCAGCTGTGTAAGTATTGTTTCTAGCTAACAATACACAAAAGCAACATTGACTAAAGTGATTATGTATTTGATATTTCATTTGACAGATGCGTTGCTTGTAGATAGTTTTCCTTCTTGGTTCACTATATCATAACAGTTTGAAAATACATCCTATGGTACTGGTCTCACTGGAGATTCATAGCCTCTACAATAAGGGTCGTAGCATTTCTGAAAGTAGCCACCCCTTTGGAAATCAACAATGTACATAACATGATTAATTTTATGTTCTCTTCCAATTCGTTCACAAAATCGACTTATGGACACGCTTTAAATTATGTAGCAATGTATAGAAAACCAGTACCACCTTCTGATTTTATCGAAAACATTTCCATGAGAGACAAAAGATGAAATTTTATCATCCAAATCTGGAAAGGGAGATTTTCCTGAACTATAGGACTTAGGTATATTGCTACCATAAACTTGTAATGACTTATCTCCCTCGGTGTACGTGTTTGTTATCATTGACCTCAGTTTCAAAATGAATAATTTGGCAACAGTTCAGATCCATTTCACACTCTAACAGCTTATCTAAATAAGCATCTATTATATAAATAAGTGATTTAGTAAACACTTGTTCCTCATTCAGATTGTTACATCCAAAGCAGTACAACACTCTTCCCTGCTTTTGGTGAGAAAGGAAGACAAAAACAACGATTACAGGTATAAACTCCAGTATCAATGAAAAGACGTTTTGTATTCTCTTATGAGCTTGAATCTTTCTTGATGTACATTTTTCAAACTGTGGATCAACTGATCTTGAATTTATTATACATAAGCATACCACAGAGATGAATGCTCCAACATGCGAGTTGTCTTTGAAGGAAATATTTGGGATACGAATGATCATATGTCGAGAGAACTTTTCTCCATTAGATGAATCAAGCTCTATAACCCAATCTTGATTTCCCTATATTTTGTATTTATCGTTTAGAGTTTTGAAGGTGATAGATATCAGATTATCTACCATTTCATTGGCATTTTCTCTAGTGTTAATATTTTTGTTTAACTCCAGATCATAATACAAGTGGCAAGGCAGTCCAACTTGAATAACCTTGTAATGGTGGCGTAACTTAGGATTCATGGTTTTGCACCTCCTCCAGAACTCATCATATATAGAAACTAGGAACCTTCTTTGTGTAGTCAAATGATCTTGGTAGCAAAAAATGCAAGCGTTTGCATGTGTTTGGACAAATCATAAAGCTTTTTCTTGTCTAGGAAAAGTAGCCCATATTGCATCCTTTTGCTGTGTACAACAACTGAATTAGGAAACATAGTAATAAGTATAAAATTATAAATTATCAATAAAAGATAAAAGTATTTTTTTTAACAGAATAGTAGAATCATGTTTTGGATTACAGATTCATGATAAGTTATCTAAATAATATCATCAAATAAGCAGTAGATATTAGAAATTCATTACCAAATCCAACAACTAGTTCAACATCAACCATTATTAATTCATCATGTTCATAAGTAAAGTCAGATATACTGCATAAAAACTATCATCAATTTAGTATCATCCATTACAAATTATTCACCAAATTCGTTATCTAATTGTAAAAATCAACCATTACAAATTCAGGTATTCTGTGTGAGTTCAAACATTTTTCGAAGTTGAAGCAGAGTTGCAAAATTTGTTAATTGTCCAGTAGTGTGGTTCATCTGTGAGTATATCTGAAGCTATCTTTGCTCTGAATGCATTAGCTTGTTGAAGACTAATTTTTGATGTAGTCTGCATTCCCTGTGCTATTTTTTCCATGAACATCATCACATCCACAGTCGTACCTGTATTTTTGAAATTTAGTACTCCGCGTATAATGATAAAACAAATTATCTTTTTTTTATTTTGATAATGAATTGTAATAAGTTTCATGTTTATCTAAGTAATTGTATGTGAGCACATAATATTATCTAATTGGTAATATGTGTGTAGGTAGTTAATGCGTATCGTGAATTTGTGTATAAAATTCTTAACTATTTTCAAAATTACCCATTGCTTTATTGAGCGCAGTCAACATTTTTTAGCACTAAATTTTTGCTAAGAATTGTTTTGTGCCCTTCTTCTTTTCGCTCTTCGTTTAGGTTGTTGACTGCTGATTTCTACAAACAGTGAGTGTAAGTTAGAATAAATATAAACACATTTATCATTTTTTATTTTATTTTTTGAATTTTTACTTACCACATTAATGGCAAATTTTGTATGTCCATTTCTGCGGGTTTTTGATCTTGTGGTCAAGTACAGAGAATCGTGGTGGTTCCAAGTGCCTTCTCTACATACTACCTCAAGCAGGCTCTAATGCTCATTACCATGTATTGGGAATAATATTTTGCAACATGATGGATCTAAAAGTGTTTTTTTGATAAAAGGATTGAACTGTTGTTTCTTGATATTTTCCCATTTACCATCTGTTGCACTTACTGTCATTGTTGTGCTAACATAAACAATGCTATTGTTTTGTTCTAGTTGCTTTGCTTTCCGGAACCAAAACCAATCAATGATCTGCATTTGAAAAATGATATGGATAAAGTATATAATTTATACCAAAGGAGAATTTAGTTTGTTGTACTTACTTGACCAGAAATACTCTGTTCATACATGAGGTCTTCTCTCATGCATTTTGTTATGGTGATGAAGTTTCCATCACCACAACTAAATGCTTCATCGCTGAAAATTTGGATGGTTGTTATGATGGTAGGTGACA
This sequence comes from Allium sativum, assembly GCA_030737875.1. NCBI lineage: Eukaryota > Viridiplantae > Streptophyta > Magnoliopsida > Asparagales > Amaryllidaceae > Allium > Allium sativum. The sequence continues at coordinate 19,318,422 of CM060924.1, forward strand.
AATTGATCAGTTATAATTTAATGTGCAATTAAGATGTCTGTATGGAAACACAATTGCTTTTATTTTTATCACGCCAACTTCAAATCAGGTTTATAACTTGTTTAATAAGTTTAAATAATAAATAAAATAGCAAACTAGTGTAACATGTATCACTTATTTTCAAATATAAATAAAGCTAAATATCTAATTCAATCCTATGTAGATAAAGCTAAATGTTCTTATCTTTTTCAGCAATTAGATGCACTAACAGTTTGTATGACACATGAAGTGAAATTAAATAGTTTATTTTTTGGTGGTGAGTATAATAAGAGTTGCTAGTGAAATGCAAGACAATACTTTTCTCAACACCATGCTTTTAGTAGTGTAATACCACACAATGCACATTTAAGGCCAAGTAGATAGTTTCTTTTGGAACGAAGTAGTGTTACACAACATAGTGCACCTGTGCAAAATCAGCAAAAGAAAAAAGGACAAAACACAACCGAACTAGCTAGGTTGGTGTGAAAGCCTAAGCATATACAAGTTTAGCAAAACAAAATGAATACAGATAGAAACACAATGTAGTCAAACAGCAAGACAGAAGTGAACTTCAACAAAGCAAGCAATATAAACCTATAATTAAAAGCTTTTGTCATTAGCATATAAATCCATACCCGTATAAGGTGAGAGATAGTATCTCATCGCTTAAGACCGATAGGACCAGGTAGATGAAATCTCGCCATTTATGACCCTCCTATTGGTGGAATCTCGTTTTGTGGTATACCCCCATATTAGGGAATTTGAATTATAACCGCGACACCAGGTTAAGCTCGGCTTATGGTATAAGCCTACCGGGAACCGACCGGCAAATTTAGCAACCACGGGTAGTCAGCTTAATGTGAGGGGTCTAATGCATAAATATAAATGTACTAAGGCATGAGATTAAGTTTAACCTGTGATAGAAGTCTGCCCGGAACCGACCGATAAATCCAGCATCCACAAGTTGTCAACTTAATGTGAGAGGCCTGGTACGTAAATATATATATATATATATATATATATATATATATATATATATAACATCCAACCAATAAATAAATAAATGACTAAGAATAGTAATTGTTTGTTGGGGTTCAACAAATAGATACCTTGGGACTGATAAATAGCCGCCATAGGAAAATATGACCGTTATGGTCATAAAGGGGCAATAAAGATAGAAATAATAGAAAATGGTGTCATTAAGGGATTAATGAATATTGATTGTCACTTGAATACTAAGTCCAAATTGGGGAAGAAATCAAATAAATATCCCAGAAAAAAAGGGATATAACCTTCCTTATTTATATAAACGAATATAGAAATTATAATTAAAAATAAAGTTGGATTTAGTAGGCTAATAATGGAAATATGTTATTAATCGTAATAACCCGTGACGATAACAAATCGTATGGAGAGAGATTAAACAGAAAGGGCATAATAACGCAGCCCACATTATCCAAATAGGGTAAGGTATTAGGGGCTAAGTGGGGGACGAACCTAATAATCTTCGTGTATAATCCACTTCCTGGGTCTTAAGTGGCTAGGGTCGAAGAGTCCACCTGGGGATAGGTCCTTTAGTATAGGGGTATTAAACGGCAAGTGTGAATATTGCCTGCCCAAACCTGGAAACTAAAAACGTCAGACATGGCTACCTACCCTATGGAAGGTAGTAAGCAGCTAAAGGGGTTATCTAATAAGGTCAGCTAGTGGTATAGTGAGCGATAAAATACCAACTCTCACCTTATACGGGGTAAGGTTATGTGCATGAATAACGGAAGCTTTAACTAGAAGGGTCCGTTGCTAGTGCTCTCTAGTTTATAAAAATATGGAATGAGTTATCAAGGGGTATTAAGTCACCAATAAGTCCGTCTACCAATGAGTCCTCCTAGTGTCTTAAGTGATTGGGAGGATCCACCCTATCTATCATTGGTAGCGAGGCGAAAAATTATAAAGGGAAAGTGGATGGAAATGTATATATGTATGTGAAGACTCCACAGTTAGGGGTTCTCTTCTCGGTCTAATAATCAATTAAATTATATTATAAAAATGGGGATTCCTAAATATATATACGTAAACTTTCTATCTCGGTATTATATCTTAGAATACCACTTTGGAAAGAGTGGTAGAGTCGTGCGTAAACATTACAAGGTTAGGCTAGAATCACTAACCTTGTTAGGCATACACCTTGGGTTGAACCAAACAGGATACATCTGTGTATTATAGTATGTGTTGTACATTTCTTAGTCACCAGAACTTGTTGTTCTGACTCCCGCCTCAATACAACCTCCTATGTTTCCTATAGAAGGTTGGGGTCTTACAGGTTTTTATATTTGGCCTTCGGTTCTCGTTCTCTCTCATGCTCGGTTTTAGCAAAGTGATTTACTCTGAAAAAGGTAGTTACTTAAGTTAATATTGGTCATCCTATTCTGTTTCCGTTGTGAGTTTTCTTATATTGTACTCTGATTATGCTCATGCTCATTTATGGCAGGTACCAGATTTACAGGCTCCATGCTTGGATATGTTTGAGTTTCGATTTTGTCGAAATTTGGGAGCAGAAAAGTGACTTCAAATCAATTTAAAATAATTAAATATGATTTATCTCAATTTTTTCTTTGTTTTTGATAATTTTTATAAGGCCCTTTCAGTCGATTTCCAGTTACGGTCACCGAACTACTTATATAACAACCTTTTCAAAAATAGATTTGAACTTATTTTAAAACATAACCAATGGAATTTAAAACTTTCTTATTCATTTGAAAACTCATTTCATTTTAAACCCAATATCTTTCGTTTCGGGAAAATCTGATGGTCGGATCTCCCGGTATATCAATTTAAAGTGAATAGTCGAAATTCGCGAACTACCGCTGTGCGACTAGTCCTATTCAGACCAAACTTTGATTTAAAATTAAAATAAAATAAAATTACTTCAAAAATATTTTATTAATCATATAAAACATACGTAATTTTTTTTGAAACTATATTACAATTATTTTTCTTTAAAATCAAATATTCCATTATTTAATCATTTTTATATTATTTAAATCATTAAAATAATATTATTTTTTCAAACTTATTATTTGAAGTCCAAATTTTCCTGAAATCCTTTATAAAAATAAATAAGGTAGTTTGGAAAATAAAATCTTATTAAAACAACTTCTGGATACCCAAACTGAACTTCACTTTTTAAAGTTATTATTCATTTTGAATTCAAATCGGCAAACATGCCTTAATTAGTTCAAAACTAATTCAAATCAATTTCTTACTTTTACATAAACTATACGTAATTACTTAAATTACGTTTCCATGTTATTCCATATTTTAAATTCAAACTTTTATTTTTCACTGAATATTTTATTAATAAAATATTCAGTTTAATTACATATTGGAACAAAATTCAACCAATCACCATATAATTCATTTTATATGGATTTTACACATCGTTAGCATCCAATAATAGTTATCAATAACTATTAACATACAATTACCATCTAGTGGCATCATCAGCATCAATGTAAAGATCATTAACACTTAATACCCAATCAACCCATTTTTAATTTTGGTATTTAATCTCATTAACAATTCATTTCCATTACTGTCAAAAGAAATCCACATTAACACACATCACATTCAGATTTCAAATCAATGTCAACTGATTTCATATCAATCATCCCACATACCAATTACATATAAATAGCATTCAACATATGATCAAGTTTTCCTATCACTTGAAACCATGGTGTATTTCAAGTATAAGCCCAAATTGCTTACTAACTTTTTCAAAATCACATGTTTAGCCCACTATCCATTTTAACTTTTATGTTATCATGTTGTTAACTCACTAACTTCAATATTTGGTCACTTAAATTCATAAGTATAACTATTTGTCATTGACATATGCAACATAAAGGAACCATCTTTATGAACATTTGTTAACTAATTTTGTTAACAATATGAATTTGCTACTTGCACTTACATAAAGCTACTAATTTTGTCAATATTATTGACCGAACATAACCATCATTAATCATCACAACATTATTAGCAAGCCATTAACATCATAAACAATTTTGTGAACACCATTAGCAACATAAGTAAATTACTTAAACCAACTTAAACATTTATGAGTGTAGAGTTCTCACCAAGGGATCCACTCCACCAATCTTTTGTATAGGAAGCTCTAGCACTACCCAGACTTTACTATCACTCAACAATTTCAAAGTCACAACCTTTACAACCCAAAACACTTCAAAGTATAAATATATATATAGTACTTATAAGTAGGAAAGTTGGAATTTTTGCAAATGAATCTAGGTCTAGGGGGAGGGTTGGTCACGGCATGGGATGGAAGGGGTTAGGGGGAGATGGTGCGTGAGTTTCTAGGGTAATGGGGAGGTGTAGTGGTTGCTAGCAGGTGTAGGATAGTGGTGTAGTAGAGAAAATGGTGTAAAATCTTGATTTTTAAAGGAAAGGAAAGGTTTTTAGGGCATGTGGGACCCATGGCCTGAACTATGCGGGAAGGTGGCTGTTGGTAGGGTGGTGCGTAGGTGGTGGAGGTGGTGAGGTGGGAGGTGGTATGGGGGATTAGGTGAAGAGGAGAAGGAAGATAATGGAAATTTAAGAGAAAAAATGCAAAAAATGGAAATGAGACAAATTGCTCTCTCCCACTCCACATGCATAGGTACATGGGAAAAGGTGTCATGGAAGAGGATGACAAGTGGTAAGGAGGGTACATGAGTTGTCTAAAGGGTGGAGGCTTAAGATGCTTAAGGGTGAAGACTCTTTTATTTAAATTCTTAATTTACACTTAAGTTTTTATATAAGGAAGGTATCACCTCCTTAAATTAATTTTAACTCTTATCACTACAACAAAACACTCCTTTTACAATGGGCAAAAACCGTTGTTATATGCTTTTTACAACGGGCAAAAGCCCATCCTAATATGAACCGTCGTAATAGGTCCTTTCGAATTTGCAACGGTCACAGACTGTTGTAAAAGACCGTTGTAATAACGTGCCTCTATCACGTTCACGGGCTCTATGACAATGGCTATAAACCCGTTGTAATAGCTGATTAATTACAAGTGGCTTCTGCCTGTTGTAATACAGTATATAACAACGGTTTTTTCCCGTTGCGAAATAAATGCAGATTTAAATATAATTAATGTGCTATACTTCCATAATAATAATGAATATTTTAACATGCAATAAATACTGTAATGCAACAATCGAAATCACATAATAACACATACTAAAAGACGAAAGCAAGTCATATAATTCCAACACATTTCAAAAAGTTCGATAAGTTTACACTCCAAAAGACTAGATAAGTTTACATTACAAAAGGTTAGATAAGTAACGTCGACATAGTTCTAACATAAATTACATAACTAGTTTCATAAGTACCTACACTAGACCAAGGAAACATAATCTTTGTGCTACGTGATGGTAGATCCAACGACATGTTTGATAATGGACATCTCCGAATTTGGCCTAAACAAAAAAGCTTCTGGTTCCACCGCTACATTCACACATATCTTCCAAACATCAGCTTCTGGTAGAAAATGTTGCAGTACCATACACACTAGGAGATATATATATATCAAAGGCTAACACAGCTGTGATAACATCACATCCATTCAGAGGCATACCCAGTCTCATTATGGTTCGGCACTTCATCATTCAGGTTATCCATTGACATCGAACTAAATCTGCATAATAAATGCATATATCAGGCAAATGATATAGGTATACACTTACAATTGCATTATGAAATAGCATGTCAATTTAACAAAGCTAAGCTGGCAATTACCCAATCTGTAAACGTGAGTTGCATCCTTGAACAAGCTGGAAGAAATCTTCGGATTGAGATGGGTGATTACACTGTCCACTTGATTCACCACCACCGTCATTTTGCCAACAAAGGTGTAATGGGTTTTCTTGTCCTGCTTCCTCAATCTAACAACAATATAATAAATTAACAAATGTATGTGTGTGGAATATATATACATACATACAACAATAATATAATAAACTAACAAATATATGTGTGTGGAATATATATGCATACATACATACAGCGCACCATCCATGTTCGGATTTCATCTAAACCGTTAGAATTTTTTTTTCTTATATGAAAGGTGAAAATTTAAGATGGAAATTAATTATGTCATCAATTCTGTTTATATTTTGTGTTTAAATACTTCCCTAAACACACAAGTTATACTAGAAAATTACACAGAAAATCGCTAAAGAAACTAGTACCATACCTTCCGACTCAGTGTTCTATTAGCGTCTTGTAACATTTGCTCCTGCATTAACCAAAACATAGTGCTTCAAAGAAATGATCGATTCAAATTCTATTGTTATGAAATAGTATACTTATAATACATTTGATAAATTTTATGTATAATCCACCTTTCTCTTTAGATCACAAAGCTGATCAAGCAAAATCTTTGTCTGCAAGCACATAGAATCAGAACATATACTTTGATATTTTGTATAGGAATATTTGAGAAGTCTACAATGATATGTCAATAAGAAAATATATAAATGCAAAGTATGTTGCCTTTGATGATCTTATCTGCTTCATTGACTCTTCTAGTTGATTCTCGATTTGATCGAGTTCATTAGTGTTGAGTTGGCCGAGGTCCTCACCAAGTAGATTTCAAATATTAAAAATCCCGTTAAAGTAAAAAAAGCATCGTATTATCAACTTTAAGGTTCATTACTGATTTACCTCCGGGAACGCTGCATATGCTCAACTCTAGCTTTTAACTTTAGATACTTCTGGTAACTGCTCTGCATTGTAAAACAAGATGGTGACTAGTTAGCCATGTTACGAATAAAAACATCGCACGCTTCTGAAAAAGTATAACCTGCAGGTTACAGTGCTCTCTTTCTATTCCTAATTGTGACAAAAAACTAGTAGGGGATGGAGAAGCACGTTTATATTGCAATAACTCATTTACTTTAGGAACAAACAAAAATGGCTGCAGCTGAATTGCTTGGTTGCAAGTTAGCAGCTGATTTTTTTTTTACATAAACGCACAAAGTCTATTGTCAGAAATACAAAGTTTATTCGCTCTTTTAATAAATACATAACGCACCAACCAAAAGGAATTCAATTGATCTCCTGCAAATACGTATTGAACACCCAACAACTAACATGCCCATTTCTTATCATTCGTTCCAGCAAGTTGAAATCTTATTAAAATAGTTTGACACACATTTATTTAAAAAGAAAAACATTCAAACAAATACTGTTCCAACAACATGGCTTAGGACATGCTTCACATTTTCTCCATTTTGACAAACTAAGGCAACCGGTCAGCTACAATACCCATTTTTATAACTAAAGCATATGTTCTCTTCTTTTTAGTTTATTTGCTGACAAATAGTGTAGTAAAAATTCAAATTTTTGCATTAAAAACACCTTGCATCATGAGTCACCATTGAAAATTATGAACCTTACAGTTCAAATACTCAAAGCATGCGGAGTACTTCTTTAACTATCCTTTATTTAATGTACTTATCACAAGTATATACTTTGCCAGTAGTAATTCTATTCTACTACACTGGTAGTTCCACTTTACTTACTAATTCTACTCTAGTATAGAAATATCAAATATTTGATTATCTAAGATTTTAGAAAAACAGCCAGCAACTTATGAATACTAAAATGTAATGCATGCCCATGACAATTCTGGACACTCTTTAATGTATATCACTATATGCATGTAGTCATGCATATGGGAAAGAAGGGACAACAATTCATGGCCACGTAAAAATGATTTCTACCCAATTGTAACCTCAGCAAGTGTTTAGAGAAATAATTATTCATGAGATGTTAACATTTTTTTCTTCTTATAAAAACAGTACAGTTTCACAAAACATGGATTGTTGTCCATTTAGTGCTTTACAAATACTTGCACCCAAATATATATAACATGCACGGCAAATTTACCTCACTCAACCCAAATATATATAACATGCATGGCAAATTTTTTTCTTCTTATAAAATTTTGTATGGTTATTTGCTTTGAAGTTAAATTTCATATTAAGAATGTGCATAAACTTTGTAATTTTGGATTTTGAATAAATTAATCTATTCATATAACAATAAAGTTCTCTTATTTTTCATTTTCTAACTGGAACTAAAATTTCAACATGATTTCATTCTTTCCTGGCCAAATTGGAACAAAGTGTCTGGATTTTCATAGTTTCAATTGGAACTATCTTGATTCTAGCACAATTCTTATATTATATGTGCGCGAGCTGCACAACTCTTATATTATATGTGCGTGAGCACATGCAAATATAGGTGTGTAGAAAACATAAAAAACGGATATTGCTCAGGACCACTCAACTTACTCTCCATATATTGGCAAGAAAACATATGATTTCCGAAACAGATCCACACCTTTCCACCACCGCCTCAATTTCAAAAAAGCTGCAGTTTTGTCGCCCTAAAAACATGAAACATGTATGTCGTATATGTACCCATCTTCGTCATAATCATTTATCAGTTTTATAAGTGACAACATGCAAACAATATAGATAATTTTCCCTTATTATGAAGATCTGCATATTAGGACATTTTGTGATACATGAAACTGTTTAACATTCATTTTTATAATTGATAATATGCAAAGAAGAAATATCACTTTCCCTAATTATGAAGATCTGCAGATTATGACATTTTGTGCTACACGAAACTGGTGCTGATTTCTGATAAAATATAAATGGTCGTACTTAAATCGTGTCAAGTTGTATGTATGTGATAGGCTATGGTGGCGTACTCAGGATACATACCTCACAATTAAGTGCTTCTTCATGTTTCCTATAGAAGTATGTATTAAATACAAAACACCCATCTTTTTGCATAGCCGTTGAAGATGGTGACCGTCGAATATATCTGGACCACAAAAAATAAGTTACTAAAATATCACAAAAGAAAGGTAGTTTACAAATGTGTTGTCGATTGAGATGTTATTGATAGTGTGATTAAAAAATTGCATGTAAAAGAATCAAAACAAGTAAGTTCACTAATGGCAGATAAACTGCTTATTCATGTATGTTGATTTGGGACTGAACTAAATTCGCATATGGTAGCTAATGCCTCTGCACTTATGATGAAATGCATTATAGAAACTTAAGATACTGCTACGTAACATTAATGCATATGATGTAACCAACGACCAAAAAATATCTCAATCGTTAGTCAAGGGATTAAAGCAACTCAATAAAGAAATTCAATAAAATCCATGATCTGAAGCGAAATCAATTTGAAGTAGTCTACCATGTATTTTTTTGGTTAAAATACGCTTTTAATTTTCCATACAAATCAACCTTTACATATCACAAGCTTGGAATCTGAATTTTTTTCAAATCATATATGGAACACTACCTAAGAATAACGAGGAAGCATTTGCCTGTGTATGTAATGCTGATAATGGCAGGTCTTCCCGTAGTAACTCTGACAGCTGCGACTGCAACCACCATGGCTCCAGTCCTAAAGTAAATAGTACTTTGAGGTAAAATACAAGTCAACATTTGAAACCGACAGATAATGTTCACATAAAGTTTAATTAGCAGACGAATCTATCTTATCACTCCACTGAAAAGAACAGTGATAACACTGTTTAGTGAATAAGATAAGATAATTCGCTAATTAACCCACAGAGATGGTAAAAAGCTAGCTTGTAAAACTTGTTTCCATTTTAATTGACAAAATGGGACACCGAATAGCCATAAAGAACAGTATACATACTAGAGTGAGATATAAAGCAGAGTGTGCAATGATCATAACAGATGTATTATAGCATGTATTTAATTATTAATCTAATACTTTAAAATTACATAAAATTTCATTTATGAAATGAATGATATTGATCTACATGGCCCCTGTTTAGTAAGAGATCAACTAGCTATACCTAAGCATTAGCCAGTCCCATAAGAACGTCCTATAGTTTCTGGTTTTTAAAATAGCTAACCTGGTGAGTTGTTGATGGAGAAAGCAAGATAAGTCACTTGCAGAACAAATGTAAGTCTTCATTCATCCTTCCTTAACTGAAATTACAGATTGTAGTAACAGGTGAATAAGCAAGAAGCTAATAAGGAAGTATGTATTAGTTGGACCTTGACCGAACAGAAACATTAAAAATAGATCGTGCAGTAATGGAGTCTACTTTCCAATTGTCCGGACCGTCTACTGCTACTTTTAAGACAAAACTGCTTTATTTATATTTAATAAAAGAATTCAATTACAATAGCCAATTGAAATCAATTTCGATGGTTACATACATCCCTTTCAGCAGGCATATTCAATCCTACATAAGACAATTAAATTCAATATAGGTACTAAAATTTATGTTGATAGTTGACTGACATACACAAATAAAATACCGTAACTATTACTGTGAACAATTGTGCCAAAAAAACATTGGTTATGGTTCGTCAACCATTGTGCCACTATTTTCCTTCATAACAGTAGAATATATGAAAAAGCCAAGTCTTAAACAGTTATTATATTTCATTAACTATTACTGTAAGAGGTAGATACTTATAACAATGCACTTTTATATTCAGTTACAACTGTTGACTAGTTTTGAAGCCTTAATCTACAAATTATAACCAAACAGAAACAAAGGGCACATAGTTGGTCATTCAAGTGAATGACATAAGCGTAATATGATGAACAATGAGGTGTACGGGTGTGCACATATGTTTTAATGTCACATATAGTCCGTCAACAATTGAAACATGAAAAATCAATCATCTCTGGACATTGCAACTCCTAAATACGTATATCATGCAGCATTTTGTGTGTTGAATGCAGGACGCTTACCAATAGTGCAGGAGTCGAGCTTGTGATCAAGATAAACGGTAGGATTTAAATGATTAAACTATTCTAGGCAGCTGTTCGTTTATTTGGTAGCAACTGCCTCAACAAAGAATTTCGATCTGCAATGCATAAAAATGTTAGACCTCTACATCAAAATGGTTTATTAAACACTGAAATAAAATAGCAGTAATGGTCATGTACCAGGTATTGTAAGCAGTCATACAAAGCCTGAGAAGCATTATGTAACACCCCACACCTGCTAAGGTCACTCACTAAGGGAATGCCTTAGCTTCGGTGGAGCATTTTAAGTGAGTATAGAACAGAAAAATTACAACAAGACAGATATAAATACTTGAAAATCTAAAACATCATTTCATAGCAGCAGAAGGTAGACATGTTTAGTTACAACACCATAAAGAGTCAAGTACCAAATATCTATCCTGATAAAAACATAAGTACATAATCCCACTACATAAACCATAGCCATAAAAGAAAAGATAAGCTGGGCTTTACATCACGGTCCAAGCTCCGGAAGATAGATAAAGAAGTCTGATCAAAGCCCACTAGTGCTAGGCCCAACCTGAGGACCTGAGGGGGAAAAAGATAAAAACAACGGGGTCAGACATAAGTCTGAGTGAGCCCTATAACTTTAACCACACAATTATCAAAGTAATTAGGGTATGATATAAACTTGGTACGGGATGACTGGGGTAAGTAGCCCACTAGACATAGGATGAACAAAGATAATGGTAAAGACGCATCTACCCACCCAAGGATAATTACTAACTGCACCACACCAGTCATTCCTACTTAAAGGTTGATCCCTCCCAAGGACTTAGAGAATTTACCCAGTAGTTTCGTGTACCCCTAGCGGACTACATAGGTGCCATCTGCCCCTGTCTCCACTAGGTGTACCCACTACTCCCATGCGATCGACTCCCTACCGTAGATACCCGTGCTGGCCCCACAATAGGGTGTATCACTCCCCAAAGTGGCAACCCGATACAACAAATGGTGCACGGCCTATATCCACACGATGCAACAACGTCTTACCTACCAGCCCGGGTCCACACATGCATATGAAACCCGTTGGACTCGCGTTGCCACCGCTACCCCGTTTTGGCCTCTTATAATCAAGCCCAGTACGCGTGTCCCGTCCTCGACATGGGTCGAGCCCAATAAGATACATATGGTTTACTGGTTGAAATGGGCCCCCACAAGCTACCACCTAAGCTTGTCAATTTATCTAGTGCATCCCACTTAACCCTTTAATCATGTTTAATTACATGTCTCCACTTGGTTAAGTCATCTAATCGTATTTTCTATTGCCACCCAAGGCAACCCACTAGATTTCCTCATGCCACCCAAGGCACTTACTTGATTTCCATATGACACCCAAGGCACCCACTTAACCCCTCATGCCTACTACATGCTTATCTGGTTAAGTGTTTCTTATTTGATTAAAAACGTAACCGTTGTAAAGACCTCTCACATTAGACTATCTTTTATGGCAGCTAGATTTGCCGGTTGGATCCGGGCAGCCTTACGCCATAACCGAGTCTAACCTCGTGTCTATACACTTGTCACGTATTTGGTTTGTGCCTAAGACCTCTCACATTGGGCCAATCATTTGTAGCCGCTGGATTTGCCGGTCGGTTCCGGGCAGTCTTACGCTACAAAAGGGTCCAACCTCGTGTCTTAGTCGCTTAATTACACCTAATTAATCACCCCCGAATTAATTTTCCCTAATTAATTCCAATTTTAACGATGTACATAATTGACTCAATTATGTCCATCCACTTAGTGGTATGCATAATCATACCAACTTCACACAATTTCATTAGCATGTTTATTAACCTCATCGTTCCCCTCGTAATTCGCTAACATGACATAAAAGGGAAGATTCATCACAAATACAATGGGTTCAACTTGCATAACACATTAGCATCAACATGGGTTTAAAGATGTCAACATGCATATAGCACCAAACCCAACTAGCATAAATAATCAACCCAAACTTGCATGAATCACATATGTCATAAAGAGGTTAACTTGCATAAGTTTCTTATGTCATACAAAGGGGTAAACTTGCATATGTATGTATGACATGTAAAGGGGTTAACTTGCATATGTATGCATATCATACTAAGGTGTAAACTTGCAAATGTCAGTTGCATATAATCAAACATCATACTTGCATAACATGTCATATGTGAACTTGCATATTATCATACACCAAACTTGCATACATATCATACATGAACTTGCATATCATCATACACCCAACTTGCATAATCATGGTGTCATAGTGGATCAATGTTTATCATAGCAACTAGCATCATGAACACTTGCATAACTTGCATAACATCATGATCATACAACATATAGCTTGCATAACTTGCATAACATCATGAACATGTAACATGTGACTTGCATAACTTGCATAACATCATGAACATGTAACATATGGCTTGCATAACTTGCATAACATCTCAAACATGAAGCATATTACTTGCATAACTTACATAACATCACAAACACATAGCATATAACTTGCATGACATGCATAACATCATTAACACTTAGCACATAACTTGCATAACATGCATAACATCATTAACACATAGCATACAACTTGCATAACTTGCATTGATCCACATTCATAGCCATAACCTCATTATATCCTATCATAATCATTTCAATAATTGGTCATTAAGGCTATAGAAAACTCACAACTTGTTGATTAGCACTCCTAAGAAGAAGATTAAGTTGCTAGAGTTGATTAGAGATTGATTTGAGATGCTATCTTCTTCTACAAATTGATGGAGGCTCCTTCAAGTTGCATTTTGACGGCATGACGGCATTGTTTCTATTTTAGTATGAATTAGGGTAGTCTTAGGGTGTATTTATAGAGTTGTTAGGTGTTTTAGGCCATTAGATTAACCCTAAATTAGATTAGAGTCGTCAGATCACGTTCTAGCCACAAGAACACATCCCAAAAGACAAGCTGCTGCACTCAGGTCACCTGGGATCGACCAGGGAGGTCGACTCCCAGGTCGACCCTAGGGTCGACTCCCCAATAGACCTGAGGGGGGAGGTCGACTCCCCAGTCGACCCCCTGGGTCTAGCGGGATTTTTCCCGCCACTTCGGAAAATTGAAATTTTGGTTTTTAAACCTGAATTTAAATTTCTGAAAACTTCTTTGGGCCTTATCTGGGTCATACGGACTCCGATTTTCGAAAACTCGGACTCTATTTCGCGTATTTTTCCGAGACGAACGTAAAGGCATAGCCCGTTTCCCCTGATTCAGATTTTTAAATTTAATTCTGCCCTGTTTTATATTATAGCTAGTTATTCAACCTACGGGGTGTTACATTCTCCCCTACTTAAAGGATTTCGTCCCCGAAATCTCTAAGTCAAAAAGAACGTATCCTACCAACCAAACAACCATCTACTAAACCATCAAACACTGGCATCCATTGTCCTTAGAGTTTCTAATGCTGTATGAACATATGCAAAGAGTGTGTGTATATGTTCCCTGTCTAATGCAAAATCAGGCGGTCTACTGATTCAATTGACCTCCTTAGTGCAAACCATGATAGTGCCATGCATCCAATATGTATGCGAAAGAACCCTATCGACACATACTATTACTACATGTGTGCACAACCATTCACCAAAATGCATCATCCATATGATAGCACAACCATTTTACATCCATTAATATAGCTACCTACACACAATTTTATGCAATATGCAACATGAAGTGATTGAGCCGATCTAGTGCCTAGAGTGTGTGTATATGCATCCACGAGCAACCACTAGCAAACACTTGCATCCACACGCGTCCATCAAACATAACATGTCTCAAACACATGTTTCAACCATAGGTTTTACCCTATCTAAAGGTCAAAGGTACTAATGAGAGGACATACTAAAGATAAGATAATTACTAGACAAACGATAAAGGAGAAGTTAAAAGACATACCCTCAAAAAGGAATGGGTATAATGAACGCATCTTCGCTTCTGTCTCCCAAGTAGCATTGCTCTCATCCTCTCCCCATTGCACTTTGACTAGTCGCACCTCTCTGTTCCTCAACTTCTTAATCTCTGACCCAAGGATGCGGGTTGGAGCTCGTCGAATAGTTGCATCACGCTCTACCTCCACTTCTTTTAGCAAGCTGGGCTCTACCACCTCTGCGGTCTCATGTAGGCACTTCCTTAAATGTGACACATGGAATACATCATGCACCCCACTAAGTCTCTCGGGTAAATCCACCCTATATGCCATCCGTCCAAACCTTTCCTTAATAGGAAACGGCCCAACAAATCTTGGAGCTAACTTCCCAATGGACACAAAGCGAACTACATTCCGTAATGGAGATACTCCATGTCCCCAACCTCAAACTCCAGATCCGTCCTCCTCTTGTCCGCATAAGATTTTTGCCTATCCTGCGCTGCTTTCATCCTTCTTCGAATCAAGTCAATCTTCTCTGAAGTCTCCCTAACCATATCAGGCCCAAGCAAGATCTTATCCGTAGATTCCCACCAACATGTAGGTGATCGACAAGGCCTTCCATAAAGAGCTTCGAAAGGAGCCATACCAATACTGGACTGAAAGCTGTTGTTATACGCGAACTCCACCAATGGAAGATGCTCTTCCCATGTACCTCCAAAATCTAAGATACAAAGCCTCAAAAGGTCTTCCAGAACACGATTCACCCTCTCGGTCTGGCCGTCCGTCTGAGGATGATATGCGGTGCTCAGACACAATTGAGTCCCCACTGCTTCTTGCAAACTCTTCCAGAACTCGCTAATGAAGATAGGATCTCGATCACTCACTATGCTAGAGGGTACCCCATGCAATCGAACTATCTCTCGAAGATAAACTGAAGCTAGCCATGGAGCAGTCCTCTTGCTCTTCACAGGTATGAAATGGGTGCTCTCAGTAAGTCTGTCTACCACAACCCAAATTCCCGTATTACCCTTTCTCGATCTGGGTAACCCGTCAATAAAATCCATCGAGACGCTATCCCACTTCCATTGCGGAACCTCCAATGGGTGAAGCAACCCACCTGGTTTCTTTTGCTCCACTTTCACCTGTTGGCATACCAAGCATCTAGCGACATACTCGACCACATCTTTCTTCATACCGGCCCAAAAGAAAACTCGCCTCATGTCTTGGTACATCTTGTCCCCACCGGGATGAATGGTCATCCTAGAACGGTGTGCATCATCAAGAATAGCCTTCCTCAAACCCTCGTCTTGCGGTACACAAAGTATACCGTCTCTACGCAAGCACCCCCTATCGTCTAGGGTGTACCTACTCAAATGGCTGGACGACTCCCCCCTTATGAGCCTCTCTACCAACTCAACCAACTGTGGGTCGTCCCTCTGTGCCTCACCAATCCGCCCCAAAAGAGTAGGTCTGACCTCCAAGGATGCTAGCAAACCGGGTATATAGTCAACGGAAGGTCTGAAATCAAACATCGAGATAAATTCCAAGCTTCGTCGTTCCACGAACAATGGACTTAAGGACAACCTTTTTCTACTCAAGGCGTCTGCCACCACCTTACCCTTGCCAGGGGTATACGCTATCTTGAAATCATAGGATGCTAAGAACTCCATCCACCTTTGTTGTCTCAAGTTCAAATCCTTCTGAGAAAACAAGTACTTCAATGATTTGTGGTCAGTGAACAATTCGAATCTCTCTCCCAGAAGATAATGGCGCCAAATCTTAAGCGCAAAAACAATAGCGGCCAACTCTAAATCATGGGTAGGGTAATTTTTCTCATGTGCCCTCAACTGCCTTCCACCATAGGCTATTACCCTTCCCTCTTGCATTAAGAACGCGCCCAATCCTGTCCCATAAGCATCGGTATAGACAACAAATGGCTTACTCCCATCTGGCAGCACTAAGACTGGAGTTGTGGTTAAAGCTCTCTTTAACCGTCGGAACGCATCATCACAATCTACGTCCCATGCGAAGACTAGATTCTTCTTCGTCAAGCGAGTTAATGGGGCTGATATCTTCGCGAAGTCCTTGATAAACTTCCTATAGTAGCCAGCCAAACCCAAGAAACTCCTCACCTTGGTAGCATTCTTCGGAACCTTCCAATCTTGGATGGACACTACCTTCGCGGGATCCACAGCTATCCCTTCCTTGGAGACCACGTGCCCCAAGAACCGCACTTCCTTTCTCCAGAAGTGACATTTAGAAAATTTAGCCTTAAGGCTATGCGCTCGAAGAGTCTCCAGCACTTCCCTAAGATGTAGGGCATGATCTTCCTCACTCTTAGAAAAGACTAAGATGTCATCCACAAAGACCACCACGAACTTATTAAGGAACTCCCTGAACACCCTGAACACCCTGCTCATCAAATCAACAAAATATGCAGGGGCATTCGTCAAACCAAATGGCATCACCAGCCACTCATAGAAACCATCCGCTGTCCTAAAGGCAGTCTTGTCTATGCTATCCTCAGCCACCCTCAACTGATGAAACCCCGTGGCCAAGTCCAACTGAGAAAATACTGAAGCGCCAACCAACTGATCAAAAAGATCATCTATCCTCGGCAATGGGTGTCTATTCTTCTTTGTGAGCTTGTTGAGTTCTCTATAGTCTACACAAAGTCTAAGAGACCCATCCGCCTTCGTAGCAAAAACTACTGGAGCACCCCACTCCGATATACTTCGTCTTATGAATCCCTTCTCAAGCAACTCCCGTACTTGCTTATAGAGTTCCCTCCTCTCACAAGGAGCCATGTGGCGCATTAGTAAAGATACAGGTTTAGCATTATCCACAAGATATATTCGGAAGTCAATCTCCCACTTCGGAGGTAAGCCCTTCACCTCCTCAAACACATCTGAGTATTCCCGGACCACTCTAACAGATTGCAATCTCTCGACCGAAGCGTCCAGCGATTCAAGATAACTTAGCATAACAGAATCCATGGGATTACAAGAGATCTCGAGAGTGTTCCCCAGGTTGGTCATGAGCCTAACAACTCTCCTTTCGCAATCAAGAATGGCACCATTACTGGATAACCAGTCCATGCCCAAAATCAACCCATAGCCCGTGAAGCCCAAAACAAAAGCATCACATCTAAACTCAATGCTAAGTA
This sequence comes from Allium sativum, assembly GCA_030737875.1. Taxonomy (NCBI): domain Eukaryota; kingdom Viridiplantae; phylum Streptophyta; class Magnoliopsida; order Asparagales; family Amaryllidaceae; genus Allium; species Allium sativum. The sequence continues at coordinate 19,336,407 of CM060924.1, forward strand.
TAGAAATCTTCAAACCCAAACATATCATGGACAAATAAGTGGAGCCCCCAATTGGGCTTGAAACAACCAAGGGATCATCTACTAGACTGGTGTCTAAGTGCAGTGACTCGACTAATGATGATGAGATAAACGAATGCGATGCGCCAGAATCAAACAATGTACGGACAGGATGATCAAATAGAAAAACCCGACTTTCAACGGAAATAGTTCTACCTCTTTCCTGAATCGGTGGAACCGCGAGAGCCTGAACTTGCCCCCTTGCCTGACCCGGTGCCACAAGAGCTTGCACCTGTCCTCCTGAGGTAGATCCCGTCCTTTGCCCCTTCTTAGGGCAGTCCTTCACTAGATGCCCTGCTTCACCACAGTGGTAGCAACCATTCTTCTTCTTCTTCCGACAATCTTTGCTTATGTGGCCTGGTATCCCGCAATTGAAGCACTTCTTCTTCCCCTTGCCACCGTTGCCTTTCCCACCTTTGTTTTGCTGTTGTTGTTGAGGTCTCTTTTGATCTCCTTTCTTCTCGGGTGCCTTATTAGCATTGGCACCCTTCTCTTCCTCATGCATAAGTGCCACGTCGACTAGCTTCTCAAAGGCGGCCCCCATAGGGATATGAGTCATAGCTAATCCATGCATCGGTTCATTCAAGCCTTTAACGAACCTCAAAGCCTTCTTCTCCGGTGTATTCACCATGTCTATGCCAAACCTTACCAATTGATTAAACTTGTTGACATATTCCTTCACCGAGAGATTTCCTTGCTTTAGAGTCAAGAACCTTTCCATATACAAGTTTTCCTCCGCCCTTGAGAGAAACTTTGCCATAAATCTTTGCCTGAAATCCGCCCAAGAGTCAACGGGGCGTTCTCCATTAGTGACCTCCCACCAGAATGAGGCCTCTCCCTTCATTAACCAAGCAGCTAAGTTGACTTTCTTTCCTTCTTCCATCTCAAAGATATCTATCAACTCTTCCACCTCCTTAAGCCAATCTCTAGCCTCCACAAAAGTTTCTGATCCTTGAAAAGGTTTCCCTCCCATTGCTTTAAATTCCTTGCAAGTCTTAGCAAAAGTATCCGTGCGAGGAGAAGGAGGGGGAGGAGGAAGATCGGGTGCTACTGTTGGTGGAGGAACATTTGCTGGACCCGCAGTGGCGGCCCTAGCCTCCATCAATCTCCTATACCATACTGGTATCGTCACACCCTCCGGAAAGTTAAGATCCTCAGCCATGCTGAAACAAAAAAGGAAAGATTCAAAACGGAGAATTCGAAAGATAAAGATATGGCTATTGGGGATTATTCTTTTCTTTCAAAAACTTTTCTCTTTAAAGACATGTTTTTGAAAATACTTCTTCCAAAAATGTTTTTAGAAAAATAGTTTTCTAAAAAGTTTATTTGTTCCGGTAACCTTCGCTCTGATACCACGTGTAACACCCCAAACCCGCTAAGGTCACTCACTAAGGGAATGCCTTAGCTTCGGTGGAGCATTTTAAGTGAGTATAGAACAGAAAAATTACAACAAGACAGATATAAATACTTGAAAATCTAAAACATCATTTCATAGCAGCAGAAGGTAGACATGTTTAGTTACAACACCATAAAGAGTCAAGTACCAAATATCCATCCTGATAAAAACATAAGTACATAATCCCACTACATAAACCATAGCCATAAAAGAAAAGATAAGCTGGGCTTTACATCACGGTCCAAGCTCCGGAAGATAGATAAAGAAGTCTGATCAAAGCCCACTAGTGTTAGGCCCAACCTGAGGACCTGAGGGGGAAAGATAAAAACAACGGGGTCAGACATAAGTCTGAGTGAGCCCTATAACTTTAACCACACAATTATCAAAGTAATTAGGGTATGATATAAACTTGGTACGGGATGACTGGGGTAAGTAGCCCACTAGACATAGGATGAACTAAGATAATGGTAAAGACGCATCTACCCACCCAAGGATAATTACTAACTGCACCACACCAGTCATTCCTACTTAAAGGTTGATCCCTCCCAAGGACTTAAAGAATTTACCCAGTAGTTTCGTGTACCCCTAGCTGACTACATAGGTGCCGTCTGCCCCTATCTCCACTAGGTGTACCCACTACTCCCATGCGATCGGCTCCGTACCGTAGATACCCGTGCTGACCCCACAATGGGGTGTATCACTCCCCAAAGTGGCAACCCGATGCAACAAATGGTGCACGGCTTATATCTACACGATGCAACAACGTCTTACCTACCAGCCCGGGTCCACACACGCATATGAAACCCGTTGGACTCGCGTTGCCACCGCTACCCCGTTTTGGCCTCTTATAATCAAGCCTAGTACGCGTGTCCCGTCCTCGACATGGGTCGAGCCCAATAAGATACATATGGTTTACTGGTTGAAATGGGCCCCCACAAGCTACCACCTAAGCTTGTCAATTGATCTAGTGCATCTCACTTAACCCTTTAATCATGTTTAATTACATCTCTCCACTTGGTTAAGTCATCTAATCGTATTTTCTATTGCCACCCAAGGCAACCCACTAGATTTCCTCATGCCACCCAAGGCACTTACTTGATTTCCACATGCCACCCAAGGCACCCACTTAACCCCTCATGCCCACTACATGCTTATCTAGTTAAGTGTTTCTTAATTGATTAAAAACGTAACCGTTGTAAAGACCTCTCACATTAGACTATCTTTTATGGCGGCTGGATTTGCCGGTTGGGTCTGGGCAGCCTTACGCCATAACCGAGTCTAACCTCGTGTCTATACACTTGTCACGTATTTGGTTTGTGCCTAAGACCTCTCACATTGGGCCAATCATTTGTAGCCGCTGGATTTGCCGGTCGGTTCCGGGCAGTCTTACGCTATAAAAGGGTCCAACCTCGTGTCTTAGTCGATTAATTACACCTAATTAATCACCCCCGAATTAATTTTCCCTAATTAATTCCAATTTTAACGATGTACATAATTGACTCAATTATGTCTATCCACTTTGTGGTATGCATAATCATACCAACTTCACACAATTTCACTAGCATGTTTATTAACCCCATCGTTCCCCACGTAATTCGCTAACATGACATAAAAGGGAAGATTCATCACAAATACAATGGGTTCAACTTGCATAACACATTAGCATCAACATGGGTTTAAAGATGTCAACATGCATATAGCATCAAACCCAACTAGCATAAATAATCAACCCAAACTTGCATGAATCACATATGTCATAAAGAGGTTAACTTGCATAAGTTTCTTATGTTATACAAAGGGGTAAACTTGCATATGTATGTATGACATGTAAAGGGGTTAACTTGCATATGTATGCATATCATACTAAGGTGTAAACTTGCACATGTCACTTGCATATAATCAGACATCATACTTGCATAACATGTCATATGTGAACTTGCATATTATCATACACCAAACTTGCATACATATCATACATGAACTTGCATATCATCATACACCCAACTTGCATAATCATGGTGTCATAGTGGATCAATGTTTATCATAGCAACTAGCATCATGAACACTTGCATAACTTGCATAACATCATGATCATATAGCATATAGCTTGCATAACTTGCATAACATCATGAACATGTAACATGTGACTTGCATAACTTGCATAACATCATGAACATGTAACATATGGCTTGCATAACTTGCATAATATCTCAAACATGTAGCATATTACTTGCATAACTTGCATAACATCACAAACACATAGCATATAACTTGCATGACATGCATAACATCATTAACACATAGCACATAACTTGCATAACATGCATAACATCATTAACACATAGCATACAACTTGCATAACTTGCATTGATCCACATTCATAGCCATAACCTCATTATATCCTATCATAATCATTTCAATAATTGGTCATTAAGGCTATAGAAAACTCACAACTTATTGATTAGCACTCCTAAGAAGAAGATTAAGTTGCTAGAGTTGATTAGAGATTGATTTGAGATGCTATGTTCTTCTACAAATTGATGAAGGCTCCTTCAAGTTGCATTTTGACGGCATGACGGCATTGTTTCTATTTTTAGTATGAATTAGGGTAGTCTTAGGGTGTATTTATAGAGTAGTTAGGTGTTTTAGGCCATTAGATTAACCCTAAATTAGATTAGAGCCGTCAGATCACGTTCCAGCCACAAGAACACAGCCCAAAAGACAAGCTGGTGCACTCAGGTCACCTGGGCTCGACCAGGGAGGTCGACTCCCAGGTCGACCCTAGGGTCGACTCCCCAATCGACCTGGGGGGGGGAGGTTGACTCCCCAGTCGACCCCTAGGTCGACCCCCAGGGTCTGGCGGGATTTTTCCCACCACTTCTGAAAATTGAAATTTTGGTTTTTAAATCTAAATTTAAATTTATGAAAACTTCTTTAGGCCTTATCTGGGTCATACGGACTCCGATTTTCAAAAACTCAGAATCTATTTCGCGTATTTTTCCGAGACGAACGTAATGGCATAGCCCGTTTCCCCTGATTCAGATTTTTAAATTTAATTCTGCCCTGTTTTATATTATAGCTAGTTATTCAACCTACGGGGTGTTACACATTATACACAAAAATGTGGATTATACTGAAATTATTTTTGAAGAATTATTGCAAATAGGTTGAATGCTTAAGCTAAATGAAAGTAATCTTAGCCTATACACCTAACAGTGAAATCATAATAGGTTGAATGCTTAAGCTAGATGTAGGAACACAGTAGTTCAAACGCAACAAAGATATTGCTTATAAGTATTACATGGAGCTAACACATACTAAAATATTGCTTATTCATACAACGCAACAAAGATAGAAAAGGATATTATTACCCAACATTATCACTGGTGAACATAGAAACCTCACAGTAATTGCACAACATTTCAAATCTTTTTGCACATTGCAATTAACACGCTATCGGTAACGCAGCAAAGATAGAAAAGAATATTACCCAACATGATCGCTGGTGAACATAGAAACCTCACTGTAATTGCACAGCATTTCAAACCTTTTTGCACATTGCAATTAACATGCTATTGGTATTAAAAAAACTAAATTTAATGAAATAAAAAAAAACCTAGAAATCACCGAATTTCTGATAAGGTTGCGAATTCGATTAATCTGAAAAGTAATCGCTCGAATTCGGTGGTTTCCATGCTTGGGTTATGTCTCCCTTTAAGAAAATCGCATACTGGAAATTAAGAAAAGCAGTAATAACAAAGAAAGCAAGAACGAATTGAAGAAAAATCCTAAAAAGAAAAAAAAAATCGAAGTAACAGAGAACTAGGGTTTCTGACTGAAGCCCGGATTCGCGCGAGAGTAGATGCAAGTGCAGATGGAAGAAAGAGAGCACGGAGGAGAAGAGGATTCTAATTGCAGATGAGAAGGATGCGAATCCAGATGGTGGATGAGAACGAAGAAGAGAAATTAGATTTATGATAGTTAGGAGGAAATCAAATTTTAGAACAACAAAAATAAATGGAGTACACGAACTAGTATTAGCTAGGCATATTAGATAGGCTTGGTAGGAAATAATTTCCTAGGGAAATTCCACAAATTTTTGTAGATTTCCATTAGGGAAATTCCACAAATTTTCGTAGATTTCCATTTTTGGTGAATCAATTTCCTTCCAAATGCATTTATCTGGATAATGATGGAAATTGAAATTGCAGGAAATAATTAGAAGAAACTCCATGGAAATCGAAATAATGAAAAAAAAACTAGCTCTAATAATAAATAACTATTATTATTTTATTAATTATTTAATTATTCAGTATTGATATTTAAGCATAATTGTTAGTTAATTATTACAACAGGCAAGAGGAAATTGTCGTAATAGACATATGTTACAATTGACAAAAAAAGGAACTAATAAAATTATGCATCTATTAAAACTAGTAAAAAAAAAATGTTGTAATAGACGCTAAAATTTAAACTTAGCCGAATTTAGAGGATTGACCCAAAAATTTCAAGAGAATGTTAGAAAAAGGTTATCCATAGCATATCTAAGATATAAAGTCTATATTTTTATAATTTTAAAATTATTTTAACATTTTTGAAATTTTAAAATGTATCAAATGTTAATTTATAATTTTTATTTTATCGAAATTTCAAATTTTAATTCTAATTTTTTTGAATATTAATAAATTTATCTTGTAAATTTTCAAAATTCTAAGTTTTTTGGAATGTTAAATATATTAAGTATTTACATTATTAAATACTAAAAAGAAATAATAAATATCACTTCTTAATTATTAAAAACTACATATCAATAAAAAATTATTAAAATTAAATTGTCAAATACATAGTAAATATTAATTATTAATTCTTTAGGATTAAATTGAAATTATCAATTATTAATTACTAAATAATAAATACTAATTATTACTATGAATTGGCATTAGTTAAAACGGGTATTTTTTGTCCGTTGTAAAATTGGCATCTATTACAACAGACATTTTTTGCTCGTTGTAAAATTGGTATCTATTACAACCGGCATATTACGGCCGTTGTAAAATTGGCACATATTACAATGGGCATTTTCTGAACGTTGTAAAATTTACATCTATTACAACGGGCCTTAACCGACTGTTGTAATATCATTCTATTACAACGGGCATTTTCTGCCCGTTGTAAAAACGACGTTGTATAGGGAATCTATTACAACGGGCCTGAGTTGACCGTTGTAATAGAACGATATTACAATGGGCAGGAAATGTCCGTTGTAAAATGGACGTTGTAATAAACTGTTTTTATTGTAGTGTATGAAACCATTAGTACATGTAAATAAGTCATTTAAGTTGCTATATACCATTTAAAATGAAATCAAAGGGTTTCCAGATAGTCGTTCACGAATATAAACCTTTTTCAACTTCAATTTCATTTTCAAAACCCATCATTAATCCCTTTTTCAATTCAATTCATTCTTCAATGATTATTTAACTTTGGAAGCCAATCCTGCTTTAACTGGGTAAAAGAATAGATGTTATTCATAACATCGTTCATGACAAACTCAAATCCAATTTGATATCAAATATAAGGCTTTAAATAGAAATCATCACGACTTATATTCAACATCAAATTCTGAAATCAACAAATATCGTATAGAGAATAATGATATAAATATCTTCCAAATTCCTCAAATTGTATCTGTACAATTACTGAATCCCATGTTGAAATATCGGAAGACTATTTCCATTCAAACCTGATGAACTTAAGTTTTGAAAACCTTTAGTTTAAATTTTAAACTAAATTTTCAAAATATCCATTTACTATCTTAAGTAAATTAGGCCGAAAAAGTCCAAAATTCATATTACAGTTCAAAACTTCAAATCAATTTAAAATAATTAAATATGATTTATCTGAAATTATTCTATATTTTTGATAATTTTTATAAGGCCCTTTCAGTCGATTACCAGTTATGGTCACTGAACTGCTTACATAACGAACTTTCAAAAATAGATTTGAACTTATTTTAAAATATAGCCATTGGATTTTAAAACTTTCTTATTCATTTGAAAACTCTTTTTATTTTAAACCCAATGTTATTTGTTTTGGGAAAATCTGATGGTAAGATCTCCCAGTATATCAATTCAAAGTGAATAGTCGAAATTTGCGAACTACCGCTGTGCGACTAGTCCTATTCAGACCGAACTTTGATTTAAAATTAAAATCAAATCAAATTACTTCAAAAATATTTTATTAATCATATAAAACATGCATTTTTTTTGAAACTATATTACAATTTTTTCTCTTTAAAATCAAATATTCCATTATTTGATCATTTTAATATTATTTAAATCATTAAAATAATATATATTTTTCAAAACTTATTATTTGAAGTCCAAATTTTCCAGAATTCCATTATAAAAAAAATAAGATAGTTTGGAAAATAAAATCTTATTAAAACAACTTCTGGATACCCAAGCTAAACTTCAATTTTTAAAGTTGCTATTCATTTTGAATTCAAATTGGCAAACATGCCTTAATTAGTTTAAAACTAATTCAAATCAATTTCTTACTTTTACGAAAACTATTCATAATTACTTAAACAATGTTTCCAAGTTATTCCAGATTTTAAATTCAAACTTTTATTTTTCATTGAATATTTTGTTAATAAAATATTCAGTTTAATTCCCTATTTGAATAAAATTCAACCAATCACCATATAATTTAATTTATATGGATTTCACACATCATTAGCATCCAATAATAGTTATCAATAACTATTAACATCCAATTACCGTCACTGGCATCATCAACATCAGTGTTAAGATCATTAACACTTAATACCCAATCAACCCATTTTTAATTTAGGTATTTAATCTCATTAACAATTATTTCCATAACTGGCAAAAAATTCTACATTAACACACATCACATTCAGATTTCAAATCAATGTCAACTGATTTCATATCAATCATCCCACACACCAATCACATATAAATAAAATTTAACATATGACCAAGTTTTCCTATCACTTGAAGCCGTGGTGTATTTCAAGTATAAGCCCAAATTGCTTACTACTTTTTTCAAAATCACATCTTTAGCCCACTAACCATTTTAACTTCTATGTTATCATGTTGTTTACTCATTAACTTGAATATTTGGTCACTTAACTTCATAACTACTTGTCATTGACATATGCAACATAAACATTACGCCATAGATGGCCTATGCAACGGAAATTCAAGTTGTTACCAGCTAAAATGTTACCACATCTATGCTGATTTTTGTCTATTGCAATGCATGCTTCAATGTGTTAACATATATATCAAACTATGTTACAGTTGTTATAGATGTAACCTAAATAAAAAAAGTTAAAAAAATACACCTTAGCGATCCGCATCCTTAGTTAAAACAGAATCTCAACCATCCATCCGTTGTACGCTATGCCTTCTCTATTTCCTGCTAACATTTTCATTAATGTGCTTCTTTTCATTTTGTTCCCTCCCAAATCACCAATTCTAGATCTAGATTTAGGGTTCTTTAGAGAATCAAAATGGAGCCGATTGCTTTCAATTTCCATCGAAATTTTTTAATGGCGAAACAAAGTTTAATGGTTTGGTCTCGTTTCAAGGTAATCCAAACTCCTAGAACCTAATCTTTTGTTCATGGGTGCTCCATCCTGAGGTAAGGTTACTCTCACAATGTTATGTATTCAATTTATAATTCTATACCCGTGCTTAACAAATGGAGGAAAATATGTTTTCTGTTGGTTATTTCTGAACTTGCGACTAATTGCTTAGGGAAACCCATGTTCTAGGTCTCTTCTTCGTATTTGTTTATCTTATTTGGGTTTCAGATTTCCCATGTTCAGATTTTCTATTTTGTCTGACTAATTGGTATGAAGTTCCATCGACTAATTGTATGAAACCAATGTTCTATGTTCTGATTGTAATTAAATTTTGTTTGTCTGAATTGGGTTTCAGATTTTCCTTTAGAATGAGAGTTTTGTGTTCAATGAATTGTCCAAACATCATTAGACCGAGAGTTGTGTGCTAAATAGATACTTAATTCTAAATCAAATTCTCCTTAATTGCATTAAAATTAGACACACTTACACTTGCAATAATATGGTGATGAGGCCACAATTTGTTAAAATGGTAGCCTTGCATTTCAGACTCAGTTGTCTTGTAAAAGTTGATGGTTTTATAATGTAAGGTTCCAATACATTAATATAATGGGCCACACATTATGACAGGAAAATAATTTCTTCTTACTTTCTCAATACAAGCTTGGCTGTACATGTAGGCAATTTGTACTAGATTAACTGCAGCGTATCACATGATGAAGCATTTATTTTGTGTTGTAAAAGAAGATAAAACGATAGGTTTAGTTTGGTTAACTATTGCTTAGTGTCCTACTGTCTTCATAGGTTGAAAGATACATATTGATTGCTTCTGGAGGTATCACTGTTTTGATAATATATTTTCAAATAGCTTGGTTTTGTTCTAAATAATAGTAATGGTTAAAAGCTGAGTATAGTTTCTAATTTTTAATATACTCGTTAACAATTAGAATTTCATGCTTATACAGTTCTATCACAATATGATAAACCATTAAATAAACACAATAATGTGTAGACAGCTTGATAACATTGAGCACTTTTGAGCTTCAGTATCTGTTTACTCTAGAAACATGTTTTTTGATTAAAGGTTGTAAAATTTATGAGCTTATACTTTCTACTCTACACTTTCAAGAAGATAAAATATAAATACCCTTGCAATTCTTATAACCAAAACCATGTTATCGAGTATAAGATATACTTAGGTAGGTGTTTAATAGCAGACAGACATGGTTATACAAATTCATACTAACATGCACAAGTGGATGTTGTATCCAAGAAGATAATATGGTACCAAATTCATACTAACTATGTTATGATTCATTGATGCTATATTGGTGGATGACATGATGGGTACAACAGGTGACTTATTTTGTATATTTTGGGGGAAGTCAGACTCACACAAATAAGAAAAAACTTTACTAAACAATCAACCTACAGAAAATTCAGCATTTTAGTATGTTTTGTTTACCATGTTACTATTTTGTATGTCATCTAGATTTGTGAATAACCTTTATATCTAAATGCAGGTGGAAACTGTATTACATCAGCGTTAGCCTTATCTGCACTTTGTGACTTCAAAGCAAGTTTAAATGAAGAAGTCATTTCCTGTAAGGTTAACCCAAAATCATTATCTTTTCAAAGAAAGTTTATCTACACTTTGCACTTGGTTTAGTTCTTATATAATATGTTATCATCAGGTCCCTGCAGTTGCGGTTCTTGCAGCTATGTACATGAATTTGTTCCTGCTTTAATCTGATTTCGAAGTTGGTTGATAGTCTTGTTCGGTCGCATTGCAATATAATTGATTATTATAATATTTGCTATTATCCATCTTCCATAATTATAAGTAGATGGTGATCTAACTAGTCAAGCTGCAACTTAACCTTGTGTAGGACCTTAAGATGTGTTGTTGTATCCCGGATCAAGGCCGCCTTTTGGAATTTAACCTCGGATGCTTATACAAAATTTATATTTCAAGCGTTATTTTGCTTTTGGTATTACAAAGAGTACTTGGATGATCCTAACGCTATCAAGCTTGAGGTAATATGATGCAGAGAGGTTAAATTTGTATCAAACTTGAGGTAATTTGAGTACGTGAATGATTTAGTCTTTGCTGACAATTCTACTCGGTTCATAGATTATTGTATGATATTAGTTCTATTTCATATTTAGGAATCACGGAAATATCTTTTGTCTTAATCATTGGGTTATATATAATTAACTTGCGGCCAACGTATGATTAGTTTATAGCGCAAATTGCTGTGGGTTTCATTGGATTGACATTGCTGCCAAAGATAACTTATTGTATTTACGTCCATTGCAGGGGAAATTGCTGTCGAGTTGGGGTGAGGTGATTTGGCTAGCCACATCACCGTAATCTTCTAGAGATTCATTCAACGTTTGGAATGCATTTAGATCAAACTTGCATGTAAGACCAGGTGCATGTTAGAATCTTCTTATTAGAAAAAAAAATAAAAGATGATAAAATCAGCATAAAACCAACAGTCCAATTCATGTTGAACCTAGTACCTATATTACCACAACATATGTTGGAAAGAAGGTACATATTGTAATGACCCGTATTTTGACAGTGTAATAATTTACTTATTTAATTATTTAAAGAACGAAAATATTATTTAATCGACGACGTTAGAACGTATAATTATATTATAACTAAAACCGAGCTTGAAATGGTACTGCAGTTCGTAATTTGGCGATTCGAACTTCAACTGAATATACCGAACCCGTTTTAAGTCAGATTTCTGTGAAACAAGAAATGCATGGAGCTGGTGGAGTATATCTTTCTAGTGGAAGAGAAAAATCTGGATTTCGTTGGGTAGATTTTGATTTACGTCCAAATCAAATTTTAAAATAGTCGCTATATAATCGTTTATCGACCGTAACGGTTTATTCGATATAACTAGTTATCGGTTTCGAATTTAGACAAGGTTCTTTTGAGACATAGCGATAATTTAATTTTTAGACTTTTATGGAAATTTTTAATTAATTAAATAAGAAACTTTTTGTTTGGAGTATTTTGCACCCTGTAATCAACATTTCGGGGATTCACGGAATAAGCTAACCTATCGGTTTTATTATATTTCTGGAATCGTGACACCTTCCTCAACACAACGGCACTTTTATTTCTGTTGACAACAGTCTGTATGTGAAGGTGACTTTATATAACGTGTTTCCTAAGCTTTGTAACTTAAACAAAAAGGGACGTGTCTGGACTCCTTTGCCTTCACATCCAAGTTTTTCTTAAAAAGTAGGTTAGCAACAAGACCCTTCGGTCGACAGCAATAGAGTGAAAAACACGAGACCAAGTAAATCAAAATAACAGTGTACCGTGTTTCATTTACAACCAAGTAAATCAAAACAATCGGCAAACCGAGTTAGTTGCTAATGTGTACCCTTAACGTCCAAGTATCATGAGCCTATAAATAACCCTAAAAATTCATTCTAACCTAATTCCCATTTACACGGTCAAAATATCAAGTCGTCGGTTCCTCTATTAAAACGTGAGGTTTCTTCTTCAACAAATTCTTTAAATCGAAAAATAAATATAATTAAAATCATAGAGAAGTTCTCTTCGACCTGAGATGGGTTTGAAGTTTTTCGAAGTGGGGTTTTGTGTCACAAACTATGGTCCGACTTTACTGAAAGGAGATGGTCGGGGCGGAGTCCGACCTAAAGACGATGGAACTCACTGTTGGAACGCGAGATGCTTGGGAGGGTGTTCAGTTTTTGGCGAAACGGTAGGGGGTGATGGAGAATAATAGAGCAGGAGGAAGAGGCGTTTGACAGTAGGGGATAGCATATTGTATATGTAGCAGGATTTTTCGGTAGTGACAGTTTTGTTCAAGTAGAAGGATGGTGCAGGCGAATGGGAAGTGCATGGAAGGAATGTCGCAAGTAAATGGCAGAAAGTAGTGGGCATGTGAAAGGGAACTGGGACGTGGAAACATGGAATGGGGTGCTATATGTGACGGAAATGGTGACACAGAAGCCGACGTTTTAGAGTTTACACGAGGAAGAAGGGAACTGTTAGTGTGTGGATCGGGTGCGAGGACGGGCTGAAGTTACTAAGGTGAAGCCCAACCTTTTATGAAATGTGAATTTCATGTAGATGGCCCGTTTAAAATACTGAGCCAAATTCAAAATAAGGGGATCTCTGCCCTTGCTTCTGAAAATTGGGATTTAGGAGTAGTGGACATGGCGAACAATGATGTTGGTTCTAATATATGGAGTATGACGTGGTTATGGGAAATGAAGGTGGTACTGCGGCTAATACTGGGAATATTGGAACCAGTTAAAGCATGGAAGAAGAAAGGTTTAAGGGTCTGGGCTTCGACTAATGTGAATGGGCCGATGTATTAAAAGAATTGGATGAAACAAGATCCGTTGGGACCGTATGGACGAGAGCTACACACTGGAACTGACGGGGAGTGAATCGAAGCTCGTTACAATTTATAGGAAAATAAATTGTTCGTCTGAATCAAGCGATGGTTATCGTTATTAACAATGATCGTCCAATGTGAGTAAAACTCACCAACTCTAAACAGATATATTTTTATAACGTATTCTTAGAACTGATAATTATCTGTTGATTGATGTGTGTTGATTTGGTTGATTGAACTGCTAGTCAGTTAGTTGGAATTTTATATATATATATATATATATATATATATATGTATATGTATATAAAACCATTAAATATGTATATTGTTGTTTCTTATCAGGACATTTCATACTGAAATGAAGTTGATGTTAATTTTATGGTTTAACATCTGTGATGCAAGGTAACAGGTTGGAGGGACCCAACTGGGTTCCTCAATATATAAAATACTGTTTTGTTCATATATTTTGATATGTGATGTGTTATATAATCTGTGATGATTATGTGTGCTTGGTTGATAGTATGATGGTTATACGATATTTTAAATACCATACGAAACACGGAAATGTAGAAAAGAGAATTTTCAAAGTTATATTGAAAATGAATTTATTTATAAAGTCGAAGGATTTTATAGAAGGAATATTTATTTAGAAAATAAATAGAGTTATAAAAAGGAAATTATTTATAACGGAATAGGATGTTATAAAAGGAAAGGACGTTATAAAAAGGAAACCGTTATATAAAAGGAAAACGTTGTAAAAAGGAAATCCTTATAAGTGGAGAAACGTTATTAAAAGAACATTTATAAAGTGAAGGACCGTTACTAAAAGTAAATCTTTATAAATGAATAAACGCTATTAAAGGGAAATCTTTTTAAGTGGAGAAACGTTATTAAAAGGACATTTTTAAAGTGAAGAACCGTTACTAAAAGTAAATCTTTATAAATGAATAAACGCTGTTAAAAGGAAATCTTTTTAAATGGATAAACGTTATAAAAAGGGAAATCTTTATAAAGTAGATAAAGAAATCGAGTATTAGTTATTCGAAAGGGGTAATCAAATTTAGCTAATCGAATTTGAGTTAATCGATTAGAACTAAGTTAACCAGTTAGAGTTAAACAGTTAGTGTTAACCCGTTAGAGTTAACCAGTTAGAGTTAAATTGTTAGAGTTAAACAGTTAGAGTTAACCAGTTAGAGTTAAACAGTTAGAGTTAACCAGTTAAAGTAAATCAGTTAGAGTTAATCGATTAGAGTTGAATCAAACTAAAGTATTCAAATAGAGTTAATCGAGTTAGAGTTGATCGAATAGTAGATATTCGAGAAGAGTTATCGAATATTAGTTATTCGAGAAGAGTTATCGAATATTAGTTATTCGAGAAGAGTTATCGAATATTAGTTATTCGAGAAGAGTTATCGAATATTAGTTATTCGAGAAGAGTTATCGAATATTAGTTATTCGAGAAGAGTTATTAAATATTAGTTATTCGAAAAGAGTTATCGAATGGTAGTTATTCGAAAGGAGTTGGCCGAATATAGTTTATTCGAAAGAAGGGTGTTAGTCGAATATAAGTTATTCGAAGTGAATTAATCGAATATAAGTTATTCGAAGAGAGATGATCGAATATCGTTTATTCGAAAAGGAGAAATAATCGAATATAGTTTATTCGAAGGTAAGAGTTATCGAATATAGTTTATTCGAAAGGAGTTATCGAATATTAGTTATTCGAATAGAGTTAAAAAGAGTTATCGAATATAGTTTATTCAAAAGGATTTATCGAATATTAGTTATTCGATTAGAGTTAAAAAGAGTTATCGAATATAGTTTATTTGAAAGGAGTTAATCGAATATAGTTTATTCAAAAGGAGTTAAGTGATAAGAGTTAAGGAATTAAAGATAATCGAGTTAAGTTAAGTTATCGAGTTAAGATTATCGAGTTACCCAGTTAAGATAATCGAGTTAAGTTATCGAGTTAAGATTATCGAGTTACCCAGTTAAGATAATCGAGTTAAGTTATCGAGTTAAGATTATTGAGTTACCCAATTAAGATAATCGAGTTAAGTTATCGAGTTAAGGTTATCAAGTTACCAAGTTAAGTTATCGAGTTAAGGTTATCAAGTTACCAAGTTAAGTTATCGAGTTAAGATAATCGAGTTATAGTATATTCGAAGTAGAGTTGTCGAATATAGCTTATTCGATAAGAGTCATTGATTAGTTTAATCGAGCAGAGTTATCAATTAGTTTAATCGAGACGAGTTATCGATTTGTTCAATCGAAAGGAGTTATCGATTTGTTTAATGAAAAGGAGTTATCGATTTGTTCAATCAAAAGGAGTTATCGATTTGTTTAATCGAACGGAGTTAATTGAATTTAGTTATTCGAAAGGAGTTATCGAATAAGTTATTCAAGGAGAGATGATTGAACATAAGTTATTCGAAGTATGAAAATCGAATATACGTTATTCGAAGTGCGATAATCGAATATAGGTTATTCGAAGGGAGTTAATCGAATATTAGTTATTCGAAGTTAGAGTTATTCGAATTTAGTCATTCGAAAATAGAGTTAATCGAATTAAGCAAATCAAGTTAGAGTTAATCGAATTTAGTTAATCGACTATTAGTTATTCGAACAAGATTTAATCAATTAGAGTTGATCGAATTTAGTTATTCAAACAAGAGTTAATCAAATAGTGTTAGAACAAGATTAGAAACTGACTAGAGATTTGTTAAGTGAATAGTTTTCCAGAGTATCGATCTGATGTTGGTTTCGGACTTCGGGATTAATACTTAACGAATTGTTCGCTTACTAGTTTATAGTTAGGGACTGATGATTTTGAAAAGTTAGTGAAATGTGAATGATGATTGGAAATGTTTTCCAGTGTTAATAACATATATTTTCTAAGCATAGAAAATAAGGAAATGAGGATATATACATATATATATATGTTTGATGATTGGAACGATAATTCCATTTGGAATTAAGATCATTGTGTGAACACCGACATGTTTTCATTTGATAGTTATATCACCGACTATCAAAGTTTTGACCATTTTAACGTTGTTAATATGGAGAGACCGGTTGGATTATTATCCGAAGAACCACTCCGTATTGGCATAAGCGTTGCGAATCATATATGCTGGATATATTGAAGACGGAGTAAAGTGCAAGGGGTGTTGTATAAGTCTTAGATAACAATGGACTAAGATGGATGTACTGAATAGAGCCTTCGGTTTCGTTTAATCCCAGAACGAACGTAAATGGACGAATGTCTGATAAAGTATTTCCAATGATCGAATGGGTTGGTCTGTATAAATATATGTGGTTGCAACGGATTTATTCCCTTAGCTTAACATCCAGAATATTTATGTAAACCAATTAATGATTAACGAATTTGATAATGTGGCATTCAAAGTGATCGTGTTATCAATGAATGGAAAGTAGTCGTAGCCTCTGGCCTCAACAACCAGGAAATGACAAAAATCGGGCAGGCAGCATGGCTAAGTTGGTCGCTCCGAAGTAGGGTGTATGATCACCTATCTAGAGAATATTCATTTGCTTCTTTATTCTATCAATGATGTCCCATATATATACGGGAAATGGTTGCTGATCCCAACCGTTGGTGATATACATTCGATACACTCAAGCGAAATGAGTGGTCGGTCATGTGTGGCTGAGTTGCAAGATGTTCTTGTTGAACTCCAGTGTATCATTCCTAGAGTACACTGATCGGAAGGTGGTTCCATACCTTGTCATAGTTGGAGATCCATTACCCAATATGTGCTTGCGGTTTTGATTGTATACTACATATGTAGAACGTGAGATGAAAGCGTTTCTGCTAGATGATTATTATATTGTGGTTGATAGACATTATTATAATATCAAAAGGTTTTTGATATAAAGATATTTTGGATTCTCATAAGGGAAAAACCTGTTCCATTATACGGCGTGGTCTTATGAGATATCGTTTACTTGTTCAAACTGTTTTAAACTGTTTTACTCATACCAGTCCCATGACTGACCCGGAGTTTATTTGTTTGTTTCCCTAAACACTTGGGTGCCTAAATTTGTACGGGCAGTCAAGTAGTCGGGGTTTTACAGATATACTTGGAGAGCTTGGAGCAGGAGGCTTCAGGATCATATAGCTATTATTTATTTCCGCTGTTGTTGTTAGTGTTGTACTCTGCAATGTTGTTGTATACATATACTGTTTGTATTTCAAAAGTAATGTTATATTTTATTCGTTCCGCTGTGAGATTCGTGTTTACTACGATGATGATGTTCTTCTTCTTCTTCTTCTATTCTATAAGTTTCTATCTTATCTATTCTCACCCTCTATTTTCTTTTTATTAGTGTCCTGATTTCTAGTGCAATTTGGGTTGGAATTGTGTTATTTAGTCAGCTCAAATTCTACCGGATTTTCGGGTCACTACACATATATTTTATTTTCTGTTAAGTTATCAATGTTTCTAAAATTATGATGCAGGTTGAAGTAGAATGTAAGGCAGATCCTGAAAGATTGGCACTAAGGTTGCTGGTGCATATGATGAGGCAATTGCTACTTAGGTCAGTGAATCGAGTGACAATGTAGTGAGGAATGTATGTAAATATGAATGATCGTGTAATATATGAGTGAATATACAATAGTGGAGTCAAATTTTTTTTACCATTTGAAATGTTGAAAAAATATATTTATTTGAATAAAATATTGTGTTATAATAATATTATGAAATCTTTGATTAATAGCAGTTGAGGTGTAATTACTTTTAGTAGTTGTAAAACAAATTTTAACAACTACTAGAAATAGTTGTAAAAAAGGTTGACTTTATTACGCTTTCCAGCTGTAGTAGACATATTACAACTATTTTTAGCAATTGTGAAAGGTTTTTTTGTTGTTGTAGCGGTACCTGTGCTAACATTTGTACTGATGTTGCCATAGGGTCGCAAAGTTGTTGCCTTTGACTCTACTTTGACTCTAAGGCAACGCGGCAAAAGGCAACCCCGAGAAAGTGTTGTCACATATCATTTTTTGCATATAACAATACTTTTTGGCACTTTCTGCATTACTTCCCTAGTGTTGCAGTATGAAATCTATGGCGTAGTGAAAGGAACCATCTTTATTAACATTTGTTAACTAATTTTGTTAACAATATGAATTTTTCACTTATACTTGCATAAAGCTATAAACTTTGTCAACATTATCGACCAAACATAAGCATCATTAATCATCACAACATCATTATCAAGTCATTAACATCATAAACAATTTTGTGAACATCATTAGCAACACAAGTAAATTACTTATGCCAACTTAAACATTTGTGAGTGCAGAGTTCTCACTAAGGGATCCACTCCACCAATCTTTTGTATAGGAAGATCTAGCACTACCAAGACTTTATTATCACTCAACAATTTCAAAGTTGCAACCTTTACAACCCAAAACACTTCAAACTGCATATATATATATATAGTACTTATAAATAGGAAAGTTGAAATTTTTACAAATGAATATAGGTCTACGGGGAGGGTTGGTCACGGCATGGGATAGTAGGGGGTTAGGGGGAGGTGGTACGTGAGTTCCTAGGGTAGTGGGGTGGTGTAGTGGTTGTTAGGAGGTGTAGTGGAGAAAATGGTGTAAAAACTTGATTTTTAAAGGGAAGGAAAGGTTTTAGGGCAAGTGGGGCCCATAGCCTGAACTAGGGGGAAGGTGGTGTGTAGGTGGTGGGGTTGGCGGTGAAGTGGGAGGTGGTGTGGGGGCTTAGGTGAAGAGGAGAAGGAAGATATTGGAAATTTAAGAGTAAAAATGTAAAAAATGGAAATGAGACTAATTGCTCTCTCCCACTCCACATGCATAGGTACATGGGAAAGAGTGTCACGGAAGAGGAAGACAAGTGGTAAGGAGGGTACATGAGTTGTTTGAAGGGTGGAGGCTTAAGATGCTTCAGGGTGAAGACTCTATTATTTAAATTCTTAATTTACACTTAAGGTTTTATATAAGGAAGGTATAACCTCCTTAAATTAATTTTAACTCTTATGAAACCATTAGTACATGTAAATAAGTCATTTAAGTTGTTATCTACCATTTAAACTGAAATCAAACGGTTTCCAAATAGTCGTTTACGAATATAAACCTTTGAACGATTTAAATTTCCAATTGAAAACCAGTGTAATGAACTAATGATTTATATAGATAAAAGTTTACCTAGAAAATTTATAAATGAGTTCATTATCATCTATATCTACTCTTAAACCATTTTAAGTCTATTTTATCAATATTTTCAACTTTTAATATTATCCAAAGCTGCTTAATTTCAATAGAATTTTAATAAATGATTCCTTCACGTTTTTAACTCGTATGACCAGACCGTAAGTGCAATCAATACGAAATTTGGAACTTTACCATATTTTAACATTATGGATCTAATAAAATTAGTTTTGTCGAATTCTGAGACTATCTTAAAAATGGTCTATTTTCAAGCCATTAAATTAATGTTAAATTATCGAATTTCAATATATTTACTTTTAAATCAATGTTAAAAGCTCACTAGCCTTATTTTATCTTTAGTAAAATATAAAATAAAGATGTCAGTAGTTTTTCAAGTATAGATTCAATATATGACTATATTAATTCCACTAAAAATCAAATAAAAATTCATATTTTAAATTGACTAAAAATATGGATCGTTACAATCTCCCCTTCTTAAAAAGATTTCGTCCTCGAAATCGAAGACGGAGCCGAAGGTCGTTTACTCAACCAAATTAGCCTTCATTCTAACTAACTCAAGTTTTCAATTTTTGAGTTTCTTAAATATTTCTCGATTTTGAAATCTGGCTAACGCCTTAAATTTTCAATTTTTTTGTCATAACCTCCTTTGTACAACCTTATTGGTACAACTACCACTTGCCCCTCTAGGCCCTCATCAATCAAAAGGAAAATTCAAAAGCCAAATGGCTTGCCAATCGGCTCATAAAATCATCAAATCCAATCAATATGGTAAATATGTACCTTTTTGTTCGGCATACAATTTTATTCCTCTTCTTAGCTTCCATACAATAACCTGTCCAATTTATATATATATAATTCCAACTAACCTCCAGTTTTACTTTAACCTAGGTCTTCTACCCTTCAACTCTATATTTAATCCCATTAATTCTGTATTAATACATTTCTTAATTAGTTAAACTAATTATCCCACATCACCTCCAGAAATCAATCAGTTGATTAAATTTTAATTTTCATAAGTGATCAAAACATATATCTTTTATATATTCGAAATATATTTTCAAAGTCAAAAATCATTTATACATGAAAATGAATAGTAGGTATTTCACATATAATACTCTCAAACTCATTCTAGGGAATTACTAACTCTATCTCTAATGAGCCACTTATCCTAGGATACTACCGATCCCATCTCTGATGAGTCTTCTTTTATAGGTTGTTACTAATCCTACCCCAGATGAGTTCTTTTCATTCTTGTTCTAATTAGTCATACTCCCAAAGCTTTGTAAACCAAAGCACTGATACCAAATGTGATGACCCGAAAATTCCTAACTTTTGAATCAACTATAAACCACACAAGTCAGATCCAAATAGTTAAAATCCTCGAACCATTAACTTGGGCATACAATACATCAGACAGAAAACAAAAGACTTTTCATTAATATCATCTTGATATTACATCGGAGTACAAGAATATATATCAGAGTACACCAATTTATACATCAGAAGATAAATAAGCAGCGGAAAAATACGTAACTCTCAGCGGAACACTATCAAAATTATCTAGAATATAGCTCGAGCCATAATCCAAAATCCTTCTCTAAGATGAATCCAAGGCTAAATACGCAAAACCAAAACTATATAGGCAGTTCGTATGGAAAGATATGGGCACCCAGATTTGGGTGATAGACATAAACTCCGAGTCGGTCATGGGACTAGTGTGATAACTAAAAATGGTTACTTTCATTTTAAAGTAAGGTAAATCATAGGACCACGCCGTATAACACGAAACGGGTTTTCCTATATGAATACTAGTGCATAAACTTGTAATGCTCTTTAGAAAATGAAGCTACCATAAGATCTCGTGCTACACACAATGCAAACACACGTGGGCGAGGTTTCCCTTATGATAACCAAAAATGCTTGATACGTGAAAGTTCTCTTATACTGTTATTAGTGCATAGCGTGAAAATCACTTTAGCAAATAAATGTAACAATCTTAGCCAGCAGAGGTACCATAATATTATACTGACCTCCTACACGTTTTAGGCAGGATCTACATTAGAAAGTCGTATGGGAACGTAGTGGATGATCCAGGTTCAGAATCGTATACCGACCCAAATCATTCTCAAAGTGGGTTTTTCCAACAAATGATCAAGACTAAGAACTTCCTTACCGAATGGGCATGCCTCTAGAGGGACATACCGAGAAGTACCCTTCTCTGCCAACACAAGGTCGTCGGTTTTATCTAAGCCATACCACACAGTATGCCATTTCCAATTTGTTACCGACCTTTATCAACAGGCACATGAATTTCCAACAAAACCACAATGGTAACATACTTAGGCTCCATACCATAGCACTACCTCATTAAAGCAACATAGAAAACACTTATGCTCCATACCATAATGTTGCTTCAAAAATCTAAAAGGAAATGGTCGTCTCCTAAGGGGTGCTACCCTCATAACCTTGCTACATCCTTTGTTATTTTGGTCGTTTCCAAGATGTGAGGCCGGTCAAAGTCTCATGACATAAGTTATGCTTAACCAAGCCCTTTTTTGATCATAAATAGTTCATCACTTAGCATGCCACATTATCAATTCACAACATATAATCGGTATCTATTAATATATAACCCTCTGAGTACATAATGTTGGATCTAGATTAACCCTAGAGGGGGGTGAATAGGGTTTATCACAGTTTTTAAACTGAATTGAAAAACTGACAGGATATTAAAATAATAAACAGATCATAGAATATAGCAGAAACAGAAATGCAGAAAATAAATCACACACAGATATACCCAGCTTCTGCAAAACTCTGCCTACTGCTGCATTTCTAAGGTTTCTACTAGGTGATAGAACAGATCCCGCATACAAGACCATGTACACTCGCAAACCCTGCTCCTATTCTAACCCTACACTCAAAACCATAGACTGATCGATATCCCCTCGATCATATTTCGCCTGATTACAACCTTGTAACCAGTAACCCAGATTTTACAAACTCTGTCAACTATCAGTCAACAACCTGACGGAAACTCCTAGATTTTAAAGAATTCTAGAAACTGATTGTTTGAATTTACAACTCGAATTAAAAACAAAAATAAAAACAAACTAAAAATAAATTGAAACCCAAGGAGTTAAATAAAAAGAGTTATCCCCTTTTTAGCCCTTAAGCAAAATGCCCGGCCCACTTCTATTCTGTTCACCCGATCTCTTTGTTTCTGAAATAAGAAAATGGCAGCCGACTTTGGGAAGCTAGGGTTTTCTGAAATGAACCGCCAAATCGATGCTCGATTGAATGATGTTCTCTGGTGCTCGACTTCTTCGTTGCTTTCTGATACTTAGATTTGGGATTTGGACGATCGAAAACGATGGCAAAATAGTGAGTATTCTCTGATATGAAACTTTAGCTCTTGAGTTGATTTTTGGTTTTCGATAATTCTTGCCTGTGATGAATTGGTGTTAGTTTATAGGATTATGGAATCCTAAAACATAGCTCTGATTTCATTAATGCTTTGATCTGATTTTTGCTCGTTTCCTTCTTTGAAAATCTCGGTTGCCCTTTTGCGAGATTTATTGGTTGTTTGTCTTGAATGATTTTTCTGCCAAGTATGATTTCTTGCAATTTAAACTCTTGCCAAATTTGGTTTTACCAATATCAAACCGATTAAAAACATGCTCAAAAATAATGTGATTTCTTTTCCAAATATTGCTCCTATGATTCAATCCTGGAATGATATGAAATATGTTTTGTGGCCCAGACCAAAATAGGTTAGAATTTCGAAAACAAATGTTGCCAAAAAATTGTTTGCTCAAAACAGGAAACACATATTTGTTTCTTGCCATATTAAATTTGATCAGTCAATTTCAGGAATGTATTTAACCCTCTGTCCAATCACCAAAAATACTTGAAATCCTTAGCATGAATTCTTTTTCCATATCTGGAATAATTCTTGCCTTAACAACTGATTTCTGAAAGAATATTTCTTGCATTGATTCCTATTGACATGCACAATGATTTGTGTACACAATGTCACACTTACTTTGATTTCTGTATAATCCTTCAACATGCCCCTATGCATTTTTGGAAAGATCGGGAAAGATTGCTCTTGTGTTAATCCAGTTTGCACCAGCACCATATATTTGCACAAATTCAATGCTGTCCCGACACTTTGGCAATACTGCTGCACACAGTTCATGTTGCACCATTCCTGTTATCCAGAAATTGCATGTCCGAGCAGTTCTGCTTGCATATAGATATGTCATTCCAGTTTTGCTTGTGGCCATTGTATACTGTTGCTTCACATGCCAATGACAGTGAGCACTTACCATATATGTGTATATATATGTGTGTGTGTGTGTGCTCTGAAACATGTTAAGCCTGCTCTGTTTCTATCTGTTTTGTGCTCTTGCTCCTTGCATCTGCCTTGTTTACTTCAAGCATGAGTCCCCTAGACTATGCTGCATTGCTTTGTGAGTTTTGCACCAATTGTTCTTCATTGACCAGAAGTATAAAACTGGCTCGACCATTTTATGGACTTGCTTCACTTGTATTTGCTGAACCACTTAGCTGCATGGCCATTCTTGTACATGCATTTGTATACAGACTTTGTTAAAACACCATTCATGCTGTTTACCAGTTTGCGCCTCCCATTCATATATGCATATGTTGCAAAGTTTGATCACATTTTGTTGCATCCTTTTCTGAACTTGTTGTAGCTGTATCATGTTTGAGACTTTACTGAACATGTTGGATTTGGTCGAGTTGTGTTGACCACTTGGTCAATGCTGAGTTGGTAAATTGATACATATATGATGAGTTGCACCGTTCTTTTATGATGTGTACACTGTGTAGACTTAATCACATTTGATTTTACTTGAACACTGCAATATTTCTGAAGCACCCATACAACATGTGCACTTCACCTTGCTTTGTCTCTTGACTCGACCATGCATATATATACTGACCTGTTTGTGAGCATGCGGCTTGTTCATTGAAAATGATTGTGCTGAGTTATTCTTTTACATGGCTTGTACACTTGCTTATTATTAGCTCGACCCTTGTACCATGTATATAAAGTTGCATACTTGTTTGGCTTCTCTTGTCTTGAAAAGTGTGGAGTTGTGCACTGTGTCGAGCTTGTTCCATGTGACCGCTTCACAGCTATATACACTGATTGGCGAGGCAGTGCACACGTGTATTTATACACGTGTGTATTTGCAACCATCAGAAAATTTTTCCTGTCCCTGTACTATATACTATCTAGACACAGTCGGATTAACAAATCAGATCAAGTCAGAAAAATGATGAGAAACACACCAGAAAACTGAGGCAAATAAAATTTTAAAAAAAAATATATATTCACATGAAGTCGGTTTTATTCTTGTTACAGTGTACTGTGTGTTTCTGTTTCATGTGACAGGTGATGATTACTGGACTGACTGTGAAGTGCTGTGAAGACTGATGACTGAAGACTGAAGTTAGAAGACAGAAGGCAGAAAAAAATAGACATGTATATCTGTAAATGAGTGAAAAAGAAATTGTATATATATGAAATCAAGGTGTCTGTATAGTCGAGTGTGAGTGTTGAAGTGAATATGAAAACGAATATAAATTGAAATATACATCAGTGATGTATTCGAATAGCGGAGTATAAAATTTATATTGTTTGAATGTATGAAATAAAATATTTATATTTAAATAAAATACTGTTGAATATTTGAATTCGTGCATAGTCGTATTCTATTTAAATTTAAATATTATATTCATGTCTGTGATGTGAATATGAAGCAGTACGATTACAAACACATTTAAAAGAATATATATTTGGTTGTTATCATCAAACAAAAATCATATAATTGTGTATACAACACCGTTATATACAACAATCTCCCCCTTTTGATGATGACAAACAAATATTAAGATTTTGAATAATAAATATGTTTGACAATGAATTTTGAACTCCCCCTATTTATTAGCTCCCCCTACAACAGAAAACTCCCCCTATAACTGTGCATGAGTGAAACAAATGAATTTTGAAAATTAAAAATATTTATAAAATATTCACTCATACAAAATCTCAATCCATTCTCCCCCTTTTGTTATCATCAAAAGGATTCAAAATTTAAAATATAGATGAAAAATGACTAACAAATACAGTATCAGCTTAAGAGGGAGAATGATCATCATAAATCTCAATCAGTCAAACAAAAATCATAATAAACTGAGAACTAGTGGCATATTTCACATTTTAGAGAATGACGGATTTACGATAAATTTCATACATAATGGAGAGAGTTTAAAAAACAAATCATTTCTAATTATTTTCAAAAGATTTTTTATAAGAATAAAGAACAAAAACAGTGATGGATTTGGACTATAGTTAATAATTCAATTTAAGTGACAAAACCGAATAATCTCAAATCCCAATAGCTATCAATCAACAAATCATAATACGTCATAAAATATTAACACATTTCACAGGTTAGAAAGATGGATTGATAGGCTGGTTTTTATACAACAAGGAGAAATTCATATTAATTTCAATTTATAGCACAATTTTTCCTTTTTCTTTTTATTTTATTTAAGAGCACACTGACCACGCATAACCAGAGCTTGGATTTTTAAATGAGGTCAGTCGCAGCTTAAATTATAAGTTGTCCCATAACCATGCATAAACAGAGCTTGGATTTTTAAATGAGGTTAGAGGCACACTTATGTATTAATTATATATTTTATTATTTTCAGCTTTAAATAGAAAAACTCCTTGGTATATAAAACCAATATGAATGATAGAAAAGTGTTAGGTACAGAAATGGACTGTGAAATAAATTTCTAAATTAATTATATTATGAAATATGACCAACTGTACCGGGATCATTGAAAATTCCCAATTTCACTAATTCTGAATGATAACACAGTCACATTTCCATCACAAATATTTCCACTATTTATTCAAAAAGAATTTATAAAATATTAAACTCTTCACATTAATATAAAAAACGTGATGGATGTCAGAATGATGATAGATAAAGAAGATGGTCGTGAAATAATTTCCAATTCAAAGATACTATAATAAATGTTCAACCATCATGAAAATCTAAATAAAATCTCCTCTTATTGTGAAATATACTGCAGTCACAATTCATCACAATTTCAAAATCTTGTAACAATTTTGATGAATTATAAATACAGCCCAATTTGGATATTGATTTCAATTTCTGAATGAATAAAAATAAATAGTTTTAAAATTGAAAATCAATTACAAGAGGAACTTAGAGAGAGATATACAAGACAAAAAATATATATACAAAAAATATTCAGTTCTTCTAAACTGATACCACTTGATGTCTCCTTTATGAGGATTTTAAAAATGATATTGGAGACGAACAAAGATATCTCAGACAACAAAAACCTTAATCACAAAGCCTAAGCATACACGGTTAACAAATCATGCAAATTAATTTCATCTATCAGAGCATGGTATATATTTGATACCAAAACAAGCAGTCACCAAAAAATATTTTCAAGAGCAATATCTGAGCAGCACAAAAATCATATTCAAATCAGACTTGTCAAGATGACGGTCACATAAGATGATTCATGATCAAATGAATAAAAATACCGTTTATTTGAAATCATTTGAGAAATATGAAACTCTCAAGATTCAGTGAATCAATCACACCAGAATGTAAATTTCAGATTCAAGTTTTGTGTGTGATTCAATAAATCAACAACTTCAAATGATTTTAAACAAACATATATTCAAATCAAATAATCATGAAAAAATAGAGAGATTTAAGACCGGATTTTTAAAGAATTTTTTACAAGTATCTCTGACAAGTACAAAGAATTTTTCAGAATATTTACATCAAGTTTGAAAGAAAATTCATGATCCAAAAATAGTTGTTTATTCAAAATCACTTGAAATAAATGTAATTCTTGAGGTACAATGAATCAATCACATAGGATTAATAATTGCAGATATGAGAGGTGTGTGAGATTCAAAATATCAGAAATTTCAAATGATCTTAAACAAACAAAAATCCAAACCAGATGATCATAAATAATAGAGAATTTCAAGATGTAAGCAATGTTTCAAGAATATCTAAGCCAATCTAAAAAATCAATGAAATTATCACGACTGATAAGTAGCAATGTGCTGTAATGAGTATAATATTTCAAGCTTTTCTAAACTGAATTAGAAGAAACTCAAAAACAGCAGATTTGTGTGAAATTTCAATTGTTTTTCAGATCTTCAAAAATTTAGAATTCAAATTAACAGTGTTCAAGATATGGCATGAATACATCAACACTGTTATCAATTCAGAGAATCAGAAAACAAACTTCAAATCAATTGCAGATATTTACAAAAATAAATTTAAGATCTGGACATGATTAAACAAATCAGAGTTTTATACAAATGAAGCGAATTTCCAGAAAAAATATGAATTCTGCAATTTGAAGTTAATGAAGCCTAGAATAAAAAAAAGATATAGCAGTGACAAAACAAAAACAAAAACAAAAAACAGAAAGGGATAGTGGAAGGAATAAACACAGAAAAATAAAAAACAAAGACAATATACAAAGGTGAGTTTAGAGATCATACCAGAATCCAATGTATAGCAGAATCTCTAACTCAACTCATCTTGGCTAAGGAACTCTAATTGATACAGAAATATGGAATAGCTTGAATTCAATTTCCTTTCAGCACAGCAGTTCCTCGGCCACCCTCGGTACCTAATAGTTCAAGGAATCGAGTGGTCTAACAAAATTAGTAAAACCACTCACAGTTGTATTCATGCGTTTTGGAACCCAAACCTATTTGTATAACAATCCATCTGAATTAACTTTTGAACCCTTCGGAACCCAAACTTGTTTGAATTTAGATGAATTTACTTTATTTCCTTTTGGGATCCAAAATGAATTAGATGAATTGTTAACAAACCAATCCTTATCTTGTTTGTGATTCAAAAATCTTTTGAAATTTTCAAAAATCAGATTTTTAGAATTACCCTTCTTGAAGCAGTTTGAAGGTTTTTTAAAATCACAAGAGTTCAACTTATCAAAATCATTTCTTTTTCCAAAACCGAGACCACTTTTATTTCCAGAGAAGAGTTGATTTTTCAACAACATATTTAAAGATTTTTCTCCGTTAGAAAATTTGATCAGAGTTGATTTAAGTTGTTGAATTTTAGATTTAAGATCAGAATTCTCTTTCATCAGATTCGAACAATGGTAAATGCTGATCTTTCTCCTCTCAATATCATTTTGTTTCAAAACCAAGTTTTTGTTTTCAAGCAATTTAATTTTGGTTTTGGATTCAAAAATTTCAGATTCAAACTGAATTTGTTTTTCAAATTGTTGTTTCTCAGAATTCTTGAATTTTTCAATCTCAATTTCAAGCTCTTTCAAAACAGATTCAGTTTTCAACAAGCTTTCTTTTTCAAAAATTTCATGTTTGGAATTTTTGGTAGTCTTAAATTTTTCAAATTCCTTTTGCAGAGAATTATTCGAACTTAATAACTCAATCTTGTTCTCTTTTAGTGTTAGTATTTCATTTTCAAGCTTTTGAATATTTTTATTGAGATGAACGAGATCAGTTTTCAATTTCGAACAATTTTTACAATCAGAATTTTTCAAATTTCCTGATGTTTTCAAGTTTTAATTCCAAACAGTTATTTTTGCTGGTCAACTCAAGATTTTTAGATTTCATAGTTTCATTTTTCAGTTGGAGTTTATCAGCGGATTTAGTTAAATCAGCACATATATACACTAAATCTTCGTATGAGAAATTTCCTGTCTCGTCATCTGTTGAATCTCCAACATTTAATCTATCTGTTTCTCCTTATGAGCATAGATCTGAATCTGAGTTGACATCCTGGGGTTTTGAACATCTGTTGTCAATTGGTCCATACTTTGCATTAAGAGTTCTCCAGATTTCCTGTGCAGTTAAACAATGGGAGATCAGACTGTATTGATCATCATCAAGATAAGAATAAAGAATATGTGTAGCACGAGAATTAAAAACTTTATCTACCATATCGTACCCATTGATAACAACATCCTAACATTTAATATTAACAGATTTTAAATAAAATTCCATTTTGGATTTCCAGTTTAAAAAATCTGTTCCAGTGAAAATAGTTGGAGATGAACTGGACTGACTCTTGCTAGACTGACAGCTAGGGTTACCCATGACTCTAGAGTTAAAAATACCTGCTCTGATACCACTTGTTGGATCTAGATTAACCCTAGAGGCGGGGTAAATAGGGTTTATCACAGTTTTTAAACTGAATTGAAAAACTGACAGGATATTAAAATAATAAACAGATCACAGAATATAGCAGAAACATAAATGCAGAAAATAAATCACACACAGATATATCCAGCTTCGGCAAAACCCTGCCTACTGCTGCATTTCTAAGGTTTCTACTAGGTGATAGAACAGATCCTGTATACAAGACCATGTACACTCGCAAACCCTGCTCCTATTCTAACCCTACGCTCAAAACCATAGATTGATCGATATCCCCTCGATCAGATTTCCCCTGATTACAACCCCGTAACCAGTAACCCAGATTTTACAGACTCTGTCAACTGTTAGTCAACACCCTGACTGAAACTCCTAGATTTTACAAAATTCTAATAACTGATTGTTTGAATTTACAAATCGAATTAAAAACAAAAATAAAAACAAACTAAAAAGAAATTGAAACCCAAGGAGTTAAATAAAGAGGGTTATCCCCTTTTTAGCCCTTAAGCAAAATGGCCGGCCCACTTCTATTCTGTTCACCCGATCTCTTTGTTTCTGAAATAAGAAAATGGCGGCCGACTTTGGGAAGCTAAGGTTTTCTGAAATGAACCCCCAAATCGATTTCGATGCTCGATTGAATGATGTTCTCTGGTGCTCGACTTCTTCGTTGCTTTCTGGTACTTCGATTTGGGATTTGGACGATCGAAAACGATGGGAAAATAGTGAGTATTCTCTGATTTGAAACTTTAGCTCTTGAGTTGATTTGCGGTTTTGATAATTCTTGCCTGTGATGAATTGGTGTTAGTTTATAGGATTATGGAATCCTAAAACATAGCTCTGATTTCATTAATGCTTTGATCTGATTTTTGCTCGTTTCCTTCTTTGAAAATCTCGGTTGCCCCTTTGCGAGATTTATTGGTTGTTTGTCTTGAATGATTTTTCTGCCAAGTATGATTTCCTGCAATTTAAACTCTTGCCAAATTTGGTTTTACCAATATCAAACCGATTAAAAACATGCTAAAAAATAATGTGATTCCTTTTCCAAATATTGCTCCTATGATTCAATTCTGGAATGATATGAAATATGTTTTGTGGCCCAGACCAAAACAGGTTAGAATTTCGAAAACAAATGTTGCCAAAAAATTGTTTGCTCAAAACAGGAAACACATATTTGTTTCTTGCCATATTAAATTTGATCAGACAATTTCAGGAATGTATTTAACCCTCTGTCCAATCACCAAAAATACTTGAAATTCTTGGCATGAATTCTTTTGCCATATCTGGAATAATTCTTGCCTTAACAACTGATTTTCTGAAAGAATATTTCTTGCATTGATTCCTATTGACATGCACAATGATTTGTGTACACAATGTTACACTTACTGTGATTTCTGTATATTCCTTCAACATGCCCCTGTGCATTTTTGGAAAGATCTGGAAAGATGGCTCTTGAGTTAATCCAGTTTGTACCAGCACCATATATTTGCACAAATTCAATGCTGTCCCGACACTTTGGCAATACTGCTGCACACAGTTCATGATGCACCATTCTTGTTGTCTAGAAATTGCACGTACGAGCAGTTCTGCTTGCATATAGATATGTCATTCCAGTTTTGCTTGTGGCCATTGTATATTGTTGCTTTGCATGCCAATGACAGTGAACACTTACCATATATGTGTGTGTGTGTATATATATATATATGTGTGAGTGTGTGTGTGTGCGCTCTGAAACATGTTAAGCCTGCTCTGTTTCTATCTGTTTTGTGCTCTTGCTTCTTGCATCTGCCTTGTTTACTTCAAGCATGAGTCCTCTAGAATATGCTGCATTGCTTTGTGAGTTTTGCACCACTTGTTCTTCATTGACCAGAAGTATAAAACTGGCTCGACCATTTTATGGACTTGCTTCACTTGTATTTGCTGAACCACTTAGCTGCATGGCCATTCTTGTACATGCATTTGTATACAGATTTTGTTTAAACACCATTCATGTTGTTGACCAGTTTGCGCCTCCCATTCATGTATGCATATGTTGCAAAGTTTGATCACATTTTGTTGCATCCTTTTCCGAAATTGTTGTAGCTGTATCATGTTTGAGACTTTACTGAACATGTTGGATTTGGTCGAGTTGTGTTGACCACTTGGTCAATGCTGAGTTGGTAAATTGATACATATATGTTGAGTTGCACCATTCTTTTATGATGTGTACACCATGTAGACTTAATCACATTTAATTTTACTTGAACACTGCAATATTGCTGAAGCACCCATACAACATGTTGTGCACTTCACCTTGCTTTGTCTCTTGACTCGACCATGCATATATATACTGACCTGTTTGTGAGCATGTGGCTTGTTCATTGAAAATGATTGTGCTGAGTTATTCTTTTACATGGCTTGTACACTTGCTTATTATTAGCTCGACCCTTGTACCATGTATATAAAGTTGCAGACTTGTTTGGCTTCACTTGTCTTGAAAATTGTGGAGTTTGCACTGTGTCGAGCTAGGTCCATGTGACTGCTCCACAGCTATATACACTGATTGGCGAGGCAGTGCACACGTGTATTTATACACGTGTGTATTTGCAACCATCAGAAAATCTTTCCTGTCCCTGTACTATATACTGTCTAAACACAGTCAGATTAACAAATCAGATCAAGTCAGAAAAATGATGAGAAACACACCAGAAAACTGAGGCACATAAAATTTCTAAAAAAAATTATATTCACATGAATTCAGTTTTATTCTTGTTGCAGTTTACTATGTGTTTCTGTTTCATGTGACAGGTGATGATTACTGGACTGACTGTGAAGTGCTGTGAAGACTGAAGACTGAAGTTAGAAGACAGAAGGCAGAAAAAAATAGACATGTATATCTGTAAATGAGTGAAAAAGAAATTGTATATGTATGAAATCGAAGTGTCTGTATAGTCGAGTGTGAGTGTTGAAGTGAATATGAAAACGAATATAAATTGAAATATATATCAGTGATGTATTCGAATAGTGGAGTATAAAATTTGTACTGTTTGAATGTATTAAATAAAATATTTATATTTAAATAAATTACTATTGAATATTTGAATTCGTGCATAGTCGTATTCTATTTAAATTTAAATATTATATTCCTGTCTGTGATGTGAATATGAAGCAGTACGATTACAAACACATTTAAAAGAATATATATTTGGTTGTTATCATCAAACAAAAATCATATAATTGTGTATAAAATACCATTATATACAACACATAAGTCTCAGAGGAGCGTGTTAAGATAAGAGGATAAATTCTGAGCCACCAACTGATATAACATCAATAGAAACTAATTGGTTATGACATAAATTACAATGTCATAAACAAATCCATTTACAAGTTTGTTCTGGGTCTGAATGAAGCTGAAGGCACCTTATTCCTCGTCTAATAAAGGAGAGAGGCCCTTGCAATCCGGACAATCTCCTAGTTTGTTTGGATGACTGCCAATTATAACCTCGTCTTGGGTGTGCGGTGGCCCAATCGAGACATCAGCAATAATCCGAACGATAAGAAGATCCCTGATCTTCAACCATCGTCTTCAGTATCTTCCATACTCGTCGTATAGTTACTCATAATGAGTTGAAACCTGGTCTTTCTGAATAACTAACGCATTTCTAAAACGTGTGAAAAATACACAGAGATATCATAGGTTTTCATTTTATTTTTGGATTATTCTTTGATTTCAGTTAAACCTTAGCACTAAGGTTATTACATAAATCAAAATCCCATTCCCATCCACTTAATGGAACTCAAAGGAAGACACCATTCCCATTCTATTGGTCTAGGGAAATTTCTACCTACGATAGAATGTGACTAGCTCCTTACCTCTAATCCATTTCTACATTTATTTTGGTAAATCCCAATTATCATCATTAATCCCTTTTTCAATTCATTCGTTCAAATCTTTACTCAAAGATTTATTAAAACTCCAACTTAGTTTTAATCTCCAAAATCATTCTACAATGATTATTTAACTTTGAAAGCCAGTCTTATCATTAACCGGGTTAAAGAATAAATGTTATTCAAAACATCATCGACAACAAACCTAAATCCAATTTGATATCAAATATAAGGCTTTAAATAGAAATCATCTCAATTTATATTCAACATCAAATTCTGAAATCAACAAATATCGTATAGGGAATAACGATATAAATATCTTCCAAATTCCTCAGACAGTATCCGTATAACTACGGAATCCCATGTTGAAATATCCGAAGACTATGTTCATTCGAATCCCGATGGACTTAAGTTTTGAAAAGCTTTAATTTAAATTTTAAACTAAATTTTCAAAATAACCATTTATTATATTAAGTAAATCAGGCCCAAAGAGTCCAAAATTCATATTACAGTTCAAAACTTCACAATCCATGCTCAAATCAATTTAAAATCATTAAATATAATTTATCATAATTTTTCTATATTTTTGATAATTTTATAAGGCCCTTTCAGTCGATTTCCAATTACGGTCATCGAACTGCTTATATAACGACTTTTCAAAAATAGATTTGAACTTATTTTAAAATCTAACCATTGGATTTTAAAGCTTTCTTATTCATTTGAAAACTCTTTTCATTTTAAACCCAATATTTTTTGTTTTGGGAAAATCCGGTTGTTGGATCTCCCTGTATATCAATTTAAAGTGAATGGTCGAAATTCGCGAACTTTCGTTGCACGAGTAGTCCTATTTAGACCAAACTTTGATTTAAAATTAAATTCAAATCAAATTAATTCCAAAATATTTTATTAATCATGTAAAACATATATGAATTTTTTAGAACTATATTTCAATTATTTCTCTTTAAAACCAAGTATTCCATTATTTAATCATTTTAATTTTATTTAAATTGTTAAAATAATATTATTTTTTCAAAACTTGTTATTTGGAGTCCTAATTTTCCTGAAGTCCAATATAAAAATAAATAAGATAGTTTGGAAAATAAAATCTTACTAAAACATCTTCTGGATACCCAAACTAAGCTTCGCTTTTAGAAGTTACTATTCATTTTGAATTCAAATCAGCAAACATGCCTTAATTAGTCTAAATCTAATTCAAAACAATTTCAAACTTTTACAAAAACTATTCGTAATTACTTAAACTACGTTTCCAATTTATTCCGGATTTTAAATTAAAATTTTATTTTTCACTGAATATTTTATTAACAAAATATTCAATTTAATTCCATATTGGAATAAAATTCAACCAATCACCATATGATTCAATTTATATGGATTTCACATATCATTAGCATCCAATAATAGTTATCAACAACTATTAACATCCAATTACCATTTAGTGGCATCATCAGCATAAGTGTTAAGATCATTAACACTTAATACCCAATTAACCCATTTTTAATTTAGGTACCTCATTAACAATTCATTCCCATAACTGGCAAAACAAATCCACGTTAGCACACATCACATTCAGATTTCAAATCACTATCAGCCGATTCCGTATCAATCATCCCATACACGAATCACAGACAAACAACATTTAACATATGATCAAGTTTTCATATCACTTGAAACCATGGTGTATTTCAAGTATAAGCCCAAATTGCTTACTAACTTTTTCAAAATCACATCTTTATCCCACTAACCATTTAAACTTATATGTTATCATGTTGTTAACTTACTAACTTGAATATTTGGCCATTTAAATTCATAACTACTTGTCATTAACAAATACAACATAAATGAACCATCTTTATTAATATTTGTTAACTAATTTTGTTAACAATATGAATTTTCTACTTATACTTACATAAAGCTACAAACTTTGTCAACAATATTAACCAAGCATAACCGTCATAAATAAATTTGCAAACATCATTAGCAACATAAGCAAATTACTTAAGCCAACTTAAACATTTGTGAGTGTAGAGTTATCACCAAGGGATCCACTAATCTTTTGTGTAGGAAGCTCTAGCACTACCAAGACTTCACTATCACTAATCAATTTCAAAGTCGCAACCTTTACAACTCAAAACACTTAAAACTATATATATATAGTACTTATAAGTAGGAAAGTTGAAATTTTTGCAAATGAATCTAGGGGTAGGGTTAATCGCGGCATGGGATGGTAGAGGATTAGGGGCAGTTGGTGCGTGAGTTTCTAGGGTAGTGGGGTGGTATAGGGGTTGCTAGGGGTGTAGGATAGTGGTGTAGTGGAAAAATGGTGTAAAAACTTAATGCTTAAAGGAAAGGAAAGATTTTAAGGCATGTGGGGCCCATGGCTTGAACTAGGGGGAGGGTGGCTGCTAGTAGGGTGGTGCCTAGGTGGTAGAGGAGGTGGGGCTGATGGTAAGGTGGGAGATGGCGTGGGGGTTTAGGTGAAGAGGAGAAGGAAGATAATGGAAATTTATGAGAGAGAAAATTGCAAGAAATGGAGAATGGAAATGAGACAAATTGCTCTCTCTCACTCCACATGCATCGGTACATAGGAAATGGTGTCATGGAAGAGGAAGAAAAGTGGTAAGGAGGGTACATGGGTTGCTTAAAGGGTGGAGGCTTAAGATGCTTAAGGGTGAAGACTCTTATATTTAAATTCTTAATTTACACTTAAGGTTTTATTTAAGGAAGGTATCACTTCGGTAAATTAATTTAAACTCTTATGTAACCATTAATACATATAAAGAAGTCATTTAAGTTTCCATCTACCATTTAAAATAAAATTAAAGGGTTTCCAAATAGCTGTTTACGAATATAAACCTCTAAACAATTTAATTTCATATTGAAAACCAGTGTAGTGAACTAATGACTTATATGGATAAAATTTTAACTGGAAAATTTATAAATGAGTTAATTATCATCTATATCTTTTCTTAAACCATTTTAAGTCTATTTTATTAATATTTTTAGTTTTTCAATATTACCCAAAACTGATTAATTTCAATATACGATTCCTACACATTTTCAACTCATATGACCAGACCGTAAGTCCGATCAATATGAAACTTGGAACCTTACCATATTTTAACGTTACAGATCCGATAAAATTGTTTTCTCGAATTCTAAGGCTGTCTAAAAAATGGTTAGGTTATTAAATTGTCGAATATATACTTTTAAATCAATGTCAAAAGTTCACTAATCTTATTTTATCTTTAGTAAAATTTAAAAAAGAATTAAATTCAATGTCAATAGTTTTTCAGAGTCTAGATTCAATATTTGACCATTTAAAATCCACTAAAAATGAAATAAAAATTCATATTTTAAATTGACTATAAATACGGATCGTTACAGTTTATTTCATACACGGTCAATTATAAAGAAACAATAAGAATCATTACAAAGGACTAATAGGCCAGCATACAAGCACACCAGCATACCCTAGGCTCTATTGCAGCAGCAAAGTACAACTTCAATAAAAATGACCAAATAGTAACTACCTTAAGCACCATGACACTCCACATACCATCAACGCATAGCAAGGATAGGGAGTCCTTACCACATCACATTCGAGCCTATGACATAGCGAAGGTGAAGTAGCCTGGGAAACCCATTGTTATCTCATGCTACGACCAACATAGGTGGTAGAGTAAGGGAGGCAAATACATCCATCAGAACAACAAAGTCGAGAGCTTGCGCTACACTTGTATTGCTGAAAGAAAAAATTGGTACAACACTCCAAACTCACAGCCATCCATACTAGAACCACATAACAAGTTACAAACTAACATTACCTTGTCAATTAGACGAGCTCCAAACTTTCTAGGAAGAAAACCCAAGAATATCTTCTACCCAAACCAAAAAACAGAAAACAATTTGCAACCAACAAGACAAAGTCTTAAAATACATTGAAAATACAACACCATGAATAGAACCAAGACAATCAACCCAAAGACAGTTGAAGCCAAGACATCTTTCACTACAGCCCACCGAGCTATGGGCACTGAACATAAAACTCAGTAAATTAAAAGATGAACTTCGGCTTACCAAGCATAGATTGATGAGTCGCAAGTCTACTCAAGAAGGTAGGATTTACTACGCGCCTAAAACATTCCACGTTCAAAACAAAACTTCTAGACCAAATGCAAGTCACAACCAGTTGAAAATTAAACCCAGCAGACCAAATCAAACAGAAAATCCAACATACACCCAGAATGCCACCAAACCACCTGACGAAGTCAGACTAACGTGGGTCATTAATCACCAAGAAATGGGGCACAAATTAGCGACCACCACATATTGATAAGAAGGGAAGTCTGAAGCATGATGGGTAGAAGAAGACTGTTGAGGAAAGGATTGAAGAATAGCAAAATTTGGAACCATGGCTTAGATCTGACAACATCTAAAAGATTTTTGGTGGGTCTTCCACGCATAATGAAAGCAAGGAAGAAGAGAAATAGTGAATAAACACTATTATAACAACGAAATTATAATATATAGTATCTAGTTTGACGGATCCTTAGGAGATGGAAATTCCCATAATATCTCTTGGGTTATTACACTCATGAACACATTGGATAGGAAGAGTAAATTACCGTAAGCATCTCTGACGCCATGACACTCATACTATTACATGATTTTGATTTGACTGATATTATAATATTTTAGTTCTGATCCAAGTGTTTTTGCCTTTTCATTCGTGCTCGGGTTAGCCTGATTTTCAGTTAGTGACGACCTCATTATGAAGATGAAGATGGAGCCTGACCGATGTACTTATTAGTATTATTGCGCTGCATTTATTGGTATGTTCTGTGATAGTTTAACTCTGATGATTGTTGTAAAGTATAATCAAATGTATTTTTAACAACTTCATGAACTGTAATTTATTTATTATATTTTGTCTTTCGGATGCGGGACTTTATGATTGTTTTTCTTCTTTCTTTCTTTTCTTTTATTTACCCCAATAACTATCTATATTCTAGATTTGTTTGAGTCAACATGTGTGGATTATTGACGATTTGAATGGTCAAAAAATGCGGGTCGTTACAGTTGGTATCAAAGCTTTGGTTTAGCTGTAACCTTGGCTCTATTTGGGGTTTGCTCATTAGAGATAGGGTAGTAATACCCTATAATGAGTTCGAGTGTATATGAAAGAGTGTACTTGTAATTCTGATAAAAGAAATGGTTTTGTATTGTGTTAATTGGTTCCGTTGAGTATTTATGAATCTTGGTCGGCACTTCGGAAGCCGAGACATCGATAGGTATTTCTAAACACTTGAATAGGACAAATCGACATAATAGTTTTTTGGATATATATTTTTTATATATAGGAAATTAATTTGAAAATTTATTTACTTTGATTTCGTAGGTTAATTAGGTAATGATAATCTCGATTATCATCGTTTATTATTTGATTAGTCAATATATCTAAATTATTGACTATCGAATGATTTTAAGGAAATGAAATATTGTAAATTAATTGATAATGAAATAAAATGAACTTAAATATGGAATTGATAATTCAAAATTCAGGTGCTTTTGAAGTATTGATTAGCAAATGATTTTGATATAATCTA
Source organism: Allium sativum (assembly GCA_030737875.1). Classification (NCBI taxonomy): domain Eukaryota; kingdom Viridiplantae; phylum Streptophyta; class Magnoliopsida; order Asparagales; family Amaryllidaceae; genus Allium; species Allium sativum. The sequence goes on from CM060924.1 coordinate 19,375,841, forward strand.
AATAAATTGTAGAAGTAGTTTAATACAGAAATTGTTTTTAAATGATTTGAAGGAAGTAAGTGTATACTCCACTCTTGTCTCTAGAAATGAATTATATGATGAGTGCACCCATCATCGACGTTTAGTTTCGAGAGTGAGGGGGGAAGACCATGTAGAACTTTTATACCTTGTTTGAAAACTGAATCTACTTAAATCTTTTAAATTACGGTTTGATATAAAAGTATTGTAGTATAGCAAACTAGCTAGCTCCAAGGCTCTTAGCCTGTTTAGATAGAGTGGACAGAAAACTATAAACTCTGTAGGCGGTGAAAGGTCCACCTTAAAAACCAAATTAGTTGATTGTCAACCACGATCACCTATACTATATTGTATTTTAATTACCGGTTATAATAAAAAAGTGTTGTTGATCAATATAAAAACCGGTCGGTTATGCCAAAAAAGTGTTGTATATACTATTTCAGAAGTTGTTTTCGGAAATGACCCGAAGTTTGAATTCTTAAGTTCAATAATAATTAATGATTTTCAAATTCTTGAAATGAGTTAAACTTGAAATTTTAGAAACTTCTGAATTGTGAAATAAGAAAATGAACCTAAGAGAAACAAATTAAAGTGAAACTCTTAGAAATGTGAAAAGTGAATTTGAACCAAAATTGAAATTGTCGAACTTGTATAATACTAGATTCTTTTATATAGCATATATAACTTACCAAAAATCTCTAAAAAGTTAAAATGTTATGGAAATTAGAAACTAAACTATCTACAAATATTGGAATAAATAATGAAGGGTGAAATAAAAATTGATGGTTTATAAATATGAATGAAACTTAAGTTATGACAATAATTCATAAACGATATATACTTAGCTGTTATAAAATTGAATTCAACTAAGTAAGGTGTAACAAACCGGAATTTCGGAACCAATTTAATTTTTTATTTTAGCTGTTTCAATGTATTTTGAATATTTAAAATGATTTATTTTAAATAATAACAATTAAAAATTTATTTAAATCAGAACTAGAACATATAAAAATATTTTAATTATATAACGAGCCTGAAATGGCGCGGTAGTTTGAAAATTCGATTTTAAAATTTCAATTGAATGTATAGAATTCAATATAAATCGGATTTCAGTAATACCAGGAACATTTGAATCTGTTTAACAATATCTTTCTAACGAATGTGAAAAATTCAGATTTCATAATATGAATTGAAAGTTGTGTCCAGTTTAAAATTTACAATAGTCACTGTGGAATATTTTTTTTTTTAAATAATACATAACCCTTAAAAATAGCCATTTTGCAAACGACCTCCGTTTTCGACGAAACCACTTTTGTTGGATCAAGAATGTCAAATTATTGTTGGATTTGAAATTTCATAATTTTTGGAATTAATATGTGAGCATGGCAAAAGAAAACGTGTTTTGACAGTCTTAATTTGAATTGGATCGACTGGAAAATGGCCATTTTTCAAACACTCCAAATTCGATGAAATTATTTTTGTTAGGACCGTATCGTCAAAACATAGCTAGATTTATTTTTCTGGAATTTTGGGAGTCAGTATGTGGCCCCGGTAAATTAAAATGTATGTTCAAATTCAATATATATTGATTTATATTTTAATTTTGACGAAAAATGATCCAAACAGTCGAATTGGCTTACTAGACATATCCCATTATGTCTGGAATGGGGGTATTTGGCTGGGGGCGACAGTCGTTGGGTTCGATTTGGATTTGTATCACTACACGGGTATTTTAGAAATTAAAATAATTAAAAAAATATATATATATATATATTAAAATTCCTAACCCTAATTTCCTATTCGATCAGAAATCCTCCGCGACTTTAAATAAAAAACCGAACGGATCTGAAGCTCTGGAGAAGATCGCCTCCGATCTCCGCCGTGACGCGATGGCAGGGGGAGTTCAAGGGGAAAGGGTTCGGCTTGGCGAGGTCTTCCAGTGGCCGCCATTGCTTGGACTCCGGTGGCTCCATTCGCCGCCGATGATCTCGAGAAGGGCTCGCGAATTCTGAGCAATGTGAGGCGACCAGATGGGTATTAGGAGGCGAGATTGGTCGGAATAGGTGCGACATGGAGTGGCGCTTCAGGTGGACGTTGGCGATCTGGCTCCAGTCAACTCCAGCGGCGGCGCGAGGTGGTCAATGGCGAGGAGTAGACGGAGTGGATCCCAATGTGAGAACCCTTCTCACTCAAATTATTTTACAGTTAAATATATCATAGGTTGCAGATTGGGCTTAGTAGCACCTGGCACTATTTTTGTACGAACTATGAATGTTTGTTTGGATTGAATAGTGGTGTGATTGATTGTGTTGTGGTTTTGGATTGATTATGATTGATGTGTATGGCACGAACCAGTATCAGGAAAGGGGTAATGCTAGACATTACTCTGGTTCTAATATCGCGCCGTTATAATGCCGAAATTTCCTGAAATAAACTATATAAAATATTCATGTGTTGAATAAAATGTTTGAACAATAAAAATATTATTTTTATTGAATGTATGGACTATTAAAAATATTCAAGTGTTGAAATAAATATTATATTGTTAAAAGTATACTTTTTAACGTATTTATAAATGGCATGAAATTTTCCTGAAATGAAAATAAATATTCATTTACAAATCGGACGATTAGTTTATGTACACCCATTTAACTGATATTGATTGGGACGATAAATTTTACGCATCGCCCAACTGCACAAATAAAATCTGTGTTTGTTGATTGAAACCCCACACGGGTATGGGGATGATATTTGACGTACACTAATCCCAATTGTTTAGTTGTATGTCAATCGATTGGTTGACAGACTATTGTAAGCTTTAATTATTTATATTTAATGTTTATGCAGTTGTGTAATGCACTCTGAATGATGGATGATTGTTTATCATTGTTGTTGTATACATGTATTGTATGAAATCCATATAAATAACTTTATAGGATAATTGACCGTCTCTGATACCAATTCAGGAATAACAAATATTTTGAAATAACAAATATTTTAAAATAACGAATATTTTAAAATAATATTCAGTAAAGGTTAAAAATGTGAATTTGATGTCCGATTTTGGATGGGCATGAAAATATTGAAATATGTGAAGCTGTGTTGATTAGTTATGTGCCATTTTAACTCAAAAGGCAACTTACAAAGCAGCCAAAATCCAGTGAAATTCAACATCCATTACAGTTCTATTCACATTATCATTATAAGTATCGTTTCAAGCAGCAGATTCCTTACCTTTCTTAGCAGATGAACAAAGACTATAAGCAGAATCTTTGTCAATTGTCTAAGCATCTTTCCTATTCCTTTCTTTCGTATATAACGTAGTCCCACCAGTAGCAAGTCCTGTTCCAGCTCCCATTTCAGTTGGTTTTGTCATAGGCGTGCAATTTTTGACTTCATAAACTGTTTCTTTCCTTTTGGATCAGTTGTATCAACTCTTGAAGAAGCTTCTTGATCACCAGGTGGTATGTTTGTCTCTCCAACTCTCTCTTGCTCAGTCTTTTTCAGCAATTCAGCAGCATCCAATTCTTCTGGTGTAGCAACAGGTTCTTCAATTCTTATTTCAGCTCCAACTCGCTCTTTCAGAATCCTTTGCATTTCAGCTTGCTTAGCAGCAATTTCAACAGCATTTCGATCCACATGCGGTCCAATATTGGGATTAACTGGTTGTCTCCTAGCTCAAGCCACGACTATATATCACCACCAACCTTATTACCACCATTGACAAATTATAGCAGAGAATGCGTACCTGAGTACTATCCAGAGAAGAGAATGCGACAACACAAATTGGAGCAGGCAGTGAGGGGGGCGGCGCGATCTATAGCAAGCGAAGGGTACGGTGGTGCAATTCGGAGCAGCGACAGCGTAATTCAAAGCAAGTCGAATTGGTTTAGGGGTTCATAATTCTTATTATTGCGGTCGAATAGTAAAATGCGTATAGCATGGGGAAGAATAGGGTTAAGGCAAGAAAATAAGAGGGTGTTTACATTTTTGCCCTCGGGGACTGTAACACCCCGTATTTTCTGTAAAACATAAGAATTACAAATCAAGGCAGAATTAAATTTTAGAATAAGAACTAAGGGAAACGGGTTATGCCATTGCGTTCGTCTCGAAATTCTGCTTGGAAACGAGTCCGAGTTTGCGAGAATCAGAGTCCGTATGAGGGAGATATGACCCTCCGAAGTTTCAGGAATTTTCAGAACTGAAAACAGCTCGAAATTCGAATTCAAAATTCGAATTCAAACCCAGAAGCGGGCTGGGCGGGAAATTTCCCGCCCAGGATCCAGGTCGACTGGGGAGTCGACTGGGTAGTCGACCCCCTCTAACCAGGTCGACTGGGCAGTCGACCTGGGGGTCGACCTGGGCCTGTTTCTGGCAGATCTGGCCTATGACGATTTTTACCTCTTTTTGACGAACCGGATGACTTCTGGACTGATCTGATGGCTCTAAACACTTCTATTCTCCTATATAAACAACCCCCTAGCCTCATTTTCTCTACACCATTTCATTCTGCCTATACTCTGCCTCTGTTCTAATTAAAAATAAGAATGGCGTCGCTACTCTGTTGGAATCAAAACTAGAAGATGATCAACATCAACCTAAGCAACTCAATTCAAGCTTAAAGCTTCAACAATGGTTAAAGAGAGTCAACTAACGTCGCTACAACTATCTTTCTTTTAGAATCCAATCAAGGCAAGTACAGTTATTTTCCGATATAAACTTTAATTCTGATTATGACATGATTATAACTCTGAATCTGAGGTTATGTATGTTCTGTTCTGTTTGGATCTATCTTATTCTGTATCTTTTTTCTTAATTCTGTTCTATAGCCAGGCTACCACGAGCCTGCGCCAAATCTCATAAGAGATTAACGCACGAACGTTAAATTTTGGGACAAATAATAAATGATGGCATAATTGGAAATAACTGATCTGGACTGATTTAAGAAAAAGGACATATGTTGTAACCTAGATCTAGATCTATGCATATTCCGTGATTTGGAAGAAGAGGAACCATTGTATGATAACACATGACTTGAGACTTTGGACATAACGCATATTTTGAATTAAGATCCAATTTGAGGGCATAGTATATGTTGTAATTTAAGATTTAGATTTGTGACTAATTTATGGACAAGACATAAGTTGTAATCTAAGATCTAGATCTGGGCATATTAAATCTGATAGTCTGTTAATTGAAAGTAGGAACATTAATTTGCAATGACTTAGGTGTAAAAATCTATATTAATATTTGATGACTATTAAGTGTGAATACACCTATCTGGGGATTTTTGGATGTATGACATGCATTCTAATTAATGGCCATATTTGGCATAATTTATATGTGAACCATGATTGGATTTTGGGGAATATTATGTACCACGCAAATTAACTAAGAATTTGGCATAGGTTATATTATAAATCATGACCATGATTTAGGCATATGAATTTAGGCCTAATTTATAATTCGGCAAGATATGTCAATAGAACTTTGAATAATCTGCTATGACTTGTAAGGAAGTTAATCTGTTAAATTGGCATGCAAGTTTAGGCTTAATTTATGATTAGGCAAGGCATGAAAATAGAACTTTTAGAAATATTAAATCTGCTAAATCTGTCATCTGCTAAGTCTATTGAAAATGCCTAATCTGCTAAATTCGTAGAATTTCCTAAACTAAATCTGTCGAGATGCCTAATCTGTTATATGCTAAATCTGCTAAATTGCTTAATCTGTTAAATCCGATAAGTCGCCTAATCTGCGAAATCTGTTATCTGCTATATCTGTCGAGTTGATATAGTTAGTCTATTATTGACATAATCTGAATTGGCTGTAGTCATGAATAATTGACATGTATATTAGGCGTGGGTATAAATGGTAAATCATTAATTAATTGGCCGCAAAGATAAACATGGCTAACTCGAGGTTAGAATGAGTTTGCGGCGTAATTCTGCCCGGAACCGCCCGGCACATTCCAGTGGCCACAAACAATAGGTTCTAATGTGAGAAGTTAGTCATAACGTGCTTGAAACCTGAGGTTAGACTCAGTTTGCGGCAGAAACCTGCCCGGAACCAACCGGCCTAACCAGTGGCCGCAAATTGTCAGTCTAATGTGAGGGGTCTGGGCATTAATATTTAATTAATGAAAATCTGAGATAAATATGGTGTCTAAAACGTGTTGGGTGGATAGGGTTAAACCAACTGGACTAATGAAATTAATAAACCCGTTTCATGAATCTGTAGGCCTAGTACAAAGTTAGACAAATCTATAAACCTGTTAAATCTGTATGACTGATCCGTTAGTCTGAAAACTTGTCAACTTGATTGTCTGATCTGTGAACTAGTTGATCTGAATTTTGTATGTTTGAACTTGTAAACAAGTTAATCTGAAATCTGTTAGTCTGGGGACACAAGGTTAGGAGGGAAAATACTTGTGTCATCTGTTGTTTGGGACCCATATTAGTCAGTAACCATTTCTGGTATCAAAACTTTGACCCAACAGTAGGTAGGGTCCGGGCACACTTACTGAACTAATTATAAGCGGTTCATTTGATAATGGCGAGGGGTGTTGATGGTGCGTTCCAACCGGGTCATGTGCGTGCATGGATCCCGACCTGCCTCTATGGATGTAAGACGCCGTGACATCTATAAATAGGTCTGTGTCATTCAAAGGTTGCCACTTTAGGGAATGATACACCCTTCTGTGGGGCCGGCACAGGGTATTTATGTATTAGGGAGCCGATCGCGTGGGGTAGGATTCAGGGTACACTTAGCTTTGTCTGTTTCTGTGGGGTACCGTCAGTTTCTGTTGGGTGGCAACACCCGCCGGCGTGGTACCATCTGTCTGTTGGGGTGGTAAAGGCCCATTTACTTGTGTACACCTAATTCTACATTCTGTTTCCATAGGTATTAAACTGTTTCTGTTTCTGTACCTTCTGTTCGGGTGGTAAAAGCCCATTACTAGCATTCTGTTATGTGAAAATCACTCTGTTTCCTTTCTGTTAAGACGTTAGGGTAACACCTAATCCTGCTATATTAGTATTAGTGCAGAGAAGTGTAAATAGCTTATATCATTCTGTTCTTCTGTTATATGTGCTACACCTGTTACTGTTATCTCTCATCCAGTTTTATTTTCATGTCATGTTATTATTATCTGTTCATAACTGAAAATCACTGGACTTGCCAGACTTTATGTCTGACCTTGCTTGTTTTCGCCCCTTTTTCTTCCGTTTCCCCCCAGGTTATCCAAGGAGGGAATACTTTATCTTGATCCGGATTCCTTCTGCTTGAAGTGCTTAAAGTATGGCTTAGCTCTTTATAGCTTCTGTTCTGTGGGGATTATGATTTTAAAGTTTTGTACTCTGATGATTTTCTGAACAAGACTGATATTTATGTACTTGAGTTTTTGGTAAAGATGTAACCATACTGATTTCTGTTGTAATAAAGTTATAATTTCTCAAGTATTGTTTATCTGTCTTGAAATTTTTTGTTCTGTTTACTAAAATGCTCCACCAAAGTTAAGGCATTCCCTTTGTGAGTGTCCTTAACGGAGGTGGGGTGTTACACTTGGTATCAGAGCTGAAGGTTACCAGATTGGGTAAAAAATTTGAAAGGTATTTTCAAAAATGTTTTAAAAGGAAGTATTTACAAAAGTAAAGTTTGTTTTGAAAAAAAAACATAATCCCCCAAAGCCATGTGCACTGTCTCTCTCTATCCTTCGTTTTAAATCTTTCCTTTCTGTTTCAGCATGTCTGGAGACCTTACCCTTCCTGAAGGAGTACCGATACCTGGTTGGTTTAGGAGGTTCTTAGAAGCTAGGGCCGCCAATGGCGCGGGCCCGACAGATATCCTTCCTCCCCCAGTAGCACTAGTTCCTCCTCCTCCTCCCCTTGGAAATGCTTTTGCCAAAACATGTAGAGACTTCAAGTCTATGGGTAGAAAAGACTTCCATGGAACTGAGCCTTTTGTAGGAGCAAGAAACTGGCTAAAGGAGACCGAGGATCTGTTTGACATATTCGTAGTTGATGACAGGCAAAAGATACAGCTAGTAGTGTGGTTACTCAAAGATGAAGCTTCCTATTGGTGGGAGATCACTAATGCTCAGAGGCTGGTAGAAACATGGGAAGATTTCAGGACAAGGTTTGAGTTGAAATTCCTCTCCCAAGCTGAAAGGAGCCTGCAAATAGAGAAGTTCTTAAATCTTAAACAGGGAAGCATGATGATCAGGGAGTACGTCAATCAGTTTAATCAGTTGGCCAGATTTGGGTTGGACTTAGTAAATACCCAACACAAGAAGGTGCTTCGCTTCGTCAAAGGTCTGAATGAGCCTCTACGCAGCCTTTCTATGACCCATGTATCCACAGGAGCGACTTATGAAAGCTTGGTGGACATGGCATTGCTACACGAGGAAGACAAGGGCAAGAAAGAGGCAAAGAAGGAAGAACCACAAAACAAGAAAGCATGGCCCAAAAAGGAAACACAAAAGAAGGATGAGAAATCTGATGATAAGAAGGAGAAAAAGTGCTTTACTTGTGGGAGCTCGACTCATCTGAACAAGGATTGCAGAAAAAGGAAGGGCACTTGCTTCAACTATGGAGAGATGGGACACTTCACTAGGGACTGCCCGAAGAAACGAGGGCAACGAGGGCAGGCGAACACTCTTGAGGCTAGTGGCTAGGATAGAAATAGGAAAATTCCTATAGTAGGTTTAATTTATTTATCTGGTTATGGAGTTAAGACTCTTTCTGATTCTGGCATTTTGATTCTGTAACTGATACTCTGCACTTTAATGCTAGTATTGTTTCTGATTCCGCTGTAGACTTAGACCCATAAGGGTTATGACTCATCTGTTGTGATAGATTGGGGTTTGAGAGATATCTGTGTTAGGCGTCAAGTAGGACGCATACATTCTAGATTTTTATCATGCTTAGCTTCCTAAGAATCATTAGGAAATCTGATCTACACCAGTAGTCTGTAAATATCTGAATATTTCTGATAAGGTTTCCAGTTTGACATTGTCTAAGGGGAACTAAGTTTTTGTTTTATCTGTACTTGCTTCCATCATTCGATGATAACCTATCAATCGAATCTTCGACCTTTAGGTAGGAACTAATGGGAGTAAACATGTGTTTGAGACATGTTATGTTTGATGGTTGCAAGTGGATTCAAGTGGTTGCTCGTGGATGCATATACACACTAGGCACTAGATCGGCTCAAAAACACTCTCATACTGCATATGGATGTGTGAGTATTTTCAATTTCTATGGATGAAAAATGGTTGATTCAGCACATGGATGTTGCATTTGAATGAATGACTGTGCACTCATATAGAAATAATATGTATCGTTAGGGTTCTGTTGCATACATGTTGGACTCATGGCACTGACATAATTCGCATTAAGGAGGTCAACTGAATCAGTGGACCGCCTGATCTTTGCATTAGATAAGGAACATATACACACACTTTTGCATATGTTCATACAACATTAGAAGTTTTCTAAGGACAATGGGTGCTTGTGGATGATAATTGAGTATATGGATGACTGGATGGTAGGACACATTCTTCTTAACTTGAAGATTTCGGGGACGAAATCCGTTAAGGAGGGGAGAATGTAACACCCCGTATTTTTTGTAAAAACATAAGAATTACAAATCAAGGAAGAACTAAATTTTAGAATAAGAACTAAGGGAAACGGGTTGCGCCATTGCGTTCGTCTCGAAATTCTTCTTGGAAACGAGTCCTAGTTTGCGAGAATCGGAGTCCGTATGAGGGAGATATGACTCTCCGAAGTTTCAGGAATTTTCAGAACCGAAAACAGCTCGAAATTCAAATTCAAAATTCGAATTCAAACCCAGAAGCGGGCCGGGCGGGAAATTTCCCGCCCAGGACCCAGGTCGACTGGGTAGTCGACCCCCCCTAACCAGGTCGACTGGGCAGTCGACCTGGGGGTCGACCTGGGCCTGTTTCTGGCAGATCTGGCCTGTGACGATTTTTACCTCTTTTTGACGAACCGGATGACTTCTGGACTGATCTGATGGCTCTAAACACTTCTATTCTCCTATATAAACAACCCCCTAGCCTCATTTTCTCTACACCATTTCATTCTGCCTATACTCTGCCTCTGTTCTAATTAAAAATAAGAATGGCGTCGCTACTCTGCTGGAATCAAAACTAAAAGATAATCAACATCAACCTAAGCAACTCAATTCAAGCTTAAAGCTTCAACAACGGTTAAAGAGAATCAACTAACGTTGCTACAACTATCTTTCTTTTAGAATCCAATCAAGGCAAGTACAGTTATTTTCCGATATAAACTTTAATTCTGATTATGACATGATTATAACTCTGAATCTGAGGTTATGTATGTTCTGTTCTGTTTGGATCTATCTTATTATGTATCTTTTTTCTTAATTCTGTTCTATAGCCAGGCTTCCACGAGCCTGCACCAAATCTCATAAGAGATTAACGCACGAACGTTAAATTTTGGGACAAATAATAAATGATGGCATAATTGGAAATAACTGATCTGGACTAATTTAAGAAAAAGGACATATGTTGTAACCTAGATCTAGATCTATGCATATTCTATGATTTGGAAGAAGAGGAACCATTGTACGATAACACATGACTTGAGACTTTGGACATAACGCATATTTTGAATTAAGATCCAATTTGAGGGCATAGCATATGTTGTAATTTAAGATTTAGATTTGTGACTAATTTACGGACAAGACATAAGTTGTAATCTAAGATCTAGATCTGGGCATATTAAATCTGATAGTCTGTTAATTGAAAGTAGGAACATTAATTTGCAATGACTTAGGTGTAAAAATCTATATTAAGATTTGATGACTATTAAGTGTGAATACACCTATGTGGGGATTTTTGGATGTATGACATGCATTCTAATTAATGGCCATATTTGGCATAATTTATATGTGAACCATGATTGGACTTTGGGGAATATTATGTACCATGCAAATTAACTAAGAATTTGTCATAGGTTATATTAAAAATCATGACCATGATTTAGACATATGAATTTAGGCCTAATTTATAATTCGGCAAGATATATCAATAGAACTTTGAATAATCTGCTATGACTTGTAAGGAAGTTAATCTGTTAAATTGGCATGTAAGTTTAGGCTTAATTTATGATTAGGCAAGGCATGAAAATAGAACTTTTAGAAATATTAAATCTGCTAAATCTGTCATCTGCTAAGTCTATTGAAAATGCCTAATCTGCTAAATTCGTAGAATTTCCTAAACTAAATCTGTCGAGATGCCTAATCTGTTATATGCTAAATCTGCTAAATTGCTTAATCTGTTAAATCCGTTAAGTCGCCTAATCTGCGAAATCTGTTATCTGCTATATCTGTCGAGTTGATATAATTAGTCTGTTATTGACATAATCTGAATTGGCTATAGTCATGAATAATTGACATGTATATTAGGCATGGGTATAAATGGTAAATCATTAATTAATTGGCCGCAAAGATAAACATGGCTAACTCGAGGTTAGAATGAGTTTGCGGCGTAATTCTGCCCGGAACCGCCCGACACATTCCAGTGGACACAAACAATAGGTTCTAATGTGAGAAGTTAGTCATAACGTGCTTTGTTTTAACGTATTTGTTAATGTATTTCCGTTACGCATTGTATTAATTTTGATTGTAAACCTATATATGGCGAGATAGTGGAATGGGGCGCCTCATGCCGTCTATGATAGATACAATTATATTTGAAGTTGTTTTTGACACTATACACTTATAGTAATATCGAAATGATTTGTTTTAACGTACCAAGCATGTTTGGCTATTATAAGGGAAACTCTATCCTCCGGCTTGCGTTGCATTGTGTGATGAGACCTGAGTCTTATAATAGCTTCATTTTCTTTAATTAGCATTGCGCTGTTTGTTTTATGCACAAGTATTCATGGGGGTAAACCCGTTCCGTGTTATATGGCGTGGTCCCTTGATTTACTTTATTTTTAAAAGTAAAGTTTTAATAAATGTTTTAGTTCTCACACCAGTCTCATGACTGACCTGGAGTTTATTGTTTTAACCTAAACTCTGGGTGCCCCTATTTTCTGCACGGGCAGCAATAGTTTTGGTTTTTATAGATATTTATTTTTACAGGATCTAGGATTTACAGCTGGAGTTATACTCGAAAAGCTCTGTATCCATGTATTTCTTTCAGTTGTATTTGTTAATGTATTTCTGTTACGCATTGTATTAATTTTCTACTGCTTTGTAATTTAATTTTTGATATTTTTCTGATGTATATTATTTATTCATACTCTGGTATCTTGTACTCTGAAGTAAATTGTTGTAATGGCAATGAAATGTTCTGTCGTTTGCGTTCGAATTTGTCGTGTTCTCAACTCAATCCGGGCTTTCTCGAAAGGGAGAGTTTGGGTTGTTTAATCAGGAAAATAAACCGAATCAATGAAATAACCTAATTAAGTGAATTGTTTGATTATGAATTAATTATATTGGTATTGATGGCTGGGTGTTCGACGATTTTGGATAGTCGATATGGATATGAATGTTTAGACTGATATGCGAAAATATAAGAAATAGGCTTATAATTTATAAACTTAATAAAGGTTAAACAAATTAATTAAATTAATTAAAACGAGCTTGTCGCGTTATGGCAATTCGTAATTTTTCAAATTAAAGTTTAAATGAATGTATATGATCCAAAATAAGTCGGAATTCTTTGAAATAAGAATCTTCCAGATCTATTGGAATATAGTTTTCCTATGAAAGAGAAAATTTTAGATTTCAACTTGTAGATTTCAAGATATGTTAATTCAAATTCAAAAAAAAATTGTGGTTTGGTAGTTCGCGATTCAGAACTAAAGTATTAACGAAATGGATGTTTAGAATTTAAAGTTTGAGAAATAATGAGATAAAACCAGTTTTGAAATTATTAAACCAGGTGAGTTGAGTAAATTGAACATGTCAGTGTTTATATATTTAGCTAATATTTGTGTATGTATAAATTTGGAATAACCGTTGAACGAATTATAAACATATATGAAATAGATTATGCTTATAATAAGGTTATTAAACTAAAATATTGATATTTGGAAATGTGAATTGTATACAAATGGAATGAACCAAAAGAAATTGTATAAGTAAGCTAAATTGCTAATAACGCTAATGAAAGGTGCGTATATTTACAATAGTTGTTTTTCAATATTTGTCTGTAGCTGGAGGTATGACTTCACATTAGATCCTCTAAGATTGCAACTCCTTCTGATGTGTCTGTAGCTGGAGGTATGACTTCACATTAGATCATTGAATTATAGATTTACAACAACGAGTCTGGTTATTATTTGTGGATTACACAAATCATCATCCAAAAGTATCTCCAAGTCTATTTCATAACTATCTTCATAAGCACGGTCTTCACCTTCAAAATCACTATTCAGTGGATTATTGTTTACTTGCATGTTGTCGATCGATGTTGTATCATTCTTTGGCCTGGTTACAATAATTATGCCATCAATATTTGTATCATCATCACATGCATTTGAAATGCCTATTTTAACTGTTGGTTGAATGCTTGATCGTGCATAAACATTATGTGCCGAAAAAATGCAGTTTGAATATAGGATAAAAAATAAGGTTATAAAATACAACAAGATTTATTAACACTACAAAAGTCACGTGCTTTTGGCTCGTGTGGTACATTCAAAGTGTGTGGGGGCACATTAGGTAGGACACGGCTATTCAAGGATCCACATTATTTTACGATGGTTATTACTACAAAATGGGGTTACACATGTAAACAATTTTTGTACCATATGTAACACAATGAATAATGTACAATTTAAGGAGATTATCAAATATTTTTACCATTGACTCACACATGCAAAACTATCCTGCATCAGATATATATATATATATATATATATATATATATATATATATATATATATATATATATATATATATAGCTTAATCGAACATTTAGCTGGGAATTCATGATAGGAGAACATCTAAAGAACACATTTTGCTACTAACACTATGGTACATTCATAGGTGAATTACGGTAGCTTGAAGATGACAAGCCTTGCGATGTATTCATAATTCCTAACAATTTAGAATAATCTTTCACACCATTAGTGAACTACATGTGTCGGTACAGAAACAACTTCATGGCTTTAGATATAGCAGAAAATACTAATTCAATGTCGTCAATGTTTACAAATTTTACTCCTTTAGATCATAATCATTTGACTAATTGCAAACTAAATTAATATCAGACCCTTCCTATTTTATATTAATTGTTTTGTAAACCGATTCTTTTAACTGTTCCAAGTTAAATCTTTTACGAACTTTTATCAAATTGTAAGAACCCCCAACATTCTTATCAAATCTTTGATCTCAGTAACCAATTTACCATCAAAATAACATGTAATTGGGATAAAGCTATGTGTTATCCTACAATAATAAGGGATACACCATTACTCAATTTAAAATTTAATAATCTAAAAAATTAGAGTTTATAAATTCATGCTTTGATCGACTCAAAGACGTTGTTACTTTTAAAGTAGATTGTCGAAAACACTAGTTTTTATTGAATTTTATATAAACAATAAGAGATTTCAAAAAAATAATGGAGAATGTTTTGTGTTTTTTGTTTAAAGTTTGATAAAAAGAAGAATGAAAAATGAAAAAAAAAAGTTCATTGTAGTTTAGTTTTGGAATATAGGCGATTTTTAAAAAGTCGCATGCTAACAATTTCTCAGAAGGCGCCCATAATTTCTCTTTTTATAATGTATTGAGCGACTTTTGAGATGTCATTCACAACATCATCTAAAACGTAAACGTCGACAATGTATTTTGATCCATTCAACATTGAGCTGACCAAAAGTAGACTTAATTCGTGTTTAGTTTGCAAACTGACTTATATATGCAATAAGTTAAAAAAAAAAGGAGGCTAAAGTGGAAAAAATCCAAATTTAAATTTAAGTACAAAAAAATAAATAAATAAAATTTCATGATGACAATATATTAGGGGGAAACAATAGTGGAAACTCTTTCTACGAGGCGTCTTCCGTCGTTCCTTCTACTTGAACCCTAAAATTTCCAATTTAAACAAATAACCTTGATTTCTAATTTATAACCTACTCTACTTGGATTCAGGAATCGGCATTTTCTTTAAATTTCTAGAATTAAAGTTTGTCATATTTTAGTAACTTTTCTAGGGTGTTTTTATGGTCGACTGGGGCTTGAAGGAAATAATTCGTGAAAGAGGAAAACAATGAGTTACGATGATTCCAAGTCTTTTAGCAAAGATAATGTTGAGATGAAACTTGAAGAACCCGACATTAGAACCGAGGTCGCAGACAATGAGCTAGCTAGACTGGAACCAAACGGTGTTTTGATGTCAGGAATGATCGCGGAGAGAATACAAAGTGAAGAAGCTAGCGCCGAAGATGAGAAAATCACCTTACTGAATATGAAAAGAAAGAGAAGTAAAAAGGCACTAAATGATGAAAACCCAGATGAGATAAGTGTTAAGAGTTTTAAAACTGAAGGGAAAATTCATGAAAAGAACAACGAGCAATGGATGCAGAGGTCAACTGCTAGAACATTAAGGAAGTTAAAACATGTCAACACTGCTTTGGATGATGTAATTGTAAGAGAAGCTGAAAACAAGAAGGTGGGTGGGATTAAACGTGTGTATAACAGGAAAGCAAAGGAAGATGGTTTCAAATTCAAAGAAATGGCAGTTGAAAAACCCAATAAGGGAAATTCGAGCTCAGCTTCTACTAAGACAACTTCCAGAGTGAAATCTGGGGAATCAAAAAGCACTGCTAAACAGAAAATTAGAGACCAGATAAAGTCTCTACTTCTAAATGCTGGTTGGAAAATCGATTTAAGGCCAAGAAATGGTAGAGACTATTTTGATTCTGTGTATATACCACCTAGTGGAGGAGGGGGATTTTGGTCGATTACTAAAGCATACGATGTTTATTTGAAGCAGAATAAAACAGAAGAAGCCGTGTCTACTAGTGTAATGGTGCCACCAGACCAAGTCAATATGTTGACAAGGGTTGTGGTTAACAAGAGAGGAAGTGGTAAAAATAAAACTTCTGAAAAAAACAAACAGGGTTTGAAAATAAGAAAAGCGAGGAATGATGTTGGTAAACCTAGGAAAAAAAGAGGAATTGGTATGCCCATGCATGATACCAAACAAGATGAAGATGATAATGATGGTTATGAGCCATATAGTTGGAAACGCTCAATCCTGTCATGGATGATAGATACAGGAGTTATAAAAGTTGATGGAGAAGTGAATTACATGAACAAGGAAAAAAGTCAAGCTTTACTGGAGGGTTCTATAAAAAGAGATGGAATTCTCTGCGGTTGCTGCAATGAAACTGTTTGTGTATCGACTTTTGAGATTCATGCTGGCAGCAAACTAAATCAACCATATGAAAATATTGTGTTGGAAAAGAAGGGAGTCTCTTTGCTTGATTGTCAAGTGAATGCTTGGGAAAAACAAAAAGCATCAGAAAAACAAGATTTTTATGAAGTAGATATTGGTGGAGATGATAATAGTGATGACACTTGTGGTATTTGTGGAGACGGAGGTGACTTGGTTTGTTGCGATGGATGCCCCTCTACGTTCCATTTGAATTGCTTGGACATGGAGGTATATGTTACTTTCATACACTCCGAACGCTATAAAAGTTGCACACAAATGAAACTGATTTCTCATCCATTTTGCCTGTTTTCATAGCAAAAGTTTATACTGGCTTGAGAAAAATTGGTTTGTTTATTTATTATGCAGAAGCCTTCTTTTACTAATTTTCGTCCACTAATATCATTTGGTTCTTTATATTAAATTAGGGATTGCTTAATTTAGATGTATTGCATGATTATTTTTCTTGCTTTATTTGTATATTTATTGCATTAAACTGCTTGTCGGTCATTATATGAAGAGTGATGCATAACTAAAGCAAATGATTACTATATATTGTTGCTCATATTTAATATGACATCTAATATCTGGTATCTTTAATTTCACTCTATTTTATTTTTGTTTTTCCGTATAGTATGACGGCATATGTTATTTTTCCGGCTTAGTCACGGAATATTTTCTATTGACAAGATTTCATGGTATGTGTACGGCACATGCATATAGAAAACCCTTGTAAAAGTATTAAATACAAAGTTTCTACACATTTGTAATAAAAATTAAGTTGAAAAAATATAAAAATCACACACACAGATATATGTGTGTGTCTATATATATATATATATATATATATATATATATATATATATATATATATATATAGCTAGAACAGGGTTTTAAACTTGTAAACTCTACGTTCCAATATTTCCATTTAAAAATAGACGTTTTATTTGGAGGATTTGAACTCCTGACCTATCCGTTGTATATAAAGGTGTTTTTGGAACTTCGCGGTCGAACCAAAAATTGCGTTTTCTGTTCCAACTGTTAATAAGGTAAAGATGATGATGTAGCAATTTGATCTGTAATTGCCTTGCTATGTTATAAGGCTACAAGTCCGAAATAAAGTGGGCATACAGATTACACATATTATTCAGTTCTAATTCTGTTACTGCAGCAAGTTAGTTTTTATAACACACGCGCACGCGCACGCGAGAGAGAGAGAGAGAGAGCCTAATACGTACGTGTGTGTGGTTGTAAACTCCAGGGATGTATATACCTGTCCTCCAACCTATACTCTGGTATATTAACATAAATAGCGTAGGCGGCGAGGACCACATTACACATAAACACACAGAGTTAGAATATTCTCAATTGCTGTTAAGCTATGAATCCATAGCTCTGAATTTCAGTTTTCTTGATAAGATGGTTGTTAAAATTCACCTCTAGCTTACTTTAATTGTTAAAACATCCATATTAAATGATTATCTTCTATCCTGGAGCGAACAATTATCAGTCATAGGCTGTGTAATGCATGCATTTTGATGATACTGACATAACAAAATGTCAAAACAACCTTCGTTTCTGTGTGTGTGTTGTTTTAGCTATGAATTCATAAGGTAGTTTTTTCATGATCATCTGTTGCTTAGCCATGTAAAGTCCGTTCTTGGCAACAAAACTTAGTTTTTTACATGTTATTTGCAGATGCTTCCTTCTGATTATTGGCAATGTACAAACTGTTCATGCAAATACTGTAACTCAGTTTCTACTGTCGATTTGAAAGAAGACGATCCAGTTATTTCTATGATGCTCACATGTTTCCAGTGCGAGAAAAAATGTGAGTTATTCTTTGATATAGGGTTCTCAACAACTCTCACTCATTCTACTCATCACAGACTCATCTTAAGTATAGACATCCACAAAAAAACTTGTTTCAATAATATACCTTATCTCAAAATTTATTGAAAAAATAAACATTTTTTTGTGTTTGTAAATTGAAAGTGTGCACGTACAAAATCAAAAATTGTACGTTTACATTTTGAAAGTGGGTGTGTATAAGACTGGAGATAGTCTATTTTTGTAGCAAGTTTCAGACATTGGCTATTTGTAAAATAAGTTTTGCACTAAGTTTTAGTTTGGTAACTTAGTCCCTCATCATTTATTGTCATGAATAATTTCCATTGTTTACGGGATTGACGTTTTATAGATCATCCCAAGTGCATTCCATGTGAAGAATCAATCACAATTACTTCCAATGATTCAGATGTTTCATTTTGTGGAAAGAGTTGCAAAAAGGTAGTTATACCGGAACTTCTTACTTAACAGTTTGCTTCATTTTCATTTTTCTGCTGTGTTCACCTAATTTATGATTCATTATGTATGTAAACACCCCTTTTTCATATTTCTTATTCTGGGGTATATTTTGCTACGGATTATGTAGTTTAGAACTTCACTGTCCCTTAATTAAAAAACATTTTGCCTTAATTAAAAAAAGAAAGAATGTGTTAGTTTTGGCATTTGCATCCAAATTTTAAAGGCTGGAAAATGGATACCATTTCTGGATGGAGGATGCAAACATTATTTTCATCAATAAATCAACATTCACCACACAAATAGAAGGGAGAGGGGTTGGGGGTTATGTGCTATTCTACCTCATAATTAAATTATTTAACATTCCTCATATGCTTATCTCTCAAATTGATATCTAGATTTCTTTTTGGTGCAGAAGTCATGCACATATTGGCTTTAAAAACAACGATGCCTTCTTAATTCATAGTCTCTTTTAACATTACTTCAACAACCATTAAATTATTTTGTCATCATCTACTCTAGGATAATAATATAGTTCAAATTGAATCTTTAAAGGCATGTTAATTAATATTATTTATTAAGATAATAAAATCCTTTGAAATCATAATTTCATTATTTACTCAAGAGAATAGTAATTGACTTCAAAGTTTAAGACTAAATATTATCATTTCTCTAAAAGTAATACTATAAACCAATTTAAATATCCAAAAACAACATTACCATTATTTGTGTACAAATAACAAAAATTTATTTGAAGTGTCAAATCTCAAAAGTAAAAATATATTGCAATTGTCTCAAGACTATTACTATTACTTAACAGTTAATAATCATGGTCCTACGTTAAAATCTCTTAAAAACATATTATTTTTATCCCAAAATAACAATAGTTTATCTCAAACCAATCTCAAAGCCGTTATATTATTATTTGAACAAAGTTTCAAGATGGGATGTTTTGAAATACTATTTAACCAAATAAATTGGTTTCCGAACTTATTATTAAACTAGGCTAGTTTGAGCCTAATCAATGACCAACTTAGCTTTTTTTGTAGTAATTGTTGAATAATCAACAACTATGGGTTGCTGCAACATCTAGATCTGAAAATAAACTCTGCTAATGCTGCACTAATCAATAGTATTATTTTCTGGTGACAAAATGAGACCAGTTGTAGTATATAATTAACATCAAAAGTACAAAAATATGATTTCTTTTAAACACATTTGATTAACAAATTTTACATTCAGTACATAATCCCGATTATTGTCCATGTCCAGAAAAAAATATAATTATTACAAAATACTCCAAGAGCGACATATGAAGATGTCTTTTGATTGATCAGAGTTTACTACTTGATAGATACAATTTGTCATTACATACATTCAAACAAAATGAAACAGCACAGTGGATAAATAAAGCTCTTAATATTGTCAGCTTACCTCCTGCATGTCTTCAGAAGCTTATTCGTCAAGCATGAAAACCTGAAACCTTACTCCTGGATTGCTCAAGTGAGCATTTGAGAGATTAAGAAGAAAAACAAAAACTTCATGTTAGATAATAAGTTTGGTGTGAATAACAACATGTCATCTCGAATCAAAGTAGATATCTAGTGAGGTCATGCCTCAGAGCGGAACGAGTTTTCCTCTCTTTAGTATCTTTCAACAATATATAAATCACAAATTATGCACCTATAAACCATGGTGGTTAAAACAAAATACTACTCCCTCCAGTTCAGTATAAATGACGTTTTGGAAAATTTTACGCATATTAAGAGAACTAAAAAAAGACATAGTTATCCTTCAGCATGTTATTAAATGCACTTTTATTCTTCGTCAAAGAATGCACAATCCATGTACCTTCTGTTCAGCATTGGTGCATTGCATGTAAATGTTGCGTTGGAACTAAAAGATAGCAGTACTTATTAATGAGCAGCATTTTGAAGAAGGGTAAAATGGAGAATAAGTTTTTTTTTTTCAAAACGTCATATATTTTGTAAAATGGTCCAAACTTTAGAAAGTCATATAATTTGAACTGGAGGGAGTAAATAATTATATACATGCATGCTACATAACCTCGATGGTTGTCTCACGCCTACCAAATATACCAAATTCTCCAAATACCGTTATGAGGAAACTAGACCGTTAATCCGAAACATGCTTTTTTTAGGGTCACTCTTATCCTAATGGTTTTGCAGGCTAACTAATAATATATCTAAGCAGTGAGTTCCTTTCTGTGCGTAAACCTACTTTTAGTCTTTACCTTTAAGAAAGCCCTAAGTACTGGAATCGTGGATCCTTATCAACTTGAGGCTAACAGCTGAAGCACATGATGCGACTCTACATTATTCTCATCCATTTTATTCTTTAATCCATTAGTCAAGATTTCGTATCACAATTTATCTAATGGTGATAAGGGCAATAATTCTTTTGTAAAACCTTAGGCTAAAATACTTTTTAATTCCTCGAAACCTTGTCTTTATAAATGATTTATTCCTTAAATCATTTTTAAGAAAAGAGGAAATGCGGTCCTTAGTCAACAAGCTTATGCCAAAATGCATTCTTCTTTGAAATAGATT
Organism: Allium sativum; assembly: GCA_030737875.1. Lineage (NCBI taxonomy): Eukaryota > Viridiplantae > Streptophyta > Magnoliopsida > Asparagales > Amaryllidaceae > Allium > Allium sativum. The sequence continues at coordinate 19,397,174 of CM060924.1, forward strand.
TTTTTTAACTTGATATATCAAAAAGAGGCCGTTGAACCTTTAAAATACATGGCTATCGATCCCTTAAGCGAAGCTATTTAAATTATAAAAATCTGACATCTATACTGTCGAAATATGATGTTGAATCCTTAAAATATGTATTCAGTTTTGTAAAACATAAGGCTATACAACCAAAATAGGGCTGTCGAAATTCTAGTGTACATAAATTGTACCTATAAGACTTAGCTTTTGGTTTACATTACATAGTATAAAGGCTTTTGGACCTATAAAATAAAAATGTCGAATCTATAAATTTACGGCGTCATTGGCGCAAAACAATAGTTGTGGCAAATATAGACTTGCGACATCATAGCCAGAAGTGAATGGACGTCGAAATTGTAAATCTTCGACATCAATGCTACATAGTATAAATGTGAAAATAAAAAAAACATGGGATATTGAAATTGTAAATTTATGCCTTCTATGCCGCTTAGAATTTTTGTTGAAAATAAATGGGACAAAGTATGTCGAATCTTTTAACCAGAAGGATGCCGAAACCCTAAACAAAAAGGGTGCTATATTCTTAAATTAAATGTGCCTTGTAAAGTAACGAAACCCTTGGTGTTGAATATTTACAAATCAAATGCTGAAATCTTATATGCATGGATATTGAACTTTTACATGAAAGGATTCATTACATATCTACCAAGTTGATATCATATGCATCTCTTCACATAGATGTCGAAATTTATAGTATCAGCATCTGAATATCAGCTCTTAACATGGGTTTCGTCCCTCTGCATTGACAACACGACATTTTTATAAATGAGCTTATAACTGTTTTTTTTCTATATATAGGTAATTTTTTCACCAACTCTGTCTCCTGTCAAATTTATATTGGTAAATAATATACTTTATCAATTTCTTTTCAGAAACTTGCTAGAGATACAGTTCACCGTCTCTAAAATAATTTGCAAACCATTTAAATTATATTATCATTTATTATTTATTAAAATCTTTTTTAACTTAACGAATTTATAGAAAATCATAACCATTTGGGAAAAATCCCCAGTAATCACCAAAATTAGAGTTTTCATATCTTTTAATACATATCCCCAATAATCACCAAAATTAGAGTTTTGATATCTTTTAATACATATCGGGATCAAAATCATTATTTAATTATTTTTAATAACTAAAACACGAAGTAAAATCCTTTTTCCTCTTAGGAAATTCATAAAATAATTATACAAGCATGGAAAATTATGAATTAAAACCTATATCCAATTTAATGTTTTATACATCATATCAAAATTTGAAGTCATTTGAAGGTCATAAACTAGATCTTCACTCTTAATACCTATCTTATTAATTTCATATAAATTCAAATAACTCATCTTTCAACCATATAATGAAACAATTAGTCATATCATGACATAATATCCAAATGATTCCTAATCAATCATAAATCCGAATTCAAGTATGCAAAAGTGAGATGGATAAATATTATTCACCTTAGAATTGATAAAGAGTTTGAAATTCGTAGTTGATTAGCTCCCCCTAACCTGCTTCCTTGAAATCTTTAGTTCCATTATTCTAGTTCTTCCCAGTAATCGTCGATCTCTTTGTGTGTTTTTGATTGTATGAAAAGAAAATGATATGAGAGAGGGGAGGTTTAGGATACAAAAATAAAAAGCTATTCCTGTTGTCTCTCATTATTTCTCTTCTTTTCTAAGTTTTAAACAATCTTATTAATCACTTTCTTAAGGCACGGCATTGTTATGAAAGACACACAAAGATGCATGCCATGACGCAGCGTTTACACCTCTTTTCCAGGTGGCATGGAACACTTTTGAAAGGCATGGTAAATGATACAAATGATGCATGATGCAAAATAACATGTTTTTCTTTTTTCTTTCTTCATTTTTATAATACAAGTTGCGTAAAATTTGGTATTCATCATGTTATTATACATTGAAAAGAAGGCATATTATCCTTTTAACACAATTAATCCAATATTCCTAAAAGATATTGATGATTGTAATATACGATTGACGAGAAATATGGATGTCTCATCCGATGCTGAAGATGAACTTGTATTTGATGATGATAATGATGACTTGACTTGAGATGTTGCAGCTCGAGCAGCAAGAGTGGATGAAGCTAGATATCGAAGCACAAGAACATCCACATCGAAAGTTTTTCTAGCACATGCTTCATCTCCTGTACTTCTTCATGAAAAAGAAACGAATCTAAATGAAATGGATTAGAAAGACGCTGAAACTTATGAATTCGATGATGCAAACATTGGTTTGGAAAAAATAATTGTTGAATCATATTTAGATTTGTAGTTTATCAATAATATTTATAATTATACTGGATTTTGGCTTTAGAAAACTATCATGTTTGAATATTTTTTGTTTATGATTTTATATTTGATGATGGTTATTTTACAAATTGCCTTAAAAAAAAAATCTTTTCTCCATACGTTCGACAATAATTCGAACTTTTTAAAATTATTGTGTTACATTTGTATTAATTTATAATAAAGTCTAAACTTGCTCAATAAATTAAAGACAAATTTTCTAAGTGGGCTAGTTTTCCAAACTATTTCGTATTTGGGGCTGATTTCCAAACTTATTACCAAATAGGGCTGGTTTGTGCACAGTCAGTTGCCAAGTCAGCATTTTTGTAACTGTCCGACATGGCGCAACTATGAGTATCTTCCTTTTCGTCCATAAACATGATGTCATCCAAGCTATCATTGCCGCTAGCATGAAAAAGATCTTGCTTTTGTATTTCGAACAAAGAACCATCATCATTCTCAATACTTACACATGTTTCTTTTCGATCATGGCCTACAATTTTTTTTAAATAACTATATATGTTTGGTTATGTACTTTAAATTAGTAATTTCTTAAATACTAATATTAATCTTTAGCTGTAATTAGGAGCAATTCCTTCGGTGCATCTATGATCACAATATAAACGAAGTATTTTGAATTGGTGGAATCTAGTAGGTCTAGTTCAAATTAACCTATGCAAAAAATAAGAAATCATGTCATTCAAGAGTGCAGCTCTTTATTTTTGTAGTGCTATGTATCTTTATTTTCTTTTTAAAAAATAAAAAAGCTCTAGTGGATTCCAGTTATGGTATCGAACAGTTACTTCTTTTTTTTTTAACCTAAAAGGTTTAAGCCTCCGTAGATTGAGGCTATGAGGTATACAGTTATTGGGCCTCAAACGTTTGAGGCGTAAGCCACACCAGTAAAACGCCTTTGTTATGTGCCTCGACGCGTTTATGCTTGCGCCTCACGATAAGGCATGCTTCAAACTTTCGATGTCTTTTTCCTGATGCTAAACAGTAATAATTTTTTTATGTGGCTTTGTTCACTGAGGAAGAATGCAAATGCTTCCATTCCTGCTTTCGTACTCTTTGAATGAATGCACTTTATATTTTATAGCTTTGACCTTGTAGAATTTGCATAATAATAATATAATAAACTGATAACATAATTACCTTTTATGGCATTAACATTTTTTCATGAACAATTACTTGCTATTTGGTCAGATTTTAATCTGATTTTTTCCATAAAGCTAAACAATGGAAAAAATGTGGTAGCAGTAAACGATATTGAATATTGAGGGTCGGACCAAGATGCTGCGGAATGCTCCTACACTAAGCAATATTTTCAGTATTACAAACCACATGTAATTTACTATTAAATCGTTGGTGAGTTGCCCGCTACCAATAAAACATAGACTATATTTTGTGACCTTTACGTGTTCTGATTTTTGAGTTTCAGAAATTGAATTGTATTAGTCTGTATTAAAAACAAAAATATTCATTTGTCATGTTTATTCATTTAGGTCTTCGAGCAGTTGCAGAAATACATTGGGACAAAAAATGAAATGGAATCAGGTTTATCATGGTCAGTTTATCATCGTTTTCGAGATTATTCATCTGAACATGATTTAAGCGTGCCTAAGAAGGTCGAAAGCAACTCAAAGATTGCTGTTGCTCTTACGGTAATGGATGAATGCTTCTGTCCTTTTATAGATCACAGAACTGGCGTTAATCTGATCCATAATGTTGTTTACAACCGTGGGTAAGAAATGTAACCTTTACAGTTTTGCATTTTAGTAAATTAGGTTAGTGTTACTTCTGATACCGTTATTTGTTCCTAAGATGTAAGCTATAGTAGTCAATCAATTTTATGATTTAAAGTTTGAGTCATTGTCCAAGGTTGATAAATATTTTCTCCTTTGTCTATCCTCTTACCAGTCCTCTTCACACTAAAATATATGCATGTGAAAAGATAGAAAGGGACAACTGAAGCAAAGGATGAATATATTTATAATTTAAAGTTTAAGTCACATTCCAAGCATTGAAATATTTATCACTCCCCTATTTTTAAATTGAAGCGATGTCATCATATTCAGTTCACTAAGTAATATATGATGGCTGGCTATTAACTTTCTAATTTAAGAACAGTATTCAACAATGTAAATCTTTTTTTGGCAAGGCTTCAACGATGTAAATCAATTGTGATCAGGACTATCTTTATTGAACATTGTCTGTGTGTTTTTCCTTTTATAGATTAAAAAAAAAAACTAGCATACCGGCAAGCACGATGTGCACATGCTCGTTTTATTTTATACCAACCAAATTAAGATTTTCATTATATTCTAACATATATCAATAAAGATGCATTAATATACTCAAAATATGTAACTTGATCAGTTCATCTCAATAACTATTATTTCGTAAAAATGTCTTGTTTTTGTTTTGCACTTTACATATACAACTCTTATTCAACATTTACTCTTTGTCTAAAAAAATGTTAATAAGAAGAAGAAGAAGAAGCAGCTGATGATGATGATGAGAATCACAAGAATAATAATAATAATAATCAAAACTTAACTATAATAAGCGAAGTAAAATTTACTAGTTGGAAGATTGAAATTCTAGCTATAGTCATTGTTAGGGATATAGAAATGTAAAAGGGGGTGGACCAGGTGGTAGCAACTAGAGAAAGGTATTGTAGTCATTTCATCTGGGCATCTAGGTAGTCAAGGTGCAAAGGCGCAAAAGAGCCCAAGGCTGCGCTTTTTTGTGCGCCTTAGTTGCGCTTTTTTTTCCTGCTGTCACTGTAAAAACTGCACTTACAACTACAACTTAATATATAGTTTTGATAATAAATAATAGCCGAGTTTGCAATTTTAATGATAAAACTTCATAAGTTCATGTCACAAACCAAAATAAGTAATCGAAAAACCATTCAACCTAAATTTACAACAACAAAATACTTAAAATGAAAAAAGCTTGCTTTTTTGTACTTTGGTTTTTTTTTTTGCGCTTTTGGGTTTTTTTGCGCTTTTTTTGCGCTTCACTAACAAGTGCGCCTTAAACTCAAAAAAAGCCCCCCTAGTTGCGCCTTGCGCTTTTTTGCGCCTAGGCGCACTCCTTGACTACATAGCTGGGCATGATGAGGATTGTTGGTTGTTGACATCATAAATGACATATTAAGCTTCATTTACCATTTTTGTTAGTGCTGTTATGGTAACGAAAAATTTACCATTACCGTACAAATACCAAACAATTGTTAACCAATATTGAATATTTGAATTACATCGTTATGTCTGTGTTAATGATAAATTTACCATTGTCAATTGTAAATGTAACAGTAAAGAAGTGTCAAAATTAGTGTTAAAAGTAATACTAGTCTTATTACTTTTTTTTTTCATTATTTTAATTGATCCCAACAACAACTTTTTTTGAATAGATTTTATGCAGATGCTTGCAGTATTATTTATGATTATATTTCTTTTTGGCTTCATTAACTTCAAAATTTATGATTGGTAAAATTATTATTTCATGATTTTGTAAATAATTTGTGATGAATCGAGAAAGTTTGTTAATCAAACTAAAATAAGTCAGAAAGTTTGTATAAGTCTTAATGAAGTTAGAATTAGTAACAAAATGTGTACTTTTTTATCATTATAAGTTGATGTAAAAAGGTTTACATTTACCATAACAAGTCAATAGTTTACCAATTTATCGGTATGCCAACAATAATTTTCCAGCTGTAAAGGTAAAGTGTCTGTTGTCATTTTGACTTACAAATAGTATCGGAAACTGTTACCGTTACCCTAACATCCCTAATTTTTATTCATCTTTTTTTTACGTTGGCTGTAATCTTGTTATATTATATATTTTGATTTTATTTTGTAGGTCCAATATTCCCCGAATAAGTTACTCTGGCTTTTATACTTTTGTCTTGGAACGAGGGGATGAGATCATTGCTGTAGCATCTGTTAGGTGAGTAAATTTTGTTATACCTACCTGTCTAATTTATGTTTAATATATTTTAAAAGCTCATTGTAAATACTGGAATCTTCTAGTATACGTAAAAATCATATACCATTTCCGTTGGATCTAGAATCCATGGTACCAGGTTAGCAGAAATGCCTTTTATTGGGACAAGGTACATGTATAGGCGTCAAGGGATGTGCCGTCAACTACTTAATGGAATTGAGTTGGTAAGTTAATTTTTTTTGGTAGTCAGAGTGTTATTGTAGTTTTAGACATCTAATTCATATGTTTTACTGCCCTCTGTTTCATTATTCTTCCAACTTCATTTTGTCACTATGTAATGTGTGTAAATACATGTGTGCTATTTGGGAACTGTTAATGTTTCATCTTTTTCATCTTTGCCACACTTTGCCACCTTTAACTGCTTCACCGTTGCCACTGCAATTGCCCTATTCTATTATATCTAGCGCTTACAGGTTACTATTTGTGTTTGAATTTTTCGCGGGTCTAGTCTAATCAATATCTTTTACCATTTCCCAAATTCCATTTCTTGATTGAAAAATTATTCTGTACTGGGCTATCAGGCTCACCTATAAGGCAACCGCTTGACTTGTTTGTTCCATCTTTTCCTCCTGTCATGCAAAAATGTTGAAGTCAATGATTGTCCGGACTCTTATTAGATCTCTGGTAGTGCTGATTTTGCCATTGAAATTATCTTTGAAGCATCACGAGCAAGGCTATGTGTTGGTTTAAGTATTCATCATTCACAACATTGTTATCTTTTGTAGTCGGGTTATTAATACAATCTGAGCATTAGATTTGATAAATGCTATAAGCATTTGAGACTAATTTTTTCTTCATTGACTACAATGTCTTTATGTCTCTTCAATTCTTGAGTTTCCATGGATCATGGCCCTCTTCCTTTTTTTTTCTTTGGTAATTCACCTGCACTATCTTGTTAGATGAAATCTGTTAGCACATGTCAGTTTACTTTTCACGCCACTAGTGTTTAAGAAATCACGCACACCATGTTTTTTAACCCACACCCCATTTCATTTCACTTTTCCATGATTGTTTTTCCATCTCTTTCAAGCATCAGCCGGTTGAGCGTTGCTTTACATTTTCTCGTATCCTATACAAAATTATTGAAGTCCTACCAAGTAGTGTGGTTCTTCCCAAGGTTTTCAAAATGAGATTCAAATCGTAAATCGTAATATTGAAACTATGAATCAAAACGGGATTTAAATCGTAATTCGTGGATTCAAAAAACAAACATTTTAAAGTTTGCACACACTTTGAAGTTAATTTTGATGTTCAAACTTCTACAACTAAAGCTAAAACATCATTATCTCTCTTGTTCCAATTTTAATTTGTTTGTAAATGATTAAAATTGAAATTGTAGACCCAAATAAATATACTGAATTTATTAATTTGAATTGAGTGATATTTCTAATGTGTAATATTAGCTTGTTTTGAATTGTAATATAAATTGAATCGTAAAGGGAGAGATTCAATTTAAAACGGGATTCAATTCGTAGGATTTAAAGTTTTTTGACAACAATGGTTCTTCCTCCACATCAACTCATGATGTCGAATCTATAATTTCTAAGCTTGCATTATATTAGGTTGTTGTCGATTTCAAGCTTGTACCGTAATTGGTTTATATCAAATCCTGCTAAATTGGGCAATTTGTTTTACTGAATCAGTGAGAGAATCATGCAGTTTTCTAATTCCTGTTGGAAGACCGCGCGGGGGGGGGGGGGGGGGGGGGTTATTGGTTCAAAAAAATGATCAAGAAGTAGAATAATGTCAAAAGGAATTAAACTTTTTTATAAAATAAAAAAAAAAACTTAGAGATAAGGATCATCTTTACCAGAAGAGTTATCCTCCAAATCATTTTTTTAACTAAAGGTGGAAAATGAAACAATACGGTGTTTATGTTTTCTTGAGGGTAAAATAGTTACTAAAAAATTGTTAATTTTGATGGGGCATGCAAAGAAAATAGCAGTGTACTAACAGAATTATCCTTGTTTCATTCTGGTGTTATCTAAATATAAATAAACTTAGGTACAAGTTGGTTTTTTGAAGTTTTTGTTTCTTAAAATTAATTATTGATGGGACATTCATGGTCTGTTTGGTTTCGTTTTGTGTTTTCAACATGCACTTAGAAATACTACAAAATAAGAGGAGAAGATTTACAGTTCTTAGTCATTGCGACAATCAATGATTCAATGCATAACAAAGAAGATAGATGTTCTTCATGCTTTTGTTACCTTCCAAAACACAAAAATCAAAATAAACTTCTTTTCTATTTTATATGTTAAATTTCATTTTTTAAAATTGTTTGTTTTCCAATAATACTCTGACGGACGTACTTTTGTTTAGACGAAAACACAAAACTATAAACGACAAACCAATCGGGGCCTTACCCTTTGTTAATTCTTTCATTACATGCTCGGTTAGGTTATGCTATTGTTCTGTATGCTTGGAAAATTGATTTTTTTGAATGATGTATTATTATAACATAATTAGTTTGAAAACTGGAGCTTGTGTTGGACCAAAAATAATTTTATTCTCTTATTGTAGGCAGTTAATTCTATTAGCCCTCACAATTTTCTTCACACTACATATATCAACTTTTTGGTTTCTATTTTAACCTTATGAAAATATCACATATATGTCGTTATCAAGGTCGAAATTTGTTTTTTGGTTCGATTTCGGTCATGTGGTATATTTGAAATTCTGGTTCTGTTCTGTGTTTCAATTCCGATTTTTGGAAATTTTTACTCTTTAAAACTTGTTTTTACGCGGTTAAATCAAATAGTTAATTATTGCAGATATGTATAATTGCAGTTTTTTTAAATTTAATTTTACTATTTTTGGAAATAATTATAAATACGTTAAATAGCAGGCCCAAATATGAATTCAGTGAATAAAGGTCAAATGACATGTGACATGCATAAAAAAAGTAAAAGCCCAAGATTTTAAACATGTGCGGAAAAAAGTAAAAGCCCAAGACTTTAAACCGCAGACCCAGATCAAAGATATTAAAATATTTCTTCATCTTCCTTACCCTAAAACACAAATACTATAAACCCAAATTCACAATTGGAAACATCACATCTTTCGCTTTTCCTATCTATATCGAATCCATCTTTCTCTTATATGCTCGTTGCTGCCTCCTCCCTCTATTCCGCAGGTATTTTCAAAATTACTTGCACACTTCATCTTCTTCTTGTGTCCAACTTCCTTGTCTGAAACAAATTATTATTCAAATTTCAGCCCGTTCATCGTCGGAACCGAAACAGAATTCCGGCGATTGTGGCTGGAAGTTCGAAGCATGATTGTTTCATTTTCTATCTTTTTCTTGAAAAAAAATGAAAAAAGGTCATGGAAGTATGCTTGTCATTCCAGGATTTTGACACTATTTACTGTCCTGTCATTATTTTGTTTCCTAATCATTGTTTCCAACCGATCAAGATTTTTTTAAGAATCTAGAATTTTGATTCCATTGAAACAAAGTGCCTAGCTTACTAAAATTTGATATGAACATAGCACCGTACAAGCTATGAGTTGAAAGGAACCTATTATAATGTGAGTTTGAAATTTTTGTAGAATCCACGCCATGAGTTGATGTGGAGGAATAATATGATCACATTATTTACTCTTACTAGAAATTAGATAATTTTGTACGTGATGTGGGGTAATGCGAAGCAGTGTTCTACATGTGGATGTTTGAGAGAAGAAACAATGAAAAAAAAAAAAAAAAAACAATTTAGTAGGGTATGGAGAGGAATGTGTTGGATGTTTTTTTTAAGCATTAGCGTGGCGGCAAAGACAATAGATTTGGGGGAGCCAATTGATTTAGTCATCTTTTAATCTATTATGCAAGATGTGTATGTTTGGATATTTCACATTTCACAACCCCCATAAAACTGTGTTATTTAAGAGAAACTCTTAAAATTAATTACTTTCTGTGAATTGAAACGTTGATACAAACTGACATTTAATTCATGAAATATGGTTCACATAAATATTTGGGAATTATGCCCTCTCTCGGACCTTATTATTGTAAAATTAATAAATGAAGCACTGGTTGTTCCATGTTCATTATAGTACTTGCTTCTTCTTCCTTTTTTCCTACTTCCTCACCATGATTTACTTCTTATCTTGGCTACCTTTGCCTCGTATTTAATAATATTACTTTAATTCATTTATTTTAATCTCAGGCACTCTGCTCCCTTAATGTTGAGAAACTGATGATACCTGCAATACCAGAATTAGCAGAAACTTGGACCGGTAGCTTTGGCTTTAATCATCTCACCCACTTGGAAAGACAAGAGGTCAAATCCACTAAAATAATAGTTTTCAATGGTACTGGTCTTTTACATAAACCAATCATCAGTAAAAGTTCATCAAATGGCAATTCAAGTCTTAATGGTGGTAAGCTTGCATACGTTCCATATATTCCTTTTTTTTCCCTCCCCAAATGCACATAGTTGAACAAGTGCCATTCTGATGTTTTGATTCTGCCCAAGGTAGATGATCAAAATGAGCATGATGGAAAGACAGTTAATGTGTGCACTTGCTATGATCCTGAAACAAATTCTAAGGTTTGCTGCTGTACTTGGTTCTAACTTGTATGTTTTGATGGTAAAGAAATACACAATGGTTACGTGATAATATTTACCGCTGTTATTTTAGCCACAAAAATATCATGTGAATGCTTAACGATGATCCAGAACATGGTTATAAAATAACATAACATAAATTTTTTGAAAACCTTTTGCTGTAATTGTTTCATAATTTAGGTAAGTCGTTCAGTTCATGCTATAATAGAAATATATCGACAATAATCAATTAAAATTATATGTTTTCCTAGACAAAATAAAGATAAAACAAGAGAGAAAAATTAAGATATTGTTTGCTCTACTGTTTTTAGTATGGTTTTCGACCATATGCGAACCATGCATGCATATAATCAAAAACAGTCGTTTTAGAAAATGAAGTTAACACGCAAAACAAAGAAACAACTTTTATTTACTTTCCGTGTTTTGGGAAGTAATAGAGTAACGAGAGTTAACTCACCTCTTCGCCGCTCCTCTAACCCCTCCGTAATCCCCTCCATCGCTCTTCTATTCCCTCCGCCGAGTCCGCCGTCCCTCAGCTCTTCTTATTTTTTTGTAATTAATGTTTGAAAACTCGAAACACAAAACACAATTTAAACCAAACATCACCTAAGTTTATATATTTAGTTATTGTTTCAACTTCTAGTAGTGCTGGTATTTTGCAGAAATCAGTGATGATTGAAAGCTCATCAAATAGTGATCCAAGTCTTATTAACAGTAAGTTTGCATTACAATTCATGTATTTAGTTTCAATGGTATTTTTATATTTGCACATGGCTGAACAAGAGCACTGGGTTATTCAGATATTGAGATTCTTCCCAAGTTAGAGGATCAAAATGAACACTATGAAAAAAGGGTTAATGAGAATACTTGCAATGCGCCTGATACAAATTCTAAGGTATGATACACTGGACCTCGTTTCACCCTTACTTCTGTAGTAAAGAAACACACATTGTATACACAATAATATGTGATTTAAACCTCAAATATCGTGAACCTTTGTCATAATATAGAAAACTCACACGTCCTTGTTCACTTCCCTAGTTATGTTTATGTGGCTTTTAGCTGACTATATTACATAGTCTGTATAGATTCACTTGCACCTCAATACTGTTCCAAGACACTATTATGCAAAATATAATAAACCAAATAATAATAATTTGCCTACATCAATAATTATGCTTGGTTTCTGTAATTGTACTAGAAAATGTGGTCAAATTTTCATGTCCTAACTGATTCTTATTATGAAAGTTCAGCATGAAGCAAAATTTGACAAGGGAAGCATGATGGAGATTAGTGCTACAAATTTGTCTGAAGCTATAACCAAAGTCATCCCTGATCTAAATATCCCTTTTGATTCAGATAACATGGTGAAGAACTCTAATGGCAAGGTTGGCGCTGTACTCTGACCCTACAATTTTTTTTCTTCCCTTTCTTTTGCGTCTTCGGGCATCATTTGATGCTGCTTATTGCATGATAGAGTATTTCATCCATATTACAATGTGCAAACCTTAAAATGGAGCTTCTAGGATTACAAAAAGGTGCCCGTAGTACAAAACGCCCAAAAAACATGGATAAGATATAGTATTATTGCCATACTTTAAGCTCATGTTTGATCACGTCTATACATGCACTTCTACAAAAAGGCGCCCGTAGTACAAAATGCCCAAAAAACATGCACTTCTTCCACGTCTTCAAAATTCAGACCCACTTCCATTGCAGTGTGCTGCTGAGAACACCTTTGTTTATTCTTATTATCACAATTGGAATATAATCAAAATCTTTTAAAGCTTGAATAGTGATGCTAAACTGCATCATGGTATTCAAAAGGTTCACTTCTGGATATGAACACATGCTAACAACTTGTTTTTTTTTTGTAACGACCTGGATTTTCGAAGTAGTCAAAATCACTGAAATATCTGTCTGTTATAAAACTATCAACGAATACTATCAATTTACTACACAATATTTGATAAATATTTGACATTACTAAATGTATATGATACAATTTTTGACTGTACAAACTATCAAAGATCTTTTAGTGTACTAGGTGTGCTATAATACAAGAAAACTTTAATAAATCTATCACTGCACAACTCGGATGAGATAGACAACAATAGTCAATCCTGCGAACTCAACAAACAAATCAAATGTGTAATAATACAGTAAGCATGAAAGATACTACATCCCAAGATCAATAACAACAAACATGAAAGGGTTATGTTATTTTCGGGGCAACATCACTACTATTTGTAACTGCCTACGTACCCCTGTCTAATTGGTATCGAAATAGATATACGATCAAGCTAACCTAGTTCTCCTATTCACAAATAGGACTCATGGAGCTTACGATGCACAAACAATAATACGATTTCCAAACTACCCTTTAAGCTTGATCTTCACATTTTGATTTGTGAAATATAATCTACTTTATTATCTTCAAAATCCTTTCTTTTTGAAAATAATCTCTTCGAACTCAAAATTCCAGTTTCATTTCAAATCATTGAAATAATATATGTCTTTCATATCAAAGCATATTTCACTTCGAGATTTTAAAACAAATCACTTACTAAAATCTCAAATATCTACAATAGAAGCATATCAATATATATGCAACCAGACCGGGAGGTTTCTCCTGATAACAAGACCATTGGGCACTAACCGCCTTCATAAATAAATAAATATCGTCTCTCCATCATTCCAGAGCAGACCACCATCAAGGGCCTAAAATCCCCATACCCAGTATTTAGTCATGGGTTACCCTAATCTCTGGTAACATAACAAATCATTTGGTATCCCGAAATGATAAATCATTTCGCATTGTTAATAATAAATAACTTCAAATTATAGTGTTGTTATTTTCTAAATCTTTCAAACATTGGGATTTAAGTCGTCGAAATTCTCTTTGTTTATAAAACATCTTTAATAAACCATTTATCTTCTTCAGAATATTTCTAAATATATTCTACTTCTTTGAAATCAATCATTTCATTTCATATTAACTAGGGTAGTAGGGTTGTTATGGTAATGGTTACCGTTACCATTTGACAAATACCGTTACCGTACCGTTTTTACTGGTAAGCCAGAATTGTTTACCATTACCGATCGACTGTTATACTAAAGACTGATATACCGATAATCTGGTAACCGTTACACTGGTAATGATAAATTACCGTTTGTCCATCAAAGTTTATATCTTGATATGTTTTTTATACACGGTGCATCTTTATTATACTATATGTGGTGTTAGTTTATAAAAACATAAATATGAAAGAAAATAAGTATACTTGAAATTATTTCACCTGATTATTCAACTAAAAATAATCATTTATTTGGTTCTAAATGCATGTAATAAAGCATGTCATATGAATATATAAATATTTTAAATTAACAGGTAAAATTACCGTTACCACTGGTATTGAAGAAATGTTACCGATAATTTAACGTTAAAAATGGTAAATTTACTGTTACCATACCGTTTTAACTGGTATACCGATTTGAATAAAAAATGGTTACCGATCGACTAGTAATGATAAATTTACTGTTATCGTAACAACCCTAATATTAACCATTCTTTTAATACGTTCACAATTTAAATGAATCAAATATTATCCTAGAACATCTTTCAATCAAATCGTGAAATAAATCATAAGGTGTTACGTATAAATATTTTATTCCTAGCTCAATGCTAAATAGAAACATGTATTTGCTCTTTGGTCGAGCGATTCAACAACCAATCGGCGGATGTTGAAGACTCGAATCCTCGCACTGTCTTATCCCAACTTTCCAAGGGCATTTGTCATGAACTCAAATTTGGAGCGTCGATTGGTCGAAAGTAACCGAAGACATTGGAAGTCTTCTACAAGGAAGCCAACTGTTTCCTATGCAAAGAAGCGGAAAGGAACCGAGCTCCTCTTACGACCATAATTATCAAGGCGCGCGCTTAGGCGCGCTTAAACGCATAAAAGCCCAAGGCTCAAGGCTTGCGCCTTTTTGCAGTTTGAGTGTGTCTTTTTGTAGTTTGAGGTGCTTTTTCCCGCTAAATTCAAAATTTTGTTTATAAATAGTTAAATAAAAAAATTAATTGTTCAATAAATAATAAAATATGATCTAAAATTTAAATCTTATTAATAAAATATGTAAATAATTGAATGAATTATAATATATGGTTTAAAAATTAATTTGTAGTTAGTAAAATAGCAGATCAAACTCATATAAAAGGCACATAAAAAAACCTAAGGTTCAAAAAAGCCCCAGGCTCAATGCTTGTTCCTTTTTGCGCCTTAGCGCCTTGACTACTATGCTTACGACAACCTACTTCAAAAAGAAGTCCAAAGCTCTAATGACTCCAGTCCCAATGCTCAAAGCAAACATGCTCAAGCTGACAACAGCGGAGGTAGTCGCAACAAGAAGAGGAAACATTTCAGACTTCCATCTTTCCGCGACTACACTCCACTCAACGACTCCCTCGAGAACACTTCGAGGCCTGCAATGTCCTACAAAATAAGAAGCCAAATCCAAGAAGGCCGTCGGAAGAAAAGAGAAAAACCGGAAAGTATTGTTGGTTCCACTATGTCCACAATCACGACACAAACGAATGCCGCCACCTGAAGGACAACGTCGAAAAGCTTGTCCGCTAGGGAAAACTTGAATAGTATACGCAAGATCCCCCACATGAAATTTCCGAGCCGTCCAACGCTCACCAAGGATTTCAACCGACCAGGACCTCGCCTAGCAACTAGTTCCTTCGGGATCCGTCTTCCAACTTAGTACGACTGCAACAAAAATAAGCGGTTTAGACATCGACATCACACCGTATGTCTCATCGCTTGAGTTACACCTTGAATGAACTTAATAGTTTTTATTTTTAGAATTAGGTCGATTGTGTCTTAATTTCGACAAGCTGTTCGAGATGTCTAAGAATTGACTTAGCTGTAATCCTTATACGAAGTGTCAAAACATTAACCTCAGCCTTCAAGATTCACCTATGGATCGCCGGAGCACCGCTACCGGAGATACAATTGAACAAGTTCAACCAAATTTACCTTTGAGTCCGTGGAAAGCAATTAAGTCTAACGGATTTAGCCCGACCTACTTACGCTCAGGCGTACTTTGGCGGCGATTTGTTGGCACCATCACTAACCCCGATGGTTAGTACACGATCTATCTATGCTCAAGCACGTGTGGGACTCTCTCCATGGGTGCCAGTCGAGCCAGTGTGATACTGACTCCTTCCTTGGCTAACTCCGATTCTCAGAGCTGGATCCCAGTATAAAATTGGCGAACCAACGACATCCACTTTTGACTTCACAACTCCCCGAGATTAGCACCGAAAAGGAGTCTTGAGAGTGAAGTTAAGTCTCTTCGAGCTTCGCACGACTGGAGTTTCTCGAGAGTGGAGTTTCGACCAACCTGGATCTAAGTGCAACGCCGAGTCACATTACATGAGCTCAATGTCTGGAAAGTGTAAGAGCACTCAAGCACTTAGAACTACAATTTCCATCAGACGCAGTGGTCTGTGAGATCGTCGCCTGAGATACTGGTTTGCGACTCACTCCCACCTTTGACTCCTTCGTCGGAAACAGAACGAGAATGAAAATCAAACTCTCTTCTCCTACAACACCTCCTCTTCGTTGTCTTCATGACCTAACGCCTACACCTGAGCTCTGACCACCTCCCAACAAGTTGGGGGCACGTCGGGAAGCACTATTGAAGGCATACTCAAAAGCGGGCCCAAGGGAACCAATCCCTCATTTCTCATGACCATCTCCATCGACGCAGTGGTCTCTGAAGTCGGCGTCGGAGATAACAACTTGCGAATCTACCCTCAACTGTCTCCCTCGTTGGAGGCGAAGCAAAGGTAAAAAACAAATCATTTTCTTTAACGAACACCTCTTCTCTGTTGTCATGACCTTCCGCCTCCACCTAAGCTCCGACCACCTCCTGGTTAGTTGGGGGAACGTTTGGAAGTACCACCGGAGGCACACGCAGCAGAGAGCAGGTCGAGGGGGGAGGGGGTACACCTCGACCACTCCTGCATCCTCACCGCTATCATCTTCTCCGCGATCCGCAAAGCTACCTTTTGGAAGCAAACCCACCACGCAGAGAAGATGGTCCAAAATCAAAGTCTCGACTCTATGGAAGTCGTTGTCAACGTCCCTCGAGGCCAAGACTCCCTACAAACAAACATTTTGGAACGCGGCGACAACCTTTAGTTCATAATTAATACCATAGCCATCGCCGACCGCTGTTGCAATGTTTGAATCGAATTGCGATCACGACGTGATTGGATTAATAATCGAATTTTGGAATTGACGACTTAACAATATGGCTACATCTTATGTGCATATCCGAGTGATCAATTCACAAAGTTCGCTTCTCGAGCGTCACACCAATCGGCTGCGCTACGTTCGACTTCGAATCCCAATCCAATCGCGTGACGTTGCGTAACGATCCAAACTTGTGAACTCGAGATTGAAGAAAACAACAATACTTCCAACTCGCGGAAGAACAGAAAAATTAGCTAAGTCCCTGAGATGTGAAGTTAAAAATTCATATTCCTGCGTATTTGCCGGAAATTATCATGTTTTCCCGGGTTCAACTTCGGGTTCCCGATGTCTCGTGACTCCTCCAACAAACTCAAGTCTAAGTGTAACGCCAAGTTAATTTACATGAGTACAATGCTGAAAAATGTAAAGTGTGCTTGAACACTTAAGAACGACATGTGATGTAAGCAAACTAAATGAACTTTCATTCATAGGTCAAAATACATCTTTTCACTAACGACACGATGTACATCAAAACACCTAACAATCTCCACCTTGACAAGCATTGCTCAAGTCACCTTAGAGTTACACTGAGCTTTCTTCGCAGTTGGATCCGACCACTACCCTGAGTTCTCTTAAGCAGTGGCGACATATTGCTTACTACCATATCTCCACCTTGACGAGTATTCCGTACACAAACCCCTTTTGGAGCCATGCTTCGGTCATGCTGCACATACCAGTTCCATTGAACCGTGAAACTTTGATACCATATTAAGTTTCGGCATTCTTTGCAAGTTCCTGCAGTACGCGTGCTTCATCGTATCTAATTGAAGTCAACAATATTATTATCACGACGAGTGACTAGTCGTCGACTAATTGAGGTTGAGGCATCAACTTGAAGTCTCGACTTACAATTTGTAAGTATTTCGGGCGATTGGAACGAAATAGGTCGACTAGTCAATCGACTTACCAACTAATTTTTAATTGGACCAAAAAAAAAACGTAGGTTAGATTGAAGGAAAAAAATTCGAGCAGAGCAAAAGAACAAACAAAAAAACACTACGAAAAAAAAATAGTTCGAACAAAATCAGAAGGTGGACCCTAACCGCCGCCTCTTCTGTGCCGCCGCCGCCTCTCTAGTATAGCCGCCAGTCGATTTGCTAAATCTCAGGTCAGATACTAAATTGCAATTCGAAAATTTGAGTCCATATAGCTGTATGGTTGTTTAAATTTGAGTTTTTTTCCTTTTAAATTGGTCACTAATCTCAGGTACTATATTTCTTTCGAATTGTTTAAATTGCTCTCGAATCGGTTAAATTTGAGTGTACCGATAAAAGAGTTATACACTGCAGATGACAATCATATGGTTAAATTATGTAGCTACCTGAATGAATTGTTTAAGTGTACAACCATACCATTTGAAATTTAAATCTCAGTCGAATTGTTGTAACGCTATTCCTAAATTACTTCTAAACCAACTTCTAAATTGCTGTTTTTTATACACTGCATATGGCAGTAGAAATAGCAACGACAAATGAATCGTATGATCCCTCTAAAGATCCAAAGCGAAAGGCTAAATAACATATGTATTAGTTAGAAATTTAGAATCACATGTGTATATGTTTATTTATTTATCGACTAGAGTACGATTGGTCCACCAGTCGACTTGCTGGACCTTTGTCGACTCGACTCGACTTACCGCCGCAATAACCATGGTCAACAGTCGAAGTTTCCTTTGTTGGCGTTTGGATTGAACATCCCCAATCGCCACCCATCGAGCATATAATATGGTGTTGACAAAACTTTCTGTAACAAAAGGAGTCCTCAATGTTACGTGTCACCAATTATTATGATCTCTTCAAATATCTTGGGATGTGGGACTATGTTTCATTCAATCCATGCATTCAAATGCAAGCACACCTAACAAACGATGCTTTTGCCTTGGTGGAGTTTTGTGTCAGTTGCACTTCTCTGTTGAAAATAACCACAATTTTCTCTTTATTGCTTCGTTGTATCTCTCATCCGTAAAGTGCATGCAGCAAAAATGCACTCATATTACTAAATCTCTTAGTCATAAGAGTCC
Organism: Allium sativum; assembly: GCA_030737875.1. Taxonomy (NCBI): domain Eukaryota; kingdom Viridiplantae; phylum Streptophyta; class Magnoliopsida; order Asparagales; family Amaryllidaceae; genus Allium; species Allium sativum. Next base: position 19,416,446 of record CM060924.1, read on the forward strand.
TGTTTGGGTTGACTTATTTAAAGTATTTTGTTTTTTTTGAGAACCAAAACCAGTTGATTTTGGTTCTCTCAGAAAGCCAAAAAATAACTTACTTAAAAAAATAACTTAGTGCCAAATTTAAGGTTGTTAGCCTCTTTATTCTATATGGCCTGAGCTCGAGCAGTAGTCATGGTAAAGTTGACAATGTAGGTGGCAAATGATTAAAAGAATGCAGAAATTGATTCAGGAACTTAGTAACAGATGAAAATCTGGTGAGTTTTATTATTAATTTGATTATCATAATTTGCACGTGTTTTGATAACCATTTATATACAAAACCCATGGGAGACTAATTCAAACTAGCTGTTTTAGATGGCAGCTCATCATAATCTTATCTAATTACAGGGAAATCTGTGATTAAACCTAGTCTAAATACCAAAAGCACAACCGGGTTGTGCACGTGCAGATGTGTACAAACGTGCATAGCATCAAATCTTATCTTCTATCTTCGATCCTGTGCTACTGCTTGTTTCCTCTAGTTTCTGTGCTTCTCCAAGCCCTCGGATATCCTCCCATTGATTTCAGATAGCTGGGATGAAGAGTTGACCTTGTTTTTCCAATTTGATGCTGATCAAACGTTCGATGAAATAACCGAGTGTAACAAATATTAATGTAATGTACTTAATCAGGACTGACGATTACAACTGAGATCGCAAACCCAAACCAAATCGATCCAAAAATACACGCACGCGTACCGAAACCGATGGGTCCCAAGTCAGTTCCGAATGATGAATAATACCATAAAGATCCAGTCCAACTTGACTTGATCCGAATGATCCAACTGAATAATATAAATTACATGCATTTTTAGTGTTATTATACAACCATATACAACATGAACTGAATCTTGGGTCGGATCTATGTTTTAAAATGTTTTGATTGACTCACACAAAACTTGACCCACCTTGAGACCGAGATCCACCGCATCTGATCCTCCGGTCGTTGCTATCCCTATACTTCATATGTAATAAATTACTAGTTTTCCTGTTATTTGGTTTCGAATTTTGCTCTGAAGTTCTAATCACAGTTCATGCCCACTTCATTATACCTTCCACAGGCTCCTCCTGCCGGTGAAGAATTCTACTGTAAAGATGAGCCTCTTTCTCAAACATTGTCAGCTTAAAGGTGGATGCTATTGACTGTACAGAGAAATAGGTGAACTGAAACTTTTTACTGATCATGATTATACTTTTGTGAAAACATCACCTCTGAAAAGATGAAAACTGCTGTCTGCTGGCTTCTTCTGACATGCAGTAACTGTTATTTTGAACTACAAATGAAAGCTAATTACCTAACATGGTAGGGTTATTTTGATTAGTGATGTTTTATTATTTTGGATGAAAAAGCAAGCAAATATTATTCTAGGAAATTATTTTGGATGACAAGGGAGGCAAATATTGCATTGAATATGTGATAATATCAAAAGTAATTTGTTCTCAATGCGATGTTATGTTATATATGTTTGTTTAGTTTGGTTTCTGTTGGTGATGATATCTTAATTTAATCTTTTTGTTGGTCATGTTTAACGTCTTTTTGATAAATAAATTATTAAATACTCTTTTCAGTTTGTATTTTAATCTAATTATGATGAAACTGTTAACAAAATTTGTATTTTAGGAATAAAGCAGCAACCGTTTACAAAAGATAGCAAAATCGAAAATGTTTCTTGCTGTAGGAGGCCACTGGAATATAAAAACTCAAGTGAAAACAATGTATACATTTTGGTTTTGGTTTGGTTTTGCAGGTAATTAGATTCATTCTTGTTTTGTTTGTAAACTCAAATGAAACCTATTTCTTATGAAGGTCCAAAGTATTAAAGCGGTGGTTCACCCAACATTAACTGCAAATGTGGAATACACTATGAATAAGTGTATCCAAAACAAAATGCGACACTTGTTTGTAATATTTGAACTTCAAAGGTTGATATTAAAATAATAATTATTATTACAATTATTATAATAAAACCTTTACCATGCCAAAATCTACAATAATTAAATAGATTGGATTCATATTATTTGCAAAAATCAACCCTTCTTTTTAGGAGATTACACATTTTCGTTTTTTTTTTTTTTTAAAAAATTGTAAAATCATTAACAAAAAATGGTTATTTCGTTCCCAAACCTGTTAGATTTGATGTACCATAAATCCTAAGGTGGCATACACATCTGCTATTATCGGGTTTTTACATCTTAAATTATTAAAAGGCAAATTCTATTCCTACAATGAAAAGGATCGACTATCTGAACATAAAATTAAACGCAAATGTTACATAAATTATCCGAATTATTGGATTTTATTTTTATTTATATATGAAATGTAGAATTCAAAGGAGTTCTATTTCCATTAATTGTGTCCAAATGGTTTTTTCTCGTGAAAAATCAAATGATATACATCATTATTTTGTTAAGAAAATATAAAATATGTTAGGAAACTATCTATCTTTTTTTATTATATCTTTATTTCTTTTCTTGTAAACCATCAAACTAAAATATTAAAATTAGTGATATTTGGATCATATATATATATATATATATATATATATATATATATATATATATGGATATGATCAAGAGCACTCCAAACAGTGCAAAACTCCTTTAGTCCTTCTGATTTCCACCACATATCTCTGTTTGTCTCTCTTTCTACTAACTTTTTCTCTCTCCACTAACTTATTTTATTATAAATGAGTGGTGGAAATAAAGAGGCTATTGGGGTGATGTTGAACGCTCTCTCATATACATACATACATACATATATATATATATACGTATATATATATATATATTATCATCTATTCAAGATTTGAGCTCATTTCGATATTCGTAGAATAATATATTTGATGTTTAAATTTATCGGTTCGAATAAATGTATGAACAGTGAATAATTGAGCTAAGATTTTGAAAATGTTACGAATGTCGGAAGAAACTCAAATTTTGGATAGATGATAATATAGATGTAAGTTTAACATCTACAAAATTTTGTTGAATTTGGATTAGTGTAGCTCACAGTAGGGTAAGGGTGCTAAATGAGTGCTGCAAAATAGAGATCCACAGAATACTCCACATATATATATATATATATATATATATATATATATATATATATATATATATATATATATATATATATATATATATATGGGGTTATATTGACACCTCTTTTTCATAGCACCTCATTTGCACCTCTTTAATAGCCATTCATTTATATGTAAACCAGTACGCAGGCACGTCCGATGGGCGTGTGCATAGATGTGTTTGACCAAAGCTGCAAATGATGTTTAAAATGGGCAATTGTTGAAGCGCTTTGGATGTACAAATTTAGGACATTGCAAATATGAAAAAAACGAAACAGTATACAGCAACAAAATTGGAAGCATACCACAGTGTTAATATCTGGATAATTCACATAAGTTGTTTTTTTAAAACTATGAACATGAAATGCCATGCATGCTTTTACACAAACAAAAGCAGTTAAATACACATAAGTTTGATGTTTAATTTCAGACATTACATCACCAAAATCTTCCAACCAAAGGTTAACTTAAGCAATCAATATTTTAATATTTCACTTGACAATGTTTCCAGAAGAGGAGCATCCTCTTCCACTAAGGCCTTAATTCATTTCTTCATCAGTAGAACCAATAAGGACTGCATTCTCTAGTAGTTCATCAACAACAATTGTCAAGTGGAAATTTTTAGATTTAGTAGCTACAGGATCAGATGGTGTATATATCATGTGTTGTCCGCTATCCAAATTATGGCATGTTATTTCCACACATCTGGTAAATAATCCATTTATTTCTTCACCATCCTCTGTTGAAAACTCTAGGATATCCTCTTCTGAATAACAAAGCCTCCTCCTGTAGTGAAACAAAATCCACAAATCACATGATGCGTATGTATCCTAAACAAAGCGAATGCAACAGTTTGAATAACAACTTCGACTTCCTGACAACTTGGAGTAGAATTTGTGGTATTGTGAATTGTACAATCATGCTTACTTAGTACTATATCCTATAGTATAGATACAAAAGTTTCTTAATTGAAAAAGAAAATATGAAATGTCACTTGTAAGTCCACTATTTACGGCAAGCAACATGATGGATCTAAAGTTTATCTAGTAAATTCATTGATACTGTAAAACATGAAAAACATACTCTTTTATACATAGATTTATCCATGGTAAAATTAGAAACCCAACAGGAAAAAAATTGTGTTAGAACCGTGATGACATGTTTTCTGTTTGCGCATTGCTACTGCACACAAATGAAACACTGAATTGGACATACCAAATAACTTGACTGTAAAGCATACGGTTATAACATATAGTGACTATTGATCAACTCTAATCATAATCAGGTGACACAAATAGTAAAATGGATCATAACTTCAATAAAATCCAAGTTAATAAGTTATTCTTTAGCATTCAAATTGAAGAACTGATTCTCATTAATAATCAGTACAAACTATGAATGTTTAAGTCAATATAAATAATAAAGGTATTTTAATCTTCAAGTATGTTAGTAACTAATGATTACGTTTGTATATGAATATAAATTAATCAATAGTTTATTTACTTTCTATAATTCACCTAAATATGCAATAATAAACACTAAATTTCACTCAAAAAGCAATAAACAATAGTTATATTCAATTCATTGGGATCTTTTTGATAGAAAAGAGTCATGCACCGTTTATTTTACTGTAAAAAGCCAAAGGGCGAGGCATACAAAAATGCTCTTAATAACGAAAATTTGTGCAGTGTCTATTTATCATGAAGTAAAGAAAATTTCTTTAGTTTAGATTTATCAGCTCATACGGTTTTAAAACTCTTTTACATTATAGTAAGAAAAATTAGGATAGCTAATTACGAAATAGCATAGTTCTCGGCTAGTACTATCTATTTGAAAAAGATACACATAAATAAGTTGCCAGTTGGAAACGTGTGAGCAATCAGTAAGCATAAAACATGACAATGCATGCTCGAGGTATTATTATTTTTTTCCAAGAAAATTGGATATCGAGTATATAACATACAGTTGTACTCAAAACTGAAGAAATTATCAATTAATTTACCCAAATCAAATTATTAAATCCTTAATTAAATACAACTCAGTTATATATTATGAATTAAGCATTAAGCGGAAAAGAAAAAAGAATCCTTCTTAAACTACGTTGCCTATAAAATTAAAAATCAGGAAGAACAATACAATAATGTAAACATAACACAATTTTTAGTCTAAAAAGATAAATAACCATGTACCTGCTTGGTTAGGAGAAATCATTTCAACAATTGAAGGTTCACGTGTATTTGTTAAACAAAGAACCAAAAAAGCATATGGAAAAATGACAGCCTAAACATGGCAAACTTTGCACACCTTGGGAGTAGATCGATGGACGTTTGAAAAAGACTGCAATAACCGATGAAAAGGTGAGGAAAAATGAAGGAAACAAATACATGATGGCACGACGGGGGAAGTATTGATCAACCTGTAACATACCGTCTTTCTGCCCGGTTTTCGCCGGTAATTAAACCAACTTAAACCATTCACAAAGGCGGATTGTTATGGATACTAACATATATTGAACAAAATAACAAACTTTTATATCATAATACAATATTACATCAGAGTTACATAGAATATCAGAGTTACATACATATAGCAACGGAAACATAAATATACTCTCAGCGGAAGAAGCGATGTGATATAGCGGAAACTCTAACTTTAGCTTGAAGCTCCAACTCAGAAAGCGCTCCAACTCTTGCTTCAAGGATCTATAACTGTAAAACTAAACCTCTAGCTTCCTGTGTGGAAATTAGTGGGCACCCAGAGTTTAGGAAGGAACAATAAACTCCAGGTCAGTCATGAGACTGGTGTGACAACATAAAACAATTATTTTTTTAGAATTTATTTTAAAGTTGGGAGATTCACCGGACCACGCCGCTAGTGCGGAATGAGTTTACTCCATGTGAAAGACCGTGCATATAGATTCGCAATGTCTTTTGGAAAATGAAGCTTCATAAGCTCGTCCCACATCACACAATGCAAGTGCACACCAAATGGGAGAGTTTTGCCTTATGATAACCAAGCATGCTTTCATACGTGAAAATCCTCATTCAATACTATCATCAGTGCATAGTGTTGAAAACCGTTTCACAAATAAATATATTAATCTTAGCAAGCATAGTGGCTATTACCTCACACTAGTTTACAAACAAAACGAAAGACTCGTATTGGTTGTTGGGTTCCAATATGATGGTTCCTGGCACGAAAGATCAATCAGGAACACGATCAAGGTGCATCTCATTGTTTTCATCCAGACACGGACACCAAACACCAGGTAAATCACCAGTTAACATCCAGACACGGACACCGAACATACCTAATTCCCAGGTTTCAGAGTAGATCTACCGCCGAAGCTTTCGAGTTTCAACAGATATATGTATACAACCTAACCGTCAGTTTACCATCAATCCGGGGTGTGAGGTTCGTCGATGTCACAATATACACAAAGCTACGCTTCAATAAGCTATGCTTTGATCATCATTAGCTCATTTCATAACTTGAGTATGCCACATTGTCAATTTACAAGATGTCACTGATTTCTATCAATACATAACCTCTAAGCACGTAAAACTTAGAGACGGAAATAATTAATTGCCACAGTCCGATATATATATATATATATATATATATATATATATATATATATACACACACACACACACACACACACACACCAACAGAAATCAGTGTTATGCAGTCAATTACAATGTCAGACACACAATCCATACAAGTCCATTCTGGGTCTAAACGAAAAAAAATCCGAGAATCCTCAAATACATTCAGACCTCATGCCATTTATAACCTCGTATCGGTTGTACGACCCGATTTGAGACATCAACAATCAATCCAAATAAATCCAAAGATTCCCGGTCTTCATTTTCCATTTCCAATTCTTCAATTTCCTTCATAGCGTCGTATTATTACTTGGAATGGTTTTCGGACTTACATTCAATCCCGGTCTTCCCGAGTAATAAGCGTATTCTAAAACAAAACTATGGACTATACCTGTTTCAATTTGTTATCAATTCATTTTTGGATAAGGTTGGATTTATTTCCTTAATTTCTGTCTTATCTCTTCTTTACAAATCCCCTGTTCAAAACTCTTTATTCGTTGTTATCATTTCCATTCGTCTTTTTTTTAAGTTTAAATAATAGTTCTCAAATTTAAATCATTTTCATGGAATGGTAAAACGTTTCATAAGTACTATAGATTAACTATTTACCAAATAGGTTCAACATCATTTAAGGGTTCAAATCTTTTACTCAAATTATTTTAAATAATGAATGACGCTTGTAAGATTCCAAATTTTGTTCTAAATTCAAGGGGTTTTAATTAACTTCCAAATTAGATTTTGAAAATAACCATCCTGTCCGTCGGATCAGTTAGGGATAGCCAAAGAGAGCTGGAAACTTGTATTTTCCAAACCCAAGCCTTAGACACTATCCTCTCTGTCACCCTAGAACATTCTGGTATATACATATGTATTATTGAAAGAGATGTCGTCAATATAGATATATTTTTGATAACGGTTCAAACATAAATTATCCAGTCCTCTTTGAAGTCATAATTAAAGTTTTACATAACTTTCATTAAATCGTCATCTATATTTTCTTTGGAAGCTTAATGTAATATCACCAAAACTTTGTTTAATCGTTTCAAGAACTTAAAAATGGTCTTTAAAATGAACCAAGTGCATTTAAAACCAACATTTGGTTACATAACCAAATTAATTTTCTATAATTAAATTTTCAAGGCTTATGGATAACTATAATGAAGCCAAATGTTTACGTAACTAATGTAACTCAAAAATCAAATCTTCCTTTAACTAAATTTGAAAACTTGTTTCAATCTAGAAGGTTCAAAACCAAATCTTAGACATTTCAAAAAAGTCATTTCGTCTTTATGTAAACCATTTAGTTTCAAATTTATTTAAAGATTTAAGTTCAAAATTTACTTTAAAATTTTATTATATTAAATAATCATCATTCATATGAGAAGGAGATTTAAATCGATTACCCATATGTCTCCACAACCATGATGTGTGATACAACAAAATCAGTACATATTGACCACTAGTCAGTCCATCAACATTTGAAAATTTTAAACAACCATAAATTTTATGCGCAAGCGTCACATTAAATAACGCTTAGTGTTTTAGTGTTTTTAACTTACACAAACGTCCATTCAAATCATCACAACAATAGCAACCATCAATATGAACTCCAAAATTATTAACTAGTCAACTACTAACAATTTTAACATTTCTACTTATTAAAATAAATTAAAATAAATGTTCTCATATACTTAAGTGACTACACCAATTCTACTAAAAGATCGAACCTTTTTCATTATAATCATCATTAAACTAAATCATTAACCCAAATAATCAATAATAAGTCAATATATAATCAATTGAGTGCACAAAAATTAATCAATAATTAACTTGCCTTAAAATCGGCGTAAAAGTTCTCACCAAATATTGAAAAATTAACTTGTGCGACTTCACGGACGATGCGCGCTACTTCTACCTAGAAACTCGTGTATATCCACCTCACACTAGCTTATGTTTGCGTTATTTTCTTTTATTTGAAATGGGCGGAGGAAGGTCGAAAAGTAGGTGAGCAGGAGGTTTACAGTTGGAAGAAACGTTTCAGCTATCAAAGGAAGTGAAGAGAGGGCTGTTTGAACAAGAGAAAGGGGTTGAGATATTAGTATTTGGGGAGAAAATGTTTACAACAATCAAAGGAGATGAGACTTTGTGAACAAAAGCAAGAGACACACAATTTATAGTGTAAAGAAGAGGAACAAAACTGAAGAGAGAATACACGTGGTATTGGAAAGAATAGAACGGTTTGTATAATTAAAAGGCAAGAGACCAATAACAATGAATGGTTAGAAAGCACTGTATGAAGACAAATAAATTTTCAATGAAAGAGCAATTATTGGCGAAATAAAAGGTGCATCATAAATATAAATTTTGAAACTTCCATGTGACTCTTAAGCAAACAAACGTTTGATTTCGAAAATAACAAACGGATGACTTTACTAATGGAAACAAAATGACTTTTTTAGGAAACGAAATAAATATATTTTTCACAAATCTAAGGAACAAAAGGGAAATGAATGAAGGGAGATGAATGGTTTAAATTTTCAAAATAACGAACGTACAAGGAAATGAATAATACTAATAAATGGACATTGAGATTTTAAAAAGGTAAACATTGATTACAATTAAAAGAAAATATAAATATTAAATTCAAAGGAACGAACGGTTTTGGCAACAGAAGAAATAAAGAATGGGAATTAAATGTGAACAAACGGATATGGTATGAATTAATTTCAGGAAAAACAAACGTTTCATTCTTTAATTTCGAAAATGGAAAAATGACTTGTAAATGAACAGAAATGCATGGATATGGTATGAATTCAAACGATGTATTGGAAAATTAAACACGAGTCAAAAAGGGTAACGACAAGAAAATTAAATATATCTTCTTACATTTTAACGTTAATTAATTACTAGATTAGGCAACGTATGTTTAAAAAACGATACGCAAATCAAATAAATAATAGACGGTATAAAAGGAAAAGATATCCAAAAAATAAACAAAATAAACAAAATTTAAATTAAATTATTAAATAAAATACACTTAAAATTGCGGTTGTTACAATCTCCCCCAATCAAACCTTTTCGTCCCCGAAAAGGAACGAGGTAGAGAAATTGCAATTAAGTAATTAATATATTTAAACCAAATGGTCAATATCTTCATCCCTATATATATTCAGAAATATATATATATATATATATATATATATATATATATATATATCAAAAGTTAATTTTTTTTCAAACATTTCAAAATAGTTTTAAGTTTTCACTCGACGTCTCGATCGGCTAAATATATTTATCCCACTTTCGAAACCTGAAAATAGGTATTGATGATGTCGCGGTCATCATCAAGATCATTTTCAAGCGATTAGAGTGTGACTCTATATCTATCTAATACACATAGGACTACGTACATACACTGGCCATGCATATATTCGAAATCTTCATATATCGATAGTCCAATCACAACGTCGATTAAAATACTCGAAAATTCTTATTTCAAGTTGTAATTCAAATAATTTACTTAGTCTTCAAAGTAATTTGGGGTATCAAAATGCGCTTTCTCCATAGAAATAATCCAGAATCTCATTCTAGGGTGTTCCTAACCCTATCTCTAATGAGATATTATAACTCTGATGAGTTCTATCCTTTGTTCAAATATGTCGCACCCGTAGCTTTGTATAACCAAAGCTCTGATACCAAATGTAACATACCGTCTTTCTGCCCGGTTTTTGCCGGTAATTAATGTTGTAAATTATTGATTAAGATTCTCTCCAAGGCACGAAAGATTTGCTGTCTTTCAAGAATGTTTTCCCCTTTCTAAATCACAGTGTGTTGATTGAAAACCTTCTTTCAGGATACAATGGAGGTTATCTGTGCAGGTTGTGATTACTTGCACAGATCAGAAGAAGCACTTAGATTTTAACTCGATGATGCAGAAGATTGGGGATTCGAGAAAGAAAGATGAAAGTGAAATCCGTGATGAGGGAACGTGCTATTATATAGGTGACGAAACATCTATTCGTCTACGGTTGTCTGGATTGAACGGTCGTAACTGTTTTCTAACGGTTATTACCGTTGGCTGTTGAATTCAAATTCAACTGTACACAAAATGTACCTTTTCAAACGAGGCGCTGCCCCGCACCCCGTTAGCGGGGGCGTTGCCCACGCACCCCCGGGTTGCCACCCCCTGGACCCCCCCTCCAAAGGGGATCATATTTGGCAAAGATTTTGGAAAAACTTTCAACAGTTAAATCAACTTAAACCGTTCACAAAGGCGGATTGTTATGGGTACTAACATATATTGAACAAAATAACAGAACTTTTATATCATAATACAATATTACATCAGACTTGCATTGAATATCAGAGTTACATACATATAGCAGCGGAAACATAAATATACTCTAAGCGGAAGAAGCGATGTGATATAGCAGAAACTCTATCTTTAGCTCGAAGCTCCAACTAAGAAAGCGCTCCAACTCTTGCTCTAAGGGTCTATAACTGTAAAACTAAACCTCTAGCTTCCCGTGTGGAAATTAGTGGGCACCCAGAGTTTAGGAAGGAACAATAAACTCCAGGTCAGTCATGGGACTGGTGTGAGAACATAAAACAATTATTTTTTAGGATTTATTTTAAAGTAGGGAGATTCACAGGGCCACGCCGCTAATGCAGAACGGGTTTACTCCATGTGAATGACCGTGCATATAAATTCGCAGTGTCTTTTGGAAAATGAAGCTATCATAAGCTCATCCCACATCACACAATGCAAGTGCACACAAAATGGGAGAGTTTTGCCTTATGATAACCAAACATCCTTTCATACGTGAAAATCCTCTTTCAATACTATCATCAGTGCATAGTGTTGAAAACCATTTAACAACAAAATATATTAATCTTAGCAAGCATAGTGGCTATGCCCATATACATAGTTTACAAACAAAACGAAAGGCTCGTATTGGTTGTTGGGTTCCAATATGAAGGTTCCTGACATGAAAGATCAGTCGGGAACGCGATCAAGGTGCATCTCACGGTTTTCATCCAGACACGGACACCAAACACCAGGTAAATCTCCGGTTAACATCCAGACACGGACACCGAACATACCTAATTCTCAGGTTCAGAGTAGATCTACCGCCGAAGCTTTCTATTTTCAACAGAGATATGTATACAACCTAATGCCAGTTTACCATTAATCTGGGGTGTGAGTTTTGTCGATGTCACGATATACACAAAGCTATGCTTCAATAAGCTATGCTTTGATCATCATTAGCTCATTCCATAACTTGAGTATGACACATTGTCAATTTACAACATGCCACTGATTTCTATCAACACATAACCTCTAAGCACGTAAAACTTAGAGACGGAAATAATTAAATTCCATAGTCCAATATATATATATATATATATATATATATATATATATATACCAACAGAAATCAGTGCTATGCAGTCAATTACAATGTCAGACACACAATCCATACAAGTCCATTCTGGGTTTGAACGGAACAAAATCCGAGAATCCTCAAATACATTCAGAACTCATGCCACTTATAATCTCGTATCGGGTGTCGGCCCGATTTGAGACATCAGCAATCAATACAAATAAATCCAAAGATTCTCGGTCTTCATTTTCCATTTCCAATTCTTCAATTTCCTTCATAGCGTCGTATTATTACTTAGAATGGTTTTTAGACTTACATATGATCCCGGTTGTAACAACCCGAATTTTAACAACATGTTAAATCAAGAATCAAGGCAGAATTAAATTATAAAATCTGAATCACGGAAAACGGGTTGCGCCATTGCGTTCGTCTCGGAAAAATACGCGAAATAGAGTCCGAAATTTCGTAAATCGGAGTCTGTATGACCGAGATATGGCCTCACGAAGTTTCACGAAAAATTCAAATTCAAAACAGAATTCAAATTTCAGAAAATCAGGGTAGGCGGGAAAAATCCCGCCCAGACCAGGTCGACCAGGGGGTCGACCTGGCTGTCGACCTGGGTGGGACCAGGTCGACTGGGGAGTCGACCCCAGGGTCGACCTGGGGGTCGACCTGCCTGGTCGAACCCAGGCGGCCTGGTGCACCTGTTTTGTTGTTTGGCTCGGTTTTGGAGGCTTGTAACGATTTTTGAGGGCTTGGATCTATCCTAGGGTTAATCTAACAGCCTAAACTACTCCTAATCTTTATAAAAAGACCCCTAAGCCTACCCTAAACCCTCACAAATCACTCATGCCACGAAGTGCTGCCCAAATGCCAAGTGATCATGGCCTCCATCTCCAATTCCTAGAGACTATGCATTCAAATCGGGTTCAAATCAAAAGGTGCAAGCTTGCTACACCAAATCGAGGCCAAATCAACGTTGCTATGCGAGTTTCATGACAGTTCTTCGACAAAGGAGCCACCTTTCTTCGTCAAGATGATGCATGATCCTTTTCCTAAGCCTCGCTATGTAAGTTCTAGCTACTTCGAGATGTTAACGGTAGTTTAATCATGGCATGGAATAAAATGTGGTTAAACATGAATGCTATAACCTATGCGAGCCTAGTTTGCTCCTTTATCATGAACATATGACTTTGGGTTATGTTTTAGCGACTAAACCATGCTATTCATGTTGCATTGGACTTAGTTTGCCATGCAAGATTGGACCTTTACTTGTAGTATGATAGCATGAACACTTAGAGCCACTTTGACTTGTGAGATAGTTGCATAAATTGTACTTCGGGGCTTATGCATGTAAATGAAACCAATCCCCTTATGATATCATGTTTATGTGTGGCCAAATCCCGTTATGACATCATGCATGTTTATGGCCAAATCCCCTTATGATACTATGCATGTTTATGGCCAAATTTCCTTATGATACTATGCATGTTTATGGCCAAATCCCCTTATGATATTATGCATGTTTGTGGCCAATATGTTGGCATAATACCCTACTATGTGACTCGCTTCCACTTGGGTTAGAAATACGTTTGGGTAGCTTAGGAAAAACGTGGGTATGACATGAAAAACTTGACATGGGGCTTACATGAGAACATGACATTCATGATTCATTTAAATATGGTCATGACACGTGGGAAAACATGGAACTTGAACTAGACATGGGTGGGTTGTAAGTGTAAAAAGACACTAGACCAAACATGAAAGTGGCCAACTCGAGGTTGGGTTGAGTTTGTAGCATAAATCTACCCGGACCCGCCCGGCTTAACTAGTGGCTACAAACAATAGGATCCAATGTGAGAAGTTGGTCATGTCGCGCTTAAGACCCGAGGTTAGACTAGGTTGTGGTGTAAAACTACCCGGACCCGCCCGGCTTAACTAGTAACCACAACAAGATCTAATGTGAGAGGTTGAGAGTGCATTAATTAAATTAATGCCACATGATAAGGTTAAGTAAATTTGACTAATGACATTTAACCGATATGACACGAATGGGTAGGTTAAGTGGGACCGGGCTTGATTTCTTAATGACACTTAACCATACAAGACAATTAGGGGATGGGGCTAAGTAAATTACGCTTAACTAATCCGACTTGGTAATTAGATGGGGTTAAGTAATCCACACTTAACTAATCTAAACACGGTAAATTCGATGAGGTTAAGTAATCCATACTTAACTAATCTAACACGGTAATTAGATGGGGTTAAATAACTTAGACTTAACTAATCTAAAACACGGTAATTAGATGGGGTTAAGTAACCTTCACTTAACTAATCTAAACACGGTAATTTGATGAGGTTAAGTTAAACACTTAACCAATCTAAACTTGGTAATTCAATGAGGTTAAGTAACCAATACTTAACCAATTTAACATGATAATTTAATGGGGTTAAGTAACTTATACTTAACCAATTATACGTGATGATTTGATGAGGTTAAGTTACCTACACTTAACCAATCAAATATGTGGACCTGGTAGGGTTAAGTCACAAGACCTTTTAAATTAGGCTTAACCAGTGTAATACGATTAATGGACGGGGTTAAGTTAACTTATACTTAACCAATCCGACTCGATAATCTGATGGGATTAAGATAATCTATGCTTAATCAATCTAACATGATAATCTGATAGGGTTAAGACAAATAAATACTTAACCAATTTGACTTGATAGGGTTAAGTCATGAGCTTCTTAGTACACCTAACCAACTTGTAGGGCTAAACCTTGAACTTGAGTACTTAGCCAATCTTGACATGATTCGTAGGCGGGTTAAATCATGAACTTGGATAACAGCACTTAACCCATTTGGCAAAACCCTAGATCAGGGGATTAGGTTGAAAATCGTGGTTAACAAGGATAGCGGGAAGAGAAGCTAAGTGCTAAACCTTAGTTAAGGATAACTAAGTAATAATTCTTAGCCAAGGACATAGGACTAGTTCATAAATAGATGAGTAACTTGATACGGTAGGTCATCGCTTAGTATACGAGGAGGAGCAACTTATCTGACTTGGATAAGGGCTCCAGCGAACTGGGTGGCGAAGCGGTAGCTTCGGGGTACGTGAGGGTACTCTTGGTATCCCTCTGTGAGGTGGCAGATGGTCCATGAAACCCGGCCTCACAGAGGTTAAGGTCTGCGATAGAAGAGCCAAGAGTATGCCTTGGTTGCTATGCGAGCGACCTAAAGACTGGGATGGATTAGCGTGGAGTCGACGATACTTGATTTTGCCCTGGATAGCTGTTGAGTCGAAGCGTCGATGGTTATTTTGATTTATGACAAGAAGAAGCTTCTACATCGACAAAAAGAAGACAAGATGACTTCATAGGTTAGAAGTTGATTATTTAGAGTTATAAAATGTTAAAATCTATCCTCAAATAATCATACTTCTAATTGTTTGAAAATACTACTCATGAAGACATTTTTTATGCATATGACCGAAAACATGTCGACCTACAATTTTTTATAGGTCAACAGGTTTTTAAATTGTAACGGTCAAAAATAGGTCGACCTACAAAATTTTATAGGTCAACAGGTTTTTGAATTCCAACGGCTAAAAACATGTCGACCTATAAAATTCTATAGGTCAACAGGTTTTTGAATTTTGACCGTTATATTGAAAAGTCATCTTCTTTCTTCAAGAGTTGCATCCATTTTTCTTCATGAATAATCACTCCTTTTAGATGCATCTTTTCACCAACATTTGCAACCTCTCGATCTCTATAAATACATGATTTTACAATCATCCAAATCACCGAAATTTCTCTCTATTTTCTGATCTATCTTGCAATATTCTTCTCGTTCAAAAAGCACTCAAAAAGCATTCATTTTATCGGTTGAATCTCCAAGCATATTTCATACACTTGTGATTCAATTCGATATTATACTTCCTAATCTTTCTAAACATCAAATTTCATTTGAGGATAAGATTATAGGAAGGGTGTACTCAATCGTTGGCTAATCAGTGTTGAAAGAAGAACACAGTCAGAAGTCAAACTCTTGTAATTGTCCTGTGTGGGTAAGCTTGTAGCCCGTGAAATCAAGTGGGTAAGCTTGTAGCCCGTGAAATCAAGTGGGTAAGCTTGTAGCCCGTGAAATCAAGTGGGTAAACTTGTAGCCCGTAAATCAAGTAGTGTTGTGAACCTGTTCCTCCGGGTGAAGAGAGGGCGTTGTTTAGTGAAAAGCCGAAGAGGAGCTTCGGGACTGGACGTAGGACGGGAGGTCCGAACCAATATAAAAATTCTGGTGTCGTTACTTTACTTTACTCTACTTACTGCATTTATATTTGTTAGTGATATATTTCTTGTTTGCGAATTTTTACCTGTGTAGCTATTGTATAATTTAGATTATCATTTACTTCCGCATAGCCATATTATAGATCCTGCACAAGTCGGCACACTCGACTTTTCAATAGCATGTCGCCGACTACCTACCATCTTTAGTCAATCGTGTACGAACGGAAAGGCAGGGAACCCCCAACAGACCATGTTCTTGCTATCGAGACATGGGTGAGGTTGGCCCATAGGAAAGTGGGGCTATAGTGGGGCCGGGATGTGGTTCTCATACATGATTTTTCTTGGATTGCCTTTCAGTAGTTGAGGGAGGGGTCACGTGGGACCATAGCCACGGGTACAAAAACAGACCTTGATATCTGCATCAGCAGACGACTTAAAGCTCCCGACCGAGTTCCGTATTTCTTGATTTGCCCTGGCACGGAACTCGGATGGCACATTGAGGAACATGTGCGTCTAGACATGGAAAACGATTCACGATACATACGCGGGACAAAGGGCGCGGTTGACGGGTGGCATAATCCCTAGTGGTCCTAGGTGGCTTGAACCCAAACCGAGACACGGAAACGTCCATTAGGTAGCATAATCCCTAGTGGTCCTAGGTGGCGTAAACCCTAAGTGAACACGCGATAGTTCATGGTAAGAAAACATAACCAGATCAAGGGTAGCAGTCCAAAACAACTTCAAGGATAGAATGGTACTACGTTGAGGTGGTATAGATTTACATGGGAAAGCCCGTACAGCCTACGACAAAGGACTGAACTTATACATGGAAAGAAACATACGAGTGGAGAAAACCTACATATGCTATATATTAGGTTGACATGGACCATTACATGACATTGGGCAAGGGACATTCATAGTTGACACATGACGCGGGTTGGGATACTAGTACGAGAGGTGCAGAGCAAATGGACGTGACAAATACCTTGGGATGTTATATATGATAGATACCGTGGGATGTTATACATGACGGATACCTTGTGATAGTATACTTGATAGAAACCTGACGACGTGATGCCTTGATTCTTGACACCGTAGTTTATCATGATACTTTAGTTTACCTTGCTACAGTAGTTCATCCAGTTATCTTGGTTTAGCTTATCTATCTTGTTGCCATCCTTATGTTTACTTTCAGTTTATGCATGCCATGTTACCTTTACCTATTTTTATACTGGAAGTAGATAGGACTTACCAGTCTTTATGACTGACCCCGTTTTCTTTCGCCTCTTTGTCTTCCGTTCCCCCCCCAGGTTTCAGGGAGGAAACACTGTTATTTAGTTCGGACTTCTTCTGCTTGAAGGCCGTCATGCATGGCTAGGACTTCTCTTGGCTATGGCTACCTTACTGTTTTATTTACGGAATAATTTATTAAAAAGGTTTTATGCTTCTTTACCATTGCAAGACAGGTTTTGATGTATTCTGATGTAAAAGGCTTTAGACCTTATTTTATAAGGTAAGGAAATTTGTTTTACTTCCGCTGTTTTATATATGTTCAGTCTTGTAATATTTCTGTGCATGTTTACCTCGATAATGCTTCACCAAATCTAGTGCATTCCCTTTGTGAGTGACCCTAGCGGAGGTGGGGTGTTACATTCGGTATCAGAGTAGAAGGTTACCAGACTGGGCAAAAGTTTTTAAAACCTTTGGAAAACTATTTGAGAAACCGTTTTACAAAAGAAAGAGTCACACAATTTATAGTGTAAAGAAGAGGAACAAAACTGAAAAGAGAATACACGTGGTATTGGAAAGAATAGAACGGTTTGTATAATTAAAAGGCAAGAGACCAATAGCAATGAATGGTTAGAAAGGCATTGTTTGAAGACAAATAAATTTTCAATGAAAGAGCAATTATTGGCGAAATAAAAGGTGTATCATAAATATAAATTTTGAAACTTCCATGTGACTCTTAAGCAAACAAACGTTTGATTTCAAAAATAACAAACGGACGACTTTACTAATGGAAACAAAATGTTTTTTTAGGAAACGAAATAAATACATTTTTCGCAAATCTAAGGAACAAAAGGGAAATGAATGAGGGGAGATGAACGGTTTAAATTTTCAAAATAACAAACGTACAAGGAAATGAATAATACTAATAAATGGACGTTGAGATTTTAAAAAGGTAAACATTGATTACAACTAAAAGAAAATATAAATATTAAATTCAAAGGAACGAACGGTTTTGGCAACAGAAGAAATAAAGAATGGGAATTAAATGTGAACAAACGGATATGGTATGAATTAATTTAAGGAAAAACAAACGTTTCATTCTTTAATTTCGAAAATGGAAAAATGACTTGTAAATGAACAGAAGTGCATGGATATGGTATGAATTCAAACGATGTATTGGAAAATTAAATACGAGTCAAAAAGGGCAACGACAAGAAAACTAAATAAATTTTCACACATTTTAACGTTGATTAATTACTAGATTTGTTTAAAAAACGATACGCAAATCAAATAAATAGTAGACGGTATAAAAGGAAAAGAAATCCAAAAAATAAACAAAATAAACAAAATTTAAATTAAATTATTAAATAAAATACACTTAAAATTGCGGTTGTTACAATCTCCCCAATCAAACCTTTTCGTCCCCGAAAAGGAACGAGGTAGAGAAATAACAATTAAATAATTAGTATATTTAAACCAAATGGTTCATATCTTCATTCCTATACATATTCAGAAATATATATATAAATCAAAAGTTAATTTTTTTTCAAACATTTCATAATAGTTTTAAGTATTCACTCGACGTCTCGATTGGCTAAATATATTGATCCCACTTTCGAAACCTGAAAATAGATATTGATGATGCCGCGGTCATCATCAAGATCATTTTCAAGCGACTAGAGTGTGACTCTATATCTATCTAATACACATAGGACTTCGCACATACACTGGCCATGCATATATTTGAAATCTTCATATACCGATAGTCCAACCGCAACGTCGAATTAAATACTCGAAAATTCTTATTTCAAGTTGTAATTCAAATAATTTGCTTAGTTTTCAAAGTAATTTGGGGTATCAAAATGCGCTCTCTCCATAGAAATAATCCAGAATCTCATTCTAAGGCGTTCCTAACCCTATCTCTAATGAGATATTATAACTCTGATGAGTTCTATCCTTTGTTCAAATATGTCGCACCCCGTAGCTTTGTGTAACCAAAGCTCTGATATCAAATGTAACATACCGTCTTTCTGCCCGGTTTTCGCCGGTAATTAATATTGTAAATTATTGATTAAGATTCTCTCCAAGGCACGAAAGATTCGTTGTCTTTCAAGAATGTTTCCCCTTTCTAAATCACAGTGGGTTGATTGAAAACCTTCTTTCAGGATACAATGGAGGTTATCTGTGCAAGTTGTGATTACTTGCACAGATCAGAAGAAGCACTTAGATTTTAATTCGATGATGCAGAAGATTGGGGGTTCGAGAAAGAAAGATGAAAGTGAAATCCGTGATTAGGGAACGTGCTATTATATAGGTGACGAAACATCTATTCGTCTACGGGTGTCTGGATTGAACGGTCGTAACTGTTTTCTAACGGTTATTACCGTTGGCTGTTGAATTCAAATTCAACAGTATACAAAATGTACCGTTTCGGACGGGGCGCTGCCCCGCACCCCGTTAGCGGGGGCGTTGCCCATGCACCCCCACCTAGGGGGTTGCCACCCCCTGGACCCCCCCTCCAAAGGGGATCATATTTGACAAAGATTTTGGAAAAACTTTCAACAATTAAATCAACTTAAACCGTTCACAAAGGCGGATTGTTATGGGTACTAACATATATTGAACAAAATAACAGAACTTTTATATCATAATACAATATTACATTAGACTTGCATTGAATATCAGAGTTACATACATATAGCAGCGGAAACATAATATACTCTCAGCGGAAGAAGCGATGTGATATAGCAGAAAATCTAACTTTAGCTCGAAGCTCCAACTCAGAAAGCGCTCCAACTCTTGATCCAAGGGTCTAACTGTAAACCTAAACCTCTAGTTTCCCGTGTGGAAATTAGTGGGCATCCAGAGTTTAGGAAGGAATAATAAACTCCAGGTCATTCATGGGACTGGTGTGAGAACATAAAACAATTATTTTTTTTAGGATTTATTTTAAAGTTGGGAGATTCACCGGACCACGCCGCTAACGCGGAACGAGTTTACTACATGTGAATGACCGTGCATATAAATTCGCAATGTCTTTTGGAAAATGAAGCTATCATAAGCTCGTCCCACATCACACAATGCAAGTGCACACCAAATGGGAGAGTTTTGCCTTATGATAACAAAATATCCTTTCATATGTGAAATTCCTCTTTCAATACTATCATCAGTGCATAGTGTTGAAAACCGTTTAACAACAAAATATATTAATCTTAGCAAGCATAGTGGCTATGCCCACATACATAGTTTACAAACGAAACGAAAGGCTCGTATTGGTTGTTGGGTTCCAATATGAAGGTTCCTGATACGAAAGATCAATCGGGAACACGATCAAGGTGCATCTCACGGTTTTCATCCAGACACGGACACCAAACACCAGGTAAATCTCCAGTTAACATCCAGACACGGACACCGAACATACCTAATTCTCAGGTTCAGAGTAGATCTACCGCCGAAGCTTTCTATTTTCAACAGAGATATGTATACAACCTAATGCCAATTTACCATTAATCTGGGGTGTGAGTTTTGTCGATGTCACGATATACACAAAGCTATGCTTCAATAAGCTATGCTTTGATCATCATTAGCTCATTCCATAACTTGAGTATGACACATTGTCAATTTACAACATGCCACTGATTTCTATCAACACATAACCTCTAAGCACGTAAAACTTAGAGACAGAAATAATTAATTGTCATAGTCCGATATATATATACCAACAGAAATCAGTGTTATGCAGTCAATTACAATGTCAGACACACAATCCATACAAGTCCATTCTGGGTCTGAACGGAACAAAATCCGAAAATCCTCAATTAAATTCAGAACGCATGCCACTTATAACCTCGTATCAGGTGTCGGCCCGATTTGAGACATCAACAATCAATCCAAATAAATCCAAAGATTCTTGGTCTTCATTTGCCATTTCCAATTCTTCAATTTCCTTCATAGCGTCGTATTATTACTTGGAATGGTTTTTAGACTTACATCCGATCCCGGTCTTCACAAGTGATAAGCGTATTTTAAAACAAAGCTATGGACTATACCTGTTTCAATTTGTTATCAATTCATTTTTGGATAAGGTTAGATTAATTTCCTTAATTTCTGTCTTATCCCTTCTTTACAAATCCCCTGCTCAAAACTCTCTATTCGTTGCTATCATTTCCATTCATCTTTTTTTTAAGTTTAAATAATAGTTCTCAAATTTAAATCATTTTCATGGAATGGTAAAACGTTTCATAAGTACTATAGATTAGCTATTTACCAAATAGCTTCAACATCATTTAAGGGTTCAAATTTTTACTCAAATTATTTTAAATAATGAATGACGCTTGTAAGATTCCAAAATTTGTTCTGAATTCAAGGGTTTTAATTAACTTGTATTTTCCAAACCCAAGCCTTAGACACTATCCTCTCTGTCACCCTAGAACGTTCTGGTATATACATATGTATTATTGAAAGAGATGTTGTCAATATAAATATATTTTGGATAACGGTTCAAACATAAATTGTCCAGTTCTCTTTAAAGTCATAATTAAAGTTTTACATAACTTCCATTAAACCGTCATTTAAATTTTCTTTGGAAGCTTAATGTAATATTACCAAACTTTGTTTAATCGTTTCAAGAACTTAAAAATGGTATTTAGAATGAACCAGGTGCATTTAAAACCAACATTTGGTTACATAACCAAATTAATTTTCTATAATTAATTTTTCAAGGCTTATGGATA
Organism: Allium sativum; assembly: GCA_030737875.1. NCBI lineage: Eukaryota > Viridiplantae > Streptophyta > Magnoliopsida > Asparagales > Amaryllidaceae > Allium > Allium sativum. The sequence goes on from CM060924.1 coordinate 19,438,803, forward strand.
ACTATAATGAATCCAAATGTTTACGTAACTAATGTAACTCAAAAATCAAATCTTCCTTTAACTAAATTTGAAAACTTGTTTCAATCTAAAAGGTTCAAAACCAAATCTTAGACATTTCAAAAAAATCATTTCGTCTTTATGTAAACCATTTAGTTTCAAATTTATTTAAAGATTTACATTCAAAATTTACTTTAAAATTTTATTTTATTATATTAAATAATCATCATTCATATGAGAAGGAGATTTAAATTGATTACCCATATGTCTCCACAACCATGATGTGTGATACAACAAAATCAATACATATTGAACACTAGTTAGTCCATCAACATTTGAAAATTTTAAACAACATCAATTTTGTGCGCAAGCGTCGCGTTAAATAACGCTTAGTGTTTTTAACTTACACAAAAGTCCATTCAAATCATCACAACAATGACAACCATCAATATGAACTCCAAAATTATTAACTAGTCAACTACTAACAATTTTAACATTTCTACTTATTAAAATAAATTAAAATAATTGTTCTCACATACTTAAGTGACTACACCAATTCTACTTAAAGATCGAACCTTTTCCATTTTAATCATTAACCCAAATAATAAGTCAATATATAATCAATTGAGTGCACAAAAATTAATCAATAATTAACTAGCCCTTAAAATCGGTGTAAAAGTTCTCATCAAATATTGCTTTCCAAATTGTTCGCCGTTAAATTGCTTCCTTATCAACTGCCGACAATTGAAAAATTAACTTGTGCGACTTCACGGACGATGCACGCTACTTCTACCCGGAAACTCATGTATATCCACCTCACACTGGCTTATGTTTGCATTCTTTTCTTTTATTTGAAATGGGTGGAGGAAGGTCGAAAAGTAGGTGAGCAGGTGGTTTACAGTGGGAAGAAATGTTTCAGCTATCAAAGGAAGTGAAGAGAGAGCTGTTTGAACAAGAGAAAGGGGTTGAGATATTAGTATTTGGGGAGAAAATGTTTACAGCTGTCAAAGGAGATGAGAAGAGACTTTGTGAACAGAAGCAAGAGACACACAATTTATAGCGTAGAGGAATAAAACTGGAGAGAGAATACACGTGGTATTGGAAAGAATAGAACGGTTTATATAATTAAAAGGCAAGAGGCCAATAGCAACGAATGGTTAGAAATGCACTGTTTGGAGACAAATAAATTTTCAATAAAAGAGCAATTATTAGCGAAATAAAAGGTGCATCATAAATATAAATTTTGAAACTTCCCTGTGACTCTTAAGCAAACAAATGTTTGATTTCAAAAATAACAAACGGACGAGTTTACTAATGGAAACAAAATGATATTTTTTTTAGGAAACGAAGTAAATATATTTTTCACAAATCTAAGGAAAAAAAGGGAAATGAATGAAGGGAGATGAATGGTTTAAATTTTCAAAATAACGAACGAACAAGGAAATGAATAATACTAATAAATGGACGTTGAGATTTTAAAATGGTAAACATTGATTTCAATTAAAAGAAAATATAAATATTAAATTCAAAGGAACGAACGGTTTTGGCAACAGAAGAAATAAAGAATGAGAATTAAATGTGAACAAACGGATATGGTATGAATTAATTTCAGGCAAAACAAACGTTTCATTCTTCAATTTCGAAAATGAAAAAATGACGTGTAAATGAACAGAAGTGCATGGATATGGTATGAATTCAAACGATGTATTGGAAAATTAAATATGATTCAAAAAGGGCAATGACAAGAAAATTAAATATATTTTCACATATTTTAACTTTAATTAATTACTAGATTAGGCATTGTATGTTTAAAAAATGATACGCAAATCAAATGAATAATAGACGGTATAAAAGGAAAAGAAATCCAAAAAATAAACAAAATTTAAATTAAATTATTAAATAAAATACAATCAAAATTGCAGTTAACCCATCAAAGCGAATTTGATGGGCATTAAGTTAAATTAAAATCTGGGTCAAACAGTAGACGACAAGAGGAATGGAATAAAACTTTATGTCACGATGATTAGTATTATGATATTAGCATGTCACTATAGTGCGAACAAACACAAAAACAAACAATTTAATATATAAAAAATTCAAAATGTATCCTACTCTTTGCATATATAACGTAATCATAATTCTGGCAACAAATTTATTAGCATTGAGATACGATAGCTCAAATGTCTTATACATAATTTACACGCAATAGAGAATAACATAAAATATTAATCTCACATTCCTGTTTGCTTCAAAAGAAGAAGAAACATTTGGTTTCTTATCTTCCTTATCAATGAAATGGATGAAGCATGGAGGAATAAAAATAATATGGAAAGCATGACACAGTACAATATGGTATTAAATAAGTTGAATGACGTATGGATGAATAAACTACTAATCTATTGTTAGATCTGAAGAACCTATCCTTAATTCGAGTGGTAACTGGCAACGTAAAACAGGAAGAACAAATAAAATATAATAATTAGTAGGAATGAAGCAAATATAAAGCGATTTTACCTATGAAGTCATCTCGAGGCAGAAGAAGGATTCCTCCATAGGCGGAGGTAAAGAGGAGTGGCAGATCTGAAAATACAACACGAAGAACAAATAAATTAAACTGGTTAGCACCAACGAAAAGTATGAAATGGTTTTACCTGCGATGTCGTCGTCGAGGTGAAGAGGAGTGACAGATCTAAAAATACAACACGAAGAACAAATAAATTAAACTAATTAGTACCAACGAAGGAAGTATAAATCGATTTTACCTGCGGTGTTCTCGCCGAGGTGGAGTAAACGGTGGCTTTGAGCATGGTTTGGGTGGTTAGAGGATGAAGAAGGAAACTTGAAATGGCAGATCTGAAGCACTGAAGGCAGTAAGAGGTGAAAACAGAAGGAATTAAAAGTTTGAATCAAGTGAAAGTTGAATAATTACGAATTTTAGAGGAATTTTAGGGTTGAGAAAAGGGAAGAGAAGTTGATGAAATGAGGAAACCCAGAAGAAGCTGAAGAGCGGATCGAGGAAAGATGGTGGAAATAGAAAATAAAAAGTAGGAAACGTGTTTAATAAGCGAAGTGCGTTAGTGGTAGGAGAAAATGGGACAGAAAAATACATGTTTGCCCTGCAGTTAGATTGATTTTCGCATTTAGGGTAAAGGACTATTCTGGTACATCGGAAAAGCTTCACCATCCCTAAAAGATTTTCTTTATTAGTAGAGATAATGTGTGAGTGTGAGAGAGAGTTAGTGGGAGGAGAAAAAAGATGATTGTGTGGTAGGAATTAGGGGGGCTAAAGAGGTGCTGCACTATTTGGGGTGCTCTTGATCCCAGCATACATACATACATACATACATACATACATACATATACATATACATATATATATATATATATATATATATATATATATATATATATATATATATATATATATATATATATATATAGGGGCAGGTTCAATGGCACCCGAAATAGTGGAGCACCCCTTTGGCCTCCCTATTTTCCACCACACATTTCCTCCCTCTCTCCTTCCACTCATTCTCTCACCTCCCACTCACTTTCTTTAATATAAATAAGAGGTGGAAATCAGAGGGCATTTGGGGTGCAACCGAACGCTCGCCTATATATATAGGCGAGCGTTCAATGGCACCCCAAACATTGTAGCACCCCTAAATGCCCCCTGATTTCCACCACATATCTCGTTTCTCTCTCCCTCCACTCATTCTCTCACCTCTCACTTACTTATTCTAATATAAATGCTTGGTTTATATAAAGGGGCAAATGGGGTGCTCACTATTTGGGGTGCCATTGAACGCTCCTCATATATATATATATATATATATATATATATATATATATATATATATATATATATATATATATGCGCTAGTTATTTGAACACGAAATTAAACACAAATTGATGGAATTCAAGGGAAATTCAATAGTTAGATTTATTGTGTCTACTTTTTGTGTTCAAATAGATCTTCCTTTACGTGTGTGTGTATCTATAGTGAGGAAGATGACACTACTACGGAGGAGTCTTGGGTTATTGGTTCTGATGGTATTTGTTGGTCCTCCGATGAGGAGTCTAGGGTTCAAATTCTAACTGATGTCTATACTACCTAGTTGAGGGCGACAATGTTGAGATAATTAGAGATGGGAAAGTTGGAGAAACGAATAAGGTGTCGTTCTATGATAAGACTTGGGATTGTGAATCCATTTTCAAAAATCTGAATCCTTGTTATCTGCCTGACCTTACATGGGTTTTCATGGGATACATCCGTGTTATAGGACCTGCTGCCGTCTGCAATAGATCCACCTCTTCGGAGGAGGTATATAGTTATAATTTTATAGCTGCTTAGGCATGCTATGCATATCCCCTGTTTTGTATTATGAAGTGGCATGGACACTATAAATTCATTTTAAGTCTATATGCATGTCCATTGATTTGAAGAAGTTAAAGAATTTTTTAACATGAAACCAAAATATCAAATAAGATAACTTTTTCAACTAAATACCTCTCCTTATCCAACTTTGCGCCTTAACGAAAACTTAATTATGTCCTCCATCATCATGTCTTACTAATGGATCACCTTCATCTTTCTAAGTCGAAAATGTTCAAAATGAAAAAACATTTGAGCGAAATCTCGGATGTCGGTCACGTTTCGTCTTGGATAATTTGGAGACACGATATCATATAGCGGGAGATCTCGAACGAGATGAGTCCAACTTGGATGTTTTGTCTCAGGGTATCATCTTGAGTCTTGAAGCTCGTATCAGAACAATCTCGAAATATATGATATGTTAATAACAATTGATAATTTTACACAATAATTTTTATGACTATCACCATAAAAATAATAACTTAAACTTATTTTGCAAAATCACACTATTGTTATTAATATATCAAAGATCATTCATATCCATAAATTATAATATGTTTAAACTAAAAAAATAACACAATACAAATAAATTATAGCTTACACCTTATGATGTATTAACATGAAATATTACTAGACATAGACATAAAAAAGTTTCAAAATATCGAACAATCACAAAAAAGTAAAACGTAAACTGCACACTTTTATAAGAACATGCATGTAAAAAATAACGAACATGAATATCATATAGATTATAAAATATGTAGAAATATATAATATGGTCATATATCATACAAAATGTACATAAAATATTAAATATTAAACATAGTCCTTTTCTAGTATTCTATATAGACACATGCAAAAGAGCATCGTGGTAAACCAAAATATAGAAGTAATCTTTTATAATTACAAGCTAATTAGCAAAAAGAGTCATTAATATATCTTTAAAGGCTATTTTGCAAGTGACTCGGGATGCGACTCGGATGACTTGCATTGAATTGTTCGATTTAGGGCTTTTTAGGGTTACTTTCTAAAAGAGGAGGGATTAACTATTAAAACAATAGGACATTATAGCAATTAGATTTTAGTTTTTAGTTTTTAGTTTTTGTTTTGGGTTAGGTATGAGATTAAATTTTAGTTAAAAAAGATCAAAATCTCAGTTGATATTTCAATGTCTCATCTTAGACGATATATCAGCTAACGCTGTCGTATCTCGACCGATATATTTGAAACGAAACTTACAGTGAGATTTGCTATTTCATTCAGTAGAGAGATCAAAACTAAATCTTGAATGAGTTTTTGGACAATATTTTGAGACCTGAAATAGTGATCAAGAACCACCTCCATTAGAATTTGGAATATTTCACTACTAGTTTCCTCAACAAAACAACAATTGCAATTGATGTTGAATGGTCTCGATAAAAGAAGAACTTATATTACTTAGGAAGTGATTAACAATTTAAGTACTAAAATTACTTCAGATTGGAAACAAAGCATAAAATTTAGATAGCAAAATGAACATCAAAGATGATTTACTCCAACATTCACTTCTGAATACATAGAATTAAGTATAGTTTCCAGTTTTCCTAGTAGTCTAGTATGGATTATAATGTGTTTTTTAGTTTCTAGAGTAGTATTTGGGAGTATTTGGGAGTATTTTTATTTTGCAAAATGAACTATCTCACATTACGAGTAATAATGTAATCTTCCATTGAGGACACACATATAGATTATATGTATGTTGAGAAGACACTTCTCTGTTATGAGGACATGTAACACCCCAAAATTTAACGTTAGTCAATTATTTAATTAGGTTTTAAAAGAGGATTTTGGCTACGAATCTTGGACTGTTGCGCTTGTGATGAAATGTTGTTCAACCTTAATGTATGGTGTTTCACAAATGGAATTCGTATGGAGAAGTTACAAACAAAATATGAAAGTTGGACAAAAATAAATAAATATTAGATATACCATCAACGAATCTTACTTTTAACGGACGGAGCTTGAGTGTTTTATATCCATCGGTTCAGATCTTTCTTGCGTCTATAAATAAAGATCTAGACATCTTACCATTTCTCATGTTTTATGAAGGCAACAACAAAGTTCTGCCAATTTCATCTCTCTCGTCTTCTTCAAAATTCCTAAAAATAAATAGATTTCGATTTTATTTGCATGGAATGGAGAAAATAAATTCATGTCTTAAAGAAAAAATGTGCTTTGCGCTAGTTTCACCACAAGTAATTTTCTTTAAGTTTCTATTGCAATTTTCTTTCCCTATCCCAATTCTTTAAATATGTGTGTGTGTGTGTATATATATATATCTCATTTTGTACGTATATTATGTGGATCTGGAGGATTTGGAATGAAACTAAAGCAGCAGTTCGGATATGAGATTTGAGAAAGCTTTAAAAGGTGAATGAGAAATTTATATCTTAATTATAATACAAATCTTTTTCGTTGTTGCAGTTTCAATTCATATGCCTAAATATAAATAACTCGAATTGTTGGCTTTGTGTTAGGAACTAGTAAAATTTCCTACATGTTTATTTTAAAGATTTGATTGTTGTTATTGTCTGGATCTGGAAAACCAGTCTTTGAAGATGTTAGATTGTTCTACAGTTATGTTTCAGATCTATATTTTTGACGCAAAGTAGTACTTTTGGTAATTGTCTATTTTGATTTGGATTTATCTATGTTTCAATTTTTACAAGGATGTTTGTTTAATTTCTAGAAATTAGCCCATCTTCCCTTTTTATCAGGGCCGACCCAGACCAATCAGAGGACCAAGGAAAAACTGAAAATGGGAGGCCCAGGATGAAATTGGAAGAGAGAAAAAATGATGTAAACTAAAAATCTATCTCCCCCCAACATTTGAACCTGCGACCTCAGAATGGAGGATGAAAGTATCCTCCACCCAGCCAACTTCTCTTTCAAAAATATGCCATTATCAAATCATATAGATACAAATAAACCCTCTTTGTTTAAGGCCCCTTCCCTGCCTGAGGCCCTAGGCGACCTCCTAGTTGGCCTATGCCTAGGGCCAAACCTATTTTTATGTAAAAAGACGGTGTTTGAGATTATAAGGAATATGAACAAATTAAAAGGAAGAGTTGTGTAAATTATGTGTATTTAAGCAGTTGCCGCTATTTATTCCAAATAAAAGATTACACATTCCTTGTCATCTCAAATCTGTCAACATTTCTCTTTTTGGTAATTGACTAATATAAAGACATTATAGCAAAAGACCTTTTTGGTGGGTTTTTTTCTAGCAAATCAAAATATAGAAAGATTTATTCTATTTGATGTTGGGAATATATATATTTCGTTGGAATTACGAAATTTTTAGTATTATCATATTCATACGTAATTATTGCACTAACTAATATTTTATCAGTCCAAATTATGTGTGATCTACGTTAGTTATTGCTATTATTAGGTTGATGTTTAGACTAGGTTTGTATGGAATATTCTTTATTTATTATGGGCAATAATTGATTATTGCCTGTAATAAACAGAGAATTAATAATTGTAACATTGGGATCAATGGGCATTTAATGTGATAATTAATTAGTAGGACTTAAAATGATTACAATTAGGGAAAATGAGAATTAAATGTTGTAACTCAAATTAATGGTCATTTAGTTTTATAATAAATATGAAAACAACTTAAGAGTTACAATTAAAAAGGATTAATGGAATTAAAGGGACTGAAATAAATGACATTAATAGCAATGCCTAATTTTTTCGGAAATGACTGGTTATTAATGACATGTGGCAGTTATGATAATAATTTAAATGGAGAGTTTGGGTAAGAAATCAATTAAGAAACTAAATGCAATAATAACACTAAATTCAATAATAAAGCTTAGGACTATTAATCTCATCTTGTGATTAGTTTAAATTAGGAATATTACTTAGGTAAAAATAAAAAAATGAGCTTAGTAGGTTAGTCATGCAAGATTAGTAGGGTCATTCGGCAGAAGTCTGCACTTTCCAGCAGTCGGATGTACATACTACTTATGTGAGATATCACTAATCGTAGAAACGCATGACATTTGGGGAGTGTTATGACCTACCTTTAGTAAGGTATTAATGGCCTGAGAAACAGTGTAAGGAATATTTCCTAAAGGTTTACTTCAAGCGTTAAGGTAACAAGCGGTCGTAGGGTCCGCCTCCTACCGAAAGAAGGAACCTGAGGTATGTAGAGCATCAAAAGACTTGCTTCAGGATTAAAGTATTAAGATCCATCTTTGGAGGTATTAAGTAGTTATGACTCGCCTTTTTTCTTATGAACTTATCCTAAGGAGTATGGGTAGTAGTCAGACTCGTCCTTTCCTTGTGGATTTATCCTAAGGAGTACGGGTAGGTAGTCTCGTGGTGATGATCAAAGCACGACCTTTGTGGCGTAGCTTTGTGTAACGTTTACTTCGCGAGTTTCACACCCGGTATGAACCAAAAACGGGAGACGGACCTCAGGGAGGGCATGCGTTTCTTTCTAGTTAGAAGTGGCGTCAGTGGTTTTACACGCCCTGACGAGTTTGACTTATGTGGTTGTTGCTGTTGCGAGGCGCCTCGGTTTGATCGGACGATCCGGGTCCGATGGAGTCATTCGTTGGCTCATTTACGCCCCATAGGGCGGGGGAACGCATGTTCAGGGTTTAAGTTTAATCCACGTCGGTGGACCGGCCCTGACGATCCAAAGGCTTGACAGAGTACTTGCCTGAGGCTCGGGCTAGACAGTCTCGAATCGGTTGAGGACTATCTTTTGCCTCGGTTCATAGATGGAAATCCAATTTCCAAATACGTGACATTTGCGGTTTTATTTGTAGAGCCTAGCATGGCGACATGATATATGGTACCCATGCCGCCTATGATTGATACTTATGATTTGAAGTTGTTTTATACACTATACACTTATAATATTACCAAATGGTTTGTTTTAAACGTATCAAGCATTCTTTGGCTGTTATAAGGGAAAACCCTATCCCCCGGCTTGCGTTGCATTGTGTGATAGGACCTGGGTCTTATAACAGCTTCATTTTTCTTTATTTAGCATTGCGCTGTTGTTTTATGCAGTGGTATTCTTGGGAGGAAACCTGTTCCGTGTTATACGGCGTGGTCCCTTGATTTACCTAACTTTAAAATAAAGATTAACTGTTTTAGTTCTCACACCAGTCCCATGACTGACCTGGAGTTTATTGTTTTAACCTAAACTCTGGGTGCCCCTATTTTGACACGGGCAGCTAGTAGTTTTGGTTTTGCAGATTTATATTCACAGGATCCTGGTTTACAGCTGGAACGATATCCGGAAAGCTTTGTATCCGTATATCTCCTTCAGTTGTGTATTGTATTATTTTCCGCTGCGATGTTTTTAAATGTAAATTAAATCTCTGATATTTCTGTGTAATATTTATTTGTTTATACTCTGTATATCCTTGTATTCTGATGCATTGTTGTAATATACAATGAATTGTTCTTTTATATGCGTTCTATTTTGTCGTGTTCTCAAACGATAGGGCGTTTCGAACGGTCTGGGTCGGTTTAGCGACTGGTTCGGACCGAGCGAAATTCCTTGCCGTCACAGTTGGTATCAGAGCTTTGGTTTACAAAGCAGAGAACAAGGCACATTAGAACCATACGAAAGAATTCATCAGATATTGGGTTAGTAATATCCAATGGGAATGACTCGTTAGAGATAGGATCAGTAGTATCCTAGAACGAGTGTGAAGAGTATATTTTTCAAATGAAAACAAATTTTGTTTTGAAAATCTAAATCAACTATTCGTATTTGGTTATTTATTTATATTGATGTGGACAATCCAGTATATATAGATTTTGCATATACGTCTGATCCGCGTGTATTCGAAATTTTAATATACTGGATAGATATAGAATTACGCTCTAGTCGCCCGGGAGTGATTCTGATGATTGATATATCATCATCAGAATTTATATTCGAGTGACGAACGTGTAATATCTATATATTTCCATTAGACTGGTGTGAGAACCAAAATTAGATAGGGCTAATTGTTGTGATTTGGCATCAAAAACATGATTTTTGACTATGTATCGAAATTATGAATTTGAAACTCTAATTCACTAATTGATTGATGTTTGTGTTGTTTGTTTATTTGGTTGATAATTTTTAACCATTTGGCCTAATTATATCAAATATTGAACTGTATTGAAAATTGGTTGCATTTGCTTGCATATACATATATATCATTGAACAGCTCATAGCAAGGAGGCTAGAGCAGAGAATAAAATTTGTTTGCCCGACAAATAGGTACATGTTTACTACATAATTTCCTGTTTTGTTTGGGTGATGATGATTTTATGAGCCTATTGGCTAGCCGCTTGGCTTTTTCTTTTTCTTTTTGAGATCTGAAGGACCGGGGAAGCTATTTGAAATTCCCCGATGCTCCCGGTGCAGGGGAGATTATGGCGAAATTTTTCGAAAAATTAGGGTGTTAGCCAAATTTTTGAAATTTTGAAAATTCTCAGAAACTAAAAAGTTGGAGAATGCAAGCCAGATCGAACGTAGAGTTGATTGATCAAACCACTTTCGACTTTGTTCCTTTTCGGGGACGAAAAGTTTTAAGTGGGGGAGATTGTAATAACCCGGAAATTCTGGGCCAGTTTAAAATTTTTATTTTGGCAATTTTAGCGAATTTTTGAATATTTAAAATAGGTTATTTTAAATAATATCGACGAGAAAATTTATTTTGAATATAATTCTAACGTATATATTATATACGTCGTCGTTAGAATATAAATAATTATAAATAGAATTGAAAATGGCGCGGTAGTTCGATAATTCGATTTCAAACTTCAATTGAATGTACCGGGTGCAGAACAATCCGGATTTTAGTGAAACCAAAAATAATGGGATCTAATTGATAATATCTTTCCAACAAATCCGACCAATCAAGATTTCATAGCGGGAATCAAAAGTTTTGTCCAGTTGAAAATTCTGAATAGTCGCTATGGAATTCAGGCCCTTAAAAATTGACTTTTTGCAAATGACCTCGGATTTCGACGAAACCACTTTTGTTGGATCCGCAGTGTCAAATTATTGCTAGATTCCAAATTTCATAATTTTTCGAATCAATATGTGAGCGTGGCAAAGGAAAACGCGTTTGACCAGTTTCAGTTGATTTTAATCGACTGGAAATTGGCCATTTTTCCAACGGTCTCAGAATTCAACGAAACTAGTTTTGTTAGGACCGTATCGTCAATACGAAGCTAGAAAATATTTTTCAGGAATTTTTCTAGTTAGTATGTGACCCCGGTAATTTGAAATGTACGTTTAAAATTCAATATAGTGATTTAAATGTAAATTTAACGAAGACTGATTTAGACGATCGAATCAGCTTGCGATACATATCCCACTGGGTTCGGAATGGGGGTAAAACGCTATGGACGACAGTCGGTGGGCTCAATTTTGAGTTCAAAATAAAAAGTAAACTTTTTATAAAAAAATATATAAATAAATTAAAATATAAAGTTTTTTTTATATACATATAACCCCCCCCCCCCGTTCATATTCGATTCAGATCGAAAAAAGAAAAAAGAAAAAAAAAACCCTAACGAACAAAATCGAAGCCGCCACCCACATCGGCCATCGCCACCCCGTCCCTAGCCGCCGCCGTCCATATCACTACCCCCCCTTTTCTCTCAGCTTCTCCTCCTCCCTCCCCGACAATCTCCCTTTCGTGCGAACCCAGGGTGCGAACCCGTCTTCAAACAGTCGCGAGTCCCCTCCCCATCATTGGCGAACGCCTGAGGTCGCGCACCCCTTCCCCCGTCGAAGAACAGGGCCGTTCGACTCCCGCTGGTCCTCCGATGGCTCGCGGATCGGTAAAGGAGGCGGTGCAGTTTAGGGTTAACGATTCCAGACTATTAACAGTGAGTTTTGTTGTTAGTTTAACTATTTTATTTTATTTTATTTTATTTCTATTTATTCACTTTTCAATTTATATATAGTAAATGTGTTTAGAGGAAAAAAATATATATTCTTTTATATAGAAGAAGTTTTAAATAAAAATCTGAATCTTTATAAATAACAAGTTTAGATTTTTATTTATGATAGGATTAGAATTTTATTTATGATCAGATTAGGATTTTTAAAAGTAAATTAGAAAAGATATGATTTTTATATTTTTAAAGGATTAAAAAAAATATGATTTTTATATTTTTAAAGTATTAAAAATATAGTCTTTACTATAAGATGATATAAAAACATGATTTTTGTTTAGGTAGAGAATTAAAAATATAATTTTTACATGATAGGAATATTGAAAATACCATCTTTATATGTGTAGAAAAATAAAAATGTGATTTTTATATATGCAACGAAATAAAAATGTGATTTTTATATATGCAATGAAATAAAAATATGATTTTTATATATTGAACTTCGAAATAAAAATATGATTTTTATATATTGAACTTCGAAATAAAAATAAGATTTTTATATATTGAACTTCGAAATAAAAATGTGATTTTTATATATTGAACATCGAAGTAAAAATTCAGTTTTTATATATTGAATAGCAAAGTAAAAATGTGGTTTTTACCTATGTAGTGGCTACGGCAACAAAGATGATAAAAATGCGACGACGATGAAGATTTCTATCAATGAAGTGCCGTGGAGCTAGGATAGCTATCTGTGAGAACTTCTCACCTTTCAATTTAATTTTTCTAGTTATATATATATACTAGGATGCAGACGGTGCTTAGTAGCACCCGACACAATCGTCCACAGACCATGGACTTGTTTGTTTGGTTGCATAGATTAGTTATATGATGTGATTTGAATTGGTTGTTTGGTGATTTTGATTGATGTGTGAATGGCGTGGGCCTTCACTAGACCGGGGATAAGGCTAGGCCTCGTCCCGTTTCTAGTATCGTGCCGTTATGCCGCCGAAATTTTCTAAAATATGTTAGAAAAATAAAAATATCATTTTATTTAAAGAATGAACTGAATAGAAATTCATATGTTGGAATAAAATGTTTTATCGTTAAAAATATAATTTTTAACGTGAATGTGAACAAATAAATATTCATTTACGAACCAGACGGTTTGTTTATGTACACCTATTTGAAGGACATTGATTGGGTCGATAAATTTTACACATCGCCCAACTGCACAAATAAGATATGCGTTTGATTGTTTGAAACCCCACACGGGTGTTGGGATGAAATTTGAAGTTCACTCATCCTGATTGATTAAATATGTCGATCGATTGATTGACAGGCTGTTATAAGCGTTGGATATCTATATTTGATGCTTATACAGCGTAGTGCACTTTGGTTGATGGTTGATTATTTTTCAATGCTATTTTATACATGTGTTGTATGAAAATCCATATAATTAATTTTATATGGTGACTGATTGGGCCTCATTCCAATTTGAAAAATAAAGAATAATATAAAATAAAGGTTCATGTGTTGACAATTTCATCCATTGAGATTGGTCATGGGTTGGACGAAATATTTTAGTAATAAAATTTACATCTTTATCAATATAAAATAAAGGTTCATGTGTTGACAGTACTCATCCATTGAGATTGGTCATGTGTTGAACGAAATATTTTGATAATAACAACTATTTTGAAAAAGAAATATTTGAAATAGAATATTTGAAAATAGCAATTTATGAAGCCGTGTTGATTAGATTGACGCCATTTTGACGTGAACGATATTTATATCGATTTTAACGATTTCGAAATGAATTGAATTGAAAACGATTTCGAAATAAATTGAATTGAAAACGATTTCGAAATAAATTGAATTGAAAACGATTTCGAAATGAACTGAATTGAAAACGATTTCGAAATGAATTGAATTGAAAACGATTTCGAAATGAATTGAATTGAAAACGATTTCGAAATGAATTGAATTGAAAACGATTTCGAAGTGAATTGAATTTAAAACGATTTCGAAATAAATTGAATTGAAAACGATTTCGAAATGAATTGAATTGAAAACGATTTCGAAGTGAATTGAATTGAAAACGATTTCGAAGTGAATTGAATTGAAAACGAATTCGAAATGAATTGAATTGAAAACGAATTCGAAATGAATTGAATTGAAAACGAATTCGAAATGAATTGAATTGAAAACGAATTCGAAATGAATTGAATTGAAAACGATTTCGAAGTGAATTGAATTGAAAACGATTTCGAAATGAATTGAATTGAAAACGATTTCGAAATGAATTGAATTGAAAACGATTTCGAAATGAATTGAATTGAAAACGATTTCGAAATGAATTGAATTGAAAACGATTTCGAAATGAATTGAATTGAAAACGATTTCGAAATGAATTGAAAACGATTTCGAAATGAATTGAATTGAAAACGATTTCGAAATGAATTGAAAACGATTTCGAAATGAATTGAATTGAAAACGATTTCGAAATGAATTGAATTGAAAACGATTTCGAAATGAATTGCATTGAAAACGATTTCGAAATGAATTGAATTGAAAACGATTTCGAAATGAATTGAATTGAAAACGATTTCGAAATGAATTGAAAACGAATTCAAATTGAATTGAAAGCGAATTGAAATGAATTCAAATTGAATTGAAATTTGAATTGAATAGAAATGAATTTTGAAACGAATTTATAAAGAAGAATTCAATTTCGATTTGAATTGAAATGGAAGTTGAAATTTCTTTTGAAACGAATTTAAAACTATTTATATAATTCGTTTTAAATAGAAATCGACGAAATATATATTATATATATTATATATATAATATAATGGCCTGAATAGAACGCGCCGCGCCGCGCCGCGGCAGTTCGTGAATTTCGACCATTTGTTTCAAACGGATATTACGGGAGATCCGACCGTCGGATTCTCCTAAAACCGGAACCGTTGGGTTCATATCGAAAAGAGCTTTCTAACGAATATTAGAAATTTGAAATCTAACGGTTGGATTTGGAGTTACGTCCAAATCAAATTTGAAAAAGGTCGCTGTAAGTGCAGTTCGATGGCCATTGATGGAAATCGACTATACGGGCCTTGATAAAATTATTAAAAATAGTAATAATTTGTGTAAAATCATAAGAAATGATTTAGAAAGGATTGGGATGAAAAAATCCATATTTGAAAAGATAAAAATAGATTTTTATCGAAATGAACTAGTTTTGAACTAGAATTATAATTCTATTTATTTTTAAATAAATAAATTGAATTTGAAAAGGGTTTTGAAAATAACCAAAATTTCCAATGATTGCATTGGAGTGGATTTGAATCGAAATTGTCTTCGGAATATTTCGATGTTGGAATTCGGGATTATACGGATGTTGTTATGGAAATTTGAAAGATATATATTTATATCGTTATTTCCAATACGACATTTGTTAATCGTAGAATTTGATATTGAATATAAGCCGATATATTTTCTATCCAGAGCCTTGTATTGAATATCAAATGTGATTTGGGTTTGTCGTGAATGGTGTCTTCACTAACACTGTTCTTGAACCCAGTTGAGAAAAGATTAAATCTTTTTATATAGATTTAATGAAGTGTACCAATTAAAAGATATTTAATTGGAATTGAATTGGTATTGATTTTTGGGTTTATCGTGAACCGTGTTTTAAATGACACTGATTCTTTAACCCAGTTAAAGATTAAAACTAAGTGGAGTTTTAATGAATCTTTAATTAGATTGAAATGATCGAAAATGGAGTATCACCAGTTTTGCTCCAGGCGATGGTTAAATCTTTAATTAAATTTGAACGTGAAATGGTAATTGAACTTACCGATAACACTGTGGTGTTAGATATGAAGTATTACCAGTTTTACTTCATGGGATGAATAGGTTGGGATTGGGAAATAAAATAAATGATTACTTCGGTGTGGTTCGCTAATCCCGACTAGTTGAATCGAAATTCAAAAATAGATTAAAGAATAAATCCAAGGAATTTATCTTGGATAAAATTAATGGGAACCTTTCCCTATGAATGTGGAATTTAGAAACTAACTGTCGGTTAGCCAAGCAGAATGGTTTTATGAATATTGATCTGATGTTGGTTTCGGCCTTCGGGGTTAATATTTGGGGAATTATTCTCTTGATTAATTTACGGTTAGTGACTAATGAATTGGAATGAGGCGTATGTTGTGTTTGTGTAACACTTTTATAATATATACGCGAGTTATTCGGAAAGACCGGGTTTATCCCATTCTGAATAACTGATACGACGATAAGTCGAAGATGAAGACGATGGTCGAAGACCGGAAGTCTTCACGTCGTTTGGGTGGTTACTGATGATCTTGATTGGGCTGTACACCCAAGAAGATGGAAACAGTTAGTGATCGTCCAGACGTACTTGGAGATCGATGGATATGCGGGGTACTAGGTGCCTCCGGTTTCGTTCAGACCCAGAACGGACTTGTAAATGGACTGTGTGTCTGACATTGGATTTTAGTCCTGTGATTGATCTCTATTAAATATATATCTGTTTGGCGGCGGAGAATTTATTCTCTTGCTTAACGCCCTTCTCTGAGACGTACGAGCTCAGGGGTTATATATTGATGGATATCAAACGCATGGGGTGAATTGCCTGTGTGGCATGCCTAAGTGGCAATTGATCGAGGCTTCTGTTGAAAAGCAAAGTCTCGTGGTGATGATCAAAGCACGGCCTTTGTGGCGTAGCTTTGTGTAACGTTTACTTCGCGAGTTTCACACCCGGTATGAACCAAAAACGGGAGACGGACCTCAGGGAGGGCATGCGTTTCTTTCTAGTTAGAAGTGGCGTCTGTGGTTTTACACGCCCTGACGAGTTTGACTTATGTGGTTGTTGCTGTTGCGAGGCGCCTCGGTTTGATCGGACGATCCGGGTCCGATGGAGTCATTCGTTGGCTCATTTACGCCCCATAGGGCGGGGGAACGCATGTTCAGGGTTTAAGTTTAATCCACGTCGGTGGACCGGCCCTGACGATCCAAAGGCTTGACAGAGTACTTGCCTGAGGCTCGGGCTAGACAGTCTCGAATCGGTTGAGGACTTTCTTTTGCCTCGGTTCATAGATGGAAATCCAATTTCCAAATACGTGACATTTGCGGTTTTATTTGTAGAGCCTAGTATGGCGACATGATATATGGTACCCATGCCGCCTATGATTGATACTTATGATTTG
Organism: Allium sativum; assembly: GCA_030737875.1. Taxonomy (NCBI): domain Eukaryota; kingdom Viridiplantae; phylum Streptophyta; class Magnoliopsida; order Asparagales; family Amaryllidaceae; genus Allium; species Allium sativum. The sequence continues at coordinate 19,456,324 of CM060924.1, forward strand.
AAGTTGTTTTATACACTATACACTTATAATAGTACCAAATGATTTGTTTTAAACGTATCAAGCATTCTTTGGCTGTTATAAGGGAAAACCCTATCCCCCGGCTTGCGTTGCATTGTGTGATAGGACCTGGGTCTTATAACAGCTTCATTTTTCTTTATTTAGCATTGTGCTGTTGTTTTATGCACTGGTATTCTTGGGAGGAAACCCGTTCCGTGTTATACGGTGTGGTCCCTTGATTTACCTAACTTTAAAATAAAGATTAACTGTTTTAGTTCTCACACCAGTCCCATGACTGACCTGGAGTTTATTGTTTTAACCTAAACTCTGGGTGCCCCTATTTTGACACGGGCAGCTAGTAGTTTTGGTTTTGCAAATTTATATTCACAGGATCCTGGTTTACAGCTGGAACGATATCCGAAAAGCTTTGTATCCGTATATCTCCTTCAGTTGTGTATTGTATTATTTTCCGCTGCGATGTTTTTAAATGTAAATTAAATCTCTGATATTTCTGTGTAATATTTATTTGTTTATACTCTGTATATCCTTGTATTCTGATGCATTGTTGTAATATACAATGAATTGTTCTTTTATATGCGTTCTATTTTGTCGTGTTCTCAAACGATAGGGCGTTTCGAACGGTCTGGGTCGGTTTAGCGACTGGTTCGGACCGAGCGAAATTCCTTGCCGTCACAGACTGGTATGAGTAAAACAGTTAAAACAGTTGAACAAGTAAACAATATCTCATAAGACCACGCCATATAACGGAATGGGTTTTTCCTTTATGAGAATCCAAAATATCTTTATATCAAAAACCTTTTGATATTATAATAATGTCTATCAACCACAATATAATAACCATCTAGTAGAAACGCTTTCATCTCACGTTTCTACATATATAGTATACAATCAAAACCGCAAGCACGTATTGAGTAATGGATCTCCAACTATGACAAGGTATGGAACCACCATTCGTTAGTGTACCTCTAGGGAAGAATACACTGGGTTCAACAAGAACATCTTACAACCCGACCACACATGACCGACCACTCATTTCGCTTGAGTGTATCGAATGTATATCACCAACGGTTGGGATCAGCAACCATTTCCCGAATGGGACAGTATCGACAATAGATTTTTAGATGTAAATGAAACTCTAGATCAGGTGATTATACACCCTAATAGGTGCGACCTACATAGCCATGTTGCCTGCCCGATTTCTGTCATTTACCGATTGATGAGGCTTGAGGTTACGCTTTATCATCACATCAGATTCACTTCGAATGCCACATTGTCAGATCCATCGAAAATCACTAATTGACGTCTACAACAGTACATTACGTGTTAGCTAAAGAAGTTTCCTTCTCCGCTTCCACTCTTGGTACGGTTGAAGAAATCAATGTACGTGACCTTACTGGAAATACTCTGTTAGACATTCATCCATACAAGTCATCCAGGAACAGGATGAACCGAAGGCACTATTCAGTACATCCATCTTAGGCACTGTTATCTAAGACTTATACAATAGCCCTTGCACTTTACTCCGTCTTCAATTATCTTTGGCATATATGATTCGCAACACTTATGCCAATACAGAGTGGTTCTTTGGATAATAATCCAACCGGTCTCTCCATATTAACAACGTTAAAATGGTCAAAAACTTCGATAGTCAGTGAGTTAACTATCAAAGAAAAACAGGTGTGCAAACAACGATATTATTTCCAGATGGAAATTTTATCAATCAATCATCAATCATATATATATCTATATATATATTCATATTTTTCCTTACTTTCTAATTCATATTTCCAATTTCAATATTTGATTACGTTTCTGATTCTGTTTGGAAAACATTTCCAAATCCTCTTTACTTGGATTTAAACAGATGTTTAAATCAACATCGCGACGACAACTCAAACCACTATACTTATTTACTAAATTCACTTAACCGCTTTCACTCTCGAACCTTAACCATTTCTAAATTTAAAACGAAGTCAATCAAGTTGGGGTATAACTACCTCTCAGACCTTAATTGAACAACATTTCAAATCTCGAAATATGGTAAGTTCATCTTTTAACTCTTTAACACTTCCTTACGAACCCTCGGATTCTATTTACGAACCCCCTTCTTTACAAGTTTACGTGATTATAACAATGGTGTTATAATCTCCTGCATCCGAAATATATTATCTTTATTATGACTCTTATTTCCTAACTCGAATAATATAAAGACAACTAATTTATCAACTCCTATTTGGTTAACCCTTATTCTATAACTCTTATTCAAATAACTCTGACTGGTCAACCCTAACTGATTAACTCTAACTGGTTAACTCTAACTGATTAACTTTGACTGGTCAACCCTAACTTATCAACCCTAATCGAATAACTAATATTCGATTAACTCCTTTTCATTTATTCCCTTGAATTATCTCTTTTTGATTAATCCTTTTTCTTTTATTTGTTTACTTAACAGATAACTATTCCCTTTTCAAATTCTATTTACTTAACAAATAAATATTCCTTTATTTTTTCTATTTATTTAACAAATAAATATCTCCTTTATCTTTTCTATTTATAATAAATAACTCTTTTTATTTATTTATTTTCTACATAAATAATCCTTTCATTTATATTTACTTCCTAGATAAATAGATCCTTTTAAAATATCTTATTTATTTACCAAATAAAAAAATCCATTTAAAATGTCTTATTTATTTACCAAATAAATAATCCACTTTATAAATATTCCATTTATAAATATCCTTTTTATAAATACTTCCTATTTATAAATATTCCCGTTTATAAAATCTTCTTTGATTTTATAAATATTTCCTCTTTTATAAAATTCTTTGATTTTATAAATATTTTATTTTCAAATATCACTTTGAAAATTCCTTTATCAACATTCTAGTATGTTATGGTATTTAATCATATCAAATCACGATGGCCAATATCGTCTAACACACATAATCGACAACAGATAATAAATCACCTCATATATTTCGATATATGAAACAAACAATAAATTAAATATTGAGGAACCCAGTTGGGTCCCTCCAACCTGTTTTCCTGCATCACAGATGTTACACAATATAACCAACATCACTTTCAGAATTTAACGATTTATATATATATTTTTTCCACTAATTGACTAGCAGTTCAATCAAACAATCAACACACAGTCAATCAGCCAATATTTAACAGTTCTAAAAATACAACATGAAATTATAAACTGTTCAGAGTTAGTGAGATTTACTCACATTGGACGATCATCGTTAATAACGATAACCATCGCTTGATTCAGACGGACAATTTATTTCGCCATAAATTGTAACGAGCTCCGATGGACTTCCAGTCAGTTTCATTTCGAAGCCCTCGTCCTTACGGTCCCAACGGATCCGACCGTTCATGATTCCAATATTCCAGCCCAAATCTTCCTTTGAACTAAAGCCCATTCCCTTCTCTTTTAATTAAATCCCACTTCTCTTCTCTTTTAATTAAAAGCCCACTTCCTCTCTTAATTTAAAGCCCACTTCCTCTCTGGCCCATTCGCTCCTCATAACCCGTCCAAACTAATCACCGTTCCCCTTAATTTCAATAACTGGAAAACGTCCTTACTTCCTCTTCACTCAAACATAACCTGCACCTCGTTTCAGTATTCACGCAACTCACTTCTTGCATCCAACACCATAACCGCTCCTCACGCAGAAAACCCGCTTCACAACTCCACCGGTGTACTTGCATCACTCTCCCCTTTTACTCAATTTCCCTGTATGCCATCATTAAAACAACTGACTGCTTTTTCATTTTCCATTTACAAATTCTCAAACCCATCCCCCTTCCAACCATTCCTTCATGGTTTCACAGCACTTTTCAAAACTCAGTTCTTCACTTCACATCAAAAGCTCAGTCACCCTCTTCACGCTGATTCCATTCACATACATCAGCAGGCTTCAAGGACCACCGCCGCCACGATGTGAACCCACTAGCAGGTGCACCGCAACCTCGCCTTTTCACGCCCTGAACCCCCTTGCACTCGACACCTCAGTTAGCCCTCTAGACCACTTCGACGCTGACCCCTTCGAGATCCAAAACAGACCACCCTGGCACCCCAAAAATCCATCTCCGCCATTGAGTCTCACGATCTCCATATACTTAACGTTTTGTAGCAAAGAAGTTTTGATTTTTATTGAAGTGATTAAGAGAAAAAGTTTTGGAGAAAGATTTGAGTATTTCCGTTGGTTTGTTTTGAGAGTGGAGGCGCAGAAAAGTTTTCTCAAGAATTAGGTTAAACGATGTAAAAAGAAGGGGTTACTTATAGGACATTTAGATATTTTGCTAGGCGTTTTACAACCATTCAATAACGATACGGGCGGATGTATTTCTCTTAACAGTGAAGGAACGAAAATATAGTATATTTATATTATTATTTTTATGTTTATCCCTATGTTTGTAAATCCTAGAATAGAATTTGATTTGAAACTATCTTGTTTCTTCCCACCCTTGTGTGCGATCAAAGCAACACCCAATACCATGTAAAGAACTAATGTGTTGTACTGGGCATTTCGAATATACTTTGCAAATGATATAAACATTCATTAAGGTTACTTTGTCATGTGAAATTTTGTTTGTTTACCGACTGCTATAGACAGAAATAACCATACCGTTGTGTCGAGCTCGGTGTCACGATCCCAAAAATATAATAATACCGGTAGATGGACTCATATTGTGAAATCCCAAAATGTTAATTACAGGGTGCACAATACCCCAAATAAAAAGTTGCTTATTTAATTAATTAAAAATTATAGTAAAATTCTAAAAATTAAATTATCACTACTTCCCAAAAGAACCTTGTCTAAATTCAAACCCGATATCTAGTTATATCGAATAAACTGTTACGGTCGATAAACGATTCTATAACGACTATATTAAAATTTGATTTAGACATATCTCAAAATCTACACGACAAAATCCAGATTTTTCTCTTCCACTAAAAAGATATACTCCACCAGCTTCACGCATTTCTTGTTTCACAGAAATCCGTCTTAAAACGAATCCTGTACATTCAGTTGAAGTTCGAATCGCCAATTTACGAACTACAGCACCATTTCGAGCTCGATTTTAATTACATTAAAACTCTACGTTCAAACTGTCATTTATATAATATATTCGTTATTCAAATTCAAATTCCAAGCTGAATTAAATATCACGGATGATCCAGTTCACACCATATCGCCATTTCAGCCAATTCTGATTATTTCAGAATTAAATATATTATTTAATTTATTATTTTAATTAAATATTCACCATTATTTAATCAAACCACCATTTAATTCACTATATCACTATTTATATAATTAAATAAATTAATTATAATACCTCTGCAAATGCAGGTCATTACAATCTTCCCAACTTAAAATAATTTCGTCCTCAAAATTGCTATGGTAGAAAACGACCCTATCGACTGGTTAGAACATATTTGTTCACTTCTTAACTTCAGTTTCAACTGAACCAATTTAATTTCAATTAAAAATTTATTTAATTCTTATCAACGAAAATTTTCAAAAATCCTGAAAATTTTCTAACGCCTAAACTTTTCGAAAAATTTCGCCAGCACCTCCTTTGTACTGGTCAATACATCAAACCACCACTCGCCTCTCTGGGCCATCTCCATCCCAAAAGAAAACCAAACAGCCAAGCGGCTTGCCAATTCGGCTCATAAATCTTATATCCAATATGAAATATAAACTTGTACCTTTTTGTCGGGCATGTCAACTCCATCACTTCCATATGCTATCAACTCAGCATATACCAATATTAATCAAATCAAACTCGGATCAATTTATCATCAACACAACCATTTGCTTATATCCAAGACAAATATCATTTCAACTCGAGTTTCTTCTCGATTCCCAGCTCTTAACTTGATTATCACATGACACTTCAAATTTGAATTTCATAATCCAATTTGTCTTTATATCATTCTAATTCATTCTCCATTACCACTTTACTGGCTTTAGTTTATTTCAAATTTGCTTTCACAAATTTCTGTTAAATTTGTTTTTAATTCAAACAGTCTTTCCCTGAGAGTTTTTTAAACAGTTTACTCTTTTCAAAAGTCAAATTTTCCTTTTTGAATTTCAACACAACTTGTCTTTCCCAAAACAAATTCAAAACAGTATCTCTGGTAGTAATTCGTCACTTAAAACTCGAAAATGAATACTGATGATGCAGCTGTCATCATCAGATATTTTCCAGTGATCGAACTGAGTTCAATACTATAAAACCATTTCTAAACATTTCCACTTTGAAATTCATTTCAAAATATAATTCACACTACTTGTAAAACAAGTTAAAATCTCCCAGGATCTTAAATTTTCCTTATTTCTAATCCAAATCTATTTACAAACACTTATCCAATTTTCCAGAATTTTTAATTCAATTTCTGGTTTAAATTTCATATTTAACTCATCTGATTTCACGTATTTCACTTATATGAATTCTGATTGGTTATTTACATAACCATTTCACTTATAATCTTACTCGATTATAATAACAACCAATATATCCAATATATATCAAAATATACTTTGGGTAAAATTATTTTCATTTACCCTCTTTTCAAAACATATCGTGCCGACCCATCGTATTCGAGTGTTTAGTAACTCCTACCGATACAGTGGATCAAACTGATCAACCAGAACTCATAAACAACTCAACCAATAAATCACCATAATATAAAACAATTTTTTTATTTCAATAACAAATACGCTCACTTGTATATATACACTCAAACTCAATCTAGGGTATTACTAACCCTATCTCTACTGAGTCACGCCACAGAGCCAAGGTAATTCACTTAACTTAACCTTAAGCTCTGATACCAACTGTAACGACCCGGAAAAATGCGATCTTGGTTATCCGATATACAACACATATCGAACCTCCAAGGATCGAAAATAACCGAATAGTTAATGAAAGAAATTAGATGTAACGACCCGTATTCTACGCATCGTAGGATCGTTGAATATTTATTTCTGTCACATACGAAGTCGTATGGTCATGTAACTTTGGGGGACGACTATTGGGGTCATTTCCCATGTTCATGATTTTTCCCGATTTTTAAATGACCATTTTACCCCTAGTTATCACTGTTTTGGCCATAACTTTTGACTGGAAAGGAATTTTGACCTGAAACCACTTCCATTGGCTCCGGATGATGGTTTCTCTTTCCGTAGAGTGGTCACATTAGCCAAACGGACTCACCGTTTGGGAGATATGGCTGAAACAAGTTTCAGATGGTGAAAAACAGCTTAATTGGGCTTAAACGGGTGATTAGCAGCTAGGCCCAAGGGGAATTTCGGGTTTAGGGGTATATAGGTGCTGATTAGGGTTAGAAAACATTTCTTTAGACATTTTTCAGCCGCCACTTTCATTCCTCTTAACCTAGCCATGGCCTCCACTCTCTAAATCTCTCTAAAACACCCAAAATCACTTCCTAATCAAGGATTAAGGCTTAGAGGCATCAAATCAAGGAGGATTAGCACAAGGACTGTGGTAGGGCTGCTGTTATATATTGGAATTCGTGCAAATCAGAGGTTCACTTCAGATTTGGAAGTTTTATTGTGGCAAAGGTGAGTGATAGCATCATTTTGACACTAATTACAGTTAATTAAGGGTAATTAGTGAAGATTAGTGAATTTATACACTAATAAATTCTGGAAAAATGTTTAGAAATTCTTAAATAAGGTTTTATGCCTCTGGTTGAAATTTGGTTCGATTTGATTAAGTTTTGCTAACCCTATGATCAGTTTTACTTAAACATGCTCAAGGGAAAATAAGGAGCTTTGGCCACTTTTGATCCATTTTGATTCATTTGAGTGATTGTTTGCTGTTGTGGTTGCTATTCCATGTTGCTATGACTCTAGGGTGTGTTTTGTGATTGCTTAGGAGTGTTAGTTTGGTCAAAAACGCCGTCGAATGGCGAGAAACTGTCGCTGGAACGAAGTGCAGGAATTTATCCGGATCGGATCGCCCCCATGCCCACGAACCGACCCGCCTGCTCGAACCGCGCCACGTGCCAGAGCTCGGAGTCACGAAGGGGAGACCACGATCCGACTTGGAGAGGAAGTGCCACGAACTGATAAGCCCGAACTGACCCGACAAGGCGCCACGAGCTGACGAGGTGCGATCCGATGGCGCGACCCGATCCGCTGATGGTTGAAGACCCCGATCCGATCCGTCCCTCGTGAGCGTGAGCTACTCCGACTCGAACCGATCCACTTAAGAAACTCACGATCCGAACCAGGAAGGCCTCCACGATCCGACCCGAGCGTGAAGGATGATCCGAACCGATCCGAGGTTGATGGTTACGAGCTGGTGACTACGAACCGAACCGGGAAGCTACGAACAGGACGAAGACCGATCCGGATGAAGATGATGACCAAAACCCGAGATGCAAAGGTAGTCCAAATGAGAGGCTAGAACTCAAGATTCAGATGGGAATCAACGAGTTCGCTTCATGATTGGGCTTTGCTGAGGGACGCGTGCCAAGGAGTTATCGACGTCTATAGCTTTGAACCACTATGGTAGGAGGTACGAAGGCGGATTCAGGGCCATTATGGCATCGGTAGAACCAAGGGCTACAACCAATGAAGTGGGTCATTGAAATGTTTGGTCATGACTCCATATGCTTAGCTTGGTCATAGCAGGGTTTCTACAAGTCGGGATTCGTCGTTGCCTCAGTTTGTCTAGTGTTTCAAAGTGGTAGATATCGTATGCTTTATGCACTGAGTGAGAGATGTGAGGATGGTTGCTATGGTTGATTTGGTTGCTATCATTATGACATGCATACCCCACCCCCATATCCTTACACTATTTATTATGGCACCTTAGGGTACTGTACGGTATGTGGTACTAACTCTTTGGTTGCAGGTCCAGGTTCAGGTATGGTTTAGTATACCTGTTACTACTCTGTTTAGATGCTTATCGCTCATACCAGGCTTTATGTCTGACCCAGAGTTTTATGTCTCCTCTTATTACTCTGGGTGCTCACACGAGCAGACTAGAGACAGGTTAGCTGGTGATGCACGGGTAGATGATCCGGAGACGAGCAGGAGGCTTCCACGTAAAATATATATACATAATATTCTCCCTGTATTGTTGAAGATCACTGCTTGGGCATTGTTGGTGTATCTTCTACTTTAGCTTTCTTTTGTTTGGAGACAGTAAATTTGGAAAGTTGTAATAAGCTGTATTTGAATTTCCGCTGCTCTGATGTTGATGTTGATTTTAGTTATCAGCTTATGCACTGTCTCACCTGTTTTATGTCAAGTATGTTATTATTATATTTTATTCCATGCGCTGTGAGACATTCTACAGGTTCCTTGATTAGTTCATTCTCTTCCTTCCTTTCTTTGGCGACCGTCCTGTGCTAGTCGGGCATGTATACAGCGCACTTTCGGAGGAAATGCAGGCTGGTGCGGGGCGGGCCGTCACACTTGGTATCAGAGCTCTAGGTTGCGCAGTTAACCTAGGGAAGCTATCGGGGAGAGATAATATACGTATACGAGAGAGCGTATTTGTGATTACTTTGGTTTTTAAAAGCTATATATATGTATACTATTACTAGTATAAGGATGAAATCGTACTGCACTAGCACCACTATGGAGTCGTTAATCGTTTCCTTTTTCAGATTGACGATGAGCCGATATACTAGAGGTGCTGGTAGGGGAGCCAATAATGGGAATGCTGCTGACATGAGGACAATGTTTACTGACCTCATGAGAGAGATGCTTAGAGATGTGCAGAGGGCAGCTCCCAATGGTGGAAATGGTGGTGGTCCAATAGTGCAGGCGCCGAGGGTCGACTTCGCCAAGCTAAACAAGGATTATACTAGCCTTGGTGGGAAGCCGTTTCACGGAACGGAGTCAGCCACGGATGTTCAAGATTGGTTGGATAGTTGCGAACGTATCTTCGAGGATTTGGGCATCAAGGATGCAATGAAGAGAAAGTTAGCGTCCCGTCAGCTGCAAGGGCGGGCAATGAATTGGTGGAATGCTATAAAAGCAGCTACTCCTGAGGATCAGATTACTTGGGAGCAGTTTAAAGCTCGCTTTAGCGAGAAGTTCATTCCAGCTGCTCAGAAGTCAGTGCTGTTTAAGAAATTCTTGGAGCTCAAGCAAAATGGCAGAGCTGTCTCGGAGTATATTGCTGAATTCGACACTTTGTCGAAGTACGGGTTATCTCTTATTGATACTGCCGAGAAGAAGAATGAGAAATTCATAACCGGTTTGGATCAGTACTTGGGGGAAAGGCTTATTAACCACATCGATGAGTCGTTTGAGTCGATTGTAGGGAAAGCATTGAGGTCAGAAAGTCTCTACCCTAAGCCGAAGACTGAGGTTGCATCCGCAGATGAGCCAAAGCCACAAGCAAGTGGTGGAGGCAAGGGTGGTTCCCAGAATAAGAGAAAGCAGAATCAAGCTAAGGATGGCCAGAAGAAAAAGAATAAGCAAGATGTGGAGTGCTTCAGCTGTGGTAAGAAGGGCCATTATGCTAGTAATTGTCGGGCCAAGCCAGCGGACAGGAAGTGCTTCAACTGTGGCCAAATGGGACATCACAAGGACAAGTGTCCACAGCCTCCTAAGGAAAAGCAAATGGTGAAAGCATATGCCTTTAATGCTATTCCTTCTTCGTCGAATGCCCCAACAGCGGCGGAGAAGGGAAAGAATGTCGTCATTCAAGGTATGCTTTCTGTTTATGATGTTCATGTTAGAGTTTTGTTCGATACCGGAGCTTCCAGTTCTTTCATATCTAGTGACCTGGTAGATAGGTTGGGATTGGAGCCCGAGATTGTCGATAGACCTTTAGTAGTGACGAACCCGGTTGGTGGTTCGACTAGCCTTAGCATGATTTGTCGAAATGTGGTCTTATCGAATCATGGATGCATGTTTGTTTGTGATTGCTTTGTTTTGGGCTTTACTGGGTTTGGCATTATTTTGGGAGTAGATTGGCTCAAAAGATATGGGGTGGTGGTAGACTGTGAGGGCTTGTTGGTGACAGCTAGAGCGGATGATGGGCGGAGGATAGTGTTTGGTGGTCTACCCAGTGAGGGGGTATTGGCTAGTTTTCTAAACTCCCTCGACATTCCGCATAGTGAGTTGTCAGGTTTGCCCGTGGTTGGCCAGTATCCGGATGTTTTCGAAGAAGTGACCGGACTTCCACCACACCGAGAGATTGAGTTCCGTATTGATTTGGTAAAAGATGCCAGGCCTATAGTGATGCCACTTCGTCGTATGGCACCAAGAGAGCAGCGAGAGCTCGAGGTGCAAGTCAGCGATCTTTTGAAGAAGGGATTTATCAAAAGGAGTGTTTCTGAATGGGGAGCACCAGTTGTGTTTGCTACCAAGGCGGATGGTTCCCTTCGGTTGTGTGTAGACTACCGCGAGTTGAATAAAGTGACGAGGAAGAACAAGTATCCTCTACCGCGGATAGATGATTTCTTTGATCAGTTGAGTGGCGCGAGAGTATTTTCTCAGTTGGATCTCGCGATAGGTTTCCATCAGCTTAGAGTGGAAGCTGAGAGTATAGCTAAAACGGCATTTCGGACGCCGTCTGGGTTTTATGAGTGGTTGGTCATGCCATTCGGGCTGACCAATGCCCCAGCATATTTTGTGGATCTTATGAATAGGGTATTCAGAGATCAGTTGAATAAGTTTGTCCTTGTGTTCGTTGATGATATTTTGGTCTATTCGAGGACAGAGGAAGAACACAAGGAACATTTAAGAGTAGTGATGGAGGTGTTGAGAAAACACCAATTGAAAGCAAAGTTTTCTAAGTGCCACTTCTGGAAGAGGGAAGTGAGGTTCTTGGGCCATGTTGTATCAGAGAATGGTATTGCCGTGGACCCGGCAAAGGTGGCTACGGTACAAGATTGGCCTACGCCCAAGAATGCAACAGATGTAAGAAGTTTCTTGGGATTAGCGGGATATTATCGTAAGTTTATCCAAGGCTTCTCCAAGATAGCAGCACCATTGACCCAGTTGACCAAGAAGAATCAAGCTTTTGTCTGGGATGAAAGGTGCAAGAATGCATTCAAAAGTTTAAAGGACAAGTTGACAAGCGCACCAGTGTTAGTCATTCCTAAAGGGAACGAAGAGATGACGGTATACACGGATGCCTGTGGTACCAGACTGGGTGCTGTATTGATGCAAGGCGGTAGGGTTATAGCTTACGCAAGTCGGCAATTGAAACCGCACGAGAGAAGATACCCTACCCATGATTTAGAATTGGCAGCGATCGTGTTCGCGTTAAAAATGTGGAGACACTATCTCTTGGGAGAAAGATTTGAGCTGTTTACAGATCATAAGTCATTAAAGTATCTCTTCTCTCAGAAAGATCTGAATCTCCGTCAGCAGAGATGGTTAGAGTTCTTAGCTTCCTATGATTTTGACATCGCATACACACCAGGAAAGGGCAATGCGGTGGCTGATGCATTGAGTAGAAAACATGCCAGCTTAGGGGCTATGTTCCTTGAATGGAAGCAACTGGAGTATATCGCGGGGTTTGATTTCAGACCAAAGTGCGAATTGGATCCAGAAATGTTAGCAAGTTTGACGATCAGACCCACTTTGATTGAGCGGATCGGCTCTAGTCAGAGGGACGATCCTAACCTATTGGAAATCATCTCCAAGTTAGAGATGGGTATCGATGAGGAGATGAACAAGTATGGGCTTGATCGAGATAGATGGCTTAGAAAGAATGGAAAGCTTGTTGTACCCAATGTCAATGGATTGAGGGATGAAGTGCTTAGAGAATGTCATCACTCAAAACTGACTATACACCCCGGTGGTAATAAGATGTATAGAGACATGAAACAGACTTACTACTGGGAAGGAATGAAAAGAGACGTTGGGAAGTTTATATCCAAATGCATGAATTGCCAGCTAGTTAAAGCCGAGCAAAAGAAGCCTAGTGGATTGTTACAGCCATTGGAAATTCCCGAATGGAAATGGGAGCAAGTCTCGATGGATTTCATCGATGGTTTACCAAGGACTAGATCGGGACATGATAGCATTTGGGTGATTGTGGATCGATTGACTAAAAGCGCAAGGTTTATACCAGTCAAATCGACCAGAACGGCAGCTAAGTTAGCAGAGTTGTATATGAAGTGGGTAGTGAGATTTCATGGAGTACCTAAAGGCATTGTGAGCGACCGAGACCCGTTGTTCACTAGTGGGTTTTGGAAGAGCTTACAAGAGGCTCTAGGGTCAGAGTTACATCTCAGTACCGCATATCATCCTCAGACCGACGGTCAGATGGAGAGGGTGAACCGTATCTTGGAAGACCTCTTGAGAGCATGTATATTGGATTTTGGTGGATCATGGGATGACCATTTGCATCTAGTAGAGTTTGCATATAATAATAGCTACCAATCCAGTATCGGTATGGCTCCGTTTGAAGCTTTGTACGGAAGACCGTGCAACTCACCATCATGTTGGATAGAGACTGGCGAGAAGTTTATGCTTGGACCAGATGTGGTGAGGGAAACCTCAGATAAGATTAAGATCATTCAGCAACGAATGAAGGCTGCCCAAGATAGGCAGAGGAGTTATGCTGATAAGAGGAGAAGAGACTTAAAATTCTCCGTTGGCGACTTGGTGTTTGTCAAGATCTCTCCGTTGAAGAGCGTAATACGATTTGGCAGGAGAGGCAAGTTGGCACCAAGATTCGTTGGCCCATTCCCTGTTCTTGAACTAGTCGGGAATTTGGCATATAGAATTGACTTACCGGAGAAGATGGCGGGAGTTCATAACGTATTTCATGTTTCCCAACTAAGGAAGTTCGTTCACGACTCAGATATGACTATTTCACCCGATCAGTTAGAGGACTTCGAAGTAGGACCCGAGGCGGTTGGGAACCGCAAGCCGGCCCGTATTGTCGCGCACGACATGAAGCAACTTCGAAGGAAGGCGGTGAAGCTAGTCAAGGTACAGTGGAGCGATGACGAGAATGATTGTACTTGGGAGACATAGGAGAACATTAGGAAGTCGCACCCAGAACTCTTTGCCTGGTAAGATTTTGACTTCGATTTAGTTTTCCGCATGCTAGGATAGGCTTGTTTGCTTGTTTTGCATGTTTGATTGTTGTATGTGGTTGTTAGGCATGCGGGATCCTTTGTATGTTTTGGGTTAAGGAATTTCGGGGGCGAAATTTCTTAAGGGGGGGAGAGTGTAACGACCCGCATTCTACGCATCGTAGGATCGTGGAATATTTATTTCTGTCACATACGAAGTCGTATGGTCATGTACCTTTGGGGGACGACTATTGGGGTCATTTCCCATGTTCATGATTTTTCCCGATTTTTAAATGACCATTTTACCCCTAGTTATCACTGTTTTGGCCATAACTTTTGACTGGAAAGGAATTTTGATCTGAAACCACTTCCATTGGCTCCGGATGATGGTTTCTCTTTCCGTAGAGTGGTCACATTAGCCAAACGGACTCACCGTTTGGGAGATATGGCTGAAACAAGTTTCAGATGGTGAAAAACAGCTTAATTGGGCTTAAACGGGTGATTAGCAGCTAGGCCCAAGGGGAATTTCGGGTTTAGGGGTATATAGGTGCTGATTAGGGTTAGAAAACATTTCTTTAGACATTTTCCAGCCGCCACTTTCATTCCTCTTAACCTAGCCATGGCCTCCACTCTCTAAATCTCTCTAAAACACCCAAAATCACTTCCTAATCAAGGATTAAGGCTTAGAGGCATCAAATCAAGGAGGATTAGCACAAGGACTGTGGTAGGGCTGCTGTTATATATTGGAATTCGTGCAAATCAGAGGTTCACTTCAGATTTGGAAGTTTTATTGTGGCAAAGGTGAGTGATAGCATCATTTTGACACTAATTACAGTTAATTAAGGGTAATTAGTGAAGATTAGCGAATTTATACACTAATAAATTCTGGAAAAATGTTTAGAAATTCTTAAATAAGGTTTTATGCCTCTGGTTGAAATTTGGTTCGATTTGATTAAGTTTTGCTAACCCTATGATCAGTTTTACTTAAACATGCTTAAGGGAAAATAAGGAGCTTTGGCCACTTTTGATCCATTTTGATTCATTTGAGTGATTGTTTGCTGTTGTGGTTGCTATTCCATGTTGCTATGACTCTAGGGTGTGTTTTGTGATTGCTTAGGAGTGTTAGTTTGGTCAAAAACGCCGTCGAATGGCGAGAAACTGTCGCTGGAACGAAGTGCAGGAATTTATCCGGATCGGATCGCCCCCATGCCCACGAACCGACCCGCCTGCTCGAACCGCGCCACGTGCCAGAGCTCGGAGTCACGAAGGGGAGACCACGATCCGACTTGGAGAGGAAGTGCCACGAACTGATAAGCCCGAACCGACCCGACAAGGCGCCACGAGCTGACGAGGTGCGATCCGATGGCGCGACCCGATCCGCTGATGGTTGAAGACCCCGATCCGATCCGTCTCTCGTGAGCGTGAGCTACTCCGACCCAAACCGATCCACTTAAGAAACTCACGATCCGAACCAGGAAGGCCTCCACGATCCGACCCGAGCGTGAAGGATGATCCGAACCGATCCGAGGTTGATGGTTATGAGCTGGTGACTGCGAACCGAACCGGGAAGCTACGAACAGGACGAAGACCGATCCGGATGAAGATGATGACCAAAACCCGAGATGCAAAGGTAGTCCAAATGAGAGGCTAGAACTCAAGATTCAGATGGGAATCAACGAGTTCGCTTCATGATTGGGCTTTGCTGAGGGACGCGTGCCAAGGAGTTATCGACGTCTATAGCTTTGAACCACTATGGTAGGAGGTACGAAGGCGGATTCAGGGCCATTATGGCATCGGTAGAACCAAGGGCTACAACCAATGAAGTGGGTCATTGAAATGTTTGGTCATGACTCCATATGTTTAGCTTGGTCATAGCAGGGTTTCTATAAGTCGGGATTCGTCGTTGCCTCAGTTTGTCTAGTGTTTCAAAGTGGTAGATATCGTATGCTTTACGCACTGAGTGAGAGATGTGAGGATGGTTGCTATGGTTGATTTGGTTGCTATCATTATGACATGCATACCCCACCCCCATATCCTTACACTATTTATTATGGCACCTTAGGGTACTGTACGGTATGTGGTACTAACTCTTTGGTTGCAGGTCCAGGTTCAGGTATGGTTTAGTATACCTGTTACTACTCTGTTTAGATGCTTATCGCTCATACCAGGCTTTATGTCTGACCCAGAGTTTTATGTCTCCTCTTATTACTCTGGGTGCTCACACGAGCAGACTAGAGACAGGTTAGCTGGTGATGCACGGGTAGATGATCCGGAGACGAGCAGGAGGCTTCCACGTAAAATATATATACATAATATTCTCCCTGTATTGTTGAAGATCACTGCTTGGGCATTGTTGGTGTATCTTCTACTTTAGCTTTCTTTTGTTTGGAGACAGTAAATTTGGAAAGTTGTAATAAGCTGTATTTGAATTTCCGCTGCTCTGATGTTGATGTTGATTTTAGTTATCAGCTTATGCACTGTCTCACTTGTTTTATGTCAAGTATGTTATTATTATATTTTATTCCATGCGCTGTGAGACATTCTACAGGTTCCTTGATTAGTTCATTCTCTTCCTTCCTTTCTTTGGCGACCGTCCTGTGCTAGTCGGGCATGTGTACAGCGCACTTTCGGAGGAAATGCAGGCTGGTGCGGGGCGGGCCGTCACATTAGAGGGTGAGGAAAGATAAGATAGAAACTTAGAATAGAAGAAGAAGAAGAACACAACATCAGAGTAACACGAACCTCACAGCGGAACGAATAACATATAATAGATAACATATCCTTGAAATAAAATCAGTATATGTATACAATAATATTATCAGAGTACAACACTTACAACACAGCGGAAACAAACTATAGCTATATGATCCTGAAGCCTCCTGCTCTAGTTCTTCAAGTATCTGTAAATCCTGACTACTTGATTGCCCGTAAAAAATTAGGTTCCCAAGAGTTTAGGGAAAACAAAACAAAATAAACTCCGGGTCAGTCATGGGACGGGTATGAGTAAAACAGTTTAAAACAGTTGAACCAGTAAACGATATCTCATAAGACCATGCCGTATAACGGAACGGGTTTTTCCCTTATGAGAATCCAAAATATCTTTATATCAAAAACCTTTTGATATTATAATAATGTCTATCAACCACAATATAATAACCATCTAGCAGAAACGCTTTCATCTCACGTGTCTACATATATAGTATAAATCAAAACCGCAAGCACGTATTGGGTAATGTATCTCCAACTATGACAAGGTATGGAACCACCTTTCGTTAGTGTACCTCTAGAGAGGAATACACTGGGTTCAACATGAACATCTTGCAACCCGGCCACACATGACCGACCACTCATTTCGCTTGAGTGTATCGAATGTATATCACCAACGGTTGGGATCAGCAACTGTTTCCCGAATGGGACAGTATCAACAATAGATTTTTAGATGTAAATGAAACTCTAGATCAGGTGATTATACACCCTAATAGGTGAGACCTACATAGCCATGCTGCCTGCCCGATTTTTGTCATTTACCGATTGATGAGGCTTGAGGTTATGCTTTATCATCACATCAGATTCACTTCAAATGCCACATTGTCAGATCCATCGAAAATCACTAATTGACGTCTACAACAGTACATTACGTGTTAGCTAAAGAAGTTTCCTTCTCCGCTTCCACTCTTGGTACAGTTGAAGAAATCAATGTACGTGACCTTTCTGGAAATACTCTGTCAGACATTCATCCATACAAGTCATCCAGGAACAGGATGAACCGACGACACTATTCAGTACATCCATCTTAGGCACTGTTATCTAAGACTTATACAATAGCCCTTGCACTTTACTCCGTCTTCAATTATCTTTGGCATATATGATTCGCATCGCTTACACCAATACAGAGTGGTTCTTCGGATAATAATCCAACCGGTCTCTCCATATTAACAACGTTAAAATGGTCAAAAACTTCGATAGTCGGTGAGTTAACTATCCAAGAAAAACAGGTGTGCAAACAACGATATTATTTCCAGATGGAAATTTTATCTACCAATCATCAATCATATATATATATATATTCATATTTTTCCTTACTTTCTAATTCATATTTCCAATTTCAATATTTGATTACGTTTCTGATTCTATTTGGAAAACATTTCCAAATCCTCTTTACTTGGATTTAAATAGATGTTTAAATCAACATCGCGACGACAACTCAAACCACTATACTTATTTACTAAATTCACTTAACCACTTTCACTCTCGAACCTTAACCATTTCTAAATTTAAAACGAAGTCAATCAAGTTGGGGTATAACTACCTCTCAGACCTTAATTGAACAACATTTCGAATCTCGAAATAGGGTAAGTTCATCTTTTAACTCTTTAACACTTCCTTACGAACCCTCGGATTCTATTTACGAACCCCCTTGTTTACAAGTTTACGTGATTATAACAACGGTGTTATAATCTCCTGCATCCAAAATATATTATCTTTATTATGACTCTTATTTCCTAACTCGAATAATATAACGACAACTAATTTATCAACTCCTATTTGGTTAACTCTTATTCTATAACTCTTATTGAATAACTCCAGTTTAATAACTCTTATTCGAATAGCTCTAACTCTATTCAAATAACTCAAATTCGATTAACTCCTTTAATTCTATTCGAATAAACTATATTCGATTAACTCATTTGATTTAACTCTAATCGATTAACTCCATCGAATAACTAAATTCGATAACTCCTTCGATTAACTAATATTCTATAACACACTTCGATTAAACTAATCGATAACTCTTTTCGATTAAACTAAAATCGATCTCTCTTTCGATTAACTAATAATCGATAACTCCTTCGATTAACTAAAAATCGATAACTCCTTTTCGAATAAATTATATTCGATACTCTTCTCGAATAAATTATATTCGATTTCTCTTCTCTCGAATACACTATATTCGATAACTTCCCTTTCGATTTAACTAATCGATAACTCCTTTTCGAATAACTATATTCGATAACTCCTTTCGATTAAACTATAATCGATAACTCCTTTTCGAATAACTAAATTCGATAACTCCTTTTTACTCGATTCGAATAATTAATATTCGATAACTCCTAATTCGACTAACTCTAATCGATTTATTCTAATTCGATCAACTCTATTTAATTACTCTATTTGTTTAACTCTAACTCTAACTGGTTAACTCTAACTGATTAACACTGACTGGTCAACCCTAACTGATTAACTCTAACTGGTTAACTCTAACTGATTAACTTCTACTGGTCAACCCTAACTTATCAACCCTAATCGACTAACTAATATTCGATTAACTCCTTCGGATTAACTCCTTTTCATTTTGTTCCCTTGAATTATCTCTTTTTGATTAATCCTTTTTCATTTATTTGTTTACTTAACAGATAACTATTCCCTTTTCAAATTCTATTTACTTAACAAATAAATATTCCTTTATCTTTTCTATTTATTTAACAAATAAATTTCTCCTTTATCTTTTCGATTTATAATAAATAACTCTTTTCATTTATTTATTTTCTACATAAGTAATCCTTTCATTTATATTTATTTCCTAGATAAGTAGATCCTTTTAAAATATCTTATTTATTTACCAAATAAAAAGATCCATTTAAAATGTCTTATTTATTTACTAAATAAATAATCCACTTTATAAATTTTCCATTTATAAATATCCTTTTTATAAATACTTCCTATTTATAAATATTCCCGTTTATAAAATCTTCTTTGATTTTATTAATTTTTTTCTCTTTTATAAAATCCTTTTATTTTATAAATATTTTATTTTCAAATATCACTTTGAAAATTCCTTTATCAACATTCTGGTATGTTATGGTATTTAATCATATCAAATCACGATGGCCAATATCGTCTAACACACATAATCGACAATTGATTATAAATCACATCATATATTTCGATATATGAAACAAACAATAAATTAAATATTGAAGAACCCAGTTGGGTCCCTCCAACCTGTTTTCCTGCATCACAGATGTTACACAATATAACCAACATCACTTTCAGAATTTAAAGATTTATATATATATATATATATTTTCCACTAACTGACTAGCAATTCAATCAAACAATCAACACACAGTCAATCAGCCAATATTTAACAGTTCTAAAAATACAACATGAAATTATAAATTGTTCAGAGTTAGTGAGATTTACTCACATTGGACGATCATCGTTAATAACGATAACCATCGCTTGATTCAGACGGACAATTTATTTTGCCATAAATTGTAACGAGCTCCGATGGACTTCCAGTCAGTTTCATTTCGAAGTCCTCGTCCCTACGGTCCCAACGAATCCGACCGTTCGTGATTCCAACATTCCGGCCCAAATCTTCCTTTGAACTAAAGCCCATTCCCTTGTCTTTTAATTAAAGCCCACTTCTCTTCTCTTTTAATTAAAAGCCCACTTCCTCTCTTAATTTAAAGCCCACTTCCTCTCTGGCCCATTCGTTCCTCATAACCCGTCCAAACTAATCACCGTTCCCCTTAATTTCAATAACTAGAAAACGTCCTTACTTCCTCTTCACTCAAACATAACCTGCACCTCGTTTCAGTATTCACGCAACTCACTTCTTGCATCCAACACCATAACCGC
Source organism: Allium sativum (assembly GCA_030737875.1). Taxonomy (NCBI): domain Eukaryota; kingdom Viridiplantae; phylum Streptophyta; class Magnoliopsida; order Asparagales; family Amaryllidaceae; genus Allium; species Allium sativum. The sequence goes on from CM060924.1 coordinate 19,477,046, forward strand.
TCCTCACGCAGAAAACCTGCTTCACAACTACACCGGTGTACTTGCATCACTCTCCCCTTTTACTCAATTTCCCTGTATGCCATCATTAAAACAACTGACTGCTTTTTCATTTGCCATTTACAAATTCTCAAACCCATCCCCCTTCCAACCATTCCTTCATGGTCGCACTGCACTTTTCAAAACTCAGTTCTTCACTTCACATCAAAAGCTCAGTCACCCTCTTCATGCTGATTCCATTCACATACATCTGCAGGCTTCAAGGACCACCGCCGCCACGATGTGAACCCACCACAGGTGCACCGCAACCTCGCCTTTTCATGCCCTGAAGCCCCTTCCACTCGACACCTCAGTTAGCCCTCCAGACAACTTCGACGCTGACCCTTTCGAGATCCAAAACAGACCACCCTGGCACCCCAAAAATCCATCTCCGCCATTGAGTCTCACGATCTCCATATACTTAACGTTTTATAGCGAAGAAGTTTTGATTTTTATTGAAGTGATTAAGAGAAAAAGTTTTGGAGAAAGATTTGAGTATTTCCGTTGGTTTGTTTTGAGAGTGGAGGCGCAGAAAAGTTTTCTTAAGAATTAGGTTAAACGATGTAAAAAGAAGGGGCTACTTATTGGACATTTAGATATTTTGCTGGGCGTTTTACAACCATTCAATAACGATACGGGCGGATGTATTTCTCTTAACAGTAAAGGAACGAAAATATAGTATATTTATATTATTATTTTTATGTTTATCCCTATGTTTGTAAATCCTAGAATAGCATTCGAGTTGAAACTATCTTGTTTCTTCCCGCCCTTGTGTGCGATCAAAGCAACACCCAATACCATGTAAAGAACTATCGTGTTGTACTGGGCAATTCAAATATACTTTGCAAATGCTATAAACATTCATTAAGGGTACTTTGTCGTGTGAAATTTTGTTTGTTTACCAACTGCTATAGATAGAAATAACCATACTGTTGTGTCGAGCTCGGTGTCACGATCCCAAAAATATAATAATACCGGTAGATGGATTCTTATTGTGAAATCCCAAAATGTTGATTACAGGTTGCACAATACCCCAAATAAAAAGTTGCTTATTTAATTAATTAAAAATTACAGTAAAATTCTAAAAATTAAATTATCACTACTTCCCAAAAGAACCTTGTCTAAATTCAAACCCGACATCTAGTTATATCGAATAAACTGTTACGGTCGATAAACGATTCTATAACGACTATTTTAAAATTTGATTTGGACATATCTCAAAATATACACAAAGAAATCCAGATTTTACTCTTCCACTAAAAAGATATACTCCACCAGCTCCACACGTTTCTTGTTTCACAGAAATCCGGCTTATAACGAATCCTGTACATTCAGTTGAAGTTCGAATCGCCAATTTACGAATTGTAGCACCATTTCGTGCTCGATTTTAATTATATTAAAACTCTACGTTCAAATTGTCATTTATATAATATATTCGCTATTCAAATTCAAATTCCAAGCTGAATTAAATATCACGGATGATCCAGTTCACACCATATCGCCATTTCAGCCAATTCTGATTATTTCAGAATTAAATATATTATTTAATTTATTATTTTAATTAAATATTCACCATTATTTAATTAAACCACCATTTAATTCACTGTATCACTATTTATATAATAAAATAAATTAATTATATTACCTCTGCAAATGCGGGTCATTACAACAGTGTTAATGAAGACACCATTCACGACAAACCCAAAATCCAATTTGATATTAAATACAAGGCTCTGAATAGAAATAATATCGGCTTATATTCAATATCAAATTGTAAAACTAACGGATATCGTATTGGGAATAGCGATATCTGTATCTTCCAAATTCCTCAACAAAATCTGTATAATCACGGAATCCAATATCGAAATATTCCGAAGATATTTTCCACCCAAATCCATTCCAATTCATACGTTGGAAAATTTTAGTTATTTTAAAACCCTTTGGCAAATCCAATTTATTAATTTAAAAATCATTGGATTTCTAATCTAGTTAATAACTAGTTCATTTAGATAAAAATATATTTTTATCTTTTCAAAACTTGAAATATTTCATTTAGAATCTTTCCAAATCATTTATTATGATTTTACACAATTTTTTCATATTTTTAATAATTTTATTAAGGCCCTTACAGTCGGTTTCCAATAACGGCCACCGAACTGCATTTACAACTACCTTTTCTGAATTTGATTTCGACATATTTCAAGATCTAACCGTTAGATTTCAAATCTCTTATTATCATTGAAAATCTCTTTTCGATACGAACCCATCGGTTCTGGTTTTAGGAGAATCCGACGGTCGGATCTCCTGTTACGTCAATTTGAAGTTAATGGTTGAAATTCGTGAACGGTCGTTGCGCGACGCGTTCTATTCAAGCCATTATATATATAATACATATATATCATCGATTTCCATTTAAAACATATTCTATAAATCGTTTATAAATTCGTTTAAAAACGATTTCAACTTCATTTTCAAAATCAAATCAAAATTGAATATTCCATTACATGACAATTTTATACAGTGCATATATATGTTACAAATTATATTTTTAACAATCCAATAATTATTCCATTTCATGACCATTTTAAATATCTCATATATAATTTATACAACGCATATATATAAACCAATGCATATATATGATTTATACAACACATATATATTTTATACAACGCATATATATTTTATTCACATCTTATATATATATATTTTATTCTCATCGCAAATATATATTTTATTCACATCGCATGTATATATTTTATTCACATCTCATATATATATTATTCACATCGCATATATATATTTTATTCACATCTCATATATATATATATATATATATTATTCTCATCTCATATATATATATTTTATTCTCATCTCATATATATATATTATTCACATCGCATATATATATATATATATATATTTTATTTACATCTCATATATATATTTTATTCTCATCGCATATATATCTTTTATTCACATCTCATATATATATTTTATTCTCATCGCATTTATATATTTTATTCACATCTCATATATATATATATATATATATATTATTCACATCTCATATATATATATATATATTATTCACATTGCAATCACAACACAATACAGTCAATTTAATCATCCATGGTCTGTGGACGACAGGGAGGTGAGCTAACAGGCACCTATACAATTTATAACGATTAAAATTGAAAAAAAAAATCTACACTGGCAATTCTATATATTTTTATACATGAATACAACTACATGATAAAATATAATTTAGTGAGAAAAATTTCGCACTTTGATCGGATAGAAATCGTTAAAAACGATTGATTTTAATTGATTTAAACTGGGGTTTAAATTTAACTAAATTCCTAGCTCCCTCTATTTTCTTCCAAATCTATTTGTACCCATAGTGCTCAAAAATACGGTTCCAACGCAATCAGGTTCATCGAATTCTGATAAGAAATGAACGAGTTATCACCATTTATACTTTAAACACATAATTGATTTAACTTAATATATAATTATTTAATAATTAACCTTTATCCCCTTAATTATCTGTCCGTCCCTTTTTTATTTTATCTTCCTCATTATACCATCGCAGAACAACTGAACCCGTCCTCAAAACCTAGGGCTTGCCGCTTCTTCACACTCTGACGATCGGAGTTCGATCCCAGCCCACCGTACGATGCGCCTTCGAACCCTCTACCTGCGCGAGAATCGAGGGGGAACTCGATCATCCCTTCCACCGTGAAAACGCAGCCAAACATCCTTGCTTTAAGCTCAAAATTCACACCAAATACGATATTAGAAATGATCAAAATGGTATCAAATCGAGGAGCATAGAAATCTCAATGATTTTTTTTAGGAATCAGCAATTAAATCGTGATAGTTTTCGAGATCTTTAGGATTAAATTTGGGGACATTTTTGGCCGTTAAATCTGAAGTGGCGGTGGCTTCAATTGGGTTTAGGGTTAGGGTGAGAAATAAGGGTATTTATAATAATATTTTATTAATATTTAATTCTATTTATTTCTAAAAAGTGAATTTCGGCTTCGAACTCTAAATGAACTCCAACGAATATCACCCCTTGCCAAATACCCCTATTACGGACACAATGGGATATGTTTCGTAAGCCAATTCGGCTATTTCGATCAGTTTTTATCAAAATTAAAATATAAATTAATATATACTGAATTTAAACGTACATTTTATTTTACCGGTGCCACATACTAACTCCAACAATTACAAAAAAAAAATATCTAGCTATGTTTTGACGATACGGTCCTAACAAAGCTAATTTCATCGAATTTGGAGATCATTTGAAAAATGGCCTTTTTTATAGTCGATTAAATTTGAACTGAAATTACAAAACACGTTTAAATTTACCACGCTCACATATTAATTCCAAAAATTATGAATTTTAAAACCTAACAATAATTTGACATTCCGGATCCAATTAAAGTGGTTTCGTCAAAAACGGAGGTCGTTTGCAAAATGGCTATTTTTAAGGGCTTATATATTATATATTAAAATAATATAAATTCCATAGCGTCTATTCTAAATTTTAAACTGGACATAACTTTCAATTTATAAAGTGAAATCTCAGTTTCTTCAATTCGTTAGAAAGATATAGTTAAACAGATCCTAACGTTTCTTGTTTTATCAAATTCTGAATTATATTAAATTATGTATATTCATTTAAATTTTAAAACCAAATTTTCAAACTACCGCGCCATTTCGAGTTCGTTTTATAATAAAAATAAATTTATACGTTCTAACTTCTATTTAAATAAACTTTTAGTCGTTATTATTTAAAATAAATCATTTTAAATATTCAAAATCCACTAAAATAGCTAAAATAAATTTTTTAAATTAGTTCAGAAATTCTGGGTCGTTACAATCTCCCCCACTAAAAATCTTTTCATCCTCGAAAAGGAACGGAGTTGAAAGTTGTTTAACCAATCAACTCAACTTTCATTCTGGCTTTCATTCTTCAACTTTTCAGTTTCTAAGAATTTTCTAATTTCTCAAAAATTCGGCTAACACCCTAAATTTCTGAAAGATTTCGCCATAACCTCCTTTGTACGGGTTGATCGGTAAAACCACAACTTGCCTCATAGGGCCCTCATCAATCAAAAAGAAAAAGAAAAAGCCAAGCGGCTTGCCATTCGGCTCATAAGATCATCAAACCCAATGAATATAGTAAACATGTACTTATTTGTCGGGCATACAATTTTATTCCTCTTCTTAGCTTCCATGTTGTGACCTGTTCATTATATATACATGTATATGCATGCAATTTCAATCAATTTCAATTCAGTTCAATATTTGATTCGATTTGGCTTACATTTACCTTTCTTTCTCTTATTGGTTTTATCATTCCAATATTTTAATTAGTTGAACTAATTATCTAACATTACAACCAACAATCAATTAGTTGATTAGCTTTTCAAACATTTTTTTTATATATACTTAAAAAATCAAATTTTAGTGTCAAATCATAAATAATAAAATCTAACCAGATTTTGGTTCTCATACCAGTCAATTGGAAATATATAGATATCCCACTTTCGAAACTCGAACATAAACACTGATGATACTCGAGCTATCATCAGAATCATCTCTGGGCGACTAGATTGTGATTCTATATCTATCCAGTATTTTTGAGACTTCGTATATACGTTCATGACGCGTATATGCAAAGTCTTCATATACTCGATTGTCCAAAATAAAATAAAATAATATACTCAAATATGTATAATAAGATATAATATTTCAAAACTAAATTGGTTTTTAATAAATAATACTCTTCAAACTCATTCTAGGATACTACTGATTCTATCTCTAACGAGTTATTCTCATAGGATTGTAACAAATCCTATCTTTGACGAATTCTTTGTTTGGTTCTAATGTGTCTTGTTCTCGAGCTTTGTAAACCAAAGCTTTGATACCACGATGAAACGACCCAAACTTCCCCTTATGGGAAAGCCCGGATTGAGTTGAGAACACGATGCATCAGATACAAATAAGAGAACATTTCACTGCTACTACAACAATTTACATCGGAGTACAAGTATATTACAGAGTATGAATAAATATTACACATTGGAAACACAATATTAGAGATTAAAAATCTACATAGCAGCGGAAAGTAATACATAAATACAATGCGTAGCAGAAAATAACTGCTGAAACAACTGAAAGAGCTTTCCGAATATAGCTCCAGCTGTAATCCAGGATCCTGTGAAAAGAAGTATCTGTGAAAACCAAAACTACTAGCTGCCTGTGTGGAAAATAAGGGCACCCAGAGTTTAGGTAAAAAAAAAAAAAACTCCGAGTCAGTCATGGGACTGGTGTGAGAACTCAAAACAGTTATTAAGCTTTACTTTAAAATAGGATAAATCACGGGACCACGCCGTATGTCACGAAATGGGTTTACCCCCATGAATACCAGTGCATAAACAATAACCAATAATAGTCATATGGATCTACTATGCATCATACAACATGCAATACCTCAATCTACCCATTTAGGTTTAATCCCAAATTTAGATTTTTCCAAATCCAATTCACTTTACAGAAATTATTCCTTTGGACTTTATTCCCGATTTCTTATTTCAAATCATTTGAAATACATATCTGGCTTTATATAAAAGTAGATTTCACTTCGAGATCTCAAACCAAAATCTTTGGAAATATGAATTCCGAAACATAACAATGCATACAAATAAGTATGCAACCAAATATCGGGCTTTCCTTAGACAAGGCAAAGGGTACGTACCTTACCAACTCGATATATATATATATATATATATATATATATATATATATATATATATGAGCCTCCCACGATGGAGCAGGCTACACTGACCACTCACCAAATATGGCCCTGGGTCTCTCTCACCCATACTTTTAGTCGTACGGGTTACTCGAATCTTTAGCCACATACCAAATCATTTCATATCTCGAAGTGGGGAAAATCATTTCACAACATTATATTCACTTTCCAAAATATAGTACTTTACATTAGCAATTCACACATTTGATCAGTCATTATTAATCACATAACCTTGAGCTCGTATGTCTCAAAGAAGGGTGTTAAGCAAGAGAAAAAGTTCTCTGCCACCAAACAGATACATCATCAGTAGCAACTAATCGGTTACGTGATGAACCACAATGTTAAACACATAATACATTTCGAAATCATTTCGACAACATCGGGTTTAGCCCTCGAAATCCTTTCTGTTTTATAAAACATTCCCTATCCAAAATCGGGAATACATTTCTTTTCACTTAAGAAAAATATCATTTCAAAATCATTCATTAAATTTGAAATGAACTCAACAACATCGCTAAACCTCTCATAGTCAAATCGTGGAGTGTTTCACAAGATGTTAGCATACACATATTTCTACCCAACCCAATGCTAAATGTAAAAGCATATTTTGCTCAGAAACTGGTCGAGCACAATCCAGACAATCAATCAATCAATACCAACAACCAAGTTTATTTGGTTTATACCACTTCTCATGTTTTGGTAAATTTAATCACCATTCATTCATTCAAATCTAATTAAAGATTCATTAAAACTCTACTTAGTTTTAATCTCTAAAATCATTACTTGATTATTATTCAACTTTAGGAAAATTAATCCTGTCAATATTTGGGGTTAAAGAACGAATGTTATTTAAACACAATTGACGATAAACCCAAAATCATCTTCCATTCAAATGGAACTTTCATGGAAATCATAACAGTATATAATCGATATAAATTTTCGTATCGTATTAATACTATAAACGGAAAAACGACAAAGCCTTTTAAATTCCATAAATAGTAATGGTCTTCCTTCACAGGACCTCATCTCGATTATCACTAAATCGAATTCCATTCAATTCAAATTTAACATTTTAAATTGGAAACTTTACTTTGGAAATTTCGATTAAATCATAATAAAAAGATTTATAAATTCCAAATCATATCTTCACCGTTAATTGGGCTAAAGAACTAATGTTATTTAAAACACAGTTCATGATAAACAAAAAATCCAATTTCAATTCCAACTAAATTAATTAATTGGTAAAACTTCTCTGAATCTTAATTAAAAGATTCATTCTTCTCTCAACTGGGTTTAAGAACAGTGTTAATGAAGACACCATTCACGACAAACCCAAAATCCAATTTGATATTAAATATATGGCTCTGAATAGAAATAATATCGGCTTATATTCAATATCAAATTCTGAAACTAACGGATATCGTATTGGGAATAACGATATCTGTATCTTCCAAATTCCTCAACAAAATCTGTATAATAACGTAATCCAATATCGAAATATTCCGAAGATATTTTCCACTCAAATCCATTCCAATTCATACGTTGGAAAACTTTGGTTTTTTTAAAACCCTTTGACAAATCCAATTTATTAATTTAAAAATCATTGGATTTCTAATCTAGTTAATAACTAGTTCATTTAGATAAAAATATGTTTTTATCTTTTCAAAACTTGAAATATTTCATTTAGAATCTTTCCAAATCATTTATTATGATTTTACACAATTTTTTCATATTTTTAATAATTTTATTAAGGCCCTTACAGTCGGTTTCCAATAACGGCCACCGAACTGCATTTACAGCGAACTTTTCTGAAATTGATTTAGACATATTTCAAGATCTAACCATTAGATTTCAATTCTCTTATTATCATTGGAAATCTCTTTTCAATACGAAGCCAACGGTTCCAGTTTTAGGAGAATCCGACGGTCGGATCTCCCATTACGTCAATTTGAAGTTAATGGTTGAAATTCACGAACGGTCGCTGCGCAGCGCATTCTATTCAAGCCAATATATATATATATATATATATATATACATACATATATATATATATATATATATATATATATCGTCGATTTCCATTTAAAACATATTCTATAAATCGTTTATAATTTCGTTTAAAAACGATTTCAACTTCATTTTCAATTTCAAATTAAAATTGAATATTCCATTACATGACAATTTTATACAGTGCATATATTTGTTAAAAATTATATTTTTAACATTCCAATAATTATTCCATTTCATGACCATTTTAAATATCTCATATATAATTTATACAATGCATATATATAATTTGTCAACGCATATATATGATTTATACAACACATATATATTTCATACAACGCATATATATTTTATTCACATCTCATATATATATTATTCTCATCGCATATATATATTTTATTCACATCGCATATATATATTTTATTCACATCTCATATATATGTATATATATATTATTCACATCGCACATATATATTTTATTCACATCTCATATATATATTTTATTCTCATCTCATATATATATTATTCACATCGCATATATATATTTTATTCTCAACGCATATATATATTTTATTCACATCTCATATATATATATTTTATTCTCATCGCATTTATATATTTTATTCACATCTCATATATATATATATATGTATTATTCACATCTCATATATATATATATATATTATTCACATTGCAATCACAACACAATACAATCAATTTAATCATCCATGGTCTGTGGACGATAGGGAGGTGAGCTAACAGGCACTGTAACAACTCGGAAATGCGAGCCAATTTAAATTTTTTTATTTTGGCAATTTAGATGAATTTTGAATATTTAAAATAGATTATTTTAAATAATATCAACGAGAAATTTATTTTGAATTGAATTCGAATGTATATAGTTATATACGTCATCGTTAGAATATAATTATTTATTTATAATTATAAAAGGAATTGAAAATGGCGTGGTAGTTCGATAATTCGATTTCAAACTTCAATTGAATGTACCGGGTACAAAATAAACCGGATTTTAGTGAAACCAAAAATATTAGAATCTAATTGTGAATATCTTTCCAACGAATCAGAAAAATCAAGATTTCATAGCAGGAATCGAAAGATATGTCCAGTTGAAATTTTAGAATAGTCGCTATGGAATTTCGGCCCTTAAAAATAGCCATTTTGCAAACGACCTCGGATTTCGACGAAACCACTTTTGTTGGATCCGGGATGTCATGTTATTGCTAGATTCCAATTTTCATAATTTTTCGAATCAATATGTGAGTGTGGCAAAGGAAAACGCGTTTGACCAGTTTCAGTTGATTTTAATCGACTGGAAAATGGCCATTTTTCCAACGGTCTCAGAATTTGACGAAATTAATTTTGTTAGGACCGTATCGTCAATACGAAGCTAGAAAATATTTTTCGGGAATTTTTCGAGTTAGTATGTGACCCCAGTAAAGTGAAATGCGCGTTCAAATTCCATATAAAGAGTTATATGTTGATTTTGATGAAAATGGATCGAAACGATCGAATCAGCCTACGAAACATATCCCATTGTGTTCGGAATGGTGGTAATTAGCTAGTGGCGACAGTCGGTGGGTTCGATTCTGAGTTCGGCAGAAAAAGTTACTTTTAGTGGATTTAAAATAAAATATAATTATTTATAAAGGGGCCCCTCGTTTCCTCCTTCATCAGGTCAACGCCCCAACCCCCCGTTCATTTTAAAATGAAAAAGAAAAAAACAATCGTGGTTGCCCACCGCCCTCCAGGCGGACCTCGTCGCCTCCGCCCTAGGGCCTACCGCGCCGCCGATCACCCCAGTCCGCTCCTCTCCCTCACCTTCCCCTTCTTCTCCGTCTCCTCCTTCTTCAGTAGGAGATTCCGCTCTCCCCCCCAACGTGCCCTAACTCCTCCACCGCCGCCTTGGCCGGCCACCACACAACCACCCCCACCTCCGATCGCACCCCTCTCCCCTTCGACAGCCCCTCCAGCCTCCCCAAGCCCACAGACCCGCGAACCCTAGCCCCCAGTCACCGAAACCACCGAGCTCCCCTCGTAGACCGCCACCGACAAACCCAGCAACCATCGTTGACGCCACCATGAGCTCCTCCACTGCTGATTCAAACCGTAGTCCATCATCCCCCTCAGAAACAACACAGTAAGCCATTTCATCTAGTATGTTTTGTTTTATATTATAGAAAGCTACAAAATTTATTTATATAAAGGTATAATTTTTATGTATGAAAGGTTATAATTTTTATTTATATAAAGATATGATTTTTATGCATTTAGTAGCAAGATAGGATTTTTATTTATATTCCTAGGAAATAAAAATATGATTTTTAGCATATGTGAAGTATAAAAATATAATCTTTTATATTATAGGAGTATACAAATATAATTTTTATCTAGGTAAGATAGTAAAAATATCATCTTTATAAATATAGCGAAATAAAAATTTGATTTTTATTATATATATGTTGAAATAAAGATGTGATTTTTATAGTGATAAAATAAAAGGCGAAATCTTTATATTTGAAAAGGCGAAATCTTTATATAGAGAATAACGTGATAAAAATATAATCTTTATTATATGAATACCGTTGTAAAAATAGAATTTTCATCTATATAGTAGCGTTGTAAAAATAGAATTTTTATCCATATAGCGTGATTATAAAAATGTGATTTTTATATATATAGCATCAATGTAAAAATGTGATTTTTATATATGTAGTGGCTACGGGCAACGGAAGTGACAAAAGGCGAGAATGGCGAAGACTTCTACATAAGAAGAGTCAAGGCATTTGGATTAACTAGTCGGTGAGAACTTCTCACTTTAAATCTTCTTTTCTAGTTAAAAATATATACTAGGATGCAGACGGTGTTTAGTAGCACCCGACACCCGTCATCCACAGACCATGGATGGCTTGTATGTTTGATTGTTGATGTGTTTTGAAATTTGATTGTGTGACATGAAATAAAATATTTTATCGTTAAAAATATTATTTTTAACGTGTGTGTGTGAATAAAAAAATGTGTGTTTGTTGATGTGAAATCCCACACTGGTGTTGGGATGATATTTGAAGTCCATTCATCCCGATTGATTAGTTGTATGTCGATCGATTGATTGACAGGCTGTTATAAGCGTTAGATATGTATATTTGATGCTTATACAGTGTGGTGCACTTTGGATGATGATTGATTATTTATTGTTGTGATTATATACATGTGTTGTATGGAATCTATAAAATTAACATTATATGGTGATTGATTGGGCCTCATTCCAATCGGGAAAATAGATAAATAATCATGAATAAATAAATAATCATGTGTTGAAAGAAATAATTTAACAATAAAATTTACATCTTTATCATATTTAAAAATCATTCTCTTACTACTTTACAGTTGGAGTCTGATTTGAAAATCAAACGATAGATACCATAATTTTATAAAATATATTAAATAATAAAAATAGTCATGTGTTGACAGTGCTCATGTGTTGAGAATATTCATGTGTTGAATGGAATAAATATTCATTTGTTGAATAAATAACGAATTTATTGAAATATACAAAGCCATGTTGATAAGAGATGCGCCATTTTGACGTGAACGATATTTATATCGATTACATTCGTTTTTATAATGAATATTGAATAGTGATTTCAAAATTGAATATATTGGAATTGAATTTAAATGAATTCGAATTGAAAATGAATTCGAATTGAAATTGAATTGAAATGAAACTGAAATTGAATTGAAATCGATTTGAATTGAAATCAAATTGAAACGAATTTGAAATGGATTTATAAAGAAAGATTCAATTTTGATTTGAAATTGAATATGAAATTGAAGTGGTTTTGAAAACGAATTTAAAACGATTTATAAAATACGTTTTAAAAAGGAAATTGACGAAATATATATAATATATATATATATATATATTATATATATAATGGCCTGAATAGAACGCACCGCGCAGCGGCAGTTCGTGAATTTCGGCCATTGACTTCGAATTGACGTTGCGGGAGATCCGACCGTCGGATTCTCCTGAAACCGGAACCGTTGGGTTCGTATCGAAAATAACTTTCCAATGAATATTAGAAATTTTAAATCTAACGTTGGATTTGGAATTATGTCCAAATCTAATTTGGAAAAGGTCGCTGTAAGTGCAGTTCGATGGCCGTTGATGGAAATCGACTGTACGGGCCTTCATAAAATTATTAAAAATAGTAATAATTTGTGTAAAATCATAAGAAATAGTTTGTGAAGAACTGGGATGAAAAATTCCACATTTGAAAAGATAAAAATTGATTTTTATCGAAATGAACTAGTTTTGAATTAGAATTAAAATCAATTTATTTTTGAAATAAATTGAATTTGAAGTGGATTTAAAAATAATCAGGATTCCAATACGTGAAGTGGAAATAGATTTGAATCGAAATTATCTTCGGAATATTTCGATGTTGGATTTCGTGGCTATATAGATATTGTTATGAGAATTTGAAAGATATATTTTATATCGTTATTTCCAATACGATATTTGTTGGTTTCAGAATTTGATATTGAATATAAGCCGGTATATTTTCTATTCAGAGCCTTGTATTTAATGTCAAATGTGATTTGGGTTTATCGTGAATCGTGTTTTAGATGACATTGGTTCTTTAACCCAGTTAAAGACAGGATATTGATTTTTGAAAAGATTAAAACTAAGTGGAGTTTTAGTGAATCTTTAATTAGATTGAAATGTGAATTGATAATTTAAATTATCAAATCTGAAAGGTGATCGAGAATGGACTACCACCAGTTTTGCTCCAAAGCGATAGTTAAATCTTCAATTAGATTTGAACGTGAAATGGCAATTAATTTTACCGATAACACCGTGGTGTTAGATATGGAGTACTACCAGTTTTGCTCCATGAGATATATAGGTTGGGATTGGGAAATAAAATAAATAATTACTTCGGTGTGGTTCGCTAATCCCGACTAGTTTGGAATGATATCCAAATGAAGATTAAAGAATAAATTTAGAAGAATTTATCTTTGATAAAATTAATGGGAACCTTTCCCTATGAATGTGATTTTGTGAATAAAAGAATATTCTGAATTGGAATGAGGCGTTTGTTGTGTTTGTGTAACATTTGTTTATTATATACGTGGGTTATTCGGAAAGGCCGGGTTTATACCCATTCTGAATAACCGATTCGACGATAAGTCGAAAATGAAGACGGTGGTTGAAGACCAGAAGTCTTCACATCGTTTGGGTGATTACTGATGATCTTGATTGGGCTGTACACCCAAGATGAGGGAAACAGTTGGTGATCATCCAGACGTACTTGGAGATCGATGGATATGCGAGGAAAGTGCCTCCGGTTTCGTTCAGACCCAGAACGAACTTGTAAATTGATTATGTGTCTGACATTGGATTTTATTCTGTGTTGATTGATCTCTATTAAATATACATCTGTTTGGCGGTGGAGAATTTATTCTCTTTCTTAACACCCTTCTCTGAGACGTACGAGCTCAGAGGTTGTATATCGATAGACATCAGTCGCATGGAGTGAATTGCCAGTGTGGCACGCATAAGTGGCAATTGATCAAGGCTTCTGTTGAAAAGCAAAGTCTTGTGGTTGATAATCAAAGCACGGCCTGTGTGGCGCAGCTTTGTGTATAACGTGAATTCGCGAGCCTCACACCTCGGTATGAGTCAAAAACGGGATAGTGACTGCAGGGAGAGCACGACATTTCTTTCTAGCTATGGGTGGTGTCGGTGCTTAAACTGGCCGACATTTATATACTTTTCACCTGTGTGGTTGTTGGATGAGGCGCCTCGATTTTAGGTCTGTTTGGACCGGGAAACGTGTGTTCACGAATAATTAATCCTCAAAAGTAAGAGAGGACCGGCCCTGAAGATCCAACGATCATAGTGGGGTCCTGAGACATTTGCTAGAGTGTCTCGAATCGGAGAGGAGCTTGCCCCTTGCCTCGACTCATGACGGAAATCCAATTTCCAATACGTGATATTGCGGTTTATTTGTAGAACCTAGTGTGGTGACATAGTAGATTTGCCGCCAATGATTGATACTTATGATTGAAATTGTTTTGACACTATACACTTATAGTAATATCAAATAATGTGTTTTTGACGTATCAAGCATGCTTTGGCTATTATAAGGTAAAAACCCTATCCTCCGGCTTGCGTTGCATTGTGTGATAGGACCTGGGTCTTATAATAGCTTCATTTTTCTTTATTTAGCATTGCGCTGTTTGTTTTATGCACGGGTATTCTTAGGAGGAAACCCGTTCCGTGTTATACGGCGTGGTCCCTTGATTTACCGAACTTTAAAATAAAGATTAATAACTGTTTTAGTTCTCACACTAGTCACATGACTGACATGGAGTTTATTGTTTTAACTTAAACTCTGGGTGCCCTTATTTTCCGCACGGGTAGCTAGTAGTTTTGGTTTTGCAGATTTATATTCACAGGATCATGATTTACAGCTGGAACGATGCTCGGAAAGCTTTGTATCCGTGTATTACTTTCAGTTGTGTTTTGTAATGTTTTTCCGCTGCTATGTAATTTATTGTAATCTCTGATATTTATCGAATGTATCTTTATTCATACTCTGTATATTCTTGTATTCTGATGGAATTGTTGTAATAAACAATGAAATGTTCTTCTGTTTGCGTTCTATTTTGTCTTGTCCTCAAAATAATTCGTTCTTTCTCTTCTCTTCGGAGACGGGGAAGTTCGGGTCACTACAGTTTGGTATCAGAGCTTTGGTTTACGGAGCTCGAGAACAAGACACATTAGAACCGAACGAAAGAATTCATCAGATATTGGATTAGTAATATCCAACTAGAATGACTCGTTAGAGATAGGATCAGTAGTATCCTAGAACGAGTGTGAAGAGTATATTTTTCAAATGAAAACAATTTTGTTTTGAAAATTTAAATCGTTTTATACGTATTTGAATATTTATTTATTTTGAATTTGGACAATCTAGTATATAAAGGTTTTGCATATACGCGTCATGAACGTATATTCGAAGTTTTAATATACTAGATAGATATAGAATCACATTCTAGTCGCCCGGAGATGGTACTGATAATTGTCATGACATCATCAGTATTTATGTTCGAGTGACGAAGGTGTGATATCTATATATTTCCATTAGACTGGTGTGAGAACCAAAATTTACTTAGGATTATTTGTTGTGGTTTGGCATCAAAAACATGATTTTCTGTATATATATCAAAATTATAAATTTGAAACGTTAATCCACTAATTGATTGATAGTTGTGTTGTTTGTTTATTTGTTTGATAATTTTGAACCATTTAGCCTAATTGAATCAAATATTGAATTGTATTGAAAATTGGTCGCATTTGCTTACATATACATGAACTTACATTGAACAGGTCATACCAAGGAGGCTAGAGCAGAAGAATAAAATTGTTTGCTCGACAAATAGGTACATGTTTACCATAATTTACTGTTTTGTTTGGGTGATGATGATTTTATGAGCCGATTGGCTAGCCGCTTGGCTTTTTCTTTTTATTTTGAGTTGAAGAAGGCCATGGGAGGCTATATGAAATATCCCGAAGTCCCCGGTGCAGGGGTGGATAAGGCAAAAAATTTCGAAAATTTAGGGTGTTAGCCAAATTTTTGAAAAATTTGAAAAGTTCTTGGAAACTGAAAAGTTGAAGAACTTAAGCTGTAATCAAAATATTGGGAGTTGAGTTGGTTTTTAAAACAACTTTCGGCTTCGTTACTTTTCGGGGACGAAAAGTTTTAAGTGGGGGAGAATGTAACAACCCGGAAATGCGAGCCAATTTAAAAAATTTTATTTTGGCAATTTAGATGAATTTTGAATATTTAAAATATATTATTTTAAATAATATCGATGAGAAATTTATTTTGAATTGAATTCGAACGTATATAGTTATATACGTCGTCGTTAGAATATAATTATTTATTTATAATTATAAAAGGAATTGAAAATGGCGTGGTAGTTCGATAATTCGATTTCAAACTTCAATTGAATGTACCGGGTACAAAATAAACCGGATTTTAGTGAAACTAAAAATATTAGAATCTAATTGTGAATATCTTTCCAACGAATCAGAAAAATCAAGATTTCATAGCAGGAATCGAAAGATATGTCCAGTTGAAATTTTAGAATAGTCGCTATGAAATTTCGGCCCTTAAAAATAGCCATTTTGCAAACGACCTCGGATTTCGACGAAACCACTTTTGTTGGATCCGGGATGTCATGTTATTGCTAGATTCCAATTTTCATAATTTTTCGAATCAATATGTGAGCGTGGCAAAGGAAAACGCGTTTGACCAGTTTCAGTTGATTTTAATCGACTGGAAAATGGCCATTTTTCCAACAGTCTCAGAATTTGACGAAATTAGTTTTATTAGGACCGTATCGTCAATACAAAGCTAGAAAATATTTTTTGGGAATTTTTCGAGTTAGTACGTAACCCCAGTAAAGTGAAATGCGCGTTCAAATTCCATATATAAAGTTATATGTTGATTTTGACGAAAACGGATCGAAACGATCGAATCAGCCTATGATACATATCCTAATGTGTTCGGAATGGTGGTAATTAGCTAGTGGCGACAGTCGGTGGGTTCGATTCTGAGTTCGACAGAAAAAGATACTTTTAGTGGATTTAAAATAAAATATAATTATTTATAAAGGGGCCCCTTTTTTCCTCCTTCATCAGGTCAATGCCCCACCCCCCCGTTCATTTTGAAAAGAAAAAGAAAAAAACAATCGTGGTTTCCCACCGCCCTCCAGGCGGACCTCGTCGCCTCCGCCCTGGGGCCCACCGCGCTGCCGATCACCCTAGTCCGCTCCTCTCCCTCACCTTCCCCTTCTTCTCTGCCTCCTCCTTCTTCAGTAGGAGACTCCGCTCTCCCCCTCCCAGCGTTCCCTAACTCCTCCCCCGCCGCCTTGACCGGCCACCGCATAGCCACCCCCACCTCCGATCGCACCCCTCTCCCCTTCGACAGCCCCTCCAGCCTCCCCAAGCCCACAGACCCGCGAATCCTAGCCCCCAGTCACCGAAACCACCGCGCTCCCCTCGAAGACCGCCACCGATGAACCCAACAACCATCATTGACGCCACCGTGAGCTCCTCCACTACTGATTCAAACCACAGTCCACCACCCCCTCGGAAACAACATAGTAAGTCATTTCATCTATTATGTTTTGTTTTATATTATAGAAAGCTATAAAATTTATTTATATAAAGCTATAATTTTTATTTATGAAAGGTTATAATTTTTATTTATATAAAGATAAGATTTTTATACATTTAGTAGCAAGATAGGATTTTTATTTATATTCCTAGGAAATAAAAATATGATTTTTAGCATATGTGAAGTATAAAAATATAATCTTTTATATTGTAGGAGTATAAAAATTTAATTTTTCTCTAGGTAAGATAGTAAAAATATCATCTTTATAAATATAGCGAAATAAAAATCTGATTTTTATTATATATATGTTGAAATAAAGATGTGATTTTTATAGTGATAAAATAAAAGGCGAAATCTTTATATTTGAAAAGGCGAAATCTTTATATAGAGAATAACGTGATAAAAATATAATCTTTATTATATGAATACCGTTGTAAAAATAGAATTTTTATCTATATAGTAGCGTTGTAAAAATAGAATTTTTATCCATATAGCGTGATTATAAAAATGTGATTTTTATATACATAGCAGGAATATAAAAATATGATTTTTATATATGTAGTGGCTACGGGCAACGAAAGTGACAAAAGGCGAGAATGGCGAAGACTTCTACATAAGAAGAGTCGAGGCGTTTGGATTAGCTAGTCGGTGAGAACTTCTCTTTAAATCTTCTTTTCTAGTTAAAAATATATACTAGGATGCAGACGGTGTTTGGTAGCACCCGACACCCGTCATCCACAGACCATGGATGGCTTGTATGTTTGATTGTTGATGTGTTTTGAAATTTGATTGTGTGACGTGAAATAAAATACTTATATAGTTAAAAATATTTTATCGTTAAAAATATTATTTTTAACGTGTGTGTGAATAAAAAATACGTGTGTTTGTTGATGTGAAGCCCCACACGGGTGTTGGGATGATATTTGAAGTCCACTTATCCCGATTGATTAGTTGTATGTCGATCGATTGATTGACAGGCTGTTATAAGCATTAGATATCTATATTTGATGCTTATACAGTGTGGTGCACTTTGGATGATGATTGATTATTTATTGTTGTGATTATATACATGTGTTGTATGGAATCCATATAATCAACATTATATGGTGATTGATTGGGCCTCATTCCAATCGGGAAAATAGATAAATAATCATGAATAGATAAATAATCATGTGTTGAAAGAAATAATTTAACAATAAAATTTACATCTTTATCATATTTAAAAATCATTCTCTTACTACTTTACAGTTAGAGTCTGATTTGAAAATCAAAAGATAGATACCATAATTTTATAAAATATATTAAATAATAAAAATAGTCATGTGTTGACAGTGCTCATGTGTTGAGAATATTCATGTGTTGAATGGAATAAATATTCATTTGTTGAATAAAATAACGAATTTATTGAAATATACAAAGCCGTGTTGATAAGAGATGCGCCATTTTGACGTGAACGATATTTATATCGATTACATTCGTTTTTATAATGAATATTGAATAGTGATTTCAAAATCGAATATATTGGAATTGAATTTAAATGAATTCGAATTGAAAATGAATTTGAATTGAAATTGAATTGAAATGAAACTGAAATTGAATTGAAATCGATTTGAATTGAAATCAAATTGAAACGAATTTGAAATGGATTTATAAAGAAAGATTCAATTTTGATTTGAAATTGAATATGAAATTGAAGTGGTTTTGAAAACGAATTTAAAATGATTTATAAAACACGTTTTAAAAAGGAAATCGACGAAATATATATAATATATATATATTATATATATAATGGCCTGAATAGAACGCGCCGCGCAGCGGCAGTTTGTGAATTTCGGCCATTGACTTCGAATTGACGTTGCGGGAGATCCGACCGTCGGATTCTCTTGAAACCGGAACCGTTGGGTTCGTATCGAAAATAGCTTTCCAATGAATATTAGAAATTTGAAATCTAACAGTTGGATTTGGAATTATGTCCAAATCAAATTTGGAAAAGGTCGCTGTAAGTGCAGTTCGATGGCCGTTGATGGAAATCGACTGTACGGGCCTTCATAAAATTATTAAAAATAGTGATAATTTGTGTGAAATCATAAGAAATAGTTTGTGAAGAACTGGGATGAAAAATTCCACATTTGAAAAGATAAAAATAGATTTTTATCGAAATGAACTAGAATTAAAATCAATTTATTTTTGAAATAAATTGAATTTGAAGTGGATTTAAAAATAATCAGGATTCCAATACGTGAAGTGGAAATAGATTTGAATCGAAATTATCTTCGAAATATTTCGATGTTGGATTTCGAGGGTATACAGATATTGTTATGGGAATTTGAAAGATATATTTTATATTGTTATTTCCAATACGATATTTGTTGGTTTCAGAATTTGATATTGAATATAAGCAGGTATATTTTCTATTCAGAGCCTTGTAATTAATGTCAAATGTTATTTGGGTTTATCGTGAATCGTGTTTTAGATGACATTGGTTCTTTAACCCAGTTAAAGACAGGATATTGATTTTTGAAAAGATTAAAACTAAGTGGAGTTTTAGTGAATCTTTAATTAGATTGAAATGTGAATTGATAATTTAAGTTATCAAATCTGAAAGGTGATCGAGAATGGAGTACCACCAGTTTTGCTCCAAAGCGATAGTTAAATCTTAAATTAGATTTGAACGTGAAATGGTAATTAATTTTACCGATAACACCGTGGTGTTAGATATGGAGTACTACCAGTTTTGCTCCATGGGATATATAGGTTGGGATTGGGAAATAAAATAAATAATTACTTCGGTGTGGTTCGCTAATCCCGACAAGTTTGAAATGATATCCAAATGAAGATTAAAGAATAAATTTAGAAGAATTTATCTTTGATAAAATTAATGGGAACCTTTCCCTAATAATGTGATTTTGTGAATAAAAGAATATTCTGAATTGGAATGAGGCGTTTGTTGTGTTTGTGTAACATTTGTTTATTATATACGTGGGTTATTCAGAAAGGCTGGGTTTATACCCATTCTGAATAACCGATTCGACGATAAGTCAAAAATGAAGACGGTGGTTGAAGACCGGAAGTCTTCACATCGTTTGGGTGATTACTGATGATCTTGATTGGGCTGTACACCCAAGATGAGGGAAACAGTTGGTGATCGTCAAGACGTACTTAGAGATAGATGGATATGCGAGGAAAGTGCCTCCGGTTTCGTTCAGACTCAGAACGAACTTGTAAATGGACTGTGTGTCTGACATTGGATTTTATTCTGTGTTGATTGATCTCTGTTAAATATACATCTGTTTGGCGGCGGAGAATTTATTCTCTTGCTTAACGCCCTTCTCTGAGACGTACGAGCTCAGAGGTTGTATATCGATAGACATCAGTCGCATGGAGTGAATTGCCAGTGTGGCACGCGTAAGTGGCAATTGATCAAGGCTTCTGTTGAAAAGCAAAGTCTTGTGGTTGATGATCAAAGCACGGCCTGAGTGGGGCAGCTTTGTGTATAATGTGAATTCGCGAGCCTCACACCTCGGTATGAGTCAAAAACGAGATAGTGACTGCAGGGAGAGCATGAGGTTTCTTTCTAGCTATGGGTGGTGTCAGTGGTTAAACTGGCCGAAATTTATATACTTTTCACCTGTGTGGTTGTTGGATGAGGCGCCTCGATTTTAGGTCTGTTAGGACCAGGAAACGTGTGTTCAGGAATAATTAATCCTCAAAAGTAAGAGAGGACCGGCCCTGAAGATACAAGGATCATAGTGGGGTCCTGGGACATTTGCTAGAGTGTCTCAAATCGGAGAGGAGCTTGCCCCTTGCCTCGACTCATGACGGAAATCCAATTTCCAATACGTGATATTGCGGTTTTATTTGTAGAACCTAGTATGGCGACATAATAGATGGTAGCTATGCCACCTATGATTGATACTTATGATTGAAATTGTTTTGACACTATACACTTATAGTAATATCAAATAATGTGTTTTTGATGTATCAAGCATGCTTTGGCTATTATAAGGTAAAAACCCTATCCTTTGGCTTGCGTTGCATTGTGTGATGGGACCCGGGTCTTATAATAGCTTCATTTTTCTTTATTTAGCATTGCGATGTTTGTTTTATGCACCGGTATTCTTGGGAGGACACCCGTTCCATGTTATACGGCGTGGTCCCTTGATTTACCGAACTTTAAAATAAAGATTAATAAATGTTTTAGTTCTTACACTAGTCACATGACTGACCTGGAGTTTATTGTTTTAACCTAAACTCTGGGTGCCCTTATTTTCCGCACGGGTAGCTAGTAGTTTTGTTTTTGCAGATTTATATTCACAGAATCCTGATTTACAGCTGGATTGATGCTCGAAAACTCTATATCCGTGTATTACTTTCAGTTGTGTTTTGTTATGTTTTTCCGCTGCTATGTAATTTATTGTAATCTATGATATTTATCGAATGTATCTTTATTCATACTCTGTATATTCTTGTATTCTGATGGAATTGTTGTAATAAACAATGAAATGTTCTTCTGTTTGCGTTCTATTTTGTCTTGTCCTCAAAGTAATTCGTTCTTTCTCTTCTCTTCGGAGACGGGGAAGTTCAGGTCACTACAGGCACAGTATACAATTTATAACGATTAAAATTGATAAAAATCTACACTGGCAATTCTATATATTTTTATACATGAATACAATAACATGATAAAATATAATTTAGTGAGAAAAATTTCTCACTTTGATCGGATAGAAATCATTAAAAACGATTGATTTTAATTGATTTAAACTTGGGTTTAAATTCAAGTAAATTCCTAGCTCCCTCTATTTGCTTCCAAATCTATTTGTACCCGTAGTGCTCAAAAATACGGTTCTAACGCAATCAGTTTCGTCGAATTCTGATAACAAATGAACGAGTTATCACCAATTATACTTTAAACACATAATTGATTTAACTTAATATATAATTATTAAATAATTAACCTTTATCGCCTTAATTATCTGTCCGTCCCTTTTTTATTTTATCTTCCTCGTTATACCATCGCAGAACAACTGAACCCGTCCTCAAAACCTAGGGCTTGCCGCTTCTTCACACTCCGACGATCGGAGTTCGATCCCAGCCCACCGTACGACGCGCCTTCGAACCCTCTACCTGCACGAGAATCGAGGGGGAACTCGATCATCCCTTCCACCGTGAAAACACAGCCAAACATCCTTACTTCGAGCTCAAAATTCGCACCAAATACGATATTAGAAACGATCAAAATGGTATCAAATCGAGGTGCATAGAAATCTCAATGATTTTTGTTTTGGAATCAACAATTAAATCGTGATAGTTTTCGAGATCCTTAGATTAATTTAATGAGCATTTTTGGCAGTTAAATCTAAAATGGCAGCGGCTTCAATTGGGTTTAGGATTAGGGTGAGAAATAAGCGTATTTATAATAATATTTAATTAACATTTAATTCTATTTATTTCTAAAAAGTGAATTTTGCCTTCGAACTCCAAATGAACTCCAACGAATGTCGCCCCTTGCCAAATACCCCCATTCCAAACACAGTGGGATACGTTTCGTAAGCCAATTCGACTGTTTCGATCAGTTTTTATCAAAATTAAAATATACTTAATTTAAACGTACATTTTATTTTACCAGGGCCACATACTGACTCCAAAAATTACAAAAAAAACAATCTAGCTATGTTTTGACGATACGGTCCTAACAAAACTAACTTCATTGAATTTGGAGATCGTTTGAAAAATGGCCTTTTTTTATAGTCGATTAAATTTGAACTGAAATTACAAAACACGTTTAAATTTACCACGCTCACATATTAATTCCAAAAATTATGAATTTTAAAACCTAACAATAATTTGACATTATGGATCCAACAAAAGTGGTTTCATCGAAAACGGAGGTCGTTTGCAAAATGGCTATTTTTAAGGGCTTATATATTATATCAAAATAATATAAATTCCATAGCGACTATTCTAAATTTTAAACTTTACATAACTTTCAATCTATAAAGTGAAATCTCAGTTTCTTACATTCGTTAGAAATATATAGTTAAACAGATCCTAACGTTTCTTGTTTTATCAAATTCTGACTTATATTGAATTTTGTATATTCATTTAAAGTTTAAAACCAAATTTTCAAACTACCGCACCATTTCGAGTTCGTTTTATAATTAAAATAATTTTATACGTTGTAACTTCGATTTAAATAAATTTTTAGTCATTATTATTTAAAATAAATCATTTTAAATATTAAATATCCATTAAAATAGCTAAAATAAAAATTTTAAATTGGTTCGGAAATTCCGGGTCGTTACATCTCCTCTCAGTGATTGCAACGATATTTTTATTTTTGGATTTGAACATCCGATTACGGGAGTAGAGCATATATTTTAATATGGTACCCTTCATAATTTTGAATTTGAATTATCGACACATGTATTTGTGTATGTATGTGTTCTTGAAACTTGTTAAATGAATTATAGAGTGATCGATTTTGTTGGGTAGGTCTCTCTTTTTTCTCTTATTTTTTCTCCAACGTCACTCTTATCACCTTCATCTTTTCTTTCTTTTTTTCATTTCTCTTTTCTTCCAAACCTCACCGTTATTTCCCATCCTCCTTCCCACGGTTCTTCCATTCCCGCCTCCCCAAATCCCTTTGCTTCGCTTGAGCCTTTACTTTTGCACTGTCCTCCACCTTCTTCATTGCCCCATCTGATCGCTGCATCATCCTCGCACCACCTTGTTACAACCAAATGCCTTAATCTTATCCCCACTTAACTTTTGCCACCACTACCAATGCCACTTGCCTTTAAACAAGACATAGCCACTACCCCAACCCTTCTTCCCAGACCTGCCTCTAACCCTGCATTCCACTCATAACCATTGTAACAACCTGAATTTTTAAATAAGTTTTGAATTAATAATTTGATTGAATTTTAAATTTTAATATTTGAAAACTCCATTTTAGCTGGAATTGAGTGAAATAAATGAATTTATTTTGTAGATGAACAATAATATGTAATGCTGAACAATTAAATTGAAAAATTGTCTAATATAAACGTAACAGTTTACCTTATTCAAAATTGTGTAAATTAAATTTATGTAAGTTTATAAAATTAAATTTAAATATTATATTTGAATTAATGAACATATTGACGTTCCAAATCTGAAATATTAAATTTACCAAAAATGTCAGTTTTGTGTCAAATTTGGTTAAATTTGAATTTTGTAAAAATCTAAAAGTTGTCAAAATTTGAATTCATCTTTTTTTTATGAATCTATACTAAATTCTGAGTATTAATCATTTTTCAGTTTTTTAAAATTTAAGTTGGTTTGTCCAGAATTCGGGTTTGTAAGTGTAAAAATGGACAAAAATATGTATACTTGTCTAAAACCAATCTATATCTTCCTTGATGTTATCCCTTTGAATTTGAATAGGTGAAATTAATTTGTGGCGACACTTATTAATTGGCACTAAATATTTGGTAACTGTCTTTCTCGCGCAAATTATTTTTTTGACCGTTTAAGTTATTGAATTTAAATTTAATTATCGAATTTACTATGGTTTTAAAATAATTTATGATAATAATGTATGGTTCAATATGATTTTTAATAAGGAATTATCATGAAGCTGAGTGTCAATGATATATAAGTTGCATTTGATTTGATAATAATGGGTAAATTCTTAGTGAAATAAATTATAGCAACATACATGTATATATCTTTGGCTATTGTCTTTAATATTTTCTTTATCTATTCAAAGTTTAATGTTCATTAATTAATAAATTTTCAAATGTGAATTGTTTCCTTGAATTTTGAAAATAAATAAACAATTATCTAATCAACGCCTCCAATTCCCTAATTGTTGCTTATTTCAGCGAAATCAACTAAAGAGAAACTTTTTTGAAATAAATATATGCATGATGTAACGACCCGGATTTTTAGCCAATTTATTTTGAATATTTAAATATTGTTTTAAATATTGAATTGATAATATAAATGGATTTTATATTGAGTTGTCGATTTAAATAATCAATATACGATTTATTTCGAATATATGTATAATTATCGTAATATGATTATCTGAAATAATTCAAGTCGAAATTTAAAACTGAGTCAAAATGATTCAGTTGATTAATAGAAATTCTATTTGAATAAGAACGACGATAATAAAAATTTATTATCAAAGAATAAATTATTTTGAATTTAATTTATATCGATTTAAATTTTATATCTTTTCCAGACGATAGAACGAGGCTCTGGAACCTATTCCAGAATGTTTTGAATGGTGATTAAACCCTAGATACGTTAGTTGTTGTGTTTCGATTGGAGTTCAGGACCTCGAAATATATTATTATTATAATATAGTGGATAATATCAATTTCAAATCAAATCGTATTAAATATATTGTACCTTAACCCGTACTTATGTAGACCATTCCTTAAGGCTTAAGTATTGTTTTCTCCTATATATTGCGACTTCTCCCTTGCCATTTTCCTCCTTCAGAAAATGAGAATCGAAACCACAAAAGGGAAAATCCACTCTCTATTTTCAATTCAAACTGTCGCAGTTATTCCTTTCCCATTCATTTCAATTCGAACCAAATAAAATTCACGAGCTTTTGAAAACAAACAAAATGCCCGAACTATTCCAATCAAAATATGAAATCGAATGCAGCGTATGAAGACTTGAAATGGGGTTCCTTTATTCGAACTGAATCGCCAATTAGGGTTGGGGATTTGGGGCAGTACGACCATCGTTGGTTCATTTCGAGGTCAGCGTGCCATTCAACGGGGTAGAAGAGCACTAGTGGTCGGTTTTTGGTGGCAGGCGATGGTCCGATAGCCGATTCGATTTCGAGCTACATCTACAGATCGCGATTGATGATTTTTGAGGTTGCATGAGAAGGCTTTGGTCCTCGAAGAACATTGCGACAGGAGCAGGGGCTTGTACTGACCGCAGTAGGGCAGGACTCGGCGGTCTCACTTTGCCGTTGAACAATCAAAGAAGGCGTTGTTTGGTCTGTGTTATTGCGAAATACCTGAAGGAAGTAGGATGGCCAAAACAGCGTGATCAACGAACGTAATAACGGTAATTAATTTATAATGAAGTTTAAATTTTATTTCAATTCAAATAGAAAACCTTTTTTTGCCTCGGTAAGCCTAAACTGCAATTTCGATCAGTGATAATGAATTGTTAGTATTAATATTGCATTTGTGTTTAATCTAGTTTTATTAATATTAAGAAAACAAGACTGAATTGATGAATACTACATTGAAATAATTTAACCTTGAACCTAGAAATTTAGAAAGGGTGTTAACACATGTAAATGTTAGATTCTTGTATAAAATCAAATTTTGTTCTCCTATCAAAATTAAATACAGTTGGAATTAGTGTCGTATCCTTAAATCAATGTTTCCTAATTATTTAAATATTAGTTTATTAGTTAATGATGAATAATTATTTTCAAACTTGTAAGTTGTTTGAATTTTTCGTATGATAACCGTTTCGACGAAAACAAAATCTCATTGGATTTGTAATGACTTAAGCTTGATATGGAATCGAGTTTGGAAATTTGTTGGAGTTAGCAAGGGTTTTAAATTTAATCGAACGTGATTCGATTTGATTTAAATTTGGAGTGGATTGTAATAAAAATCACGGTGAGTAAATCTCACTCATATATTTATTTAGAATTATTTTATTCGTAAAAATAATTGTTTGTTGGTTGTTTGCATACACTGAAATATTATTGTGGCTATTAAATATATATTAGTTATTTAGGATTGGTGTTTGTGGCTATTATTTATATTGGTGATTGGATAGTTCCTGCAGTACCATTAGCGGATGCTCGTAGTATCATTAGCGGATGACCCTATACGCCCCACGATATGATAGTGGATAACCTTCTGTACCGCGATATCCTGCCTCGAAGCAGGATGGGTGTTATTTATGTTGGCTAACGTCTGTGGATGAAGGAAAACAGGTTGGAGGGATCCAACTGGATTCCTCAAAATTTATTACTGTTGTTTTCATATATATACATATTATCATATATGTGTTGTATATAACGGTGTTGTATACACAATTATATGATTTTTGTTTGATGATAACAGACAAGTATATATTATTTTAAATGTGTTTATAATTGTACTATTATATCACATTATAGACAGGAATATAATATTTATATTTAAGTAAAATACTACTGTACAGAAGTTCAAATATTAACACAGTATTTTATTTAAATATAATATTTTATTTCAATATCGAAACAGTACAGAATTCCAACTCCACTATTTAAACACTTCACAGAATATTTGTACTTGTAAATAACAGAATAAATTAGACAAATTTGTTTGAAAACAATAAAGTAATATTCTTATTTCAAACAAACTTGTTTAAATACAAATATCAGTACAATATTATTTTTACAGCTCCTCTCTACAAAACCACTCAACACTCAATACATTTTCATTCATACATTCAATGACTCAAATACAGACATTTGCATATATAGATTTTTTTTACAAACACTCTTTAACTAGCACTGTCCTTGTCTTCAATCTTCAATCTTCAATCTTCACTTTCCAGTCAGTCCAGTCTTCATACCTGTCATTCACAGAAACACACACATAGTATCCTGAATAGAAATATTTTTCTAAATCATAAGCAGATATAATTTTTATTTTGAAAATTTATTTGCCTCAGAATTTCGGTGTGTTTATCATCATTTTTCTGACTCGATCTGATTTATCTGACTGTGTCTAGATAGCTTGTGATATTCACAGTGATACACTGTAAATACCACAAGGCAGACAACATATATATATATCTATAATGCAGGGACAGGAAAATTGACTAATGGCTGCGTATACACACGTGTATACACGTATGCACTGCCTCGCCAATCAGTGTCGCGACTGAGGAGTAACCACTTGGACCATCTCGACTCAGCG
Organism: Allium sativum; assembly: GCA_030737875.1. NCBI lineage: Eukaryota > Viridiplantae > Streptophyta > Magnoliopsida > Asparagales > Amaryllidaceae > Allium > Allium sativum. The sequence goes on from CM060924.1 coordinate 19,506,079, forward strand.
CAACATACTCATGAACATGAACAAAGTCAAAAGCAAATGGCCGAGGACAAAGTCAAAGTGGAATGGTACATGCAAGTACAAGTGGACAACAGAAACATGAATAGAGAAAACAACATACATATATAAATGGTGAGACAAGCAAAAGGCTAGCGCAAAGTTAACACTGTCATGAGCAAGTCAAGATAAATCAATACAGATAGCAAGTTAAGGCTCCAACTACAAATACACAAGTATATATGATAACATGAATGAAGCAGTATGCATAGCTTTTGAGTCGAGTCAGCATGGTCAAACTGGATGAACACTGCATGATGGTGCAACAACAAAAGTATACATACATATGCAAGCATGGTGCAACATGATCAAGATGTGAACTGTAAAATGATTCAGGCAAGACATGGTGTAGATCAATTCAGTAGTACTAGCATGGAGCAAAGGAACTCAAGTGTAATGGTGTACAAAGCATTTCCATGTTAAGTGTCAATATAGTAGTTTCAAGTGGCCAGGGGCATGTGTGCAAGTGGTGTTAATTACACAGCAATTCAATGGAGTATGCACAAACAAATGGTGGTGTGCAAATCAGCTCAACAATGCAAACTCAAATGAATCAGCAAATGCATTGCGATCAATATAGCATGTAATGCTTCAGTTTCATGTGTGCATGCAGGATAACTCATGACATAAGTGGACAGCTTCAAATTTATATGGTCAGAGTGATTTTAGGATGTTATAATCCTATTTCTAACACCATTACATCACAGGCAATAATCATCGAAAAACCCACAAAATCAATTCAAGTATTTTTAAAGCAGAAAATTCAGAAAGCTCACGTTTTTCGATAAAACCAGAGAAGAATCCCAAATCGGAGCATCAGAAATCAACAACTAATCGAGCATAAGAGTCTTAATCCAGAGCAATTCTTTCAACGTTGATTCGATTTGGTGCAACTCGAGAAAAACCTTAGTTTGAAGCACCGGCCGCCATTTTTGTTTCCTAGAGCAAAAAAGAAAGTAAAGGGATCAGACCAAGGAAAGTGGGTGCACCAAATAAACAAAGGGCCGGCCAAGTTTTGATTTAATGTTTAAAGGGAATGACCCTTTTATTCTTAAGTTCTAGGGTTTTCTAATTTATTTTCTACTTTGTTTTGTATTTTCTTTTGTGTTTCTTTTGTAATCTCCTTTGATTTCTAGTTTGTCAAACTAGGGAAATCAATCGGGGGTTGACTGAACAGTTCTAGAGTCTGTAAAATCTAGAGGAATCCAGTTAGGGTGCTGACTGTCAGTTTCAGAGTATGTAAAATTTGTGTTATGGATTACGGGGTTGTAATTCGGGGAAATCTGATTGAGGGGATATCGATCAGTCTAGGGATTTGAGCGTAGGGTTAGAATAGGAGCAGGATTTGCGAGTGTACATGGTCTTGTATGCGGGATCTGTTCTATCACTTAGTAGAAACCTTAGGATTGCAGCAGTAGGCAGGATTTTGCCGAAGCTGGGTATTTCTGTGTGTTATTTACTTTCCGCATTTACTTACTCTGCAATTATCTGTGCTGCAATTAATATCTAATATTTCGATAAATTGTAACAAACCCTATTCACCCCCCCTCTAGGGTTAGTCTAGATCCAACAATTGGTATCAGAGCTTGGTTTTTGATTAGCTCTAGAACCCTTTTTTCCCCTTGTTGTCAGTCTTCTGAGAGTCAGTCCAGTTCATCTCCAACTATTTTCAATGGAACAGATTTTTCAAACTGGAAATCCGGAATAGAATTTTATTTAAAATCTGTTAATATTTAATGTTGGGATACTGTTATCAATGGGAGTGATATGTCTGATAATAGAAACATTATTTTTGATTCTCGTGCTATGAATATCATATTTGATTATCTCACTACAGAACAGTTTATTCACGTATCTCACTGTTTGACTGCGCAGGATGTCTGGAGAACTCTCAACAAACTCTATGGAAAATCTGACGACTGCTCAAAACCCCAGAATGTCAACTCAAGTTCTGATCTATGCTTAACAGGTTTTACAAATAATAATTCAGATGGATCTGTCGATGGAGACTCAACAGATGAAGAGACAGGAAGTTATTCGTATGAATATTTAGTTCATTTTTGTACTGAATTAACAAAAGTTGTTGATAGTCTCAAATCCAAAAATAAATCTCTGAAATCTGAAAAACTTGAGTTGATTACCAAAAATAACTTTTTGGAATTAAAACTTGAAAATGTCAGAAATTTAGAAAACACCGACTGCAAAAGTTGTTCAAATTCAAAGTTGATTTAGTTCATCAAAATGAAGATCTCAAAAGGCTTGAAAATGAAACCATGATTTTAAAAGAAAATGAGAATGAACTAATTTGTAAAAACAATTTGATGCAAAAGGAATTGGATAATTTCAAGACATCTGAAAATTCCAAATTTGAAATTTTTGAAAAAGAAAATTTGTTGAAAACCGAGTCTATTCTGAATGAGTTAGAAAATGAGATTCAAAACTTCAAGAACTTTGAAAAACTCGAATCTGAAAAACAAAAATGTTTTGAATCTGAGATCAAAGAATCCAAAGCTAAAATCAAAATGCTTGAAAATGAAAATTCAATTTTGAAACAAAATGATTCAAAGAAAAATGAATCGTTGGTCGATCATTGTTCTGAGCTAATAAATGAGAATAATCATTTGAAATCAAAAATTAACGGCCTTGAGTTGAGTATGAACCGTTTTTCTTCCAGAGAAAAATCTTTGAATATGCTTTTGAAAAATCAGTTTTCTCTTGGAAATAAAAAAGGTCTCGGCTTTGGAAAAGATAATGTTTTTTCAAATGATTTGAAAAGTTCCTCAAACTGCTTTGGAAATAACTGTTTTGATAATTTGAACTTTGATAATTCCAAAGGACTTTTGAATCAAAAGCAAAATATGAATTTGTTTCGTAATAATTCAGTTAAACATTCTTGGATCCTAAAAGGAAATGAAACAGGCTTTGTTTAATTTAAACAGATTTGGGTTCCTAAGGGAACAAAGGTTAATTCTGATGGTTTGTTATAAAAACAGGTTTGGGTACCAAAAGTGGTTAACATATTTCAGAGTGGTTTTACAAATTTTGTTAGACCACTTGATTCTCTCAACGACTAGGTACTAGTGAAGGTTGAGGAACTGCTATGCTGAAAAGAGATTGATTTCAAGCTGTTCTATATTTCTGTACTCTTTACAGTTCCTTGGCCAATACTGCTGAGTTAGAGATTCTATTTTACATTGGATTCTGGCATGATCTCTAAACTCACCTTTGTAATTATTCACTGTTTTTTTATTTTCATTTTTTATTCCTCCTTCTATCCCTTCTATCTTTGTTTTTCTTTTTGATTCGACACGGTCTCATTTTTTTTGTTTTGTTTCTTCTTGGGTTTCTTTAACTTCCAATTGTAGAAATCGTATTTTCTGGAAATTTGTTTTAGTTGAATATAATTCTGATATTTTAATCATTTCCAGACCTGGTATTTAAACTTGTAAATATCTGCAATTGTTTTGAAGTTTATTTTTTGATTGTTGAATTCATAACAGTGTTGATGCATTCATATCATATCTTGAACAATGTCAATTAGAATTCTATTTTTTTTTGAAGATCTGAGTATTTAATGAAATTTCACAAATCTGTTGTTTTGAGGTTCTTCTAATTCATTTTAGAAAAACTTAAAATAATATACTCATTACAGCACACTGCTATTTCTCAGTTGTGATAATTTCATTGATTTTCAGATTGGATTGAACAATTTGAATTGTCTTAAATTACAGTGATACATCCTAAATCTCATCTGTATTCATGATCATTATTGTTGAAATTTATTTGTTTGAAATCATCTGAAATTCTTGATATTCTAAATATCACACACCTCTAAAATTTGAAATTATCAATCTTCTGTGACTAATTCATTATATCTCAAAACTTGACATTGATTCAAGTGATTTCAAATAAATTATTTTCTAAATTTTCATGATCATGAATATCTCGCAGTTCTGATGTAAATGATCTAAAATTACTCTTGTGCTTGTCAGAAATATTTGTGTAAATTCTTTGAGAATCGGGACTTGATTGTCGTTGTTATTTCATGAATATTTGACTTGAATACTAGTTTGTTTAAAATCATTTGAATTTATTGATTTATTGCATCACACACGTATTCTGAATCTAAAATTTATAAACCATGTGATTGATTCATTGAATCCTGATAGCTTCACCATTCGTTCAAATGATTTAAAATAAACTATGTTTAATCTTGGATCATGAACCATTCTTTGATTGTTTGAAATATCTTCGAAACATCTTGTTGACAAGTATGCTTTGAAAATGATTTTTGTGTTGCTCAGATATTTTTTTTGGTGACTGTTTGTTTTGGTATCAAATACATACCATGCTCTGATACATGAAATTAATTAGCTTGATCTTCCTGGGCTTTGTATTTAAAATTCTTTTGACTGTGTTATACTTGTTTGTCTCCAATGTCTTGTTACCATCCTCATAAATAAAGACACCAAGTGGTATCAGTTTTGTAGTGCTGATTTTTGTATATATTTTAATCCCTCTTGTCTTGTATAGATTTTTCTATATTCCTCTTGTAATTGATTTTCAATTTTAAAATTATTTATTGATTATTCATTCAGAAATTGAAATCAATATCCAAATTGAACTGTATTTATAATTCATCAAAATTATTATCAGATTTTGAAATTGTGATGAATTGTGACTGCAGTATATTTCACAACAAGAGGAGATTTTATTTGGATTTCCATGATGGTTGAATATTTATTATAGTATCTTTGAACTGACAATTATTTCACGACCATCTCCTTTATCTATCACCCGTCTGCCATCCATCATGATTTTATATTAATGTGGAGAGTTTTTTTTCCATCTTGTTTTAAAACAGTGAAAATTATTTGTGATAGAAATGGGACTATATTATTATTCAGAATTAGTGATAATTGGATATTTTCAATAATCCCTGTACAGTCGGGCTTATTTCATAATATAATTAATTTAGAAATTTATTTCACAATCCATCTCTATATCTATCACATTTCTATCATCCATATTGATTTTATACCGAGGAGTTTTTCATTGAAGCTGAAAACGATAAATATAAAATTAATACATAAGTGTGTCTCCAATCTCATTTAAAAATCCAAGCTCTGGTCATGCATGGTTGAGAGACGACTTATAATTTAAGTGGCGACTGACCTCACTTAAAAATCCAAGCTCTGGTTATGCATGGTTAAGTGTTCCCTTAAATAAAAATAAAATAAAAAGGAAAAATGTGCTATAATTTGAAATTAATCTGAAATTCTTCTTGGTATTTAAAAATCAGCCTATCGATCCATCTTCTAATCTGTGAAATTCTATTGAAATCTTATGACGTATTATGATTTGTTGATTGATAAGTATTGGGATTTGAGATTATTCGTTCTTTCTCACTTTAGTTGAATTATTAATTATAGTCCAAATCCATCACTGTTTTTTTTTGAGCTCATTTTTTATAAAATTCTTATGAAAATAATTGGAAATGATTTGTTTTATAAAACTCTCTCCATTTATATAAAATTCATCGTAAATCCGTCATTCTCTACAATGTGAAATATGCCACCTGTTCTCAGAATATTATGATTTTTGTTTGACTGATTGAGATTTATGATGATTGTTCTTCCTCTTAAGCTGATATTGTAATTGTTAGTCATTTTTTATCTATATTTTAAATTCTGTATCCTTTTGATGATAACAAAAGGGGGAGAATGGATTAGATTTTGATTTATGAGTGAATATTTTATAAGTATTTTTTATTTTGAAAATTTATTAAATTCATTCACTTCACTCATGCACAGTTATAGGGGGAGTTTCTATTGTAGGGGGAGCATTTAAATAGGGGGAGTTCAAATATTCACGAACAAACACATTTATAATATACAAAATCTTTTGTTTGTTTGTCATCATCAAAAGGGGGAGATTGTTGTATATAACGGTGTTGTATACACAATTATATGATTTTTTTTTGATGATAACAAACAAGTATATATTATTTTAAATGTGTTTATTATTGTACTATTATATCACATTACAGACAGGAATATAATATTTATATTTAAGTGAAATACTACTGTACAGAAGTTCAAATATTAACACAGTATTTTATTTAAATATAATATTTTATTTCAATAACGAAACAGTACAGAATTCCAACTCCACTATTTAAACACTTCACAGAATATTTGTACTTGTAAATAACAGAATAAATTAGACAAATTTGTTTGATAACAATAAAATAATATTCTTATTTCAAACAAACTTGTTTAAATACAAATATCAGTACAATATTTTTTTATAGTTCCTCTCTACAAAACCACTCAACACTCAATATATTTTCATTCATACATTCAATGACTCAAATACAGACATTTACATATACAGATTTTTTTTACAAACACTCTTTAACTAGCACTATCCTTGTCTTCAATCTTCAATCTTCACTTTCCAGTCAGTCCAGTCTTCATACCTGTCATTCACAGAAACACACACAGAGTATCCTGAACAGAAATATTTTTCTAAATCATAAGCAGATATAATTTTTATTTTGAAAATTTATCTGCCTCAGAATTTCGGTGTGTTTCTCATCATTTTTCTGACTCGATCTGATTTATCTGACTGTGTCTAGACAGCTTGTGATATTCACAGTGATCACTGTAAATACCACAAGGCAGACAACATATATATATATATCTATAATGCAGGGACAGGAAAATTGACTAATGGCTGCATATACACACGTGTATACACGTGTGCACTGCCTCGCCAATCAGTGTCGCGACTGAGGAGTAGCCACTTAGGCCATCTCGACTCAGCGCAACATACTCATGAACATGAACAAAGTCAAAAGCAAATGGCCGAGGACAAAGTCAAAGTGGAATGGTACATGCAAGTACAAGTGGACAACAGAAACATGAATAGAGAAAACATCATACATATATAAATGGTGAGACAAGCAAAAGGCTAGCTCAAAGTTAACACTGTCATGAGCAAGTCAAGATAAATCAATACAGACAGCAAGTTAAGGCTCCAACTACAAATACACAAGTATATTTGATAACATGAATGAAGCAGTATGCATAGCTTTTGAGTCGAGTTAGCATGGTCAAACTGGATGAACACTGCATGATGGTGCAACAACAAAAGTATACATACATATGCAAGCATGGTGCAACATGATCAAGATGTGAACTGTAAAATGATTCAGGCAAGACATGGTGTAGATCAATTCAGTAGTACTAGCATGAAGCAAAGGAACTCAAGTGTAATGGTGTACACAGCATTTCCATGTTAAGTGTCAATATAGTAGTTTCAAGTGGCCAGGGGCATGTGTGCAAGTGGTGTTAATTACACAGCAATTCAATGGAGCATGCACAAACAAATGGAGGTGTGCAAATCAGCTCAACAATGCAAACTCAAATGAATCAGCAAATGCATTGTGATCAATATAGCATGTAATGCTTCAGTTTCATGTGTGCATGCAGGATAACTCATGACATAAGTGGACAGCTTCAAATTTATATGGTTAGTGCAGTTTTTAGTGTGCAATCAGCAAGGAGGTATTGTGCAAATGTGTTACCAGATTTATGAAAGGGGCAAGCTAAATGTTAACTGAAAACAATGGCATAAAATAGTGAAAGGATGACTCAGCCAAATCAAGTGATTTCTCTTTGGCAAGTGCAAATCAGAATTCATACCAGAATATCACTTTTCAAGTTAATCGTCATATATGGCAAGTTTCAAATGGTTCCAGTTTTTGAAATTGATCATTCATGGATAAAACAGATTTCCATTTAATTGTGCAAAGAAAACAAATTGCTTTCCAGAAATGAAGTACATGCAGGCAAGAAATTTCGAGCAAGAAGCTTTTTTTAATGGTTTCAATCAAATCATTTTTTGGCAAATATTGGATTCTACATTCAAGGCATTTTTTTTCTTCAGCAATCAAGGAAAGATATTTCAGAACTAAATCAATGGAATTCATGGCAGAATTTTATCAATCAATGCTCAATTCGAGTTAAGGCAGAAAACCATCAAAGAATATAAGGAAACAATCATGCAAAGGTTTTATTTTCAAGGGGGCCAAATCATGGATTCAATCACGACAATTAACAAAGGAGGAAAGACAGCAAATTGGTGGAAACAAATCAGTCGACAATCAAAAAGAAAATATGTGTGAAGTCAATTTTTTATTTCCAGATTTACCATAATCAATCAAGGCCGAGAATCATAAGAGGAAACTCGCAAATAAGGGACAGACACAAGTCAGCATTCATCTTGTTATAGCAATTCAATTCAAAGCCGAGGAAATCAAAATAGGAAAGTGAAAAATTCATTCAAGCCATATAACAAAAGGGGAAAGCATCAATCGGCAAATTAGCCGAGTCATTCATTGAAATCAGAGCGATTTTAGGATGTTATAATCCTATTTCTAACACCATTACATCACAGGCAATAATCATCGAAAAACCCACAAAATCAATTCAAGTATTTTTAAAGCAGAAAATTCAGAAAGCTCACGTTTTTCGATCAAACCAGAGAAGAATCCCAAATCGGAGCATCAGATATCAACAACTAATCGAGCATAAGAGTCTTAATCCAGAGCAATTCTTTCAACGTTGATTCGATTTGGTGCAACTCGAGAAAAACCCTAGTTTGAAGCACCGGCCGCCATTTTTGTTTCCTAGAGCAAAAGAGAAAGTAAAGGGATCAGACCAAGGAAAGTGGGTGCACCAAATAAACAAAGGGCCGGCCAAGTTTTGATTTAATGTTAAAAGGGAATGACCCTTTTATTCTTAAGTTCTAGGGTTTTCTAATTTATTTTCTACTTTGTTTTGTATTTTCTTTTGTGTTTCATTTGTAATCTCGTTTGATTTCTAATTTGTCAAACTAGGGAAATCAGTCAGGGGTTGACTGAACAGTTCTAGAGTCTGTAAAATCTAGAGGAATCCAGTCAAGGTGCTGACTGTCAGTTTCAGAATCTGTAAAATCTGTGTTATGGATTACGGGGTTGTAATTCTGGGAAATCTGATTGAGGGGATATCAATCAGTCTAGGGATTTGAGTATAGGGTTAGAATAGGAGCAGGATTTGCGAGTGTACATGGTCTTGTATGCGGGATCTGTTCTATCACCTTGTAGAAACCTTAGGATTGCAGCAGTAGGCAGGATTTTGCCGAAGCTGGGTATTTCTGTGTGTTATTTACTTTCCGCATTTACTTACTCTGCAATTATCTGTGCTGCAATTAATATCTGATATTTCGATAAACTGTAATAAACCCTATTCACCCCCTCTAGGGTTAATCTAGATCCAACAATATGATGTGTTATAAAACCCATGATTTGATAATTAAGTGTTTTTGGATGTATATATATCACTGGGCCAAAATGTTAATTTATAAAAATATTGTGAAAGGGGATTTTGAGATTTAAAAGGAAAATTCTATTTTTTCTAAAATAGAATTTAAATTTCGAATGTGATAAGAAATATTTACTTGTTTTGAAAAATAAAAACAAGTATTGAATTTATAAACGGTGTTTATAAATTAAATAATACAAGAAATTGAAGTAAATTTATAAACGGTGTTTATAAATAAACGGGAATGATTTTCATTAGATAATCAGGGAATTGAAATTAATTTATAAACGATGTTTATAAATTAAATAATGTGGGGAATTGAAATGAATTTATAAACGGTGTTTATAAATGAAATGGATAATTATCGTTTGATAATTAGGAAATTTAAATTCAAATGTAAATTTAAAAATAAGAATTGGAAATCGTTTTAAATAGAAAACAATGAAATCTATTCCAATGTTCGGAATGGAAATTTAATCGGATAATTTAGTTAGATTATACTGAATTTATAAAATAAATTATATAAAGAAGGAAAATTAGAATTGAATTTATTAGAAACTAATGTTTAATTAAATATTAAAATAGATAATATGTTATATATAGATTAGTTATAATAAATAGAATATTCCAAAATAAGCTTTTGGTTTTTAAACAGATTTCGAAATGGAACTTGTTTGAATATATAAAACTAGTAAGTTTATAAACGATGTTTATAAATATGGAGAATTAATAATTAGGAAATGATTTGTAACTTTAAATTCAAGTATGAATTTAAAAATAGAATTTGAAATCATTTCAAAAAGGAAACAACGGTTTTTATTCCAGAATTCAGAATATAAAAGGAATTGAGTTTCAAAACAGATTTTGAAATGAAACTTGTTTTAATATATAAAACAAGGAAGTTGGATTTATAAACGATGGTTATGAATCTTGTAAAATAAATTATCATTAGATAATTTAGACATTTGAATTCAAGTATGAATTTAAAAAGTGAATTGGAAAACGGTTTGGAATAGAACGATAAATTTTATTCCGGAATTCGGAATATAAATTGAAGTGAGAAAAATCCAATGGATTTATAATTAGAATTTGATTATATCGAATTTTATAGATAAATTTATTTATAAAAGGAACTGGAATTTAAAATAGCAAATTGAGTATAAATAAATTTATAACCGAGTAAATGAAAAATCTAGGATTATAAATAATCAGTATATTGAGTTGAATTGAGAAAATTGGTTTAATATATATTAAAATATATTAGAATGGAGTTGAAATTATTATAAACGAAGTTTAAATATTTATATATATAAATATAATTAAAACGAACTCGCCGCAGCGCGGTAGTTCGTAAATTGGCGTTTCGAACTTCAATTGAGTATATAGAACTCAATTTAAGTCGGAATTCTTTAAAACAAGAATCATCAGGACCAATTTTATAATAGTTTCCTAATGGAAGAGAAAAATATGGATTTCGTCGAATAGATTTTGAGTTATGTCAAAATCAATTTTCCAGAAAAACAACGCCATTACCATTTTAAAACCATAACGGTTTATTTAAATAAATAAAAGGATTTAAGTAAATAAAATCCGAAAGTCCATAAGAAAAATCCAGATTTGAGTTATTAAATAAATATAAACTCAAGTGGAGGTAAGTGAACTGATTTTTGAAACAAAAATCATATTTTTAATTATTAGATAGAATTAACTAATTTAATAATAATTAGTTAATCGAAATATGATACGAAATTGAGTTTTGAATAAGTGAAGGTGATTTGAGAATTTATATTTGAAATCGAAAAGGAAACTTGCATCGAAAATGGAATTCAATTTGTTTATAAGCAAGCCAATATTATATTTGAACATGTTATGTTCAAACAAAAAAATGAAATAGGCAAGATAGCTAATTAGAAAATAAATTAGCGAATTGGGTTGAGACGAATGGATTGAGTTGAAACAAAACGGTTAGACATATGTTAAGCAGGATCGGAATGAAGTGTATGAAGATTATAATTTAAGTGCTAGATAAAAAGGTACATGTTTAAATTCCATATGAGTTTTTATGCGCCGAATCGGCAAGCCACTTGGCTTTTTGATTTTCTTTTTAAATGGAAAGGGCCAAGAGAGGCGAGTTGGAGTTTGAGCTATTAACCGGTACAAAGGAGGTGCTGGCGAATTTTTTCGAAAATTTAAGGAGTTTGAATATTTTTAAGAAATTTTGATAATTGGAAATCAATATATCAATATATATAGAATTCGATAAGGAAACGAACTCAAAATAGAATATTACAAACAAAAAGGAAATCGATAATCTGGTAATAGAAAGAGAAATGTATATATGTTTTAAAAATGAATAATTGGCTTCATATGATGTTGGTTATTCAAGAATAGTGGTCTTGTCTATTTTGAAGTTAAGGATGTTTTCAGTCAAGGTATGAGAGGTAATTATACCCAAACTCGATTAATTTCATTATTAACCGATAAATAGGATGATTCAGTCTCGAAGATAAATGTTTAAAGAGTTTAGTTGAATGAAGTATTTTGGGTTGTTATAATAATGTTTTACACGACATTTGTTTTAACCCAATAAGTGGAATTTTGGAAATATAAATATAAATATTTCCTAAGTCTAAAAATGAATTGTTGTGAAAGAGATAAGTAATAGGAATGTTTTCCAATATTAAATAGAAGATATTTTCTAAGTATAGAAAATAAAAGAAGACGATATATGGTAATGTTTTTCCAAATAGCGTAAGAGGCCAAGGAGATGATTATTGAAAATATCGGGTTAACATATATTGATAAGAACATGGAAAAGTGATTTAATTAATGAAATATTAATTAAGGGGCACAGTGATTTGTTTGATGCTTTGATTGAATGTTTGTTTTTCTTCGATAGTTAAAAAAACGACTATCGAAGTATTTGCCAATAATCGTTGTCAATATGGAGAGACCGGTTGGATTATTATCCGAGAACCACTCCGTATTGGCAGTAGCCTTGCGAAACAGATTATATGAAGATAATCGAAGACGGAGTAAAGTGCAAGGGCTTTTTCTGTTAATCCTATGTAGAAATTGCCTAAGATGGATTAACGGAAATTGTGACTTCGGTTTCGTTCAATCCCAGAACAAACGTATATGGACGAATGTCTGACAAAGTATTTCCAATGATCGCATATGTTGGTCTGTATAAATATATATGGTGGCAGAGAATTTATTCTCTTAGCATAATATCCAGATTATATATATGCAAACCAATTAATGATTAACGGATCTGACAATGTGGCATTCAAAGTGATTGTGATATCAGTGAATGGAAAGAAATCATAGCCTCAGGCCTCAACAACCGGTAAATGACAAAAATCAGAAAGGCAGCAGGGCTAACTGGGTAGCTCCCAATTAGGGTGTATTATCACCTATCTATAGAAATTCATTTCATTCTTTATTCTATTCAATGCTGTCCCATTCAGGAAAATGGTTGCTGATCCCAACCGTTGGTGATATACATTCGACACTCAAGCGAAATGAGTGGTCGGTCATGTGTGGCCGGGTTACAAGATGTTCTTGTTGAACCCAGTGTATTCTTCTCTCGAGATACACTACCGGAAGGTGGTTCCATACCTTGTCATATTTGGAAATTCATTACCCAAAAAGTGCTCGTGGTTTTGATTGTATATTATATATATGTGGAACGTGAGATGCAAACGTTCCATTAGATTGTTATTTATTTGATTTAGACATTATTATAATATCAATAGAGTTTTGATATAAAGATTATCGTTTCTTTCAAAAGGATTTTGAAAGTTGAATTAAGTGTTTTGGATTCTCATAAGGGAAAAACCCGTTCCGTGTTATACGGCGTGGTCTTATGAGATATCAGTTATTTTCTCAAATTGTTTTAAATTGTTTACTCATACCAGTCCCATAGCTGACCTAGAGTTTATTTTGTTTTGTTTTACCTAAACTCTTGGGTGTCCAAATTTGTATGGGCAGTCAAGTAGTTCAGGATTTTACAGATCTATCTAAAGGAGCTTGGAGCAGGAGGCTTCAATGTTAGATATATAGTATTTTTATTTCCACTGTGTTGTAAGTGTTGTACTCTGATAATTGTATGTTATACAGTAAAAATTTTGTATTTCAAAAGTTATGATATATTATATTTTGTTCCGCTGCGATGTGAGTGAAACGACCCAAACCTCCCTGTTAAGGGGAAACCCGGATTGAGTTGAGAACACGACAAATCGGAACACAAATGACAAAACATTCATTGCTATTACAACAATTTACATCAGAGTACAAGAATATAACAAAGTATGAATAAATATATACATCAGAAAAATTATCAGAGATTAAATTACAAAGAAGCGGAAAAATAATACATAACACAACTGAAAGAAATACACGGATACAGAGCTTTCCGAATATAGCTTCAGCTGTAAACCAGGAATTTCCATATATGAAATTGAGCACAATTTTGCTCTATTGCAACAAGAAAAAAAGATCTACTTCATCCGACTAGTTCCGGGTTCGAGTCCTGGGCAACCCATACAGAAAATTTTAAAAGAAAGCTTTCTTTTAAAATTTTCATCCATTTCATTTTTAAAGTTTTAGGTTGCATTTTAATTTAGTCAAATATATCAGCTCAGGATCCCGTAAGAATAAATCTGAAAACCATAACTACTAGCTGCCCGTGTGGAAAATAGGGGCACCCAGAGTTTAGGTTAAAGCAGTAAACTCCAGGTCAGTCATGTGACTGGTGTGAGAACTAAAATAGTTATTTAAAACTTTACTATAGAAATAAGGTAAATCAAGGGACCACGCCGTATAACACAAAACGAGTTTACCCCCAAGAATACCAGTGCATAAAACAAACAGCGCAATGCTAATTAAAGAAAATGAAGCTATTATAAGACTCAGGTCCCATTACACAATGCAACGCAAGCCAGAGGATAGAGTTTTACCTTATAATAGCCAAATAATGCTTGATACGCGAAATTTAATCTTTTATTATTACTATAAGTGAAGAAATCAACTTCAAGTATAAATGTATCAATCATAGACGACATAGTATCTCATGCTACTATGCCGCCATACTAGTTCTGCAATTAAAACCGAAATGTCACGTATTGGAAATTGGATTCTGTAACGACCCAACTTTTGAACACATCGGAAGTCATGCCATTAATAAGAATAAGAATAGATAGAAGATAAATCACAGAAACATCAGAATCTCACAGCGGAATTTTCACAAAAGATAATACTTTATATTATTACACAACAGTACGTGTTACATCAGAGCATCATAGGTCTAGTGATACAGACCATTCATAGTACATCAGTAATTATACATATCATTGATGACTAACTTGCAGACTTAATTATACAGTAGGTAAGGCAGGTAGACCAACACATAGATAATCTTCATCCAGCTTCACAAGTGTTATCCAAATCCTGATTCACTTGTCTATTCATAATAAGCGTTATGAATACCCAAGAGTTTAAGGGAAAACACAGAAAAATAAACTCCGGGTCAGTTAGGGGACTGGTATGAGTAAACAATTTAAAGAAAACAAATAAATATCTCATAAGACCACGCCATAACTACGGAACGGGTTTTTACCTTATGAGATCAAAACACTTTGCATATTTTAAATTAGATATTATCATAGTATCTAGGTGTTTTCACAAATAATTTAGAATCTAGAAGAATGCTTGCATCTCACATTCTCCTATATAGTATACAAATAAAAACCGCTTGGTGCTTAGGGAAATTGGATTTCCAACTATGACAAGGTATGGGACCACCTTCCGATGATGTATCTCTAGAGGCAAATACACCTGGGTTCAACAAGAACGTCTTGCAATCCGGCCCTCACATGACCGACCACTCATTTCTCTTGAGTGTATCAAATGTATATCACCAATGGTTGTGTACGGCAACCATTCCCGAATGGGCAGAATCGATAGATTAAGAAATAAAAGGAATTTCTCTAGATAGGTGATGCTACACCCTAATGGGAGCGACCCACATAGCCATGCTGCCTGCCCGATTTTTGTCGTTTCCCTGGGTGTGAGGCTTGAGGCTAGACTTATCTTTTCATCATCACTGTTTAATTTCTCTGAATGCCACATCGTTAAACCCGTCAAATCACAAATTGATCTCGCCAAAGCCACGGGTATAAAGCTAAGAGATACGAATTCCTCCGTCACCAAACAAAGTTTTGAAGAGGCCAACTTACGCGATCTGTTAGGTATACTTTGTCAGACATTCGTCTATACAAGTTGTCCTGGGACTGGACAAACCGAAGGTACTATTCAAAAATAGTCCTTGTATATCACCGTCTTCAATTTAAAAATCTCTGACGCGCGGCGTATAATCAAATCAAAGTGAAATATTTTATTTCGGCCTCTTTGATATGATTAACGAACGTTTTTCTCTTTAAATTATAAATCTAATAAGATTATAATCTAATCTGCATATAGAATTACAATCAAACAAAACAGTATCAGATCGTCTGGTCTTTATCTGGTGATTTTTGATCATCTTTTCGAAATGGCCAATTTTAGTGTGCGCGTCGCACACGGTTTTTCTTCCCGTTTTGTTCGTCACTTCTAAAAATAAGTACTTACATTTCTTTCCAGAAAAATTTATTTCTCATGATCACTCTTTGATTTAATTATCCATAAACGAGTTAAATTTATGATCTATAATCTATTTGACAGATTTTACACTTTGTATCGTTTTTGCCAAATTTTCTTTTGATCTCTTTTACTCAATTTACTTATTCTTCTTCTATATACCAAATAAGATTTCTTTTTTTATTTATTTATCTAAACACGATAAAATATGATTTATAATTCTTAAAAATAAAGAACTGTCCATGATCAGTTTCTTATATCAGGAAATTTCGACTACAGTTTAAACTGACCAATCTATCGTATGTGTTGCATACGGTTCTTTTACCTTGTTTAAATTTAAAATCTAAACATTTTATTAGAAATAAAATTCTAACTTAAATTATAAACAAAATTTATAATTTAATAAAAACTACAGCCTCTGTGCTGGCTTCTCGTCTTCTGTCAAAACTCTATCTGATCCTTTACACTTGATCAATTACTTTTTGTTTGACTTTACAGTTTGAATATTCCATCAGAAAATCATTTCTAATTATATTCATAAATTAAATTTATAAAAAAAATTCAGTTTCTGTATTAGATTACAGTTCTTTGACCAAACTGTATATTAAATCCTGATTCACTCATTTCTTCTCTTGTTTAAATTTCAACTTCTATATTTAAATTTCAGTTTTCGACCAAAACTGTATTTAAAACCCTGATTCACTTCTCTTCTTGTTAATTAAATAAAAATTCTATTTTATTTAAATATTTATTTTCTCTTTTTTCTAAACTATTATTTAATTTATAACTAGTTTAAATTCGAAACATATTCAAAAACCTTTGTTTTCAAGCCAAACACATCAAAGTATCATTTTAGTTAAAGTACCAGTTTCAGTCATCAGTGTTTCCTTGCCCGATCACCCTTAAATCTCTTGCGCATCTCCTTACCAGGTGGTAGTACCACCTTGAAGAAAACATGGGTGATCGCTTAAAAACCTCGTGTGCCACACGGTGGATCACTTACAAACCTCGTGAGCCAACCTCCTTCTTCTTCTTCCCTCTCCTCTCATGGCCGTGCACGTGCACAAGCACCAGGCCCGCTTCCATCCATCATCGACTACTACCACAAATCTCTTACCATCACCTAACCCGTTGCTACCTTCCGACCGCCCTTCCCTCGACTGAACAGTGATTTGGTGTACTACCAGTTTTACCAGAATATATACCACCATATAAAGTGATCAACGCGCCTTCCCTCGACGCTGCGCCACCACCACCTCCTGGCCACATCACCGCATGACCCAGACGTTGCTATCCCCCAGGACCGCAACCCCCTAGCTTCCCCTACGACGTGCAGTTCCGACGCAAATCCAATGAACCCAAACCAAGTTTTAAACCCTATATTGATTAAATTCTTCAATTCTATCCATTAGAAAAATACTTTCATATTTTTCCTAGCCTCCTCGATCTAAATTGAAGCTCCACCTTCAACCGCCTGATTTATGGTGGCCTGGATGATCAGAATTTGACCAAAATTCGAATTCCGATCATCCCATAACTTCTCTTGATTTAAACATCTAAAAATTATGATTTTACTTTTAAAAATCATTAATTTGATCCACTATTACATTTATGTGATCAAATTAAGTTTTTATCAGGTTTGATTACAGATAGCACGCTGTTCTTTTCAGTTTCAAGCTATATGTATATGTAAAATGTTTTGATTCTTGCTTCTCGACACTAGGTGGTTATACAGGGTTTTTAAGAAATAGTATAAAGTATATACAATCACCTAACCTAGGTTTCTCCGGCCCTTAGATCCCATGTTGGCTGTGTGATATTTGAAACCAAAACTGACAGGTTTTTGCAATGTACAGAACAATGTGATCCTAACCCCTTAAGTACTTAAGGATTTTAATTTACCAACTAATGATTTCATACCAAACCAGTAATCAAAACAAAGTACATTACCTGAACAAACACACTACAAACATCCAAGTTCCACTTATAGTTCACACAACAAGAAGAAAATGCAGGAATGTTCAAAACAGAAAAAAAAACAGGTTTACTCACCCTTTGAAAACTTGAATCCTTTACTTTCTTTCCTCCTTACCAATCAAATTAGAAAGGCTTGTGTTGTGTAGGAAATGAGTGTGTTGATGGCCTTATTTATAGTGGTAAAAACAATAAAATATGTTGCCAAAGAAATCAGTTTTAGATTTTGAAAAGTGACAATTTGAAAGACAATTCAGAAAATCTCCTCTCTCTTGCCGAATCTAAGCATTACTACCCAAAAATCACATGGCCTATGTCAGCCAACCTTCACCCCTAAACCCCTTGCCTATGACCTTCCCTTTTCCCCCATTGGTCCTCATGAAACATCCCTTAAATGGAAATGATCTCATTCATGTTCTTCACAATCTTTCTTGGTTTTCAAACAAATTGAAATA
Organism: Allium sativum; assembly: GCA_030737875.1. Taxonomy (NCBI): domain Eukaryota; kingdom Viridiplantae; phylum Streptophyta; class Magnoliopsida; order Asparagales; family Amaryllidaceae; genus Allium; species Allium sativum. The sequence continues at coordinate 19,524,569 of CM060924.1, forward strand.
TCATTTTTGTACCATTAAAAATCAGTTTTCCTTTGGGTTTCTCAACCAAGATCTCACATGATATTTTTGATTTAACAACAAAAATATTTAAAACACTTACTTGCCTTGCAAGGTGTGTTAAAATCTGAAAATCTTGTACTACAAAATTCTATATCATGTGATGAAAATCTATAGGAAAATACTTAGAAAGCTCTATGGTTTGAAATCAACTAGTGTAGGTAAGGTTTATGCTATCAATGCATGATTTTGTAAATCTTTGATGTACATATTCATTGACAACATAGCCATGGTCTTGAAAAATGTAAAAGAAATGTCAATTTCAAGAAAATCTTGTAAGAAAGGAGAATGATTTGAAACTGAAATGTATTGATACAAAAGGATTTGCCATGTGACAATATCTCTCTCTAAATTCACTTTTACTAGTGTAGGTGATATCTTGCATCTTTGTTCATGAAACATGCTAGCAAATGAAAATGGTATTCTCATGTTTTGGCATTTTGATGATCATGTGAACTTGACACCTAAGGTTTTGGTTTATGCATATGTAAACTTGAATTTGTTTTTGATAACAAAAATGGCTTTGGCAAGTTTTAAATTCAAGTATCACTAGTTTTCAAATTCAAGTATTTGCAAAAACTCAAAGTTCTAAAATACTTTGAAAAATGAAGAACAAAATATGTAAAATAAAATGGCATTAAAAACTTGCTATATAAAAGTGTTATTATTCATATGCATGTATAAAATAAATTTTAAACAAATGCTATTAAATACCTGCTATCATACATGAATGTGCAAAAATGGATTTTTGTAAGTGCTGTGCTACATGCTTATACAAATGCTATCATACATGTATTAACATATTTTAGAATTTTTAAAGTATGAATTTAACCCGTATTTATAAATACGTACTTATGATAATCTATTATCTGTGTCAGTGATGTGTAAAAAGTCCGGGTCATTACAGATTCCATCTATGAACCAAGGCAAGGGATATTCCTTACCGAATTCGAGACAATCTAGCCTACCATGTCTCAGGCTACAGCCGCAACTGCACCTAGGAGCGCCAGGGTCGGTCCTCTCTTACGTTTGAGGATTGGCAATTCCTGAACAATGCTTTTCCCCGCCCTATGGGGAGTAATGGTCAGTATGTCGACCATATCATCCATCGGCCCCGTAGTGACCGATATATCCGAGGTACCTCGCTTCCCAACATCCACATAAGTAAAAATGTCTGGGCTCCATACCATGACACCACTCCTAGCTAGAAAGAAACGCACCTCCTCCCTGGGGTCCTTCAACCCGTTTCTGGTTCACACCGGGGTGTGAGGCTTGCAAATTAACACTATACACAAAGCTATGCTATTTAAAGCCGTGCTTTGATCATCAACCACAAGACTCTGCTTTTCAACAGAAGCCTTGATCATTTGCATCTCAGCATGCCACATAGGCAATTCACGCCATGCGACTAATGTCTATCGATATATACCCTCTGAGCTCGTACGTCTTAGAGAAGGGTGTTAAGCAAGAGAATAAATTCTCCGCCACCAAACAGATATATATTTAATAGAGATCAATCAACACAGAATAAAATCCAATGTCAGACACATATCCATTTGCAAGTTCGTTCTGGGTCTGAATGAAACCGGAGGCACCTTATTCCTCGTCCCATATGTCCAATACAGGAGAGAGGTCCTCGCATAACCATCAATCTCTATGTACATCTGGACGATCACCACTTATTACCTCGTCTTGGGTGTATAACCCAATCAAGACATCAATAATCATCCAAATGATGTGAAGACCTCCGGTCTTCAACCTCCGTCTTCATCGTCGAATCAGTTATTCAAAATGGGTATAAACCCGACCTTTTCGAATAACCTGCTTATATTATAATCAAGTGATATAAACACACAACATACGCCTCATTCCAATCCAGAATATTCTTTTATTCAAATATTCATATCTTTAGGGACAGGTTCCCGTTAATTTTATCAAAGATAAATTCTTTCAATTTATTCTTTAATCTTCCTTTGGATATCAATTCAAACCAAATTAAGGTTTATCCAAACTAGTCAGGACTAGCGAACCTTACCGAAGTAATCATTTATTTTACTATCCCAATCCCAACCTATTCATCCCATGGAACAAAACTGGTGGTACTCCGTATCTAACACCACTGTGTTATCGGTAAAGTAAATTACCATTTCCCGTTCAAATCTAATTAAAGATTTAACTACCGCTTGGAGCAAAACTGGTGATACTCCTTTCTCGATCATTCCCCAAATTTGATAATTTAAATTATCACATTCACATTCCAATCTAATTAAAGATTCATTAAAGCTCCACTTAGTTTTAATCTTCCCAAAAATCATTATATAATGATTATTCAATTTTAGGAAATAAATCCTATCTTTAACTGGGTTAAAGAACCAATGTCATTTAAAACATAGTTCACGATAAACCCAAAATCACATTCCATTAATTATGGAATCTTCACGGAAAATGGATTAATATATATAATCGATATAAACTTACATATCCAACCGGTAATATAAATGGAATAACAACAAAGCCTTTTAAATTCCATATATATTAACAATCTTCCTCCATAGAAGCTCACTTCGATTATTACCAAATCGAATTCCATTCCATTCCAATTTTTTTTATTAAATTGGAAAACTTTACTTTGGAAAATTTCTTTAAATCTTAATAAAAAGATTTATAAATTCCAAACCATATTTCACTGTTAATTGGGTTAAAGAATGAATGTCGTTAAAAAAACAGTTCACAATAAACCAAAAATCAACTTTCATTTCAATTCCAATTAAATATTAATTGGTAAACTTCTCTAAATCTTTATTAAAAGATTTATTCTTTTCTCAACTGGGTTTAAGAACAGTGTTAATAAAGACATCATTCACGATAAACCCAAAATCCAATTTGATATTAAATACAAGGCTCTGAATAGAAAATAATATCGGCTTATATTCAATATCAAATTCTGAAATCAACAAATATCGTATTGGAAATAACGATATATATATATCTTCCAAATTCCTCAACAATATCCGTATAATCACGGAATCCAATACCGAAATATCCCGAAGATTATTTCTATTCAAATCCATTCCAATTCATACGTTGGAAATTTCTGGTTATTAAAAACCCTTTTCTCAATCCAATTTATTTATTTAAAAATTACTGGATTTTCAAATCTAGTCATTAACTAGTTCATTTCGATAAAAATATAATTTTATCTTTTCAAATTTGGAATTTTTCATCCAAGATATTTCCAAATCATTTATTATGATTTTACATAATTTTTCCATATTTTTAATAATTTTATTAAGGCCCTTACAGTCGATTTCCATAAACGGCCATCGAACTGCATTTACAATGACCTTTTCCAAATTTGATTTGGATATAATTCCAAATCTAACCATTAGATTTCAAATCTCTTATATCCGTTGGAAAGCTCTTTTCGATACGAACCCAACGATTCTGGTTTTGGGAGAATCCGACAGTCGGATCTCCCGTAATGTCAATTCGAATTCAATGGTTGAAATTCGCGAACGGTCGTTGTGCGGCGCGTTCTATTCAGGCCATTAAATATATATATATATATATATATATATATATATATATATATATAATATATATATTATATATTTCATCGATTTCCATTTAAAACGAATTTTATAAATCATTTTAAAAGCGATTCCAACTTCATTTTCAATTTTAAATCAAAATTGAATATTCCATATCATTATAATATTAAAATGATAATATTTTCAAAGTATTAGATTTTGAAATCATTTCTTTTTCGATATTCATTATAAAAATGAATAAAATCAATATATATATCGTTCGCGTTAAATGGCGCAAATCTAAACAATACGACTTCATATATTTCAATATTTTCGTGTGCATCCCAAATCAGACATCAAATTCATAATTTAATTCTTTACTAAATATTATTTTAAAATATTTACTAAATAATATTTTAAAATCTTTATTATTTCTGAATTGAAATTAGACCCAATCAATTACCATATAATTTTAGTTATATGGATTTCATACATCGCATGTATTCAACAATAATGATAAATGATCATTCAACATTTAAACATCATCCAGAGTGTATTTTACAACTGTATAAGCATTAAAATAAATAAATAACGCTCATCACAGCCTGTCAACCCCTCGATTGACATACAACTAAATATTGGGATTAGTGTATGTCCAATATCATCCCAATACCCGTGTGGGATTTTCAAACAACAAATACTGATTATTATTTGTGCTGTTGGACGACGTGTAAGATTTATCATCCCAATCAATATCATTTAAATGAGTGTACATAAATAAACCGTCCGATTTGTAAATGAATATTTATTTTATTCTCTTTTCATGATAAATTTTATATACATTTGATATAAATAATTTTATATATACAACAATATCAATCACTAACAATCTCAATCACAATCCAAACAAACAATCATGGTTTGTACAATAAATGGTGTCGGGGGCTTCTAAGCCCCGTCTGCACCCTAGTATATATCTGACTGTTATTTAAATTGAGTGAGAAAGAGTTCTCACATTGGTCGGTTTCGAAATTGTTATTTAAAACGATTATTTTAATTAAATTAAACTCGATGTTTAATTTAACCAAAATTTGCAACTGCCTCCAATCTTCTTCTAGTCAATTCCATCGTGTAGTGCTCGACAATACGAGTGCAACGCAACTTATTTCACTGAATTCTGATTAAACAATAAAAAGTTATCAACATTTAGAGTTACACCGTTTAATTAAAATAATTTAATTAATAAATTAAACTATTTTAATTACTTCATCTTCCTCTGGGAAGACAGCCGACCTCGCAACCCATTAACTCCTACTTAGGGCTTAACCAAACGCCACCCAGAAGACACCGGACCCCTATCCACTTGCGCCACTTCGAAGCCCCGACTGTCACCTTCCTACCCTTGGAATTTGGGCCCACTCGCACATCCAACGAGGGCAGAAAACGCCCCTAAACTTCGCCGCTTCAGATGGGATTCCGACCCCTACGGTGATCGAAAGTCGATCAAACCCGTCCCACTTCGAAGCTCTCTTCTAGCTCTCCAATGTTCGCTTTGAAATCATGTTTAATTTCTTTGTAATTTGAGAGGAATAAATGGAAAATGTTTTGAACGATTTAGGCCATCCATTCTTGGAGTGACGGCGCGCCTGAGAAAGGGTAATTAGGGTTAGGGTATAGAATCTGGCCTTATATAGATATTTTTGTTAATATTTTAATTCGAAAAATACATGTTTACCAACCCGAACTCCAAATCAAGCCCAACGACTGTCGCCTCTATCCAAATACCCCCATTCCGAACACAATGGAATATGTTTTGTAACCCAATTCGGCTGTCATGGTCAGTTTTTATCAAAATTAAAATATAAATCCTTATGTATTGAATTTTAAACATACATTTTAATTTACCGGGGCCACATACTAACTCCTAAAATTCCCAAAAAATAAATCTAGCTATGTTTTGACGATACGGTCCTAACAAAACTAATTTCGTCGAATTTGGAAACCGTTTGAAAATGGCCATTTTCTGGTCGATCGAATTCAACTAAAATTGACAAAACACGTTTTCTTTTTCCACGCTCAAATATTAATTCCAAAAATTATGAAAATTGGAATCTAGCAATAATTTGACATTCCGGATCCAACAAAAGTGGTTTCATCGAAAACGGAGGTCGTTTGCAAAATGGCTATTTTTAAGGGTTATATATTATATTAAAATATATATAAATTCCACAACGACTATTTTAAATTTTAAACTGGACATAACTTTTAATTTATAAAGTGAAATCTCAGTTTTCCACATTCGTTAGAAAGATATTATTAAACAGATTCAAATATTTCTTGTTTTAATGAAATCCGATTTATTTTGAATCCTGTACATTCATTTGAAAATAGAAATTGAATTTTCAAACTACCGCACCATTTCAGGCCCGTTTTATAATTAAAATAAATTTATACGTTCTAAGTTCGATTAAAATATTTCTTAGTTGTTATTATTTAAAATAAATCATTTTAAATATTCGAAATCCGTTAAAATTGCTAGAATAAAATTTGGGTTGTTACAGTGAGATTCTGTGTTGTTATTTCTGTTCTTCTTCTACCCTTTTCTTCGAAAAAAAAGATTTGTATTTCTGTGATATTTGGGTTGGACATGTGATGTATGTATTCAACTCAGATAGTACGGATTTGCGGGCCGTTACACATGGAATCCTATTAATGACATATTTTGAATTAGGGTAATAAGTGTAACATTTATCATGGTAAATTTTGGTAATACAGATATGTATTTGGCAATGTTGTTTGTAGTAATAATGAAATGTTTATTTAATTGGAAATTCATACCTACTGTTTGTATATCGTAGTTTTAAAAATATATTTGAATTAGTATAATTAGAATACAACCTTTAATTTATTCCTAGTAATTGTAATGTAATTTAGAATTTACTATTGAAATGAATTTGAATTCTTTAGTAATAAAAATAAAAATAAACGTAATCTATGGTTTTAGAAAGAAAAACCTATATTTATGATTATATGAAAAAAAATATAAAATACAAATGAGTTTAAATTTGTATATAGTAGTTAAAGATATTAATTGTTGGTCCCTCATTTATGTGATTTATATCCTAATTATCTTTTGTTTACCATTTCATTTATCGTTCCTTTTAAACTTCCACGTACCATTACTTTCTCATGTACGTTTCATCCATTCACTAGTGTATATGCGTTGAATGTAAAAGGAAAATTAAAAAATATATTTAAACATGTTGCCATCCATGCATTTCATTAATGCATGACACTTTATTTCTTTCCCTGAAGCTTGCTTCCACTGATCCATGCATGGACATAAGAATATATTAAATGTTGCATGCGTTTCATTCATTCATGCATGTTCTTTAATTCTTTGCCTTCCCATACTTCTTCCTTTCCTATTCCTATGCGTTTCCATATTTCTCTCCCTTTTCCTTTCATTTTAAGTCTCCACCATTTGCATATATATAAAGAAGAAGGCACATTTTCTAAAATAAAATAAAATAAATACAAGTTGATAAATATAAATTTTATACATATGTACAAACTTTGAAATTTTAAATGAAAATGAATATGGAATGAATGCGGACCGATTATAATACATTTTGTATTGAATTGTATGCTTATGGAAACAACAATAAATTCAAATTAATGATCCTATTCATGCGTTAATAGTGGAAAGAGTAAAGGTATGATCATAATTTAGTACTTTATCTTTGCACACGTGCAATATATATAATTTATAATTTATTACATTGAATTTGGAAGCGGTGAATTAAGCATCTAAATAGAAAATAAAAGTGAACTATATTGGTAATAATGCAATGCTCGATTTCATAATATCAGTCACGTGTGTTATTCTTACTTTATATATTAAGATACTTGTATTATTTTCAAACATGTTTCTCTCCTTTTCCATTATTTTTTTCTTTTTTTTTCTTCGCTTAAGATCTAGCCTTTATAACAAAAAAGAAATGGCAGAAAAAAAGATGCCTTCTTTCAACCGCAAATTAAAAATCGATATTTGTTCCTCTTCCCAAACCCAAATCAACCACAGAGTCGCCTCCGCTTCCTCCAGATCGTCGTACCTATCCCTTGCTGTACCATGAATCTTCGTCTTCCCTGTTATTGCTATTGATTTAAGGTGAGTTCTTGCTCATGGTTTAACTTATTTCGAGTGTTACAACGTCAATAGGAAATCTAGTATAATAATATTTGTTGGTTGCTGTTTTATTTTTAAGATTGTTTGGCACTGAATTTGATGCTTTGTTGAAATATTGGTGTCTCGGTTTTGCATTTCATTGTTGTCCCCGAATATTGTTACATTTATGCCTAGTTGTGTTTTAAATCTCTCTTCCTCAAAAAGAAAAAAAGAGAGAGAAGATAAAGTATATAAACGTATATGTATGTTGGTGATGGAAACAAGACCCAGCACATTTAGGTGTAGGCTTCTTAGTTTGTCAACTTCTCTGGAGAACGGAACATTGGGTTTGGATTTATATTTTAAAAGGGAAAAAGTAGTTGTGTTGCTGCACATACCGTGCGTGGTTTCAATTTGCTAAAATACGTGTGTATATATAAAAAATGACATTTAAATACCATGTGTATATACTATATGTTAATATTTGGTTTTGTTGCACCTTGTTGTTTCAAAACATATAGTCATGTGTAACTTTGAAACAATGAAAAGTCCTTATCTTCTTGCATGTTGCTATTAAAAATGGGAATTGTGTCAATTTATTTTTGCTTCGTGTGTGTGCTGCTTCTCAATAAAATCAAACATATGCCTTTCTTTGTTTATTTTGGAACCTAAAATCACTTGTTATGTGTGATTGTGTCCCCATATGTTTGCCTATCTTATCCAAAGTAATGTGCATGCCCAGTTGTTATATTTTGTCTTATACCATGGTTTTGTAAATCTGAGTTATGTCAATATGCACCCTGCTTGTTCTAAACCTCAAAAGCATGTTGCACTTTACATTTTGACCATGAATAGTGGCTTACATCTTAAATTTGGAACTGCATATAGTTAGGATTAACTATTATATTTTATTATTTTATATAAGTTGTCTTACTTGAATAAAGTTAATCATGACTCGAGTGTTTTGTGTTTTGCATGAAATGCTCGGGTCGAACCCGAGTGTTGAAGATCTAAAAATTTCAGCTAACTAAGTTTGAGACACGTGAAGACGCACGAGCATAGATTTGACGAATTTTCTCTAAAATTTATTTTATATAAAAGCTATGTATTTTCCGTTATGTAAAAATATTGTAAAACTCTGATATTTTTGTAAAAATTGTTCCGCTGCATGTTATTGTGTTATATGATTCTCTGTGTTGATTCTGTTAAACCTCATAAGCAATAACAGTCTGTCATTTCGAGCGTTCAAGTTGGTTTAATTACCGACTTAAAGCAGTCGAAAAGGCTGCTCATTACAGTTAGTATTAGAACTTTGGTTTATACAAAGCTTAACTTATCGGGTTTAACAAGAATTATCACCAGAATCTCTAGGGACAACGTATTTTGAAAATTTATGTATTTTTTTAGTATAAATTAATTTGAAAAAATATTTTGGAATTGAAATTATAAAGTACTTTCGAAGTGTATATCAATTTGAAATTATTATGTATTTAGAAGTATAAATTGATTTGGAAATAAAGTTTGTTCAGAAGTATAAATTGACTTGAAACATAAAATATTTGGAGTATAAGTTAATTTGGAATATGAAGTATTTTGAAAATTTGAAAACTTATGTTGTGAAATAATTGGAAATAAATTTGAGCATATAAAAAAAATTAAACCAAACAAACTTTTGGAAGTAAATGAGATCTAAAAGAAATTGTATATCAAATAAAATATCATTTGAATTGAATGGGAATCTAAATAAGCCTTCATAAGTAAGGTTATGTTTTGTAAATTATTTTGAAATATAAGTATAGTGTATTAACTAAATTTATTGAATCAAGTTATGTTTTGTAAATTGTTTAGTAATATGGTGTAACAACCCGGAAAATCTGAGCTAGTTTAAATTTTTTATTTTGGTGAATTTAGCGAATTTTGATTATTTAAAATAGATTATTTTAAATAATATCGTCGAGAAATTTATTTTGAATAGAATTCAAACGTATATATTTATATAGTTCGTCGTTAGAATATAAATAATTATTTTAAATTATAAAAGGAATTGAAAATGGCTCGGTAGTTCGATAATTTGATTTCAAATTTCAAATGAATGTACAGGATTCAAAATAAACCGGATATTAGTGAAACCAAAAATATTAGAATCTAATTAAGAAAATCTTTCCAACGAATCTGAAAAATCAAAATTTCATAGCGGGAATCAAAAGTTATGCCCAAATGAAAATTCGGAATAGTCGCTATGGAATTCTGGCCCTTAAAAATAGCCGTTTTGCAAATGACCTCGGATTTCGATGAAACCATTTTTGTTGGATCCATGATGTCAAGTTATTGCTAGAGTCCAATTTTCATAATTTTTCGAATCAATATGTGAGCGTGGCAAAGGAAAACGCGTTTGACCAGTTTCAGTTGATTTTAATCGACTGATAATTGGCCATTTTTCTAACGGTCTCAGAATTGGACGAAACTAGTTTTGTTAGGACCGTATCCTCAATACGAAGCCAGAAAATATTTTTCTGGAATTTTTCTAGTTAGCATGTGACCCCAGTAAATTGAAATGTGCGTTAAAATTCAATATATAGAGTTATATGTTGATTTTGATGAAAACTGATCGAAACGATCAAATCAGTCTACGATACATATCCCATTGTGTTCGGAATGGGGGTAATTAGCTATGGACGATAAGCGGTGGGCCTCGTTTCGAGGTCGAAATAAAAAGTCAACTTTTTAAAATTAAAATATTTAAAAATAAATATAAATCCTCTCTCTCTCTTCCTTTTAACTCCTTAGGCCCCCGTCGGTTTTCCCAAATCAAAAGAAAAAAAAGGGAGGAAGAAGGAGGAGTTGTCACTCCTCCGACTGAGCCGCCACCGCCGCTCAGGGCGTGGCCACCGCCCTCCACGCTTCCCTCACCCCTCGATTCTCCTCTTCCCCTTCCTCCGCGTCCCCTTCTTCCTCGATACCCCCCTGCTGGCGCGCGGCGCGACACCCCCTTAGTCGCCGACCTCCCCGCCATCTTCCACCTACGTTCGTGCTCCTCCACTCGAGAACCCCCACGCCCAATTCGAGATCCGCACCAGATAGTCGCCCCCCAATTTAAAACTCCGGCGCGCCACCACTGAAGACCGGTGTAGACCCCCCCCCCCCAGACGACAGCCTCCTCTGACCTCCTCCACTGCCTTCCTCTCCCTTTTCCCTCTTTCTTCTTCTCAAAACAGCCTCCTAACCCCCCCTCCTTCGCTGAAAAGATAACTGTAAGTCCTTATTCTTGTTTGTTTATTTTTATTTATTCATGTTAATTAGTTTAAAAATAAAGATTTGATTCTTAATAGTATAAAGCGTAGGATTTATTCCCAGTTTTAAATTAATAAAAATTAGATTTTTATTATGTAAGAAGAGTTTTAAAAAAGTTGGATTTTTACTATGAAGTTCGCACAATAAAGTATGATTTTTATATTGTAAAAACAATAAAGATATGGTTTTTATATCGTAGAAATAATAAAGATGTAATTTTTATAATATAGAAATATTAAAGATGAAATTTTCATACTATAGAAATATTAAAAATATGGTTTTTATATAATAGATAATATAAAAATATTATCTTTAATTATGTAGCGAAATAAAATTTTGATCTTTAATTATGTAGCGAAATAAAAAAAATCTGATTTTTATTATATATATGTTGAAATAAAAATGTAATTTTTATAGCGATTATAAAAATCGAATTTTTATATAGAAAGAAGCATTGTAAAAATATATGAAGTAAAAATAAAAACATGATTTTTATTTATTGAAATGAAGTGATAAAAATATAATTTTTATTTGAACAGTGTGAAAAGAACTGCATAGGAATTTCAAGCAGATTCAGATGATCCAACAGTTCAAAAGGAAAGCACGGCGGAGTGGAACCCTCTGTGAGAACTTCTCACCTTTTAATTTTGTTTTCTAGTTAATATTATATACTAGGATGCAGACGGCGTTTAGTAGCACCCGACACCCGTCGTCCACAGACCATGGACGGCTTGTATGCTTGTTTGTTTGATTTTGATGTGTAGTTGATCGTGTGATGTGATGTGAAATGAAATAAAATATTTTATATTGGAAAATAAAATATAGTTAAAAATAGAATTTTTAACGTGTATTTAAAATAAATATTTATAAACAAATCGGAGATTTGTTTATATACACTGATTTGATTGATATCGATTGGGACGATAAATTTTACACATCGCCCAACTGCACAAATAAAATCTGTGTTTGATTGTTTGAAACCCCACACGAGTATTGGAATGATATATGACATACACTAATCCCAATAATTAGTTGTATGTCGATCGATTGATTGACAGACTGTCATGAGCGTTAAATATTTATATTTGATGCTTATACAGTGTAGAATGCACTTTGGATGATGGTTGATTATTCATCGTTGTTATTGTATACATGTGTTGTAGAAAATCCATATAATTAACATTATATGGTAATTGATTGGGCTTCATTCCAGTTTTGAATAGAAATATTTGAAATAGAATATTCGAAAATAGAAATATATGAAGCCGTGTTGATTAGATTGACGCCATTTTGACGTGAACGATATTTTTATCGATTTTATTCATTTTATAATGAATATCGAAAGTGATTTCAAAATCTAATATTTTGAAAAGGATTAGAGTTCGAATTGAAAGTGAATAGAAATGAATTCGAATTGGAAGTGAATGGAAATGAATTCGAATTGAAAGTGAATAGAAAAGAATTCGAATTGAAAGTGAATAGAAAAGAATTCGAATTGAAATTGAATTAAAAATCGATTTGAATTGAAATCAATTTGGAATGAATTTAAAACGAATTTGTAAGGGAAAATTCAATTTTGTTTGAATTTGAAAAGAAGTTGAAATCGTTTTGAAAACGAATTTAAAACGATTTATATAATACGTTTTAAGAGGAAATCGACGAAGTACACATTATATATATTTTTTATATAATATAATGGCTTGAATAGAACGTGCCGCGCTACGGTAGTTCGTGAATTTCGACCATTGACTTCGAATTGACGTTGCGGGAGATCCGACCATCGGATTCTCCTAAAACTGGAACCGTTGGGTTCGTATCGAAAAGAGCTTTCTAACGAATATTTGAAATTTGAAATCTAACGGTTGTATTTGGAATTATGTCCAAAGCAAATTTGGAAAAGGTCACTGTAAGTGCAGTTCGATGGCCGTTGATGGAAATCGACTGTACGGGCCTTGATAAAATTATTAAAAATAGTAATAATTTGTGTAAAATCATAAGAAATGATTTGTGAAGAATTGAGATGAAAAACTCCATATTTGAAAAGATAAAAATAGATTTTTATCGAAATGAACTAGTTTTGAACTAGATTAATAATTTATTTATTTTTAAAATAAATGAAGTGGATTTGAAATGGTTTCGAAAATAACCAGAACTTCCAATAATTAAATTGGAATGGATTTGAATCGAAATTGTCTTGGGAATATTTCGATGTGGGATTTCGTGATGATACAGATATTGTTATGGGAATTTGAAAGATATATTAATATCGTTATTTCCAATATGATATTTGTTGGTCGTAGAATTTGATATTGAATATAAGCCGGTATATTTTCTATTCAGAGCCTTGTATTTAATATCAAATATGATTTGGGTTTGTTGTGAATGGTGTCTTCATTAATACTGTTCTTAAACCCAGTTGAGAAAAAGATTAAATCTTTTTATTTAGAATTAATGAAGTGTGCCAATTAAATAATATTTGATTAGAATTGAATTGGGATTGATTTTTGGGTTTATCGTGAACGGTGTTTTAAATAACGTTGGTTCTTTAACCCGATAATTAATGGAATGTGATTTTGGGTTTATCGTGAACCGTGTTTTAAATAACACTGATTCTTTAACCCAGTTAAAGATTAAAACTAAGTGGGGTTTTAATGAATCTTTAATTAGATTGAAAAGATCGAGAATGGAGTATCACCAGTTTTACTCCAGGCAATAGTTAAATCTTTAATTAGATTTGAACGTGAATTGGTAATTGAATTTACCGATAACACTGTTGTGATAGATATGAAGTATTACCAGTTTTACTTCATGTGATGAATAGGTGGGGATTGGGAAATAAAATAAATGATTACTCCGGTGTGGTTCGCTAATCCCGACTAGTTTGAATTGATATTCAAAGAAGATTAAAGAATAAATTTAAAGAATTTATCTTTGATAAAATTAATGGAAACCTTTCCCAAAATAGAAGAATATTTGAATAAAGGAATATTCTGAATTGGAATGAGGCGTATGTTGTGTTTGTGTAACACTTGTTTATTATATCCGCGAGTTATTCAGAAAGACCGGGTTTATCCCATTCTGAATAACCGATTCGACGTGGTGTCGAAGATGAAGACGGTGATTGAAGACCGGAGGTCTTCACATCGTTTGGGTGATTACTGATGATCTTGATTGGGCTGTACACCCAAGAAGATGGAAATATTTAGTGGTCGTCTAGACGTACTTGGAGATCGATGGACATGCGGGGTACTAGGTGCCTCCGGTTTCGTTGAGATCCAGAACGGACTTGTAAATGGACTGTGTGTCTGACATTAGATTTCATTCTGTGTAACTGATATTGGTTGCATAGAGTGGTTTGCCTGTGTGGCATGCTAAGATGCAAATGATCAAGGCTTCTGTTGAAAAGCAGAGTCTTGTGGTTGATGATCAAAGCACTGCCTTTGTGGCATAGCTTTGTGTTCCGTTAATTCGCGAGCCTCACACTCCGGTGTGAACCAAAAACTGGAGAAGGACCTCAGGGAGGGCATGCGTTTCTTTCTAGTTAGGAGTGACATCAGTGCTTGAACTGGCTGACGAGTTTGGCTCATGTGGTTGTTGGAATTGGAGGCGCCTCGGTTAGATCGGACGATCCGGGTCCGATGGAGTCATTTAGTTGGCTCACCTACGCCCCAAGGGGTGGGGAAACACAGTATTCAGGCATTTTTATCCACATCGGTGGACCGGCCCTGACGATCCAAAGGTCACTCGAGCTTTGACCTGAGGGGCGGACTAGAGTGTCTCGAATCGGTAGAGGACTATCTTTTGCCTCGGTTCACAGATGGAAATCCAACTTCCAATACGTGACGTTTCGATTTTAGTTGTAATCCTATATATGGCGACATAGTGGTATGGGGCATTCATGCCGCCTATGATTGATACTTATGATTTGAAATTGATTTCTTCACTTATAGCAATAATTAAAGATTTGTTTTAACGTATCAAGCATTCTTTGGCTATTATAAGGTAAAACCCTATCCTCTGGTTTGTGTTGCATTGTGTGATGGGACCTGGGTCTTATAATAGCTCCATTGTTCTTTATTTAACATAGCGCTGTTGTTTTATGCACTGGAATTCTGGGGAGGAAACCCGTTTCGTGTTTTACGGCGTGGTCCCTTGATTTACCTAAATTTAAAATAAAGAATAATAACTGTTTTAGTTCTCACACCAGTCCCATGACTGACCTGGAGTTTATTGTTTTAACCTAAATTATGGGTGCCCTTATTTTGACACAGGCAGCTAGTAGTTTTGGTTTTGCAGATAAATATTCACAGGATCCTGGTTTACAGCTGGAACGATATCCGGAAAGCTTTGTATCTGTATATCTCTTCTAGTTGTGTATTGTATTATTTTCCGCTGCTATGTAATTTATTGTAATCTCTGGTATTTTGTAATGTTGAATATTCATTCATACTCTGTATATTCTTGTATTTTGATGGAATTGTTGTAATAAACAATGAAATGTTCTTCCGTCTGCGTTCTATTTTGTCATGTTCCCAAAACAATCAGGCGTTTCGAACGGTCTTGATCGGTTTAGCGACTGATTCGGATCAAGCGAAATTCCCGGTCGTTACATATGGTATGAGTATGATTTACAAACCTGATATTGAATTAAGTATTTTGAAATCTCTTAATGGTTTTGAAAAAGGATTGTTTTTGAATTCCAACAAATGAGTTTTATTAGATAAATTTCATATAGAAAACACTGATTTTAAATACAAAGAAAGTTATGAATTTTCGAAGAATATATTCGTGGAGGTAAATCTATGCTTGACTTTATTGTAGTCTATTTAAGATATACTAATGGGTGATAACTGATATTCGGATTAATAAATTACAAATGTTAAACCATTGATGAAATATGAATGTATATCGTGAAAAAATGACATATTGATTTAGTTAAAAATAAGGAGATCGCTTGACTAAAATTTGAGAATTTGATTCCTGAAATTTGTGAAATTGATTTCTAATGTTTTGAAGAAAAAGACTAGTAGTATATACAAGTATGTTCGAATAAAAATGTTTGAACTATTTTTTTGAAATGTTTTCAAAAGGGAAAACATATGAATGGAGAACCCACTTTTGTCGCTAGAAAACAATTTGAATGATAATTTTACTTTAATGGAATTTATTATCGAGCCTCAAAGTGGGGGAGACTGTAACAACCCGGAATATCAGAGCCAATTTAAAATTTTTATTTTGGCGATTTTAATGTATTTTGAATATTTAAAATGATTTATTTTAAATAATAACGACGGAAAATTTATTTTCGACGAAGTTAAAACGAATAATTTTATTTTAATTATATAACGTGCCTGAAATGGCGCTGCAGTTTGAAAATTCGATTTCAAATTTCAAATGAATATACAGAATTCAATATAAGACAGAATTGAACGAAACAGGGAATATTTGAATCTGTTTAACTATATCTTTCTAAAGGATGTAAGAAACTGAGATTTCGATTTATAAGTTGAGAGTTACGTCCAGTTTAAAATTCAGAAAAGTCGCTGTGGAATTTATATATATTTTAATATATATAATAGCCCTTAAGAATAACCATTTTGCAAACGACATTCATTTTCGACGAAACCACTTTTGTTGGATCCAGGATGTAGAATTATTGCTAGATTCTTATTTTCATAACTTTTCGAATCAATATGTGAGCGTGGCGCACTTAAACGTGTTTGACCAGTTTCAGTTGAATTGGATCGACCAAAAATTGGCCATTTTTCAAACGATCTTCAAATTTGATGAAATTAGTTTTGTTAGGACCGTATCGTCAATACAAAGCTAGAAATAATTTTTCTAGAATTTTAGAAGTTAGTATGTGTCCCCAGTGAATCGAAATGTGCGTTTAAATTGAATATATAATGATTTATATTTTGATTTAAACGAAAACTGATCGTAACAGTTGAATTGGATTACCAAACATATCCCATTGTGTTCGGAATGGGGGAAATTAGCTAGGGACGACAGTCGGTGAGTTTGGATTGGAGTTCGAAATAAAAACTTGCCTTTTTGAAATTAAATAATATAAAATATAATTTTAAATGGCTATTTTCACTTAACCCCCCTACTTTCACTTTTCCTCGGTCCAATTCATTTTCCACGAACAAAAAAAAGGCTGCCTCTGATCTGAGGATCTCGACGCCATCGCCGCTTAACGGCCTCCCCTTCCGCCGCGCGCCACCCCCCATCTTCGACTCCCCTCTCCTTGCCCCGATCTCGGGTCTCTCGCCCCTTCTAAAACCCTAAATTGACGCGCGCCCCCTTTTGAACACTCCAACCACCCAAACCGCCCACTGCCGCACCCCCTAGCCACCAATCCCCGCCTCCTTGTGCCACCGCAAACGCCAGCCGCCACCCTTCAACACCACCCCGCCGACGGTGAACTCTCCCTCCCCCCTAAACGCAGTAAGTTTTTACTTATTTATTTATTTTACTCCTTTTTCTTTTCTTTTTTATATATTAAAACGTTGTTATTAAGATTTGATTTTTCAAATATAAAAGGTTTAATTTTATAATATGAAAAGTTTATATTTTTAATGATAGGGATGGTTGATTGTTTATCATGGCTGTTGTATACATGTGTTGTATGAAATCCATATAATCACATTATATGGTAATTGACTATGTGTGATTCCAGTTCAGAAAGAAGGAATATTTTAAAATAATGAATATTTTAAAATAAGGAATATTTTAGAATAATATTCAGAAAAGAATCAAAATTTGATTTTGATGTCCGATCTGGGATGGACACGAATATATTTAAATATATAAAGCCGGGTTGATTTGATTAACGTCATTTTGACGTGAACGATATTTATATCGATTTTATTCATTTTTAGAATGAATATCGAAAAGGAAATGATTTCAAAATCTAATGTTTTGAAAATATTATCATTTATATATTAATGATATGGAATATTCAATTTTGATTTAAAATTGAATATGAAGTTGAAATTGTTTTGAAAACGATTTATAAAATACATTTTGAAAGAAAATCGATGAAATATATATAATATATATATTATATATATTTAATGGCCTGAATAGAACGCGCCGCGCTGCGGCAGTTCGCGAATTTCGACCATTGACTTCGAATAGACGTTATGGGAGATCCGACCGTCGGATTCTCCTGAAACTGAGACCGTTGGGTTCGTATCGAAATGAGCTTTCCAACGAATATGATAAATTTAAAATCTAATAGTTGGATTTGGAATTATGTCCAAATCAAATTTGGAAAAGGTCGCTGTAAGTGCAGTTCGATGGTCGTTTATGGAAATCGACTGTACGGGCCTTGATAAAATTATTAAAAATATTAATAATTTGTGTAAAATCATAATAAATGATTTAGAAAGAATTGGGATGAAAAATTCCATATTTGAAAAGATAAAAATATATTTTTATCGAAATGAACTAGAAATATAATCCAATATTTTTAAAATAAATAAATTGGATTTGAAATGGTTTTAAAAATATCCAGAATTTTCCAATGAATAGATTGGAATGGATTTGAATCGAAATCATCTTCAGAATATTTCGATGTTGGATTTCGTGATTATACAGACATGGTTATGGGAATTTAAAAGATATATTCATATCGTTATTTCCAATACGATATGTAACGACCCAGAAAATCTGAACCAATTTAAAATTTTTAAATTGGCTAAAATAATGGATTTTAAATATTTAAAATAAATATATTAGATGATAGCAATGAAAAATGAGTTTGAATCGACAATTGAAAATGAATATAATTAATTTTAATTATAAACAAGGCCTGAAAAGGCGCTGCAGTTTCAAAAATTGAATTCAAACTTTGTCGGACTGTACCGGGTGCAAAACAAAACAGATTTGAGTGAAACCAAAAATATTTAAATCTGTTAGTAAATACCTTTCTAACGAATCTGAAAAATTGAATTTATATTGCGGAAAGCAAAAGTTATGGCCAAATGAATTTTCAGAAAGGTCGCTATGGAATTTATATAGCCCGTGAAATTGGCCATTTTGCATACGACCTCGGAATTCGACGAAACCACTTTGTTGGGTCCGGGATGTGAAGTTATTGCTAGGTTTCAAATTTCATAATTTTTGAAGCTAGTATGTGAGCGTGGCAAAGGAAAACGTGTTTTGATCAATTAAAGTTAAATTGGATCGACCAGAAATGGGCCTTTTTGCAAATGACCTCGGAATTCGATGAAACTAGTTTTGTTGGGACCGTATCGTCAAAACATAGCCAGATTTATTTTTCTGGAATTTTTCGAATCAGTTGGTGGCCCTGGCAAATTGAAATGTACGTTGATATACACGTAAATGTGTATATTTTATCCGCTTATTTATCTTATTTTCCCTTTAAAATAATTGATACTTTGTATTTATAGCTGTATTTTCAGATTGTTGACAAGAAGCATGGTTTAGAGCATTTGATGGATAAAGCATGAAGAATTTGCTTAAAAAGAGTGAAGTTTAAAATTGCTAAAGCTTGAAGAGTCTAAAGCTTGAAGAACGGTTGCAATTATATTTCAGTTAAGAAGATTTGGCTCAATAAAGACTCAAACTGCATTCATATTAGCTCATTTGGAAGGCCTCTTACTCATGTTGCGTTCACACTAGCCTATTTGCTAGACTACTCACTCTAAAGTTGCATTCACACTGGCTTATGTGTTATTTGGGTTATTTCTTTAGTCCCACATTATGTAATTAGCTAGCTAGCCTTTGTCATATCAGCTATAAATACATTGTATCTTAGTCTTGTAAAAAACACATTAGGTTTACTCTGTAATTCTCTTCTTGGAATAAAATCATTCTCTCCCTTTCTTTTTTACTTTTTGTTTATTTTATTTATGTTCATGTTATTTATTTTCTTTTTCTCTTCTTCTTTAGCTATGTCTAGCTAATCCCCTTCGATTAGGGGGTGATGACGCTGATAGTATGATTCAATATGAATCACATAGCCAAAAGATGAAGACTGTATACATGTAGATCTAGATCTGAATTAAGGGTTAGATCTGAACCTTCATATTTTGTGTCGTTTAAGAGCTATGCTCCTTCACAGGATATATTCGAGTTCTATCTAACGTTTATCAGATCTAGATCTAATTTTAGGGTTTTAGAAATTAATTAGTGAATCTGTCCTGATAGTCTATGGTTGTAGAGCTGAGCTCTTGCATAGGCTATGCTTGTCGTTATTTACATATTTGTTTCTAAAAACCTATTATCGTTGATTCATGTTTGTGACAGAAACATGTATTAGATCTGGTTAATCTTTTGGCTATTGATGATTATGAATCTGATCTATGTCATTATCCCCTAATTGCTTTCACTTATTTTTAAAAATCTCTTTTATTTAATTTCTGCTATTTTCTTTGTTTTCCACCAATCAAAAGTTAGGGATAACTTGATTGGATTTATTAATAAAATAATTTGGTCCCAGAGTTCGACACCCTCTACAACAATCCTTGTTGTTTAGGAAAGCCGAACGGATTTTACAGTTGTTTACAACTGCATAATTTGTTCGCAAACAAATTTTGGCGCCGTTGCCGGGGACCAAAAACATTTTTTTAGTAAATCCTTCGGGTTAGAATTTTTTTTCCTCTCTATTTCTTTTTTATAATATATATATATATTCCATTTATTTTCTTTTATATATAGAAAAAAATTCTTGCTTAGACGATTTGGTATTAAATTATTGGTACCACAATCTCTCTATATCAAGAAAAAAAATTGCAATTTTCTATTTGATTTGTTTCCTTTTACATTCTCTTTCCTCTTTTCAACAATTCTAAAAAAGAAATTTATTACTTTCCTTTTGTTTCTTTCTTTCCACTTTTGTGTTTCTTCAGCCATAATCAATTGCCAGATTTTCACATTTCTTTCCAGTTGTTTTTCTTTGATTTCTTTCCTTTTTACCCTCTTTCTAAATATTTCACAATTTTCTTTCCTTTTACAAAAAAAATCCTTTGCAAATTCTTATGCCGTGATTTTCTCTTTCCCTCTTCTCTAATTTCTTTCCAAAACTTCTCTTCTCTGCGGCCTTCTCAGTATAAGTCCAGCACTCTCCACACTACACCTGCTAACACCCATATCTTAAACATTCACCTTCTACCACTTCAGCACATACTCAATCACCACCACATTAACATAGCAAAATCCATCACTACTTCATCATCATCCCACCCATAAATCTTCTTCACAGTCCTACAAGCCACAGACCACAAATCTCATCATTACTTCTAGCCATTCATCGAATCACTAAACCCTAACCAGTTCGAGATCAAACAACTCCATCAAACTGACCCGTTCACATTCGTCTTCACGTCACCTTCAGACCACAAATTTTGGCGACGTTGCCGGGGAAGTATCTATCCATAAGAGATCGAGGGGGATTTTCTTCACATCATTCAAGATTCAAACGTTAGTCACTTGAATGCGGTCACGACTCTTAGATCCGGCAAAAAGATTGACAACCATGTAGTCAACCCAAATGTTTTACCGGACGATCTTCCAAACCCTATCGAAAATTCGACCAACTCAGATCAAAACATTGAGCCAATTTCTGACAAGGACCATCCTCAAACTCAAGTAGCCCAACCCACAGAGTTGTCTGCTCCATTTCCTCATAGACTCCGACCTAGGAAAAAGACGGACCAGCTAGAAAAAATCCTTGAAATATTTAAGCAAGTTAAAGTGAACATTCCTCTTTTAGATATTATACAACAAGTTCCACAATACGCAAAATTTCTAAAAGATATGTGCACTCAGAAACGTCATACACATGTACCTAAGAAAGTGTTTCTAGCGGCAACTCTAAGCGAAGTCTTGTCCCAATCAATGCCAGTGAAATACAAAGATCCTGGCTGCCCCACAATATCATGTACTATTGGGGACAAGAAAATCGATAGATGCCTGCTAGACTTAGGTGCTAGTGTTAGCTTGCTTCCATATTCTGTCTATCGCCAATTAGGGCTAGGAGAACTGAAACCCACTAAGCTTACCCTTCAGCTTGCGGACCGATCAATTAAGAAACCTGTGGGAGAAATCGAGGATGTGTTGATCAAAATTGGCGAATTCATCTTTCCAGTTGATTTCATTGTCTTAGAAACTCAACAGGTTAGCAATCCTGCAAACCAGATCCCTTTGATTCTAGGACGACCCTTCTTAGCAACCTCTAATGCGCTTATCAACTGTAGAAATGGGTCTATGAAACTTTCTTTCGGTAACATGACTGTCGAGCTAAACATCTTCAGAACTGAAAACTCTCCTAACTCCTATGTGGACCAGTTTTCTGAAATCCATGATGTCCACGATAATGAATCTGAGCTCGACCATCTGAATAACGAAATTGAATCAGATTACGAAACTTTGTTTCAAGATACTCCCGAAAATGTCTCTGATTCAATTCCTGTCGAGCCTCTCACAAATGAGTCTATCCCTCAACCAATTTCTTCGGTTGAGTTGCCCCCAAAATCTGAAATCAAAGTGTTGCCCAGTCATCTTAAGTACGCTTACTTAGGAGACAATGAAACTTTTCCTGTCATCATCGCTTCTGACCTTACTTTAGAGCAGGAACAATCGCTCCTTCCCATTCTTAAGAAAAATAAGGAGGCAATTGGTTGGTCCATGGCTGATATTAAGGGGATTAGTCCTTCGATAGTCCAACATCGAATCCACCTTATAGATGATGCCAAACCCACTCGTGATCCCCAACGTCGACTAAACCCTATCATGAAAGAAGCAGTTCGTGCTGAAATCCTTAAATGCCTTGACAATGGAATCATCTACCCGATTTCTGATAGTCAATGGGTTAGTCCGATTCATGTCGTACCTAAGAAATCAGGGATTACTGTGATCCAAAATGAAGCTAACGAGCTTATCCCAACCCGCACCCAGACTGGTTGGCGTGTTTGCATTGACTATAGGAAACTTAATGCTGCAACACGTAAGGATCATTTCCCTCTGCCATTTATCGATCAAATGTTAGAACGACTAGCCGATCATGAGTACTACTGTTTCCTTGATGGGTACTCGGGCTATAATCAAATCCCTATCGCTCCTGAGGACCAAGAAAAAACCACTTTCACTTGTCCGTTTGGTACATTTGCGTACCGACGTATGCCTTTTGGTCTCTGTAATGCACCTGCAACCTTTCAGAGGTGCATGATTAGCATTTTTTCTGATATGATCGAGCGATTTTTGGAAGTGTTCATGGATGATTTTTCCATATTTGGTGATTCTTACTCTGAGTGTTTACATCATCTTGATCTTGTTCTTAAACGTTGCAAAGATAAACACTTAACGCTTAATTGGGAAAAGTGTCACTTCATGGTCAAACATGGCATTGTCCTAGGACATGTCATCTCTAACAAAGGAATTGAAGTAGACAAAGCCAAATCGAAGTTATCTCTAATCTTCCCATTCCCAAATCTGTTAAGGACATCCGATCCTTTTTAGGTCATGTTGGTTTTTACCGTCGCTTTATAAAAGATTTCAGCAAAATCACTCGACCTTTAACCAATCTTCTTGGTAAGGATGTTCCTTTCGACTTCAATTCCGATTGCATTTCATCTTTTGAGCATCTTAAAAATGAACTTGTCCTGCTCCGATCATCCGCTCTCCCAACTGGAAGCTGCCTTTTGAAATCATGTGTGACGCCTCGAATTTCGCTGTTGGCGCTGTCCTAGGACAACGTATCGATAAGATTCTTCACGTCATTTACTATGCGAGTAAGACTTTGAATGATGCCCAAATTAATTATACGACCACTGAAAAAGAACTTTTGGCAGTTGTTTTCGCTCTAGAAAAATTCAGGCCTTATCTAGTTGGCTCACACATCACGGTTTATACCGATCATTCCGCACTCAGGTATCTTTTCTCTAAAAAGGATGCTAAGGCCCGTCTCATTCGTTGGATCCTTCTACTTCAAGAATTTGACCTTACCATTAAGGATAAAAAAGGATCTGACAACGTTATTGCGGACCACTTGTCTCGTCTTCCAAATGCCCCGTCTTCTTCTCTTCCAATCAACGAGAATTTCCCTGATGAACAGCTGTTTTCTCTATCCACTGATCCTTGGTTTGCTGACATTGTCAACTACTTAGTCACTAAGCAGACCCCTTCGTTTTGGTCTAAGCAGGATAAACATAAATTCTTTTCCCAAGTGAAACATTTTTATTGGGACGACCCCTATCTTTTCAAGTATTGTCCCGATCAAATCATTCGAAGATGTGTTCCTGACACTGAAACTCACAGTGTCCTCTCTTTCTGTCATGACCAAGCCTGTGGTGGTCACTTCGGTCCCAAAAAGACAGCCGAAAAGGTTCTCCAATCGGGTTTCTACTGGCCCACCCTTTTCAAAGACGCGTACGAATTTTGCAAAACTTGTGACCGATGTCAATTCTTAGGGAAAATTTCTAAATGGAATATGATGCCCCTAAACCCCATTCTAGAGGTCGAAATTTTTGATGTTTGGGGTATAGACTTCATGGGACCCTTCCCTAATTCTTTTGGGAACATTTACATTCTCTTGGATGTCGACTATGTTTCTAAATGGGTTGAAGCCGTTCCATGCAAAACAAACGACAATAAGGTTGTTGTGCGCTTCTTAAAAGAAAACATCTTTTCTAGGTTTGGTACACCTCGCACAATAATCAGCGATAATGGTACACACTTCTGTAGTCGTTCATTTGAAACTCTCATGAGAAAGTATTCGATAACCCACAAGTTATCCACTCCTTATCACCCTCAAATTTGTGGGCAAGTTGAAGTATCGAATAGGCAGATTAAACAAACCCTTGAGAAAACCGTGAATCGAAATCATAAAGATTGGTCTCAAAAGTTAACCGACGCTCTTTGGGCTTACCGCACCGCTTTCAAAACAAACTTGGGTATGTCCCCTTATCGGTTGATTTTTGGTAAGCCATGTCACTTGCCAGTTGAACTAGAACATAGGGCGTTATGGGAAATAAAAACTTTGAATCTTGATTTAGAGCAAGCAGTAGAACATAGGAAGCTTCAACTTAATGAACTTGATGAAATTCGAAATGATGCCTATGAAAATGAACGAATTTACAAGGACAGAACAAAAGTTTTTCATGATAAATCGATTTTACGTAAAACTTTCATGCCAGGACAAAAAGTTCTCTTGTATGACTCAAAACTGCATCTATTTCCGGGTAAGCTAAAATCTAAATGGACAGGACCTTACACTGTACGGACCGTTTTTCCATATGGTGCGGTAGAAATTGAGAATCCAACTGATGGATCATCCTTTAAGGTCAATGGTCAACGCCTTAAACCTTACTTGGAACCAATACCCAACCAAGAGGAAGAGCTCATGGTCCTCCATGAGCCACATTACATTCGGTAAGACGCACTAACCCTCTTTTGTACATATGTAAATATTCTCTTATTTGTTTTTCCCTTTCACTAAGATATGTCTGATTAAGACTGTGAGGACACAGTCACACTCAAGTGTGGGGGGAATTTTCATTACATCAGCAATCAAATTTTATGAAGTAGGTCATTCATTGAACAAGGATTAACTTAAATTCATAAATAACACCTTGGTTCTTGTTTGATAAGTTGAATTGTTGGGTGATGGGAATGAAAATTATTTATTCATTGAGTCGTAATGTGTCTTTTTAAGATGCTAGCTTGAGACTGTGCATACGTTAGTCGTGTTCTGGAGTAAGCGTGTCAACCTTTGTTATACATGTTAGAATGTGCAAGTAAAAATAATCAAAAAAAAAATCATGAAATAAAAGGATTTTGCACCTACATTTGTTGGATTTTCTAAGTTAGTTTTCATGCATAATATTTTCTTTTCCACTCAAAGTTTCAAAATCGTAAGTTCTAAAATCCACTTGGCCCAATTAAGGAGAAATGACTCATTGTAGCGTTCTTCTTCGATACCTCACATTATTCAAACCCAAGTTTTAGTCGATTTACATCCATGTTTCGACAAGTTTTTCTTATATTGGTATACATACGAACTTTTTATTTTCAAAGGTTCAAAAATGTCACTTTTTATACCAATATCACATTACCCACTCCGTACTTGTTTAAAGGTAAGATAACCATATACCACATCTTATTTTATATGGGTTATCTATCTTACGAAACTTTGCTTACCATTCCTTTCAGCTTTTTGTATAACAACAATCCAGACTTGTGTGTTGAAATAAGGTTATAGAAGTAGAGTAACTAGGGCACAAAACTTTCCTTTCATGAAGTGTTGGTTTAGTAGAGGAGGAATCAAATGAAATAATGTACGGTATCATTCCATTCCATCTCCATTCATCATTCATCATGCAAAAAAAAAATGAATGAAAAAAAAAGAAAAAAAAGGGAAAAGAAAAGAAAAAAAAAGAAGAAAAAAAAATGAAATAAAGAGAGAGTCTCTCAGAATAAAATAGTCATTCATCATTCTTGACTATAAAGCATTCAGTTCCATTCCATCCACATCCATTATACCGTACTTGGAAGTGAGGATTGTAGTAGAGGAGATGAAAGGAAATAAACATGTTCATATGTGCCTTAGTATTACTTTATCTTTTGTAGCTTGAAATTCAACTAATACACTTGCCCTCTTATCTAGAATATTTTTAGAACTTAAAAAAATATTCCTTCATCTATGCATAACTCATATCCAATACATTACAGTTACACTAGTGCAATATTATTCAAAAAAAAAAAGGTTGAATAAATGATTGGGTGCTCATTGTCGATGTATAGAACTTTGGTTGACACCGCGCTCTTAACCTTCAAGACAATTACAGTGTTATCAAGGAATTACGATTCAGCTTGAAATTTTTTATTCATTTCTGCACCAACAATGGGATGGACAATTTGGGACTAAACCGTTATTATTGAAGTTAGGTGAAATCCTTGGAATGTGAAAGACTTTAAATATATTGTTTGATTAATCTGCGTACATAAGACGCTTTGGATTTTGTGGGTAGTATTCGCTGAAAACCCTCACGAGACAACACTCGTCCTACTGGGGACACCCAGAGGTTTAACGGCTTGTTGCATACGCTAAATGCAATCGTGTTTCCTACGAAAGTGTGACATATCTTAGTTTAGTTTATTCGAGGACGAATAAAAAGATAAGTGTGGGGGTATTTGATATACACGTAAATGTGTATATTTTATCCGCTTATTTATCTTATTTTCCCTTTAAAATAATTGATACTTTGTATTTATAGCTGTATTTTCAGATTGTTGACAAGAAGCATGGTTTAGAGCATTTGATGGATAAAGCATGAAGAATTTTCTTAAAAAGAGTGAAGTTTAAAATTGCTAAAGCTTGAAGAGTCTAAAGCTTGAAGAACGGTTGCAATTATATTTCAGTTAAGAAGATTTGGCTCAATAAAGACTCAAACTGCATTCACATTAGCTCATTTGGAAGGCCTCTTACTCATGTTGCGTTCACACTAGCCTATTTGCTAGACTACTCACTCTAAAGCTGCGTTCACACTGGCTTATGTGTTATTTGGGTTATTTCTTTAGTCCCACATTATGTAATTAGCTAGCTAGCCTTTGTCATATCAGCTATAAATACATTGTATCTTAGTCTTGTAAAAAACACATTAGGTTTATTCTGTAATTCTCTTCTTGGAATAAAATCATTCTCTCCCTTTCTTTTTACTTTTTGTTTATTTTATTTATGTTCATGTTATTTATTTTCTTTTTCTCTTCTTCTTTAGCTATGTCTAGCTAATCCCCTTCGATTAGGGGGTGATGACGCTGATAGTATGATTCAATATGAATCACATAGCCAAAAGATGAAGACTGTATACATGTAGATCTAGATCTGAATTAAGGGTTAGATCTGAACCTTCATATTTTGTGTCGTTTAAGAGCTATGCTCCTTCATAGGATATATTCGAGTTCTATCTAACGTTTATCAGATCTAGATCTAATTTTAGGGTTTTAGAAATTAATTAGTGAATCTGTCCTGATAGTCTATGGTTGTAGAGCTGAGCTCCTGCATAGGCTATGCTTGTCGTTATTTACATATTTGTTTCTAAAAACCTATTATCGTTGATTCATGTTTGTGACAGAAACATGTATTAGATCTGGTTAATCTTTTGGCTATTGATGATTATGAATCTGATCTATGTCATTATCCCCTAATTGCTTTCACTAATTTTTAAAAATCTCTTTTATTTAATTTCTGCTATTTTATTTGTTTTCCACCAATCAAAAGTTAGGGATAACTTGATTGGATTTATTAATAAAAATAATTTGGTCCCAGAGTTCGACACCCTCTACAACAATCCTTGTTGTTTAGGAAAGCCGAACGGATTTTACAGTTGTTTACAACTGCATAATTTGTTCGCAAACATACGTTCAAATCAAATATTGAATGTTATATATTTTAATTTGAAGGAAAACTGACTGAAACAGTAGAATAGGCCTATGGAACATATCCCATTGTGTTCGGAATGGGGGTAATATGCTAGGGACGACAGTCGTTGGGTTTGGATTGGAGTTCGTGTGTGAAAGGAGTATTTTTGAAATTTTAAAAATTTATAAATTAAAGAATATCCCTCATTGGCCCAGATGCTTTTCTCTCTCCCCGATCATCAGGCGCGCGAGACGGAAAGGAGCTCCAAACTTCTCTCTTCAATTTCTCTTTCATTTCTCGATGAAATCAAAAGAGGTTGGATCATTTTTGAAGCTCTAACCGTCCTCTTCGAATCCATGTGAAGTTTGGCATTTATCGTGCAGTATTTCTCAAGTTGCGAGCTCAGGAAGATCGCCCCTTTGGAGCACCGCCGTGAGCAGGAGGAGCCACCGAACTGGGGCCCACTTCCGGTGCCTGAGCGCCTCTCCTCCCCCTTCGACCTCGCGCAAACCGATCGTGAAACCGTTACTCCGTTTGATCGCAAATTCAAAACCTAGTTTTGAACGATTTCTGAAAGGTACGGCTTGTTTTATTTTCAACTGTTTTAACACCTTTAAACCGTTGCAAACTTTGAAAAATCATATCTTTTTCGTTTCTTGACGAAATTCAGTGAAACAAGAGACAGTGGACTCATGTGGACGTCTTCTACATTCTAAAAGAGACCGCATATTTTTCTGAGCCTTCTGCTATTTTTGGTGGAGTGGAACCCAATGTGAGATTTCTAATTTATAAACGATATAGAAAACGACGATGTATAAATTATATAGTCGATGTATGAATTATATAAGCGTTGTACACCTCTTGTATAAGCGTTGTATAAGTTGTACGTTCGATGTATAAGTTATATATACGTTGTAAAAATTATATATGTGTTGAAATAGAAGTGAATTGCTATATAAGTATATATATATGTACGCCCCTCGTCCACAAACCATGGACGATATTTATTGGTTGTGATTGGTGTGAAAATTGATTGATAGCGAATGGTTGATTGGGATTGTTTGTGGTTGAAATTGAATGATTGTGGTTGAAAAATATCTGTTTGTGGTTGAGAAATATTTGGTTGAAACCACATAGGATTAGTTTGTGGAAATGAAATAAATATACATGCCGCATGCGTGCGAACTAGATGCATGAATCCCCATTGTCAAAAGCTGTGAGGCTTTAAGGTAAAGCGAGGAGCCGTAGTAGGGACGACCCCGGTTTTAACTACCCTGCCGTTATGCTGCCGAAATTTTGAATAATATTCATGTGTTAGAATTATTTTCCTGTGTTGAAACTATATTCGTGTGTTGTATAGAAAACTTTCATGTGTTGAATCGATCTTCATTCATTGAATTGAAATTCATGGGTTGAATGGTATTCGTGTTTTAAATATAAAAATCACATTTTTATCTATACATATACAAACTATAGAAAACCTTTATATGTTGAATCGAAATTCATTCGTTGAATTGAAATTCATGTGTTGAATGGTATTCGTGTTTTAAATATAAAAATCACATTTTTATCTATATATATACAAACTATAGAAAACCTTCATGTGTTGAATCGAAATTCATTCGTTGAATTGAAATTCATGTGTTGAATGGTATTCGTGTTTTAAATATAAAAATCACATTTTTATCTATATATATAAACTATAGAAAACCTTCATGTGTTGAATCGATATTCATTCGTTGAATTAAAATTCATGTGTTGAATGGTATTCGTGTTTTAAATATAAAAATCACATTTTTACCTATATATGTAAACTATAGAAAACCTTCATGTGTTGAATCGATATTCACTCGTTGGATAGAAATTCATGTGTTGAATGGTATTCATATTTTAAAAGAAATTGTTTAATAATAAAAATCCCATTTTTAACATCAATATGAAATGTATAAAATAATCTTGTTTTGAAGTAAATTGTTTTATAATAAAAATCCTATTTTTATCACCTATATTAACTATATAAAATAATCGTGTTTTGAAATAAATTGTTTTACATTAAAAATCACATTTTTATTATATACATGAATTGTTAAAAATAGTGAAGTGTTGAAATAGAAGACAGTTGGATAAAAATATCATTTTTATCAAATGTATGAAAAGAATATAGCTTTGAAATCGAAGAATCGATATATATATATATATATATATATAAATAGAATTAAAATATATCGAATAACGAAGCTGCAGTTCGTATTTTGAAATCGTGATTTCAAACGATTAGTGCGGGAGATCCGACCATCAGATTTTCCCAAGACCACAACCGTTGGGTTCGCTTTGGAAATATCTTTCCAACGGCGCCAACTTTGTAAAAATCCAACGGTTGGATTGTCTGGAATGTTTAATTCAAATCTAAAGAAAAACAGTGCTAGAATCGATTATATTTATATATATATAAATATAATTATATCTAATCGAATAACGACGCTGCAATTCATATTTTGAAATCGAAACTTCGAACGATTATACCGGGAGATCCGACCGTCGGATTTTCCCGAAACTGGAACCGCTGGATTCGTTTTGAAAAGATCTTTCTAATGATGTAAATTTTGTGAAGATCCAACGGTTAGATTTTCAGATATTTGTAAATCAAATCTAAAAAAAAAAAAACAGCGCCACGGCCGCGTTATGGCCCGAAGCGTCGTTTTGAATAAATTGGCTATTTTAAAATGAATAAAAATAGCGATAAATCATTATAAAATATTATAAACGATATGGATGTGATTTAGAAATTAACTGAAGGTTGGCTTAGCTGAATGGTTTCCTGGGTGTTGATCTGATGTTGGTTTCGACCTTCGGGGTTAATATTTGGGATATCATTCTCTTACTGATTGACGGTTAGTGACTAATGAATTGAAATGATGCGCATGTATGTTAGTGTTGCACTTGTTCATTATATATGCGAGTTGCTCAGAAAGACTTGGTTTATCCCATTCTGAATAACTGAATCGACGATAAGAAATCGAAGATGAAGACGGTGGTCGAAGACCGGAGATCTTCACCTCATTTGGATGGTAACCGTGGTCCTGATTGGGGGGCATCCCGAAATATGGATAATGAGTGGTGATCTTCCAGACGTACGTGGTGATCGATGGGTTTGCGAGGTATATAGTGCCTCCGGTTTCGTTCAGACCCAGAACGGACTTGCAAATGGAAAGTGTGTCCGACATTGGAATTTATTTTGTGTGATTGATAGCCATCAGTTGCATGGTGTGAATTGCCTGTGTGGCATGCTAAGATGCAGTGATCAGGGCTTCTGTTGAAAAACAAAGTCTTGTGGAGATGATCAAAGCATCGCCTGTGTGGCGTAGCCTTGTGTATAACGTGAAATCGCGAGCCTCACACCCCGGTATGAACCAGAAACGGGAGAAAGGACCTCAGGGAGGGCCCGCGTTTCCTCCTAACTAGAAGTTGCATCAGTGGTTTTACACGCCCTGACGAGTTTGACTTATGTGGTTGTTGTTGTTGCGAGGCGCATCGGTTAGATCGGACGATCCGGGTCCAATAGAGTCTTTTGTTGGCTCGCTTACGCCCCAAAGGGCGGCGAAACGTAGTGCTCAGGCATTTTAATCCACTCCGTGTGGACCTGCCCTGTCGCTCCAAAGGTCGATGTGTTCTGATCCTGAGGCTCGGGCTAGGCAGCCTCGAATTCGGTAAGGACTATCTTTTGCCTTATTTCATGAAGGAAATCCAATTTCCAAATACGTGGTGGTGCGGTTTTGATTGTATATATATATATGGCGACATGATATATGGTACCCATGCCGTCTTTGATTGATAGTTATGATTGAAATTGTTTTTGAAACATATAAACACTAGTAATAATATCAAATGCTTTTGTTTTATTCGTATCAATCATATTTTGGCCATTATAAGGTAAAAACTCTATCCTCCGGTTTGCGTTGCATTGTGTGATGGGAACTGAGTCTTATAATGGCTTCATTTTTATAAAAAGCATTGCGATGTTTAAAAGAAAGATTTGTTTTAAAGCACTGGCAATCCGATGGAGTAAACCCGTTCCACGAAAGTGGCGTGGTCCTGAGATTAGCCATATTATAAATGTATTAAGTAGATTTCTCATACCAGTCCTTGTTGCTGGCCCTGAGTAGGCCGGGTACGCATGATAGGGGATTCTCGCTTCGCGGTTTGGTGGCGAACGAGAGACTCTTACCCCTACATGTCGCAGTTTAGAGCGTTGGTTCGCCAGTAGGTGCGAGACTCGAGAGGGTCACCGTAAAACAAGGGGCTGGGGGACCAGTGTGAGCCACGGTAGGTTTTACCTGCTGTACTGGAGGATGAAGGGATGGTTGCAAAGCCTACTGGATTTCACAGTAACGTCTCATCGTGGTATCAGAGCTTTGGTTAAGCTTAGCTCTGGAATATAACATATTAACGAACTCGTCAGAGATAGAACCAGTAGTGTTCTAGGACGAGTACTCAGTATAGATAGGATCAGTAACATCCTAGTATTGGTATAGCAAAATCAGAGTAACTTGTTAGAGATGGGGTCAGAAGTGCCCTAGAACGAGTCGAGAATAATATGTTTATAAATAACGTATTTGTGATTATATATCTAATTTGGTTTTAGAAATATGATTTTTGAACATATATAAAAGATATATATTTTTGAAAAGTTAAAAACAATTTGATTGTTGTTTGTGTTGTGTGATAGTAAATTTGATTAATCAAATTATTAGAACGATAGTTAATTTAATCGATAAGAGAATAATGGTAGAATTTATTCATTTAAATCACACATTGAACTGATTAGAAAATAGTTAGAAATATATACATGTGCATTATATATGTTTAAACAGGTAATTGGATAGCTGTTGAGTAAAGATTTTATTTGCGTGCCCGACAAATAGGTAAACCTTAATGAATTGGATGCGAAATATTATAATGTCAACTCCTGTGAATTCCATTGGATGCGGAGTGCTGGTTGTTCTATGTGTAAATAATAAACGTCGCCATAGGATAGTAACAATTTATTTTGAACTACACTGCATGGCATACTTCTTGAAGATAGGCATACTTCATCATATACCACATAAGCATTTGGAGCTTGTGTGACGAGGTGGAAGATTTACCATACGAGCGAGAGGCTTGTGTGGCGATGACTATATTTTACAGGTTGAACTGATGACTGATATGGACTATTTAAATTGTAACGATTAAATTGCCAGATTAATAAAAACCCCACATGGGACTGGAGTTGACAATAACCACGTCTCTCTAGTCATTAGATACGGCACATGGACTATTTATTTCCCACACGGGACGAGGTGATGAGGATTTATCCTCTGAAGCATTTAAAATACACACTCCCTCAGGCTTTGATAGGGTGACGAGAATTTATTCTCTGGAGTTATTATCAATACACACTCCCCTGTAAACACCAGAATATATCACTATAAATATGTGTATGCTTATTAGGGTTTATTTGGTAACTAATATAGCCCAATAAATTTCCAAACCCCTCCCCGTACAAAGGAGGTTATGGCGAAATTTTTCGAAAATTCCGGGTGTTAGCCAAATTTTTGATGAATTCGAAAATTCTCAGAAACTGAAAAGTTGGAGAATGGAAGCCAGATCCAACGTAGAGTTGATAAATCAAACCACTTTCGACTTTGTTCCTTTTCGGGGACGAAAAGTTTTAAGTGGGGGAGATTGTAACGACCCAGAAAATCTGAACCAATTTAAAATTTTTAAATTGGCTAAAATAATGGATTTTAAATATTTAAAATAAATATTTTAGATGATAGCAATGAAAACTGAGTTTGAATCGACAACGGAAAACGAATATAATTAATTTTAATTATAAATAAGGCCTGAAAAGGCATTGTAATTTCAAAAATTGAATTCAAAATTTGTCGGACTGTACCGGGTGCAAAACAAAACGGATTTGCGTGAAACCAAAAATATTTAAATCTGTTAGTAAATACCTTTCTAACAAATCTAAAAAATCAAATTTTCATAGTGGAAAGCAAAAGTTATAGCCAAATGAATTTTCAGAAAGGTCGCTATGGAATTTATATAGCCCGTGAAATTGGCCATTTTGCATACGACCTCGGAATTCGACGAAACCAATTTTGTTGGGTCCGGGATGTGAAGTTATTGCTAGGTTTCAAATTTCATAATTTTTGAAGCTAGTATGTGAGCATGGCAAAGGAAAACGTGTTTTGATCAATTACAGTTAAATTGGATCGACCAGAAATGGGCCTTTTTGCAAACGAACTCGGAATTCGACGAAACTAGTTTTGTTGGGACCGTATCGTCAAAACATAGCGAGATTTATTTTATTGGAATTTTTTGAATCAGTTGGTGGCCCCAGCAAATTGAAATGTACGTTCAAATCAAATATTGAATGTTATATATTTTAATTTGAAGGAAAACTGACTGAAACAGTTGAATGGGCCTACGGAACATATCCCATTGTGTTCGGAATGAGGGTAAAACGCTAGGGACGACAGTCATTGGGTTTGGATTGGAGTTCGTGTGTGAAAAATTTATAAATTAAAGAAAACCCCTCATTGGCCCAGATGCTTTCCTCTCTCCCCGATCATCAGGCGCGCGAGACGGAAAGGAGCTCCAAACTTCTCTCTTTAATTTCTCTTTCATTTCTCGATGAAATCAAGTGAGGTTGGATCCATTTTGAAGCTCTAACCGTCCTCTTCAAATCCATGTGAAGTTTGGCATTTATGGTGCAGTATTTCTCGAGTTGCGAGCTCGGGAAGATCGCCCCTTTGGAGCGCCGCCGTGAGCAGGAGGAGCCACCGAACTGGGGCCCACTTCCGGCGCCTGAGCGCCTCTCCTCCCCCTTCGACCTCGCGCAAACCGATCGTGAAACCGTTACTCCGTTTTATCGCAAATTCAAAACCTAGTTTTGAACGATTTCTGAAAGGTACGGCTTGTTTTATTTTCAACTGTTTTAACACCTTTAAACCGTTGCAAACTTTGAAAAATCATAACTTTTTCGTTTCTTGACGAAATTCAGTGAAACAAGAGACAGTGGACTCGTGTGGACGTCTTCTACATTCTAGAAGAGACCGCATATTTTTCTGAGCCTTCTGCTATTTTCGGTGGAGTGGAACCCAATGTGAGATTTCTAATTTATAAACGATATAGAAAACGACGATGTATAAATTATATAGTTGATGTATGAGTTATATAAGCGTTGTACACCTCTTGTATAAGCGTTGTATAAGTTGTACGTTCGATGTATAAGTTATATATGCGTTGTAAAAATTATATATGTGTTGAAATAGAAGTGAATTGCTATATATATATATATATATATATATATATATATATATATACACACACCCCTCGTCCACAAACCATGGACGATATTTATTGGTTGTGGTTGGTGTGAAAATTGATTGATAGCGAATGGTTGATTGGGATTGTTTGTGGTTGAAATTGATTGATTGTGGTTGAAAAATACCCGTTTGTGGTTGAGAAATATTTGGTTGAAACCACATAGGATTAGTTTGTGGAAATGAAATAAATATACATGCCACCTGCGTGCGAACTAGATGCATGAATCCTCATTGTCAAAAGCTGCGAGGCTTTAAGGTAGAGCGTGGAGCCGTAGTAGGGACGGTCCCGGTTTTAACTACCCTGCCGTTATGCTGCCGAAATTTTGAATAATATTCATGTGTTAAAATTATTTTCCTGTGTTGAAATTATATTCGTGTGTTGTATAGAAAACCTTCATGTGTTGAATCGATATTCATTCGTTGAATTGGAATTCATGTGTTGAATGGTATTCTTGTTTTAAATATAAAAATCACATTTTTATCTGTATATACAAACTATAGAAAACCTTCATGTGTTGAATCGAAATTCATTCGTTGAATTGAAATTCATGTGTTGAATGGTATTTGTGTTTTAAATATAAAAATCACATTTTTATCTATATACATATACAAACTATAGAAAACCTTCATGTGTTGAATCGAAATTCATTCGTTGAATTGAAATTCATTCGTTGAATTGAAATTCATGTGTTGAATGGTATTCGTGTTTTAAATATAAAAATCACATTTTTATCTATATATATACAAACTATAGAAAACCTTCATGTGTTGAATCGAAATTCATTCGTTGAATTGAAATTCATGTGTTGAATGGTATTCGTGTTTTAAATATAAAAATCACATTTTTATCTATATATATAAACTATAGAAAACCTTCATGTGTTGAATCGATATTCATTCGTTGAATTGAAATTCATGTGTTGAATGGTATTCGTGTTTTAAATATAAAAATCACATTTTTACCTATATATGTAAACTATAGAAAACCCTCATGTGTTGAATCGATATTCACTCGTTGGATAGAAATTCATGTGTTGAATGATATTCATATTTTAAAAGAAATTGTTTAATAATAAAAATCCCATTTTTAACATCAATATGAAATGTATAAAATAATCTTGTTTTGAAGTAAATTGTTTTATAATAAAAATCCTATTTTTATCACCTATATTAACTATATAAAATAATCGTGTTTTGAAATAAATTGTTTTACATTAAAAATCACATTTTTATTATATACATGAATTGTTAAAAATAGTGAAGTGTTGAAATAGAAGACAGTTGGATAAAAATATCATTTTTATCAAATGTATGAAAAGAATATAGCTTTGAAGTCGAAGAATCGATATATATATATATATAAATAGAATTAAAATATATCGAATATCGGAGCTGCAATTCGTATTTTGAAATCGTGATTTCAAACGATTAGTGCGGGAGATCCGACCATCGGATTTTCCCAAGACCACAACCGTTGGGTTCGCTTTGGAAATATCTTTCCAACGGCACCAACTTTGTAAAAAATCCAACGGTTGGATTGTATGGAATGTTTAATTCAAATCTGAAGAAAAACAGCGCCAGAATCGATTATATATATATATATATATAAATATAATTATGTCTAATCGAATAACGACGCTGCAGTTCATATTTTGAAATCGAAACTTCGAACGATTATACCGGGAGATCCGACCGTCGGATTTTCCCGAAACTGGAACCGTTGGATTCGTTTTGAAAAGATCTTTCTAATGATGTAAATTTTGTGAAGATCCAACGGTTAGATTTTCAGATATTTGTAAATCAAATCTAAAGAAAAACAGCGCCACGGCCGCGTTATGGCCCGAAGCGTCGTTTTGAATAAATTGGCTATTTTAAAATAAATAAAAATAGCGATAAATTGTTATAAAATATTATAAATGATATGGATGTGATTTAGAAATTAACTGAAGGTTGGCTAAGACGAATGGTTTCCTGGGTGTTGATCTGATGTTGGTTTCGGCCTTCGGGGTTAATATTTGGGATATCGTTCTCTTACGGATTGACGGTTAGTGACTAATGAATTGAAATGATGCGTATGTATGTTAGTGTTGCACTTGTTCATTATATACGTGAGCTGCTCAGAACGACTTGGTTTATCCCATTCTGAATAACTGAATCGACGATAAGAAATCGAAGATGAAGACGGTGGTCGAAGACCGGAGATCTTCACCTCGTTTGGATGGTAACCGTGGTCCTGATTGGGGGGCATCCCGAAATATGGATAATGAGTGGTGATCGTCCAGACGTACGTGGTGATCGATGGGTTTGCGTGGTATATAGTGCCTCCGGTTTCGTTCAGACCCAGAACGGACTTGCAAATGGACAGTGTGTCCGACATTGGAATTTATTTTGTGTGATTGATAGCCATCAGTTGCATGGTGTGAATTTCCTGTGTGGCACGCTAAGATGCAGTGATCAGGGCTTCTATTGAAAAACAAAGTCTTGTGGAGATGATCAAAGCACCGCCTGTGTGGCGTAGCCTTGTGTATAACGTGAAATCGCGAGCCTCACACTCCGGTATGAACCAGAAACGGGAGAAAGGACCTCAGGGAGGGCCTGCGTTTCCTCCTAACAAGAAGTTGCGTCAGTAGTTTTACACGCCCTGACAAGTTTGACTTATGTGGTTGTTGCTGTTGCGAGGCGCCTCGGTTAGATCGGACGATCCGGGTCCAATGGAGTCTTTTGTTGGCTCGCCTACGCCCCAAAGGGCGGCGAAACGTAGTGCTCAGGCATTTTAATCCACTCCGTGTGGACCGGCCCTGTCGCTCCAAAGGTCGATGTGTTCTGATCCTGAGGCTCGGGCTAGGCAGCCTCGAATTCAGTAAGGACTATCTTTGGCCTTAGTTCATGAAGGAAATCCAATTTCCAAATACGTGATGGTGCGGTTTTGATTGTATATATATATATGGCAACATGATATATGGTACCCATGCCGTCTATGATTGATAGTTATGATTGAAATTGTTTTTGAAACATATAAACACTAGTAATAATATCAAATGCTTTTGTTTTATTCGTATCAATCATATTTTGGCCATTATAAGGTAAAAACTCTATCCTCCGGTTTGCATTGCATTGTGTGATGGGAACTGAGTCTTATAATGGCTTCATTTTTATAAAAAGCATTGAGATGTTTAAAAGAAAGATTTGTTTTAAAGTACTGGCAATCCGATGGAGTAAACCCGTTCCACGAAAGTGGCGTGGTCCTGAGATTAGCCATATTATAAATGTATTAAGTAGATTTCTCATACCAGTCCTTGTTGCTGGCCCTGAGTAGGCCGGGTACGCATGATAGGGGATTCTCGCTTCGCGGTTTGGTGGCGAACGAGAGACTCTTACCCCTACATGTCGCAGTTTAGAGCGTTGGTTCGCCAGTAGGCGCGAGACTCGAGAGGGTCGCCGTAAAACAAGGGGCTGGGGGACCAGTGTGAGCCACGGTAGGTTTTACCTGCTGTACTGGAGGATGAAGGGATGGTTGCAAAGCCTACCGGATTTCGCAGTAACGTCTCATCGTGGTATCAGAGTTTGGTTAAGCTTAGCTCTGGAATATAACATATTAACGAACTCGTCAGAGATAGAACCAGTAGTGTTCTAGGACGAGTACTCAGTATAGATAGGATCAGTAACATCCTAGTATTGGTGTAGCAGAATCAGAGTAACTCGTTAGAGATGGGGTCAGAAGTGCCCTAGAACGAGTCGAGAATAATATGTTTATAAATAACGTATTTGTGATTATATATCTAATTTGGTTTTAGAAATATGATTTTTGAACATATATAAAAGATATATATTTTTGAAAAGTTAAAAACAATTTGATTGTTGCTTGTGTTGTGTGATAGTAAATTTGATTAATCAAATTATTAGAACGATAGTTAATTTAATCGATAAGAGAATAATGGTAGAATTTATTCATTTAAATCACACATTGAACTGATTAGAAAATAGATAGAAATATATACATGTGCATTATATATGTTTGAACAGGTAATTGGATAGCTGTTGAGTAAAGATTTTATTTGCGTGCCCGACAAATAGGTAAACCTTAATGAGTTGGATGCGAAATATTATAATATCAACTCCTGTGAATGCCATTGGATGCGGAGTGCTGGTTGTTCTATGTGTAAATAATAAACGTCGCCATAGGATAGTAACAATTAATTTTGAACTACACTGCATGGCATACTTCTTGAAGATAGACATACTTCATCATATACCACATAAGCATTTGGAGCTTGTGTGACG
This sequence comes from Allium sativum, assembly GCA_030737875.1. Classification (NCBI taxonomy): domain Eukaryota; kingdom Viridiplantae; phylum Streptophyta; class Magnoliopsida; order Asparagales; family Amaryllidaceae; genus Allium; species Allium sativum. The sequence continues at coordinate 19,564,661 of CM060924.1, forward strand.
AGGTGGAAGATTTACCATACGAGCGAGAGGCTTGTGTGGCGATGACTATATTTTACAGGTTGAACTGATAACTGATATGGACTATTTAAATTGTAACGATTAAATTGCCAGATTAATAAAAACCCCATATGGGACTGGAGTTGACAATAACCACGTCTCTCTAGTCATTAGATACGGCACATGGACTATTTATTTCCCACACTGGACGAGGTGACGAGGATTTATCCTCTGGAGCATTTAAAATACACACTCCCTCAGGCTTTGACAAGGTGACGAGAATTTATTCTCTGGAATTATTATCAATACACACTCCCCTGTAAACACCAGAATATATCACTATAAATATGTGTATGCTTATTAGGATTTATTGGGTAACTAATATGGCCCAATAAATTTCCAAACCCCTCCCCGTACAAAGGAGGTTATGGCGAAATTTTTCGAAAATTCCGGGTGTTAGCCAAATTTTTGATGAATTCGAAAATTCTCAGAAACTGAAAAGTTGGAGAATGGAAGCCAGATCGAACGTAGAGTTGATAAATCAAACCGCTTTCGACTTTGTTCCTTTTCGGGGGCGAAAAGTTTTAAGTGGGGGAGATTGTAACAACCCAGAAAATCTGAACCAATTAAAATTTTTTAAATTGGCTAAAATAATGGATTTTAAATATTTAAAATAAATATTTTAGATGATAGCAATGAAAACTGAGTTTGAATCGACAATGGAAAACGAATATAATTAATTTTAATTATAAATAAGGCCTGAAAAGGCGTTGTAATTTCAAAAATTGAATTCAAACTTTGTCGGACTGTACCGGGTGCAAAACAAAACGGATTTGAGTGAAACTAAAAATATTTAAATCTGTTAGTAAATACCTTTCTAACAAATCTGAAAAATCGAATTTTCATAGTGGAAAGCAAAAGTTATAGCCAAATGAATTTTCAGAAAGGTCGCTATGGAATTTATATAGCCCGTGAAATTGGCCATTTTGCATACGACCTCGGAATTCGACGAAACCAATTTTGCTGGGTCCGGGATGTGAAGTTATTGCTAGGTTTCAAATTTCATAATTTTTGAAGCTAGTATGTGAGCGTGGCAAAGGAAAACGTGTTTTGATCAATTATAGTTAAATTGGATCGACCAGAAATGGGCCTTTTTGCAAACGACCTCGGAATTCGACGAAACTAGTTTTGTTGGGACCGTATCGTCAAAACATAGCGAGATTTATTTTTTTGGAATTTTTCGAATCAGTTGGTGGCCCCGGCAAATTGAAATGTACGTTCAAATCAAATATTGAATGTTATATATTTTAATTTGAAGGAAAACTGACTGAAACAGTCGAATGGGCGCACGGAACATATCCCATTGTGTTCGGAATGGGGGTAAAACGCTAGGGACGACAGTCATTGGGTTTGGATTGGAGTTCGTGTGTGAAAAATTTATAAATTAAAGAAAATCCCTCATTGGCCCAGATGCTTTTCTCTCTCCCCGATCATCAGGCGCGCGAGACGGAAAGGAGCTCCAAACTTCTCTCTTTAATTTCTCTTTCATTTCTCGATGAAATCAAGTGAGGTTGGATCCATTTTGAAGCTCTAACCGTCCTCTTCAAATCCATGTGAAGTTTAGCATTTATCGTGCAATATTTCTCGAGTTGCGAGCTCGGGAAGATCGCCCCTTTGGAGCGCCGCCGTGAGCAGGAGGAGCCACCGAACTGGGGCCCACTTCCGGCGCCTGAGCGCCTCTCCTCCCCCTTCAACCTCGCGCAAACCGACCGTTACTCCGTTTTATCGCAAATTCAAAACCTAGTTTTGAACGATTTCTGAAAGGTACTGCTTGTTTTATTTTCAACTGTTTTAACACCTTTAAACCGTTGCAAACTTTGAAAAATCATATCTTTTTCGTTTCTTGACGAAATTCAGTGAAACAAGAGACAATGGACTTGTGTGGACGTCTTCTACATTCTAGAAGAGACCGCATATTTTTCTGAGCCTTCTGCTATTTTCTGTGGAGTGGAACCCAATGTGAGATTTCTAATTTATAAACGATATAGAAAACGACGATGTATAAATTATATAGTTGATGTATGAGTTATATAAGCGTTGTACACCTTTTGTATAAGCGTTGTATAAGTTGTGCGTTCGATGTATAAGTTATATATGCGTTGTAAAAATTATATATGTGTTGAAATAGAAGTGAATTGCTATATATATATATATATATATATATATATATATATATATATGTATATGTATATATATACACCCCTCGTCCACAAACCATGGACGATATTTATTGGTTGTGGTTGGTGTGAAAATTGATTGGTAGCGAATGGTTGATTGGCATTGTTTGTGGTTGAAATTGATTGATTGTGGTTGAAAAATACCCGTTTGTGGTTGAGAAATATTTGGTTGAAACCACATAGGATTAGTTTGTGGAAATGAAATAAATATACATGCCGCCTGCGTGCGAACTAGATGCATGAATCTCCATTGTCAAAAGCTGCGAGGCTTTAAGGTAGAGCGTGGAGCCGTAGTAGGGACGGCCCCGGTTTTAACTACCCTGCCGTTATGCTGCCGAAATTTTGAATAATATTCATGTGTTAAAATTATTTTCCTGTGTTGAAATTATATTCGTGTGTTGTATAGAAAACCTTCATGTGTTGAATCGATATTCATTCGTTGAATTGGAATTCATGTGTTGAATGGTATTCTTGTTTTAAATATAAAAATCACATTTTTATCTATATATACAAACTATAGAAAACCTTCATGTGTTGAATCGAAATTCATTCGTTGAATTGAAATTCATGTGTTAAATGGTATTCGTGTTTTAAATATAGAAATCACATTTTTATCTATATATATACAAACTATAGAAAACCTTCATGTGTTGAATCGGAATTCATTCGTTGAATTGATATTCATGTGTTGAATGGTATTCGTGTTTTAAATATAAAAATCACATTTTTATCTATATATATATACAAACTATAGAAAACCTTCATGTGTTGAATCGAAATTCATTCGTTCAATTGAAATTCATGTGTTGAATGGTATTCGTGTTTTAAATATAAAAATCACATTTTTGTCTATATATATAAACTATAGAAAACCTTCATGTGTTGAATCGTTATTCATTCGTTGAATTGAAATTCATGTGTTGAATGGTATTCGTGTTTTAAATATAAAAATCAAATTTTTACCTATATATGTAAACTATAGAAAACCTTCATGTGTTGAATCGATATTCACTCGTTGCATAGAAATTCATGTGTTGAATGGTAGTCATATTTTAAAAGAAATTGTTTTATAATAAAAATCCCATTTTTAACATCAATATGAAATGTATAAAATAATCTTATTTTGAAATAAATTGTTTTATAATAAAAATCCTATTTTTATCACCTATATTAACTATATAAAATAATCGTGTTTTGAAATAAATTGTTTTACATTAAAAATCACATTTTTATTATATACATGAACTAAAAATAGTGAAGTGTTGAAATAGAAGACAGTTGGATAAAAATATCATTTTTATCAAATGTATGAAACGAATATAGCTTTGAAATCGAAGAATCGATATATATATATATATATATATATATATATATATACAAATAGAATTAAAATATATCGAATAACGAAGCTGCAGTTCGTATTTTGGAACCGTGATTTCAAACGATTAGTGCGGGAGATCCGACCATCGGATTTCCTCAAAACCGCAACCGTTGGGTTCGCTTTGGAAATATCTTTCCAATGGCACCAACTTTGTAAAAATCCAATGGTTGGATTGTCTGGAATGTTTAATTCTAATATGAAGAAAAACAGCGCCAGAATCGATTATATATATATATAATTATATTTAATCGAATAACGACGCTGTAGTTCGTATTTTGAAATCGAAATTTCGAACGATTATACCGGGAGATCCGACCGTCGGATTTTCCTGAAACTTGAACCGTTGGATTCATTTTGAAAAGATCTTTCTAATGATGTAAATTTTGTGAAGATCCAACGGTTAGATTTTCAGATATGTGTAAATCAAATCTAAAGAAAAACAGCGCCACGGCCGCGTTATGGCCCGAAGCGTCGTTTTGAATAAATTGGCTATTTAAAATAAATAAAAATAGCGATAAATCGTTATAAAATATTATAAATGATATGGATGTGGTTTAGAAATTAACTGAAGGTTGGCTAAGCCGAGTGGTTTCCTGGGTGTTGATCTGATGTTGATTTCGGCATTCGGGGTTAATATTTGGGAAATCGTTCTCTTACTGATTGACGGTTAGTGACTAATGAATTGAAATGATGCGTATGTATGTTAGTGTTGCACTTGTTCATTATATACGTGAGCTGCTCAGAAAGACCGGGTTTGTCCCATTCAGAATAACTGAATTGACGATAAGAAATCAAAGATGAAGACGGTGGTCGAAGACCGGAGATCTTCACCTCGTTTGGATGGTAACCGAGGTCCTGATTGGGAGGCATCCCGAAATATGGATAATGAGTGGTGATCGTCCAGACGTACGTGGTGATCGATGGGTTTGCGAGGTATATAGTGCCTCCGGTTTCGTTCAGACCCAGAACGGACTTGCAAATGGAAAGTGTGTCTGACATTAGAATATATTTTGTGTGATTGATAGCCATCAGTTGCACGGTGTGAATTGCCTATGTGGTATGCTAAGATGCAGTGATCAGGGCTTCTATTGAAAAGCAAAGTCTTGTGGAGATGATCCAAGCACCGCCAGTGTGGCGTAGCCTTGTGTATAACGTGAAATCGCGAGCCTCACACCCCGGTATGAACCAGAAACGGGAGAAAGGACCTCAGGGAGGGCCTGTGTTTCCTCCTAGCTAGAAGTGGCGTCAGTGGTTTTACACGCCCTGACGAGTTTGACTTATGTGGTTGTTGCTGTTGCGAGGTGCCTCGGTTAGATCGGATGATCCGGGTCCGATGGAGTCATTTGTTGGCTCGCTTACGCCCCAAAGGGCGGCGAAACGCAGTGCTCAGGCATTTTATTCCACTCCGTGTGGACCGGCCCTGTCGCTCCAAGGGTCGATGCATTCTGATCCTGAGGCTTGGGCTAGGCAGCCTCGAATTCGGTAAGGACTATCTTTTGCCTTGGTTCATGAAGGAAATCCAATTTCCAAATACGTGATGATGTGGTTTTGATTGTATATATATATGGCGACACGATATACGGTACCCATGCCGTCTATGATTGATCGTTATGATTGAAATTGTTTTTGAAACATATAAACACTAGTAATAATATCAAATGCTTTTGTTTTATTCGTATCAATCATATTTTGGCCATTATAAGGTAAAAACTCTATCCTCCGGTTTGCGTTGCATTGTGTGATGGGAACTGAGTCTTATAATGGCTTCATTTTTATAAAAAGCATTGCGATGTTTAAAAGAAAGATTTGTTTTAAAGCACTGGCAATCCGATGGAGTAAACCCATTCCACGAAAGTGGCGTGGTCCTGAGATTAGCCATATTATAAATGTATTAAGTAGATTTCTCATACTAGTCCTTGTTGCTGGCCCTGAGTAGGCCGGGTACGCGTGATAGGGGATTCTCGCTTCACGGTTTGGTGGCGAACGGGAGACTCTTACCCCTACATGTCGCAGTTTAGAGCGTTGGTTCGCCTGTAGGCGCGAGACTCGAGAGGGTCGCCGTAAAACAAGGGGCTGGGGGACCAGTGTGAGCCACGGTAGGTTTTACCTGCTGTACTGGAGGATGAAGGGATGGTTGCAAAGCCTACCGGATTTCGCGGTAACGTCTCATCGTGGTATCAGAGCTTTGGTTAAGCTTATCTCTGGAATATAACATATTAACGAACTCGTCAGAGATAGAACCAGTAGTGTTCTAGGACGAGTAACTCAGTACAGATAGGATCAGTAATATCTTAGTATGGGTATAGCAGAATCAGAGTAACTCGTTAGAGATGGGGTCAGAAGTGCCCTAGAACGAGTCAAGAATAATTTGTTTATAAATAACGTATTTGTGATTATATATCTAATTTAGTTTTAGAAATATGATTTTTGAACATATATAAAAGATATATATTTTTGAAAAGTTAAAAACAATTTGATTGTTGCTTGTGTTGTGTGATAGTAAATTTGATTAATCAAATTATTAGAACGATAGTTAATTTAATTGATAAGAGAATAATGGTAGAATTTATTCATTTAAATCACACATTGAACTGATTAGGAAATAGATAGAAATATATACATGTGCATTATATATGTTTGAACAGGTAATTGGATAGCTGTTGAGTAAAGATTTTATTTGCGTGCCCGACAAATAGGTAAACCTTAATGAGTTGGATGCGAAATATTATTATATCAACTCCTGTGAATGCCATTGGATACGGAGTGCTGGTTGTTCTGTGTGTAAATAATAAACGTCGCCATAGGATAGTAACAATTAATTTTGAACTACACTGCATGACATACTTGTTGAAGATAGGCATACTTCATCATATACCACATAAGCATTTGGAGCTTGTGTGATGAGGTGGAAGATTTACCATACGAGCGAGAGGCTTGTGTGGCAATGACTATATTTTACAGGTTGAACTGATGACTGATATGGACTATTTAAATTGTAACGATTAAATTGCCAGATTAATAAAAACCCCACACGGGTCTGGAGTTGACAATAACCACGTCTCTCTAGTCATTAGATACGGCACATGGGCTATTTATTTCCCACACGGGACGAGGTGACGACGATTTATTCTCTGGAGCATTTAAAATACACACTCCCTCAGGCTTTGACAGGGTGACGAGAATTTATTCTCTGGAGTTATTATCAATACATACTCCCCTGTAAGCACCAGAATATATCACTATAAATATGTGTATGCTTATTAGGATTTATTGGGTACCTAATACGGCCCAATAAATTTCCAAACCCCTCCCCGTACAAAGGAGGTTATGGCGAAATTTTTCGAAAATTCCGGGTGTTAGCCAAATTTTTGATGAATTTGAAAATTCTTAGAAACTGAAAAGTTGGAGAATGGAAGCCAGATCGAACGTAGAGTTGATAAATCAAACCACTTTCGACTTTGTTCCTTTTTGGGGACGAAAAGTTTTAAGTGGGGGTGATTGTAACGACATAGAAAATCTGAACCAATTTAAAAATTTTAAATTGGCTAAAATAATGGATTTTAAATATTTAAAATAAATATTTTAGATGATAGAAATGAAAACTGAGTTTGAATCAACAATTGAAAACGAATATAATTAATTTTAATTATTAACAAGGCCTGAAAAGGCGCTGCAGTTTCAAAAATTGAATTCAAACTTTGCCGGACTGTACTGGGTGCAAAACAAAACGGATTTAAGTGAAACCAAAAATATTTAAATCTGTTAGTAAATACCTTTCTAACGAATTTGAAAAATCGAATTTTCATAGCGAAAAGCAAAAGTTATGGCCAAATGAATTTTCAGAAAGGTCGCTATGGAATTTATATAGCCCGTGAAATTGGCCATTTTGCATACGACCTCGGAATTCGACGAAACCACTTTTGTTGGGTCCGGGATGTGAAGTTATTGCTAGGTTACAAATTTCATAATTTTTGAAGCTAGTATGTGAGCGTGGCAAAGGAAAACGTGTTTTGATCAATTATAGTTAAATTGGATCGACCAGAAATGGGCCTTTTTGCAAACGACATCGGAATTCGACGAAACTAGTTTTGTTGGGACTGTATCGTCAAAACATAGCCAGATTTATTTTTCTGGAATTTTTCGAATCAGTTGGTGGCCCCAGCAAATTGAAATGTACGTTCAGATCAAATATTGAATGTTATATATTTTAATTTGAAGGAAAACTGACTGAAACAGTCGAATGGGCCTATGGAACATATCCCATTGTATTCAGAATGGGGGTAAAACGCTAGGGACGACAGTCGTTGGGTTTGGATTGGAGTTCATGTGTGAAAGGGGTATTTTTGAAATTTTAAAAATTTATAAATTAAAGAAAATCCCTTATTGGCCCAGATGCTTTTCTCTCTCCCTGATCATCAGGCGCGCGAGACGGAAAGGAGCTCCAAACTTCTCTCTTCAATTTCTCTTTCATTTCTCGATGAAATCAAGTGAGGTTGGATCCATTTTGAAGCTCTAACCATCCTCTTCAAATCCATGTAAAGTTTGGCATTTATCGTGCAGTATTTCTCGAGTTGCGAGCTCGGGAAAATCGCCCCTTTGGAGCGCCGCCGTGAGCAGGAGGAGCCACCGAACTGGGGCCCACTTCCGGCGCCTGAGCGCCTCTTCTCCCTCTTCGACCTCGCGCAAACCAATCGTGAAACCGTTACTCCGTTTGATCGCAAATTCAAAACCTAGTTTTGAACGATTTCTGAAAGGTACGGCTTGTTTTATTTTCAACTGTTTTAACACCTTTAAACCGTTGCAAACTTTGAAAAATCATATCTTTTTCGTTTCCTGACGAAATTCAGTGAAACAAGAGACAGTGGACTCATGTGGACGTCTTCTACATTCTAGAAGAGACCGCATATTTTTCTGAGCCTTCTGCAATTTTTAGTGGAGTGGAACCCAATGTGAGATTTCTAATTTATAAACGATATAGAAAACGACTATGTATAACTTATACAGTCGATGTATGAGTTATATAAGCGTTGTACACCTCTTGTATAAGCGTTGTATAAGTTGTACGTTTGATGTATAAGTTATATATGCATTGTAAAAATTATATATGTGTTGAAATAGAAGTGAATTGCTATATAAATATATATACGCCCCTCATCCACAAACCATGGACGATATTTATTGGTTGTGATTGGTGTGAAAATTGATTGATAGAGAATGGTTGATTGGGATTGTTTGTGGTTGAAACTGATTGATTGTGGTCGAAAAATACCCGTTTGTGGTTGAGAAATATTTGGTTGAAACCACATAGGATTAGTTTGTGGAAATGAAATAAATATACATGACGCCTGCGCGCGAACTAGATGCATGAATCCCCATTGTCAAAAGCTGCGAGGCTTTAAGGTAGAGCGAGGAGCTGTAGTAGGGACGACCCCGGTTTTAACTACCCTGCCGTTATGCTGTCGAAATTTTGAATAATATTCATGTGTTAGAATTATTTTCCTGTGTTGAAACTATATTCGTGTGTTGTATAGAAAACCTTCATGTGTTGAATCGATATTCATTCGTTGAACTGAAATTCATGTGTTGAATGGTATTCGTGTTTTAAATATAAAAATCACATTTTTATCTATATATATATACAAACTATAGAAAACCTTCATGTGTTGAATCGAAATTCATTCGTTGAATTGAAATTCATGTGTTGAATGGTATTCGTGTTTTAAGTATAAAAATCACATTTTTATCTATATATATACAAACTATAGAAAACCTTCATGTGTTGAATCGAAATTCATTCGTTGAATTGAAATTCATGTGTTGAATGGTATTCGTGTTTTAAATATAAAAATCACATTTTTATCTATATATATAAACTATAGAAAACCTTCATGTTGATATTCATTCGTTGAATTGAAATTCATGTGTTGAATGTTATTCGTGTTTTAAATATAAAAATCTCATTTTTACCTATATATGTAAACTATAGAAAACCTTCATGTGTTGAATCGATATTCACTCGTTGGATAGAAATTCATGTGTTGAATGGTATTCATATTTTAAAAGAAATTGTTTTATAATAAAAATCCCATTTTTAACATCAATATGAAATGTATAAAATAATCTTGTTTTGAAATAAATTGTTTTATAATAAAAATCCTATTTTTATCACCTATATTAACTATATAAAATAATCGTGTTTTGAAATAAAAATTTTTACATTAAAAATCACATTTTTATTATATACATGAATTGTTAAAAATAGTGAAGTGTTGAAATAGAAGACAGTTGGATAAAAATATCATTTTTATCAAATGTATGAAAAGAATATAGCTTTGAAATCGAAGAATCGATATATATATATATATATGTATAAATAGAATTAAAATATATCGAATAACGAAGCTGCAGTTCGTATTTTGAAACCGTGATTTCAAACGATTAGTGCGGGAGATCCGACCATCGGATTTTCCCAAAACCGCAACCGTTGGGTTCGTTTTGGAAATATCTTTCCAACGGCACCAACTTTATAAAAATCCAACGGTTGGATTGTCTGGAATGTTTAATTCAAATCTGAAGAAAAATAGCACCAGAATCGATTATATTTTTATATATATAAATATAATTATATTTAATCGAATAACGACGCTTCAGTTCGTATTTTGAAATCGAAATTTCGAACGATTATACCAGGGGATCCGATCGTCGGATTTTCCCGAAACTGGAACCGTTGGATTCATTTTGAAAAGATCTTTCTAATGATGTAAATTTTGTGAAGATCCAACGGTTAGATTTTCAGATATGTGTAAATCAAATCTAAAGAAAAACAGCGCCACGGCCGCATTATGGCCCGAAGCGTCGTTATGAATAAATTGGCTATTTTAAAATAAATAAAAATAGCGATAAATCAATATAAAATATTATAAACGATATGGATGTGATTTAGAAATTAACTGAAGGTTGGCTAAGCCGAATGGTTTCCTGGGTGTTGATCTGATGTTGGTTTCGGCCTTCGGGGTTAATATTTGGGAAATCGTTCTCTTACTGATTGACGGTTAGTGACTAATGAATTGAAATGATGCGTATGTATGTTAGTGTTGCACTTGTTCATTATATATGCGAGTTGCTCACAAAGACCGGGTTTATCCCATTCTGAATAACTGAATCGATGCTAAGAAATCAAAGATGAAGACGGTGGTCAAAGACCGGAGATCTTCACCACGTTTGGATGGTAACCGAGGTCCTGATTGGGAGACATCCCGAAATATGGATAATGAGTGGTGATCGTCCAGACGTACGTGGTGATCGATGGGTTTGCGTGGTATATAGTGCCTCCGGTTTCGTTCAGACCCAGAACGGACTTGCAAATGGACAGTGTGTCCGACATTGGAATTTATTTTGTGTGATTGATAGCCATCAGTTGCATGGTGTGAATTGCCTGTGTGGCATGCTAAGATGCAGTGATCAGGGCTTCTGTTGAAAAGCAAAGTCTTGTGGAGATGATCAAAGCACCGCCTGTGTGGCGTAGCCTTGTGTATAACGTGAAATCGCGAGCCTCACACCTCGGTATGAACCAGAAACGGGAGAAAGGACCTCAGGGAGGGCCTGCGTTTCCTCCTAACTAGAAGTGGCGTCAGTGGTTTTACACGCCCTGATGAGTTTCACTTATGTGGTTGTTGCTATTGCGAGGCGCCTCGGTTAGATCGGATGATCCGGGTCCGATGGAGTCATTTGTTGGCTCGCTTACGCCCCAAAGGGCGGCGAAACGCAATGCTCAGGCATTTTAATCCACTCCGTATGGACCGGCCCTATCGCTCCAAGGGTCGATGCGTTCTGATCCTGAGGCTCGGGCTAGGCAGCCTCGAATTCGGTAAGGACTATCTTTTGCCTTGGTTTATGAAGGAAATCCAATTTCCAAATACGTGATGATGCGATTTTGATTGTATATATATATATGGCGACACGATATATGGTACCCATGCCGTCTATGATTGATAGTTATGATTGAAATTGTTTTTGAAACATATAAACACTAGTAATAATATCAAATGCTTTTGTTTTATTCGTATCAATCATATTTTGGCCATTATAAGGTAAAAACTCTATCCTCCGGTTTGCGTTGCATTGTGTGATGGGAACTGAGTCTTATAATGGCTTCATTTTTATAAAAAGCATTGCGATGTTTAAAAGAAAGATTTGTTTTAAAGCACTGGCAATCCGATGGAGTAAACCCGTTCCACGAAAGTGGCGTGGTCCTGAGATTAGCCATATTATAAATGTATTAAGTAGATTTCTCATACCAGTCCTTGTTGCTGGCCCTGAGTAGGCCGGGTACGCATGATAGGGGATTCTCGCTTCGCGGTTTGGTGGCGAACGGGAGACTCTTACCCCTACATGTCGCAGTTTAGAGCGTTGGTTCGCCAGTAGGCACGAGACTCGAGAGGGTCGCCGTAAAACAAGGGGCTGGGGGACCAGTGTGAGCCACGGTTGGTTTTACCTGCTGTACTGGAGGATGAAGGGATGGTTGCAAAGCCTACCGGATTTCGTGGTAACGTCTCATCGTGGTAACAGAGCTTTGGTTAAGCTTAGCTCTGGAATATAACATATTAACGAACTCGTCAGAGATAGAACCAGTAGTGTTCTAGGACGAGTAACTCAATACAGATAGGATCAGTAATATCCTAGTATGGGTATAGCAGAATCAGTGTAACTCGTTAGAGATGGGGTCAGAAGTGCCCTAGAACGAGTCGAGAATAATATGTTTATAAATAACGTATTTGTGATTATAAATCTAATTTCGTTTTAGAAATATGATTTTTGAACATATATAAAAATTATATTTTTGAAAAGTTAAAAACAATTTGATTGTTGCTTGTGTTGTGTGATAGTAAATTTGATTAATCAAATTATTAGAACGATAGTTAATTTAATCGATAAGAGAAGAATGGTAGAATTTATTCATTTAAATCACAGATTGAACTGATTAGAAAATAGATAGAAATATATACATGTGCATTATATATGTTTGAACTGGTAATTGGATAGCTGTTGAGTAAAAATTTTATTTGCATGCCCGACAAATAGGTAAACCTTAATGAGTTGGATGCGAAATATTATTATATCAACTCCTGTGAATGCCATTGGAGCGGAGTGCTGGTTGTTCTGTGTGTAAATAATAAACGTCGCCATAGGATAGTAACAATTAATTTTGAACTACACTGCATGGCATACTTCTTGAAGATAGGCATACTTCATCATATACCACATAAGGATTTGGAGCTTGTGTGACGAGGTGGAAGATTTACCATACGGGCGAGAGGTTTGTGTGGCGATGAATATATTTTACAGGTTGAACTAATGACTGATATGGACTATTTAAATTGTAACGATTAAATTGCCAGAGTAATAAAAACCCCACACGGGTCTGGAGTTGACAATAACCATGTCTCTCTAGTCATTAGATATGGCACATGGACTATTTATTTCCCACACGGGACGAGGTGACGAGGATTTATCCTCTGGAGCATTTAAAATACACACTCCGTCAGGCTTTGACAGGGTGACGAGAATTTATTCTCTGGAGTTATTATCAATACACACTCCCCTGTAAACACCAGAATATATCACTATAAATATGTGTATGTTTACTAGGATTTATTGGGTACCTAATACAGCCCAATAAATTTCCAAACCCCTCCCCATACAAAGGAGGTTATGGCGAAATTTTTCGAAAATTCCGGGTGTTAGCCAAATTTTTGATGAATTTGAAAATTCTCAGAAACTGAAAAGTTGGAAAATGGAAGCCAGATCGAATGTAGAGTTGATAAATCAAACCACTTTCTACTTTGTTCCTTTTCGGGGACGTAAAGTTTTAAGTTGTGGAGATTGTAATGACCCAGAAAATCTGAACCAATTTAAAATTTTTAAGTTGGCTAAAATAATGGATTTTAAATATTTAAAATAAATATTTTAGATGATAGCAATGAAAACTGAGTTTGAATCGACAATTGAAAACGAATATAATTAATATTAATTATAAACAAGGCTTGAAAAGGCGCTGCAGTTTCAAAAATTGAATTCAAACTTTGTCGGACTGTACCGGGTGCAAAACAAAACGGATGTGAGTGAAACCAAAAATATTTAAATCTGTTAGTAAATAACTTTCTAACAAATCTGAAAAATCGAATTTTCATTGCGAAAACCAAAAGTTATGGCCAAATGAATTTTCAGAAAGGTCGCTATGGAATTTATATAGCCCGTGAAATTGGCCATTTTGCATACGACCTCGGAATTCGACGAAACCAATTTTGTTGGGTCCGGGATGTGAAGTTATTGCTAGGTTACAAATTTCATAATTTTTGAAGCTAGTATGTGAGCGTGGCAAAGGAAAACGTGTTTTGATCAATTACAGTTAAATTGGATCGACCAGAAATGGGCCTTTTTGCAAACGACCTCGGAATTCGACGAAACTAGTTTTGTTGGGACCGTATCGTCAAAACATAGCCAGATTTATTTTTCTGGAATTTTTCGAATCAGTTGGTGGCCCCAGCAAATTGAAATGTACGTTCAAATCAAATATTGAATGTTATATATTTTAATTTGAAGGAAAACTGACTGAAACAGTCGAATGGGCCTACGGAACATATCCCATTGTGTTCGGAATGGGGGTAAAACGCTAGGGACGACAGTCGTTGGGTTTGGATTGGAGTTCGTGTGTGAAAGGGGTATTTTTGAAATTTTAAAAATTTATAAATTAAAGAAAATCCGTCATTGGCCCAGATGCTTTTCTCTCTCCCCGATTATCGGGCGCGCGAGATGGAAAGGAGCTCCAAACTTCTCTCTTCAATTTCTCTTTCATTTCTCGATGAAATCAAGTGAGGTTGGATCCATTTTGAAGCTCTAACCGTCCTCTTCAAATCCATGTGAAGTTTGGCATTTATCGTGCAGTGTTTCTCGAGTTGCGAGCTCGGGAAGATCGCCCCTTTGGAGCGCCGCCGTGAGCAGGAGGAGCCACCGAACTGGGGCCCACTTTCGGTGCCTGAGCGCCTCTCCTCCCCCTTCGACCTCGCGCAAACCGTTACTCCGTTTGATCGCAAATTCAAAACCTAGTTTTGAACGATTTCCAAAAGGTACGGCTTGTTTTATTTTCAACTGTTTTAACACCTTTAAACCATTGCAAACTTTGAAAAATCATATCTTTTTCGTTTCTTGACGAAATTCAGTGAAACAAGAGACAGTGTACTCGTGTGGACGTCTTCTACATTCTAGAAGAGACCGCATATTTTTCTGAGCCTTCTGCTATTTTTGGTGGAGTAGAACCCAATGTGGGATTTCTAATTTATAAACGATATAGAAAACGACGATGTATAAATTATATAGTCGATGTATGAGTTACATAAGCGTTGTCCACCTCTTGTATAAGCGTTGTATAAGTTGTACGCTCGATGTATGAGTTATATATGCGTTGTAAAAATTATATATGTATTGAAATAGAAGTGAATTGCTATATAAATATATATATATATATATATATATATATATATATATATATATATATATATATACACGCCCCTCGTCCACAAACCATGGACGATATTTATTGGTTGTGATAGGTGTGAAAATTGATTGATAGCGAATGGTTGATTGGGATTGTTTGTGGTTGAAATTGATTGATTGTGGTTGAAAAATACCCGTTTGTGGTTGAGAAATATTTGGTTAAAACCACATAGGATTAGTTTGTGGAAATGAAATAAATATACATGCCGCCTGCATGCGAACTAGATGCATGAATCCCCATTGTCAAAAGCTGCGAGGCTTTAAGGTAGAGCGAGGAGCCGTAGTAGGGACGGCCCCAGTTTTAACTACCCTGCCGTTATGCTGCCGAAATTTTGAATAATATTCATGTGTTAGAATTATTTTCCTGTGTTGAAACTATATTCGTGTGTTGTATAGGAAACCTTCATGTGTTGAATCGATATTCGTTCGTTGAATTGAAATTCATGTGTTGAATGGTATTCGTGTTTTAAATATAAATATCACATTTTTATCTATATATATACAAACTATAGAAAACCTTCATGTGTTGAATCGAAATTCATTCGTTGAATTGAAATTCATGTGTTGAATGGTATTCGTGTTTTAAATATAGAAATCACATTTTTATCTATATATATACAAACTATAGAAAACCTTCATGTGTTGAATCGAAATTCATTCGTTGAATTGAAATTCATGTGTTGAATGGTATTCGTGTTTTAAATATAAAAATAACATTTTTATCTATATATATAAACTATAGAAAACCTTCATGTGTTGAATCGATATTCATTCGTTGAATTGAAATTCATGTGTTAAATGGTATTCGTGTTTTAAATATAAAAATCACATTTTTACCGATATATGTAAACTATAGAAAACCTTCATGTGTTGAATCAATATTCACTCGTTGGATAGAAATTCTTGTGTTGAATGGTATTCATATTTTAAAAGAAATTGTTTTATAATAAAAATCCCATTTTTAACATCAATATGAAATGTATAAAATAATCTTGTTTTGAAATAAATTGTTTTATAATAAAAATCCTATTTTTATCACCTATATTAACTATATAAAATAATCGTGTTTTGAAATAAAATTTTTTACATTAAAAATCACATTTTTATTATATAGATGAATTGTTAAAAATAGTGAAGTGTTGAAATAGAAGACAGTTGGACAAAAATATCATTTTTATCAAATGTATGAAAAGAATATAGCTTTGAAATCGAAGAATCGATATATATATATATATATATATATATATATATATATATATATAAATAGAATTAAAATATATCGAATAACGAAGCTGCAGTTCGTATTTTGAAACCGTGATTTCAAATGATTAGTGCGGGAGATCCGACCATCGGATTTTCCCAAAACCGCAACCGTTGGGTTCGCTTTGGAAATGTCTTTCCAACGGCACCAACTTTGTAAAAATCCAACGGTTGGATTGTCTGGAATGTTTAATTCAAATCCGAAAAAAAACAGCGCCAGAATCGATTATTTATATATATTTATATATATATATATATAAATATAATTATATTTAATTGAATAATGACGCTGCAGTTCGTATTTTGAAATCGAAACTTCGAACGATCATGCCGGGAGATCCGACCGTCGGATTTTCCCGAAACTAGAACCGTTGGATTCGTTTTGAAAAGATCTTTCTAATGATGTAAATTTTGTGAAGATCCAACGGTTAGATTTTCAGATATGTGTAAATCAAATCTAAAGAAAAACAGCGCCACGGCCGCGTTATGGCCCGAAGCGTCGTTTTGAATAAATTGGCTATTTTAAAATAAATAAAAATAGCGATAATTCATTATAAAATATTATAAACGATATGGATGTGATTTAGAAATTAACTAAAGGTTGGCTAAGCCAAATGGTTTCCTGGGTGTTGATCTGATGTTGGTTTCGACCTTCGGGGTTAATATTTGGGAAATCGTTCTCTTACTGATTGACGGTTAGTGACTAATGAATTGAAATGATGCGTATGTATGTTGGTGTTGCACTTGTTCATTATATATGCGAGTTTCTCAGAAAAACCGGGTTTATCCCATTGTGAATAACTGAATCGACGATAAGAAATCGAAGATGAAGACGGTGATCGAAGACTGGAGATCTTCACCTCATTTTGATGGTAACCGAGGTCCTGATTGGGAGGCATCCCGAAATATGGATAACGAGTGGTGATCGTCCAGACGTACGTGGTGATCAATGGGTTTGCGAGGTATATAGTGCCTCCGGTTTCGTTCAGACCCAGAACGGACTTGCAAATGGACAGTGTGTCTGACATTGGAATTTATTTTGTGTGATTGATAGCCATCAGTTGCACGGTGTGAATTTCCTGTGTGGCATGCTAAGATGCAGTGATCAGGGCTTCTGTTGAAAAGAAAAGTCTTGTGGAGATGATCAAAGCACCGCCTGTGTGGCGTAGCCTTGTGTATAACGTGAAATCGCGAGCCTCACACCCCGGTATGAACCAGAAATGGGAGAAAGGACCTCAGGGAGGGCCTGCGTTTCCTCCTAGCTAGAAGTGGCGTCAGTGGTTTTACACGCCCTGACGAGTTTGACTTATGTGGTTGTTGTTGTTGCGAGGTGCCTCGGTTAGATCGGACGATCCGGGTCCGATGGAGTCATTTGTTGGCTCGCTTACGCCCCAAAGGGCGGCGAAACGCAGTGCTCAGGAATTTTAATCCACTCTGTGTGGACTGGCCCTGTCGCTCCAAGGTTCGATGCATTTTGATCCTGAGGCTCGAGCTAGGCAGCCTCGAATTCGGTAAGGACTATCTTTTGCCTTGGTTCATGAAGGAAATCCAATTTCCAAATACGTAATGGTGCGATTTTGATTGTGTATATATATATATATATATATATATATATATATATATATATATATGGCGACATGATATATGGTACCCATGCCATCTATGATTGATAGTTATGATTGAAATTGTTTTTGAAACATATAAACACTAGTAATAATATCAAATGCTTTTGTTTTATTCGTATCAATCATATTTTGGCCATTATAAGGTAAAAACTCTATCCTCCGGTTTGCGTTGCATTGCATTGTGTGATGGGAATTGAGTCTTATAATGGCTTCATTTTTATAAAAAGCATTGCGATGTTTAAATGAAAGAATTGTTTTAAAGTACTGGCAATCCGATGGAGTAAACCCGTTCCACGAAAGTGGCGTGGTCATGAGATTAGCCATATTATAAATGTATTAAGTAGATTTCTCATACCAGTCCCATGACTGACTCGTAGTTTGTTTCACTTTCAAACTCGGGTGCCCCTTTTCCTACACGGGCAGCCTTGTATTCAGGTTTAAGCAGGCTTGTTCTGGATAGCTGGAGCTGAAGATGGATTCTATCATTTATCTCTTTTTATGTTGTTCAGCTCCTATTGTACATATTATGTTTGTTTTCCGCTGTAGACATTTATGTATAGCTGAACTGTATTTGTACTAAGTATGATCCTGTATACTGTGTAACTCTGATGATTACTTTTATCCAGTATATTCTATTGTGCATTATCTGGTATATTTATTTAATTTTGTTCTATTATTATCTGTTTATGTGTTATATTCCAAGGATTGCCCTTGCCGCCGTCAGTACGAGGTTTGGGGTCGTCTCACGATACTTGTTGATTTTAGGGTTTGATATTGAATATAAGCCGATATATTTTCTATTCAGAGTCTTGTATTTAATATCAAATGGGATTTTGGGTTTGTCGTGAATGGTGTCTTCACTAATACTATTCTTAAACCTAGTAGAGTAAAGATTAAATCTTTTATTTAAGATTTAATGAAGTTTACCAATTAATTAATATTTAATTGGAATTGAATTGAAATTGATTTTTGGGTTTATCATGAACGGTGTTTTAAATAGCACTTGTTCTTTAACCTGATTAACAATGGAGTGAAGAAAATTAGAAACTAACTGGAGATCAGCTAAGTTGAATGGTTTCCTGGGTATTGATCTGATGTTGGTTTCGGCCTTCAGGATTAATATTTAGGGAATTGTTCTCTTACAAATTTACGGATTAGAGACTGATAGGATAGAATGTGATTTTGGATTTACCGTGAACCATGTTTTAAATAACATTGGTTCTTTAACCCAGTTAAAGAAAGGATATGATTTCCCAAGTTATAAAATCATTAATATTGATTTTTGGGAAGATTAAAACTAAGTGGAGCTTTAATGAATCTTTAATTAGATTGAAATGATCGAGAATGGAGTATCACCAGTTTTGCTCCAAGCGATAGTTAAATATTTAACTAGATTTGAACGTGAAATGGTAATTAATTTTACCGATAACACGGTGGTGTTAGATATGGAGTATTACCAGTTTTGCTCCATGGGATGAATAGGTTGGGATTGGAAAATTAAAAAAATGATTACTTCGGTAAGGGTCGCTAATCCCGACTAGTTTGGAAAACCTTAACATGGTTTGAAATGATATTCAAAGGAGGATTAAAGAATAAATTTAAAAGAATTTATCTTTGATAAAATTAATGGGAACCTTTCTGAGACGACCCGAACTTCCCCGGTCTCCGAAGAGAAGAGAAAGGCCGGATTGCATTGAGAACACGACAAATCAGAACACAAACAGAAGAACATTTCATTCCTTATTACAACAATTCCATCAGAATACAAGAATATAACAGAGTATGAATAAATATTATACATCAGAAAAATATCAGATATTTAAATTACATTTAAATACATAGCAGCGGAAAAATAACACAAAACACAGCTGAAAGAAATACGTGGATACAGAGCTTTCCGAATATCACTTCAGCTGTAAACCAGGATCCTGTGAATATAATATCTGCAAAACCCAACTACTAGCTGCCCGTGTGGAAAATAGAGGCACCCAGAGTTTAGGTTAAAACAATAAACTCTAGGTCAGTCATGTGACTAGTCTGAGAACTAAAACAGTTATTAAATTGATTTTAAAGTTAGGTAAATCAAGGGACCACGCCGTATAGCACGGAACGAGTTTACCCCCAAGAATACCAGTGCATAAAACAAATAGCGCAATGCTAAATAAAGAACAATGAAGCAAATATAAGACCCAGGTCCCATCACACAATGCAACGCAAGCCGGAGGATAGGGTTTTACCTTATAATAGCCAAATAATGCTTGATACGTGAAATTTCATCTTTTATTATTACTATAAGCGAAGAAAACAACTTAAAATATAAATGTATCAATCATAGGAGGCATGAATGTCCCATACCACTATGTCGCTATATACAGTATACAATCAAAACCGCAAAATGTCGTATTTGGAAGTTTGGATTTCCATACTGGTGGTTACTGATTCGATAGATCGATCGCGTAGTACAATTCCCAATGTTTTACGTCGCAAGCATGCGAAAACACCGTAATTCACATCCGTAGTATCCATGGAAACAAGTTACTGCGGCCTACGTCGCAGGCATGCGAAAACACCGCTAACTCTATCCATCAGGGAAATCGAGGGGTGTCCCCTTTCCCTTACCTCGGTCGACCGAATCCACGACACCACTAAGGTGCCCATACTCTAAAAAGCATACTGATCTAACCATCAGTTTACCACCATCCCGGGGTGTGAGGCTCGCGAATTAACGCTATACACAAAGCGGCGCTATATTAAAGCCGTGCTTTGATCATCAACCACAAGACTCTGCTTTTCAACAGAAGACTTGATCATTTGCCACTTAGGCCTGCCACACAGGCAATTTACGCCATGCGACTGATGTCTATCGATATACAACCTCTGATACCGTACGTCTCAGAGAAGGGTGAAGTAAGGGAATAAATTCTCCTTCACCAGGCAGATGTATATTCAATAGAGATCAATCAGCACAGAATAAAATCCAATGTCAGACACACCATCCATTTACAAGTCCGTTCTAGGTCTGAACGAAACCGGAGGTACCTTATGCCTCGCATATCCGTACAATCAACAAGTACGTCCAGACGGCTACCATTTCAGCCCCTTCAAGGTAGCTACTCCAATCATGAGCATCAATAGCACCCATCCGTTTGATGTGAAGATCGTCGGTTGTAACGACCCGGTTTTTGTGGACTTTGGTTATCGCCATAAACTCAATGATAACTAACCAAACATCGAAAAATACCGGTAGTTAATGAAAGAAATTAGAGGGTGAGAATAGATAAAATAGAAACTTAGAATAGAAGAAGAAGAAAAAGAACCTACAACATCAGAGTAAACACGAATCTCACAGCGGAACGAATAAAATATAACATAACTTTGAAATAAAAGATTGTACTTGAATATACATATCATTTTCAAGTACAACACTTACAACACTGCAGAAATAACTATAGCTATATAATCCTGAAGCCTCCTGCTCCAGCTCTTCAAGTATCTATAAATCCCGACTACTTGACTGCCCGTACGAAATTGGGCACCCTAGAGTTTAGGGAAAACAAAACAAAATAAACTCCGGGTCAGTCATGGGACTGGTATGAGTAAAACAGTTTAAAACAGTTTAAGCAACAAAACGATATCTCATAAGACCACGCCGCATAATGGAACGGGTTTTTCCCTTATGAGAATCCAAAATATCTTTATATCAAAAACCTTTTGATATTATAATAATGTCTATCAATCACAATATAATAATCATCTAGCAGAACGCTTTCATCTCACGTTCTACATATATATATTATACAATCAAAACCGCAAGCACATATTGGGTAATGGATTTCCAACTATGACAAGGTATGGAACCACCTTTCGCTAGTGTACCTCTAGAGAGGAATACACTGGGTTCAACAAGAACATCTTGCAACCCGACCACACATGACCTACCACTCATTTCGCTTGAGTGTATCGAATGTATATCACCAACGGTTGGTGTAACAAGCTGTATTTTGATAACGTGTTATAACTATAAATCAAGGCAGAATTAAATTTTAAAATAAAAGTCAAGGGAAACGGGTTACGCCATTACATTCGTCTCAAAATTCTGCTTGGAAACGACCGAGTTTTCGAAAATTCGAGTCTGTATTACCAAGTTATGGCCGTCCAAAGTTTCAGAAAATTTCAGAGTTCAAAACACTTCGAATTCAGGTTCAAATTCGAATTTCAAAACCCAGACAGGCTGGGCGGGAAATTTCCCGCCAGCACCCAGGTCGAATGGGGAGTCGACTGGGCAGTCGACCCCCACTGGCCAGGTCGACTGGGCAGTCGACTTGGGTGTCGACCTGGTCCCCGAATCTGTTTTTGGGCCAGATGTTTCTGGTCTCGCTGCTTGTCCAAGTTCACTCCCTAAACCCTATATAAACAGCCCCTACCCCTAGACTCTCTATCACATTTCTCCTTGGCCTTATGATGCTAGGATTTTGACTGGAAGGATAGAGAAAAAGAAGGCTATTCAAGACTTCGTTAGAGCTACGTTGATTTGGGGATTTGCTAGAGATTCTTCTTCTACTCTTTTGCTTTCTTATTCTCTAGACAACGATCTGTAAGCCCCTGTCACTCTTAGATCTAAACTGTAAACTTAACCTGAACACGATGTAAACTAAAATTATGCCTAAACATGATAACTAAATTGGATCTACCATTGTATATCTTTGATCTATGACTATCCCTTTTAGATCTATTTCTTTGGATCCAATTCTGTACACCCTACATCTGTTCATATAAAACTTTGACTTGTGGGAATATTGTATAAACTTGATTTGGGGCACATTCATGTTTAAACCTAAAAACCCCTCATAACCTTTATCTTGACATGCATGTGATCTTGAAACCATTATTGTTCACATATTGGGTTTATTATCTTATGTCACCCATTGCCATGTCTATCACCTTATTTTGCCAAGTTTGTTATGTGAGACCCTATTTTATATGCCTGAAATGTTATAATCATCATGCTTAACTTATGAACACCTTTGCCATCCTATGACTATCCTTTTTGTGTTATTCCCTATTTTGACATGTTGTATTGATGCGAATCCACGTAAGTTGGGGATACGTTTTGGGTAGATTAGGCAAACTTGAAATTGGCTGTGAAATTGAAATAACTTGACCTGAAAACTTGACATGAGAATAAGCTTGAAAACATGAATTTGGGACATGAGAATTAGATAACTTGAAAGTGGCAACTCGAGGTTGGGTTGAGTTTGCAACGTAAATCTGCCCGGAACCGCCCGACAAATCCAGTAGTTGCAAATAATAGGATCCAATGTGAGTAGTTGGTCATATAGCACTTGAAAACCCGAGGTTAGACTAGGTTATGGTGTAAAGCTGCCTGGACCCGCCCGGCACATCCAGTAACCATAACCAAGTCTAATGTGAGAGGTTGGGGTGCATTAAGTAAATTAATGCCACATGGTAAGGTTAAGTCATGGACCACTTAAGTATACTTAACCAATTTGACACGTTGATTTGATAGGGTTAAGTCTTGAACTGCTTGTATACACTTAACCAACTAGATACATGTTTGGATAGGGTTAAGTCATGACCTTTTTAACGACAACACTTAACCTATTAGAAACCCTAGCTACAAGGTCCCTTTCAGCAGTAACCCACTTAGGAGTATCACGATACCCTGGGGACTAGGCAGGGTGGGGCACGATTACTGGGCTGATTGTAAGCGACCAAAAATGACGGCTAAGTAAGGTGCGCCAATGTAGGTTCAAGCGGACAAGGTTCGTGCACTTAGTCCGGATTTGAAAAAGTAGGCATGGGCACCCGTAGTACTACATTGTGCGAGCTTGAATTGTGTCAGTGGTTGACACCCTATGGCCTGATACCCCCTAGGGTGGACCTAGCACATGTGACTACATTCCGTGATTGGGTCATATGACACCGACACACGACGAGTAGAGCCGATCGATTAGGTTGGACCCCGTATTGGGTCATTTCATGTTATTGGGCCTAGGGATCATTTCTGGATTTATACTTGACATGGATTTGAACACTAGTACAGTTAGTGCAGTAAACCTTGTATATGCGATGCCACTCTTATCTTGTTATTTTTTGTTATCATGCTAGTCCAGTTATTATCTTTATGTTTAATCTCAGTTTCTCATGTCCAGTTAACTTTATTAGTTTTCATGTTGATAGTCACTAGGGCTTACCAGTCTTTTTGACTGACCCGTTTTCTTCCACCTCTTTTTCTTTCGTTTCCCCCCTCAAGTTCTCAGGGAGGAAACTCTAGCTCTTAGCTTGGACTTAGCTTGCTTTTCTGACGGCTCATGTTCGGTTTGGTCTTGAGCTATGCTATGGCTGCACTCATGCTCTTTTTGGGGAATAATATTTTACTTATGTTATTTTAAGTACTTTGCTTATTTAGAACTTGATGTAATGAAATAATGACTTGGAATTTTGATGTAAGAGGTTTTGACTCTATTTTCCACATAATGAGATTTGGTTTTTAAATTTTATCCGTTGTTTTATATACTCTGTTTAATTTATGTTCTGTCTTGTGTTATCTCTGTGCCTGTTTACTAGATAATACCCCTCCAAAACTAGTGCATTCCCTTTGAGAGTGACCCTAGCGGAGGTGGGGTGTTACATTTGGTATTAGAGCAGAAGGTTACCAGACTGGGTAAAAAGTTTTAAAAACCTTCTGAAATTATTTTCAAAACCATTTATAAAAAAGCATTTATCAAGAAAAGTTTTATTTTTAAGAAAAGGCTATTCCCCAAAAGCCATTAGCACTTTCTTTTGTTTCCTCGTTTGAATCTTTTTCTTTTCGTTTTTCAGCATGGCTGATCTTAACCTTCCCGAGGGAGTACCCATACCCGGATGGTTCCGAAGGTACTTGGAAGCTAGGGCCAAAACGACATGGGCTCGACAAACATCCCTCCTCCTCCTCCCCCAGTGGTCGCGATTCCTCCTCCTCCTCCTCCTCCCAGTACCGCCTTCGCCAAAATATGCAAAGACTTTATAGGAATGGGCGGCAAGAACTTCGTTGGAACTGAGACCTTCGCTGAGGCATGAAACTGGCTAAAGGAGACTGAAGACCTGTTCATTATCTTCGATATGGAGGATCATAGGAAAGTTTAGTTGGCAGTATGGTTGTTGAAAGAGGAAGCTGCATTTTGGTGGGAAGTCACCAACGCTACTAGGCCAGTTGAGACTTGGGCAGACTTTAGAGAGAGGTTTGGGCTTAAATTCTTATCGTCAGCAGAAGCGAACCTTCAAATGGAGAGGTTCCTGGCACTCAAGCAAGGGGACATGTCTGTTAGGGAGTACGTGAATAAGTTTAATCAACTTGCTCGGTTTGGTTTGGACTTAGTCAACACGGCTGAGAAGAAGGCTCTACGCTTTGCTCGAGGATTGAGCGAGCCACTCCACGGTATGGCCGTGACTCATGTACCCATGGGGGCGACCTTTGAAAGCTTGGTGAATATGGACCTACTTCATGAGGAAGACAAGGGTGACAAAGAGGAGGTTAAGCCTAATGAGACTCAGAACAAGAAGGTTGACTTCAATAAGGGAGGCAACAAGAATAACAAGGGCAACAACAACAATGCTAACAAGCCACGTGAGACGAGGAAGTGCAACTTTTGTGGTATCACGGGACATTTAGCTAAAGACTGTAGAAGGAAGAATATAAAGTTGAGTGAATGCTTTCATTGCGGGGATACTGGACACATCAGTAAGGATTGACCTAAGAAGCAAGGACAGGGACAAGGGAAGACCCAGAGAGTAGGACCTTCTGGAGGGCAGTTGCAGGCTCTCAACACCACTCCAGCTCTTGACCGAGGTAGTAATATTTCTGTAGAAAGCCTTGTTTACATTTCTGAATTTCCTGTTCGAACCTTATTTGACTCTGGCGCATCGCATACTTTTATCTCTTCTGATATTGTTGAAAATCTGCACCTAAGTACTAGTCTAGTTGATGATCCCGTTAGTGTTTCAAATCCGATTGGGGCTCCGCCCATTTATCTATGATTTGTGTTGATTTGAGGATTTCTATCTTAAGCGTAGAATTCACGTGTAATGCTTATGTTCTCGGATTCATGGGGTATGGTTTAATTCTGGGCATGGATTGGTTGTCCAATTATGGAGCCATCCTTGATTGTGAACGAAGGGTAGTGAGGCTCATGACACACCTTGGAAATACCCTTGAACTTTTTTGTAACCCGAAGGGTCCGGTCATGTTATGTTATCTTGAATCTCTTGACTCATTCGTCGACAATCTGCACTCCGTGAGAGTGGTCCGAGAATATCCAGATATCTTTGATGAGGTGAAGGGGTTACCTCCTAAACGCGAGATAGACATCCGAATTTATCTTGTTGATAATGCCAAGCCTGTTTCATTGCCCGTTAGGCATATGGCCCCGCAAGAAAGAAGAGAGCTCAGTAAACAAGTCAAGGAGTTGCTTGAGAAAAATTTCATAAGGCGAAGCATTTCTGAATGGGGTGCTCCGGTGGTATTCGCTACTAAGGCGGATGGTTCGCTTCGTCTGTGCGTTGATTATCGTGAGTTAAACAAGTTGACGAAGAAGAATAGGCACCCACTACCAAGAATCGATGATCTCTTTGACCAGCTTGTGGTAGCATCTGTTTTCTCTCAACTCGATCTAGCCACAGGATTCCATCAGCTTAGAGTGGTTGAGGATAGCATTGACAAAACTGCGTTTAGGACTCCAGATGGGTTCTTCGAATGGCTCTTCATGCCGTTTGGGTTAACGAATGCACCCGTGTACTTTGTAGATCTGATGAGTAGGGTGTTTCGGGACTTCCTTAACAAGTTCGTGGTGGTTTTTGTGGACGATATTTTAATCTTCTCAAAGGATGAAGAAGAGCGTGCTAGACACCTCAAGGAAGTCATGGATATGCTTAGAGCACACCAGTTAAAGGCTAAGTTCTCCAAATGTCATTTTTGGAGGGAGGAAGTTCGATTTCTTGGGCACGTAGTTTCTAAGCAAGGTTTAGCCGTGGACCCCGCAAAGGTAGTTGCGGTGCAAGACTGGAAAATTCCTAAGAATGCAACAGAGGTGAGAAGCTTTCTTGGGTTGGCGGGCTTTTATAGGAAGTTCATTAAGGACTTCGCTAAGATTTCAGCCCCTCTTACTAAGTTAACGAAGAAAAACCTAGCGTTTGCATGGACATAGAATGTGAGATTGCTTTTCAGAGACTCAAGAGATCCCTCACCACAGCTCCAGTTTTAGCATTACTCGACGGAGGAAAGATGTTTACGGTGTACACAGATGCGTGCGGCACGGGATTAGGCGCTGTCCTAATGCAAGAAGGAAGAGTGATATGCTATGGGGATAGACAACTTAAAGTTCATGAGAAGAACTATCCCACACATGACTTGGAGTTGGCCGCGATTGTTTTTGCACTTAAAGCTTGGCGCCATTATCTCCTAGGGGAGAGATTCGAGCTGTATACCGACCACAAATCGCTTAAGTACCTCTTTTCGCAAAACGATTTGAATCTGAGACAACAGCGGTGGATGGAGTTCTTGGCATCATATGACTTCGATATAGCTTATACCCCTGGCAAGGGGAACTTGGTGGCAGATGCGCTTAGTAGAAAATGTTGACTTTGAGCCCTTTATTTGTTGAAAGAAAAAGTCTAGAGTTTATAGCGACCTTTGATTTTACACATGATGTTGAGTCATTGACTGGTACATTAGCATCTCTTGAGCTAAGACCTACACTACTAGATCAAGTAGGGACTTCGCAGAAAGAGGACCCACAGATAGTCGAAATCATGGACAAGTTAATCAGTGGTGAGATGTCAAGTCATCTTGGTAGGTAGCCATTGATGACAAGGGATGGCTAAGGCACGATGGAAGGTTATGTGTTCCACTAGTGGGAGACTTAGTAAATAAAGTTCTCGAAGAGGCGCATCACTCGAAGATGACTATACATCCCGGAGGGGATAAGATGTACAGAGATATGAAACACATTTTCTTTTGGGCTGGAATGAAAAAGGACGTGGCAGAGTTCGTTTCAAAGTGCATGGTGTGCCAACAAGTAAAGGCCGAATCGAAGAAGCCCGGTGGGCTATTACATTCTTTGGAGGTCCCGCAATGGAAGTGGGAAAGTAACTCGATGGATTTCGTGGATGGATTACCTAGGTCGAGGAAGGGGAATACTAGCATATGGGTCATTGTTGATAGACTCACGAAGAGTGCTCACTTCATTCCGGTCAAAAGCAAAAGGACTGCATCATGGCTAGCATCTATTTACCTTCGAGAGATAGTACGGTTGCACGGGGTTCCTTCTAGCATAGTCAGTGGCCGTGACCCGATTTTCACTAGCCAGTTTTGGAATAGTCTGCAAGAAGCAATGGATACGCGACTTAATTTAAGTACAGCCTATCACCCTCATACGGATGGACAGACCGAAAGAGTAAATAGGGTACTAGAGGATCTTTTGAGGCTATGCATTCTTGATTTTGGTGGTACTTGGGAAGACCATCTCCCTCTCGTAGAGTTTGCTTATAATAATAGCTACCAAGCTAGATAGGGATGGCACCGTTTGAGGCCTTGTATGGAAGACCGTGCAAGTCGCCGACTTGTTGGTGGGAGACGACCGACAAGCTTATACTTGGGCCTGACATGACAAGGGACACTTCTGAGAAGGTTGAGTTGATTCGAAGACGGATGAAAACGGCCCAAGATAGATAGAAATCATATGCGGACAAGAGAAGGACGGATCTAGAGTTCGAAGTCGGAGATATGGTCTTCATAAAAGTCTCTCCTTTGCGCAATGTGGTTCGTTTTGGAGCAGTTGGAAAGCTAGCACCGAGGCCCTATCATTGAGAGGATTGGGCAGATGGCCTATAAGGTAGAATTACCTGAAAGGCTGGCCGGGGTACATAATGTCTTTCATGTCTCGCATCTCCGGAAGTGCTTACACGAGTCAGCCGAAGTGGTTGAGCCTAGCATCCTTGAAGGCTTGGAAGTGGAGAAAGAAGCAACTTTGAGGTGAGTTCCGATTCGTATCTTAGGAACAGAGATCAAGAAGCTAAGGAATCGAGAAGTCAAGCTAGTTAAAGTACAATGGAGTGAAGCCCAAGAAGACGCAACTTGGGAAACTGAGGAGAAGATACACGCGCTTTACCCATTTCTTTTTGAGGGTACTTTCTCAATCTCTTTTTCCTTTGAGCTTGAAAACCTTTCGTATCATGCTATGTTTGTTTTGTTAATCTTGTCTTGAGAACCTTAGAACCCTTTTTGGATGTAAATATGTATTTGAAACATGTTATGGTTGATGTTTGCAAATGGTTGCAAGTGTTTGCAAGTGATTTCTAGTGGATGCATGACACACATTAGGCACTAGATCGGCTCAGACACATTTTCATGTTGCATTTGCATGGGTGCTTATACCTATACATGGACGAAACTTGTTATGCTATCATTTGGATGTTGCATATGGATGATGTTATGTGCACTCATGTAGAGATCTAAAATTATGTTAGGAATTTGCATACAAGTGGACTCATTATACTAACATATCTCGCATTAAGGAGGTTTACTGAATCAGTAACCGCCTGATCTTTTGCATTAGATAAGTAAATATACACACACTTTCTGCATACATACAGCACTAGAAACCTTTTAACGAAATGGTTGTTCGTGGATGATGTTTTGAGTAGATGGATGTTTGATGGTAGGATGCGTTCTTCCTAACTTAGAGATTTCGGGGATGAAATCCTTTAAGGAGGGGAGAATGTAACAACCCGTATTTTGATAACGTGTTATAACTATAAATCAAGGCAGAATTAAATTTTAAAATAAAAATCAAGGGAAACGGGTTATGCCATTACGTTCGTCTCGAAATTCTACTTGGAAACGAGTCCGAGTTTTCGAAAATCCGAGTTCGTATGACCAAATTATGGCCCTCCAAAGTTTCAGAAAATTTTAGAGTTCGAATTCAAGTTCAAATTCGAATTTCAAAACCCAGACAGGCTGGGCGGGAAATTTCCTGCCAGCACCCAGGTCGACTGGGGAGTCGACTGGGCAGTCTACCCCCCCCCCCCCCCCGGGCCAGGTCGACTTGGGTGTCGACCTGGTCCCCGAATCTGTTTTTAGGCCAGATGTTTCTGGTCTCGCTGCTTGTCCAAGTTCACTCCCTAAACCCTATATAAACAACCCCTACCCCTAGACTCTCTATCACATTTCTCCTTGGCCTTATGCTGCTGGGATTATGACTGGAAGGATAGAGAAAAAGGAGGCTATTCAAGACTTCATTAGAGCTACGTTGATTTGGGGATTTGCTAGAGATTCTTCTTCTACTCTTTTTCTTTCTTATTCTCTAGACCATGATCTGTAAGCCCCTGTCACTCTTAGATCTAAACTGTAAACTTAACCTGAACACGATGTAAACTGAAATTATGCCTAAACATGATAATTAAATTTGATCTACCATTGTATAGCATTGATCTATGACTATCCCTTTTAGATCTATTTCTTTGGATCCAATTCTGTACACCCTAGATCTGTTCATATAAAACTTTGACTTGTGGGAATATTGTATAAACTTGATTTGGGGCACATTCATGTTTAAACCTAAAAACCCCTCATGACCTTTATCTTGACATGCCTGTGATGTTGAAACCATTATTGTTCACATATTGGGTTTATTATCTTATGTCACCCATTGCCATGTCTATCACCTTATTTTGCCAAGTTTGTTATGTGAGACCCTATTTTATATGCCTGAAATGTTATAATCATCATGCTTAACTTATGAACACCTTTTCCATCCTATGACTATCCTTTTTGTGTTATTCCCTATTTTGACATGTTGTATTGATGCGAATCCACGTACGTTGGGGATACGTTTTGGGTAGATTAGGCAAACGTGAAATTGGCTATGAAATTGACATAACTTGACATGAGAATAAGCTTGAAAACATGAATTTGGGACATGACAATTAGATAACTCGAAAGTGTCCAACTCGAGGTTGGGTTGAATTTGCAATGTAAATCTGCCCGCAACCGCCCGAAAAATCCAGTAGTTGCAAATAATAGGACCCAATGTGAGTAGTTGATCATATAGCACTTGAAAACCCGAGGTTAGACTAGGTTATGGTGTAAAGCTGCCCGGACCCGCACGGCACATCCTGTAACCATAACCAAATCTAATGTGAGAGGTTGGGGTGCATTAAGTAAATTAATGCCACATGGTAAGGTTAAGTCATGGACCACTTAAGTATACTTAACCAATTTGACACGTTGATTTGATAGGGTTAAGTCTTGAACTGCTTGTATACACTTAACCAATTAGATACATGTTTGGATAGGGTTAAGTCATGACCTTTTTAACGACAACACTTAACCCATTAGAAACCCTAGCTACGTGGTCCTTTTCAGCAGTAACCCACTTAGGAGTATCACGATACCCTGGGGACTAGGCAGGGTAGGGCACGATTACTGGGCTGATTGTAAGCGACCAAAAATGAAGGCTAAGTAAGGTGCGCCAGTGTAGGTTCAGGTGGACTAGGTTCGTGCACTTAGTCCGGATTTGAAAAAGTAGGCATGGGCACCCGTAGTACTACATTGTGCGTGCTTGAATTGTGTCAGTGGTTGACACCTTATGGCCTAATACACCCTAGGGTGGACCTAGCACATGTGACTACATTCCGCGATTGGGCCGTATGACACCGACACACGACGAGTAGAGCCGATCGATTAGGTTGGACTGTTGGACCCCGTATTGGGTCATTTCATGTTATTGGGCCTAGGGATCATTTCTGGATTTATACTTGACATGGATTTGAACACTAGTACTGTTAGTGCAGTAAACCTTGTATATGCGATGCCACTCTTATCTTGTTATCTTTTGTTATCGTGCCAGTCCAGTTATTATCTTTATGTTTAATCTTAGTTTCTCATGTCCAGTTAACTTTTCTAGTTTTCATGCTGATAGTCACTAGGGCTTACCAGTCTTTTTGACTGACCCGTTTTCTTCTACCTCTTTTTCTTTCGTTTCCCCCCTCAGATTCTCAGGGAGGAAACTCTAGCTCTTAGCTTGGACTTAGCTTGCTTTTCTGACGGCTCATGTACGGTTTGGTCTTGAGCTATGCTATGGCTGCACTCATGCTCTTTTTGGGGAATAATATTTTACTTATGTTATTTTAAGTACTTTGCTTCTTTAGAACTTGATGTAATGAAATAATGACTTGGTATTTTGATGTAAGAGGTTTTGACTCTATTTTCCACATAATGAGATTTGGTTTTTAAATTTTATCAGCTGTTTTATATACTCTATTTAATTTATGTTCTGTCTTGTGTTATCTCTGTGCCTGTTTACTAGATAATACCCCTCCAAAACTAGTGCATTCCCTTTGAGAGTGACCACAGCGGAGGTGGGGTGTTACAGTTGGGATCAACAACTGTTTCCCAAATGGGACAGCATCAACAATAAATTTTTAGAAGTAAATGAAACTCTAGATCAGGTGATTATACACCCTAATAGGTGCGACCTACATAGCCATGCTTCCTGCCTGATTTCTGTCATTTCCGGGTTGTGAGGCTAGAAGCTACGCTTATCTTTTTACATATCATATCTTCATTCACTTAGAATGCCACATCGTCGTACCCGCCAAATCACAAATTGATTTATCCAAAAATAACACGGGTATACAGCTAAGAGAAACGAATTCCTCCGCCACCAAACGTGAATACATTTGGAGAGATCAACTTACGCGATCTATTGGATATACTCTGTCAGACCTTCTTCCATACAAGTTGTCCTCGGACTGGACAAACCGAAGGCACTGTTCAGTATATCCATCTTAGGCACTGTTATCTAAGATTTATTCAACAGCCCTTGCACTTTACTCCGTCTTCAATTATCTTTGGCATATTTGATTCGCAACGCTTATGCCAATACGGAGTGGTTCTTCGGATAATAATCCAACCGGTCTCTCCATATTAACAACGTTAAAATGGTCAAAACTTCGATAGTCTGTGATTTAACTATCAAAGAAAAACACGTGTGCAAACAACGATATTATTTCCAGATGGAAATTATATCGATTAATCATCATTCAACATTTATCTCTTTTGTTCATTAATTTTCTGATCTCATATTTCCATATATTTTAAATTCTTATCTTCTATTATCAGAAAATGTTTCTGATTCTTATTTGGAAAACATTTCCAAACTCCTTTATGATCAAACCTTACCATTCCTTAGTTAAGAAGGAAGTCAATCAAGTTGGGGTATAATTACCTCTCAGACCTTAACTGAACAACGTTTTAACTTCGAAATGGTCAAAGTTTATATTTTAATTCATTAACCAACTTTCTTATGTAACTCTCGTTCGAATAAATCTCTATTCGATAACTCCTCCATTCGAATAACTATATTCGATAATCTCTCTTACGAATAACTAGATTTGAAAACCTTTCTTCGAATAAACTATATTCGATTAACTCTTTTAATTCTATTCGAATAAACTATATTCGATTAACTCTTTTAATACTATTCGAATAAACTATATTCGATTAACTCTATTTATTTAACTCTAATCGAATAACTCTTTTCACTTAGCTCCTTACTTAACTCCTTTCGAATAAAATATATCCGATTACTCCTTTAACTCTATCCGAACAAACTATATTCGATTAACTCTTTTATTTCTATTCAAATACACTATATTCGATTAACTCTTCTCTCGAATACACTATATTCGATTACTCTTCTCTCGAATACACTATATTCGATACTCTACTTCGAATAAGTGATATTTGATAACTCTACTTCGAATAAGCGATATTCGATAACTCTACTTCGATTGGCTCCATTTGAATAACTCTAACTGGTCAACTCTAACTCTAACTGGTTACTCTAACTCTAACTCTAACTGGTCAACCCTAACTGATCAACTCAAATTTATTTACTCTATTCGATCAACTATAATCGAATAACTAATATTCAATTAACTCATTTCGATTAACTCTTTTCAATTATCTCCTTTGGTTTATTCCTTTGAATTATCTCCTTTGATTAATTCCTTTGAATTATCTCCTTTGATTTTCTATTTGTTTACTTAACAAATAACTATTCCCTTTTCAATTCTATTTATTTAACAAATAAATATTTCTTTTATCTTTTCTATATATTTAACAAATAAATGTTCCTTTATCTTTTCTATTAAATTTCTAAATACATATTCCTTTTCACTTCTATTTACTTTCTAAATAAATATCCTTTTTATCCTTCTATTTATAAATATTTCCTTTACACTTCTATTTATTTTCTAAATAAATATTTCTTTAACTCTTTCTATTTATAAATATTTCCTTTTCACTTCTATTTATTTTCTAAATAAATATTTCTTTATAATTCTATTTATTTTCCCAAGATAATATCTTATTTATTCATTCTAATTATTTCCTTTAATAACCCTATTTATTTATTCTAAATGAATATTCCTTTTTTAATTCTATTTGTAACTGGTTTACAAATATTCTCCTTTTCTATTTTATTTACAAAGGGTTTGCAAATATTTCCTTTTCCAAATTATATTCACAAATGGTTTGCAAATATCTCCTTGATTTTATAATTATTCCCTTTCTAAATATCTCCTAATTATAAATATTCCATTTTATAAATATTTTCTTTTAAAAAATCTCCATTTATAAAATCCTTTGATTTCATAAATATTTTATTTTCAATATCGCTTTGAAAATTCCTTTTTCAACATTCTGGTATTTCGTATGGTACTTAACACATCAAATCACGATGACCAATATCGTCCAAACACATATAATCGCCAACAGATTATATATCACATCATATATTCAATTATATGAAACAACAGTATTTTAAATATTGAGGAATCCAGTCGGATCCCTCCAACCCGTTTCCCTGCATCCACAGATGTTACACAATATAATCAACATCACTTTCAGTTCAATATGAAATATTCTGTTAACAGAATCTATATATATAGATTTAACGGTTTTATATATATATATATATAATTTCTTATAGCCAACAATGCCTCATTAACTTTGATTCTAGTCTTGTTCCAATTTTTGAACTCTTCTTTACATGCCTGAAGCTTGTGTAAAAAGATATAACTTGGAAACCCCAAAACAACTGAAGAGAATACTTTATGAAAACAATCAGTGTAGCCATCTTTAGAAAACCAATCATTTACATATCTAAAGGGAAAACCTTTAGTACTAGAAGAAGAAGCAATTTCTAAAAGCATAGGGTTATGATCACTTGACATTTGTGACAAAGAAAGAGCTTTCAGATCTGAAATTTACTATAAAGTACAATGATTTACAAAGATTTTATCAATATTAGTTGCTATACATTTGCGTCTCCAAGTATAGTTGAATCCAGAAGCTTTGATTTCAATCAGTCCTGCTTGATCCAAGCAATTGTTAAAAGCTCTGATATACTGAAAAGGAACAGGCAAGCCATCCTTTTTATCAAGATGAGATGTAGCATTGTTGAAGTCACCCATTAAATCCAAAATCCATGAATGTTATCAGCCTCTTGAATGATATGCTGCCAAAGATTTTGTCTCTCATAGAAATTGTTACTAGCATATATGACAGAAACAAATAATATCAGTCCTCCCTTATTTATAATCTGAACAGTAACATGTTGATTTGAAGAAGATAATACAGAAATATCCCATATATCAGTATTCCATAATAACAGAATTATACCAAAATAGTCAGAGTTAGTATTAGGGATAAAATTCCAAGACTTAGGGATATATCTTTCAAAAACCTTTAAATTCTCAAGATTAATCTTATTTTCTACCAAACCAACAAAAGTTGGTTTGAATTTTGTTAGAAGAGTTAATAAATCACCCATACGATGTGGTGTATTAATTCCTCTAACATTCCATGTCATTAATGTCATTTAACAGCAGCCTTACTCCTTGTAGCTCTTTTAGGAGGAGTAACATAGACATGTGTAATCATCTTGTTCTTACCCTTCAAATCTCTCAAATACTCTTCATTTTTTTCAATTCCTTCAGAGACATCATTTGTTTCTTCATTCACTACAGGATTCTTAATGTTGTCTGCAACATGATTAATAATATCTCGAAGAATTTTATCAGGTAATTCAGAATTTAAAAAATTCAATCCATCAGTTGCATTATTAACATCATTATCTATCCCTGTATTTCCAATATGTCCATTATCAGAGCCTACATTAGAACCATTTGAACCAGAACCATCATCTTCACCAGAATTCTCAGTTCCTAAATTTGAAGGACCAGTTTTATCCTTATCCTTATCTGTCCATGTAGGATTTGAAGATTATCATGTATAGAGCTTTTGTGACCAAAACTTTGACATATTTTGCAGCAAGGAGGAATAAATTCAAAGACAAAGAATTAGAATCTGATTTAGATCATGAAAATATGGAAAAATATGAGGAATTACTTGAGGCAAAAAGGCATGGTATATACAAAAGCATCTGAAGTTTTGGAGTTTGAAGCAGAAATCCAAAGTATCATGGTTACAAGATGGAGATACAAACACTAAATTCTTTCATTCCAAAATGTCTATGAGAAGGTACCACAACAATCTTAAAGCTTTAGTAAATGCTAATGGTGACTTGTTATTTAAGCAGGAGGAGTTAGCCATTGAATCTATCTCATACTTTGATAAGATGTATAATGGGGTTGTCTGCAATGAAGTTCCTACATTCCAATCTAGGTTCACTATCAATGCTAAGGGTTAGGAAGCTCTCTTGAGACCAATTATTATGGATGAGGTTAAAACTGCTGTTTTTTCTGTACATGATGATTCTCGTCCAGGCCCTGATGGTATGAGTTCTAAATTTTATAAGCTTCATTGGGATGTTTTGAAGTCTGATTTGTTAGCTGCAATGAATGATATGTTTAGTTCAGCTATAATACCAAAGGGTAGTAATCATACTTTTATTACGTTGGTGCCTAAAGTAGATAGACCCACTGAAATTTCTCAATATCGACCTATTGCATGTTGTAACATGTATTATAAAAATTTTAGCAAAATTTTATGTAATAGGTTAAAATGTTATCTACCTCATCTTGTATCCCCAAACCAATGTGCATTTATCCCCTCAAGGTATATTGGTGCTAATATTCTTCTTGCACATGAATTATTGAGAGACTTCAAAAAGTCAGGAGTGAATAAGTTTTGTGTAAAAGTTGATCTCCATAAAGCCTTTGATATGCTGAACAGAGAATTTATATGTAACATTATGGTTAAAATGGGTTTCCCTGTTCATTTTATTAATGTTATATACACATGTATATCTTCCCCTACCTTTTCAGTATTAATACAAGGTGTTCCTACTGGATTTATTTCTTCTAATAAGGGAGTAAGGCAGGGTGATCCATTATCACCCTATTTGTTTTCTATTGCTTTGGAATATTTCTCCTATTGTATGAATGTTGTTGTGGGTCAAAACAGATTTTATCCAGTGCATAAATTTGATCCCATAGTTTCACATCTACTTTATGCTGATGACTTGATGGTTTTTGGGAAAAGTTTTGTTATTTGTGCTGAAGCCTTAAGGGAACTGTTTGAAAAACTCTAGAAATATAGTGGCCTTACAGTGAGTAGTATGAAAACTAAGATATATTTTAGTGATCATTCTAGATACACTGAGAAGATCATTTCTATATTGAATTTTCAAAGAGGTTCTCTACCAGTCAAATACTTAGGTGTCCCCATTCTTCAAACTACATTCATTATAATGACTGTCAAGCTTTATTAGATAAAGTTAAGTCAAAAGTTCAAGGGTGGGATGTCAATTTTTTAAGCTTTGCTGGCAGGGCTGAATTAATTCAATCTGTGATAACTCCAACTGTGTTATATTGGCTTTTTGTTTATCAACTCCCAGAACATTTAATAGATAAACTACACATGACGTGTGCTGACTTTTTCTAGGGTAATTCCTCTCATAAAATAAGCTAGCTTAAAATGTGTTTGCCAAACGAGGGTGGTGTTGGTTTTAAATCCTTCTCTGATTTAAAAAAAGCCTCTGGAATAAAACTGATGTGGAAAGTTTTAACTTCTGATTCATTATGGAGCTCATGGATGAGGCAAAAGTATTGTGTTAACAAATTCTTTTGGAAAATGGATATAGATAACAATGCTTCTAGTACATGGAAAACCATTCTTAGACTTAGAAATCCTGGTAAACAACTTTTTACAAAGGTGATTTCCTCTGGTTTGGATACTTTGTTATGGTATGAGCCATGGATAAATAGTAAGTGTTTGGTTGACATTGTGGGTTTGTCCAGAATTCAGATTTTGGGAAATAATATGGAACTGGTCTCTTGCATTATACAGAATGGGAAAATCAATGCAGCTTTACACCCATCCACCATGGAAATTCAAAATGAGGTTAATAGCATTAAAACTGTTATTAAATCTAACACTGATTTTTATGAGTGGACAAATGGTGGTCTTTTCTCATTTCATAAGGCCTGGCAGTTTTCTAGGATGAAACAGCAAGTCAATGATATTTATAAAGTGATATGGCACAATTCTAATTCAAAAAGGATGTCTATGATTGCAATTTTGGCTTTCAATGAGAGGCTTGGTACTAAGGACAGACTGCAAAGATTTGGTATTCTTGAAGATGCTTCTTGTTTGCTATGCAATAATGAAGATGAAAGTTGAAACACCCCACCTCCGTTAGGGTCACTCTCAAAGGGAATGCCCTAATTTTGGTGGAGGTTTATAAGTATAAGTCACAGATACACAAGACAGATATAAATACACATATTTTTGAATAGCGGAAAACAACAGCAATTTTTATTTCAACGAAATACGTGTTACACAAACCATGTCATAATTGTCTTACAATACTTCCAAAAACCATTACATTCTCATAACTGTCTTGATTTCATAACTTAAAGAAGCATAAAAACAAAAGTAAACTGCATAAGTCCCCATAGTTGCAATCCAAAGCCATAGTCCAAAACGAAAGAGATCCAAGCAATACATTTTTTCTCTTCAAGCTGGATGTGAAAACTGGTCAAGCTGCGGTATTCCCTCCCTGTGGACCTGGGGGGGAGGGGAAACGAAAGAAAAGAAGATGAAAGAAAAGTAGAGTCACACATAAAGCCTGAGTAAGTCTAGGACTATTCAGTCTATGAATAAAGAATTGGGCACGAAAAGTATAAACTGGAAATGGGAAAGCACCATAAACTAAGTTAAGTTGTCTAGAGTCGAATATACTTATCGTACCCCATATTAATATCTACATCCACATAAACCAGTTCCCAACAGGCACCCCATAATCAGGGTGAAGTGATCTGTTTCTAATGATCGGCTCCTACTCACATAGTTACATGTGTCTTACGACCCCCGATGTTGTAGTTAACTATGCTGGTCCCACCATGGGGTGTATCAAGTCCCATGGTGGCGGCCCGACACAATTCTAGAATGCACAGGTATACTACTGGTGCC
This sequence comes from Allium sativum, assembly GCA_030737875.1. Lineage (NCBI taxonomy): Eukaryota > Viridiplantae > Streptophyta > Magnoliopsida > Asparagales > Amaryllidaceae > Allium > Allium sativum. Next base: position 19,604,213 of record CM060924.1, read on the forward strand.
CAGTGCCTTATTTTTCTGCGCCGGAGTCTATGCACGCGCGCACCCCGTTAGAACCTACACTGCCGCACCACCACCGTTGATTTGACCTCTTACAGTCAGCCCAGTAATCGTGCCCCACCCTGCCTAGTTCAGGGTATCCTGATACACCTTGTAGGGTTACTACTGAAAAGCCCCCCCCCCCCCCGCTACTAGGTTTTCTATTTCTAGCCAACATGCTAAGTTGGTTAAGTGTTTTGTAAACCTAACCCCCAATCAGTCTGTATAGTTTAGCATGTTCCATTTTGATTAAGTATTAATTCAATTTACTTAATCCTATCAATCCTGACTCAGCCTTAATTGTCTTATTAAAGCCTCGACCTCTCACATTAGACAGATATTGTTGTGGATGCCTGTTGCCGGTTGGGTCTGGGCAGCCTTACGCCACAACTCAGTCTAACCTCGGGTCTTTCTTGGGCTCCGTGGTTAACCACCCACATTGGATAGGTATTGTTGTGACTACTGGACAGCCGGGCGGTTCCGGGCAGGTTTATATCACAACTCAATCCAACCTCGGGTTAAACACATCGTATTTTCTAAATTTACATATTTTGTCTCTTTTCTTTTTATATGTAAATATTTGCGGCCTATTATTCAAATTCATCTTTATTGGGTAAAATTAATTTACACCACTTAATTGTTTTTCAAGGTCGTTGGCATGCGTCAAACATGCCAACACATATGTTTTATATTTTAACCCAAACGTCACTACCCCCGTTTTATACGTTCGCTACAATATAACATATGTTGGGTTTAACATTTAAACCCAACTTAGCCACATGAAAAAGGGGAGGCTTAGAACATGGTGTTTATATATTCTAAGTAACATAAAAAGGGGAGTGTGAACGCATGAACTTGAAACATAGCGAACTAATTAACATAAATTTGGCACTTGTGAACTTGCATTGTAATAGCATATAGTCATGGCATAAACATACCTAAACATGAAATCATGGTTTTTGATCTATTCATATAATCATGGCATAAACCTACCTAAACATGAAATCATGGTTTTTAATCTATTCATATAATCATGGCATAAATATACCTAAATATGACATCATGGTTTTTAATCTATTCATGCAAACTTGCAATTGGAATGTAAATCTAACTTAGCTATGTGTCACATATATTATCATATGATTTTTGATAACAATATAGGCCTAAAACATGTTTCCCAATTAGGCATAACACCAAACATAGTCTAGTCATGTTCATAGAGTCAACACAAGTTCACAAAGATGTTTACTTTTCTCTCTAATACAAAAGTATGGTTTTACACTTGAATCATGATGCCAATTCCAACATAAATTCACATAAGTCATAATACCCAAATGGATCCAACTACACTAAAAGTGATTATAATATATATTATGTTGGCATAATAGTGAATCGTATACTTGCATGAATCTGAAATAAACTACCACAAACATGTAGTTGTTAACTTTCAACATGAATCACATACTTGCAAATATCCAATCGTTATACCACAACATCCCAAATCGTTTAGAATCAAAGAAACATTCAAATATGAATTATTATCACCACAAATCAAATACAATTCTATTTTCGCATTTTACACAAATCAAAACACAATTATTTATTCACATCGGAATAGCACTCTACTTACCACGTATGACGAATCTTCAATTCAGGAATCTGAATTCTGAATTTGGAGATGCTATCCTTTGTTGTAGGCATTGTTTTGATTTAGTTGTCGATGCTTTAAGATTTTGAATTGTCTCTTAGGCTTGTTGGCTTGTCTCTAGGGTTTCTAATTAACGGCCATTCCTAGTTCCTCTCCAGCAGCACGACGGCTATTGTATTCTATTATTTGTGTGAGTTTAGGGTTAGGTTTGAGTTGTATTTACAGAATTTTAAATTGTTTTGAGCCTTCGGATGAAGATAGGAGGAATCTAGACCATACAAAGTTCAAAGAGCCACTCAAAAGGTGACACGTAAGCCATAGTGACTCAGCCAAGCATCAGAATTCGACCAGACCCTGATCAGGCCAGCCAAGACCTGACCAGCAGGTCATTCTGATCTGGGCGCACTTGGCAGGTGCGCCAGGCTAAAAATGTACTGGCGCACTTCCCAAGTGCGCCAGTTCATTTCTGTTCTGGCGCAATTCCCAAGTGCGCCAGTGCATTCTGACCCGTTTTCGGGTTTTTCGTCCAACTTCGTTCGTCCATATCTTCTTCATACGATATCCGTTTTACGCAAACTTGAGCTCTATCTCAAGCAGAATTTCGAGACGAACGCAATGGCGTAACCCATTTCCCTTGATTTCATCATTTATAATTAATTGTACTTTAATTCATGAAGCTTAACGTTATACAATTCACGGGGTGTTACATTCTCCCCCACTTAAAAGGATTTCGTCCCCGAAATCTTTAAGTTAGGAAGAATGTATGTCTTAACATCCAAACATCCATCTACTCATCCATCAAACACAAGCATCCATTGTCCTTAAATCTAATTCTTCATGATCATATGCGAAGTGTGTGTACATGTACTTATCTAATGCAAAATCAGTCGGTCTACTGATTCAGTTGACCTCCTTAATGCAAATTATGTAAGTGTCATGAATCCATTATGTATGCAAATTTTCCTATTCATGATTTTACATGGGTGCACAATCATTCACATATGAATGCAACATCCATATATGGCAACACATTAAACTTCAACCATATACAAATATAAATACATATATGCACATGCAACATGAAGTGACTGAGCTGATCTAAAACCTAAATTGTGTGTGTATATGCAACCACGAGCAACCACTAGCAATCACTTGCAACCACTTGCAACCATCATCCATAACATGTTTCAATTGCATGTTTTCATCCAAAGAGTTTCTACCTAAAAGATAAGGTCAAGGAGATATACCTAAAAAGATAGATAAAAGCGCAACTTAAGGAAAAAGAAAGATCAAAGATGTACCCTCGAAAAGAAAAGGGTAGGCAGCGCGTATTCTAGCTTCAGTTTCCCAAGTTGCGTCTCCCTCGATGTCGCTCCACTGAACTTTGACGAGCTTGACTTCGCGGTTGCTTAGCTTCTTCACTTCCGTTCCTAATATGCGGGTTGGAACTTTCCTCGCGGTTGCTTTGCGTTCCACTTCAACTTCTTCTAGGATATTTGGCTCTACCACTTCAGCAGATTCATGTAGACATTTTCGGAGGTGCGAAACGTGAAAGACGTTGTGAATTCCGGCCAGCTTTTAGGGTAGCTCTAATCTACAGGCCATTTTCCCAATTTTCTCGATGATAGGAAATGGCCCTACGAACCTTGGTGCTAGCTTCCCTGTGGTTCCAAAACGAACGACGTTCCTTAGCGGAGATACCTTAAGAAAAACTCTGTCCCCAACCTCAAATTCAAGGTCGGTCCTCCTCTTGTCGGCGTAGGATTTTTGTCTATCTTGGGCTGTCCTCATTCTTCTACATATTAAGTCTACTTTTTCTGAAGTCTCTCGGATCATATCTGGCCCAAGTATGAGTTTATCAGTAGACTCCCACCAACAAGTGGGCGATCGGCACTGTCTTCCATATAAAGCATCGAAGGGCGCCATTTCGATGGTTTCTTGGTAGCTGTTGTTGTAGGCAAATTCCACCAATGGAAGATGGTCTTCCCACGTCCCTCCGAAGTCAAGGACGCACAGTCTTAAAAGGTCCTCAAAAACTTTGTTCACTCTTTCCGTCTGGCCGTCGGTTTGGGGGTGATAGGCTGTGCTCAAGCATAACTGTGTGCCTACCGCTTCTTGCAGACTCCGCCAAAACTCACTTGTGAAGATAGGGTCTCGGTCACTAACAATGCTGGAGGGTATTCCATGGAGTCGAACAATTTCCTTGAGGTAAAGAGATGCTAGGGATGAGGCAGTTCTTTTACTTTTAACAGGTAAAAAGTGGGTGCTTTTAGTAATCCTATCCACTATTACCCAAATGCTAGTATTGCCTATTCTAGACCTAGGCAGCCCATCAATGAAGTCCATTGAGATGCTATCCCACCTCCACTGCGGGACCTCTAGAGGATGGAGCAGACCGCCAGGCTTTTTCTGTTCCGCTTTAACCTGTTGGCACACCATACACTTAGAAACGAAATCTGCCACGTCCTTTTTCATGCCGTTCCAAAAGAAAGTTCTCTTTATGTCCTTGTACATTTTATCTCCGCCTAGGTGTATCGTCATCTTGGAGTGATGTGCTTCCTCGAGAACCGTCTTTACCAAATCCCTTGTCTGTGGGACGCATAGTCTTCCGTCTCGCCTTAGCCAACCCTTATCGTCGATGGAGTATCTACTGAGGTGACTTGAAGTCTCACCCCTAAGTAGCCTATCAATCGTCTCCACAAGCTGAGGGTCTTTGTGTTGTGCTATCCCTATTGAGTCCACTAAAGTCGGGCGTACTTCGAGAGATGCTAGCAAGCCCGGTACAAAATCGGAGGAGGGCCTAAAGTCAAAGCTGGCTATAAACTCTAGGCTTTGTCTTTCAACAAACAGTGGGCTTAGGGTTAGTTTCTTTCGGCTCAATGCGCCTGCCACTACGTTACCTTTGCCCAGAGTGTAGGAGATCTCGATATCGTACGAGGCAAGAAACTCCATCCATCTCTGTTGCCTCAAGTTAAGATCTTTCTGCGAGAAAAGATATTTCAACGATTTATGGTCACTGTAAAGTTCAAACTTCTCACCTAGGAGATAGTGTCGCCAAGACTTGAGTGCAAAGACGATGGCGGCTAACTCAAGATCGTGGGTCGGGTAGTTCTTTTCAAGAACTTTCAATTGTCTTCTGCCATAAGCTACTACCCTTCCTTCTTGCATTAAGACAACGCCTAGCCCTGTCCCACATGCATCTGTATAAACTATGAACATCTTGCTTCCATCTGGCAACGTCAAAACTGGGGCTGTTGTAAGAGCCCTTTTTAGTCGTTGGAAAGCAAACTCGCAATCCAAGTCCCAATTGAACACTAGATTCTTCTTTGTCAACCTTGTGAGAGAAGCTGAGATTTTTGCAAAATCCCTTATGAATTTTCGGTTGAAACCTGCTAGCCCTAGAAAACTTCGGACCTCAGTTGCGTTTCTTGGTGTCTTCCAATCCTGCACCGCTACTACTTTAGTAGGGTCCACGGCTAACCTATTTTTGGATACTATGTGCCCAAGAAACCTTACTTCCTCTCTCCAAAAGTGGCATTTGGAGAATTTGGCTTTTAACTGATGGACTCGCAGAGTTTCCATGATTGCCCTTAGGTGCTGGGCATGCTCCTCTTCACTCTTTGAGAAGATCAAGATATCATCTACGAAAACCACTACGAACTTGTTGAGGAAATCCCTGAACACCCTACTCATTAGGTACATGAAGTAAGCGGGTGCGTTTGTCAAGCCAAAAGGCATGACAAGCCATTCAAAGAAGCCGTCTGGGGTTCTGAATGCTGTCTTATCGATGCTATCTTCAGCCACCCTTAGCTGATGAAAACCGGTCCCCAAATCGAGTTGGGAGAAAACAGACGCTCCTACAAGCTGATCAAACAGATCGTCAATTCTGGGGAGAGGGTGCCTATTCTTTTTCGTTAGCTTGTTGAGCTCCCTATAATCAACACACAGACGGAGTGAACCATCCGCCTTTGTAGCGAACACCACTGGAGCGCCCCATTCTGAAATGCTCCTTCTAATGAACCCCTTCTCTAGAAGCTCTTTAATCTGTTTACTGAGCTCCTTCCTTTCCCGTGGAGCCATGTGTCTAACGGGCAACGCAACGGGCTTTGCATTATCTAAAAGATATATGCGGAAGTCTATCTCCCGCTTCGGAGGCAAGCCCTTCACCTCTTCGAAGACATCCGGGTACTCCCGGACCACTCTAACCGATTGCAAACTTTCAACAGAGGCATCTAGCGATTCAAGATAACTAAACATAACCGCATACGAGGGATTACAAGTAATTTCCAGAGTGTTACCGAGTTGGGTCAGAAGCCTAACCACCCTTTTCTTACAATCAAGGATGGCACCATTACTGGATAGCCAATCCATGCCCAAAATCAAACCATATCCCGAGAAGCCCAAAACAAAGGTACTACATCTAAATTCTACGCTTAGAATAGAAATTTTCAATCCCACACAGATCATAGACAGATGAGCTGGGCCCCCAATTGGATTTGAAACAATTAAGGGGTCCTCTACCATACTAGTTTCTAGTGTAGAGATTCTACTAAAGCAGATGAAATAAAGGAGTGTGATGTGCCAGAATCAAATAAAGTGCGAACTGGGTGATCATAAAGATAAACTACACTTTCTACAGAAGTATTTATACCTCACTATTGCAGAGGTGGCGCTTCTAGCACATGAACCTGTGCCCCTGAGGTGGATCCAGCCCTCTGCCCCTGCCCTCGTTTCTTTGGGCAATCCTTAGCCATGTGGCCTGTCTCACCGCAAGAAAAGCACCCACCATTCATCTTGGCCTTCTTTTTCCGGCAATCTTTCACTAAGTGCCCCACTTTGCCACAGAAATTACACTTCCTCTTCTCTTTGTTGTCTTTCCCACCCTTCTTAAAGTCTGTTTTCTTAGGCTGTAAACCCACTTTCTTCCCTTGAGAGCTTTCTGCCTTTGTCTCCTTCTTGCCCTTATCCTCTTCGTTCAGCAATGCCATCTGCACCAACCTTTCATACGTAGCTCCCATGGGTGTATGGGTCATGGCCAAACTGTGTAATGGCTCATTCAATCCTTTGACAAAGCGGAGAGCCTTCTTGTGCGGAGTGTTCACTAGGTCCAGTCCGAACCTAGCCAGCTGATCCAACTGATTAACATACTCTTTGACTGTCATATTCGCTTGCTTAAGAAATAAGAATTTTTCCAACTGAAGACTCCTTTCAGCTTCTGAGAGAAATTTAGCCTCAAACCTTGCCCTAAAGTCCTCCCATGTTTCCACTGGTCTTTCTACATTGGTGATTTCCCACCAGTAGGAAGCCTCGCCTTTAAGTAGCCATACTGCCAGTTATACCTTCTGCCTATCTTCTACCTCAAAGATGACGAATAAGTCCTCGGTTTCCTTCAGCCAATTCCTGGCTGCCACGAAGGACTCGGTTCCATGAAATTCCTTTCCTCCCATAGCTTTGAAATCTTTACATATCTTAGAAAAAGTATTACCCTGCGGAGGAGGTGGAGGAAGAGGTGCTGCTGCAGCTGGATGATTTCCCGCAGCTGGGGGAGGGGGAACGGTAGGACCTGGCTGAGTGGCCCTCGCTTCAAAGAACTGTCTAAACCAACTAGGTATTGGTACACCCTATGGCAAGTTAAGTTCTTCGGACATGCTGAAACAAAAAGGATAGATTCAAAACGAAGGATAAAAGATAGTACCTATGGCTTTGGGGGAACTTTTCCTTTTTAAAATAAAATAACATTTTATCTTTAAAAATGCTTCTTCAAAATTTTCTTTTTGGAAATGAATTTTTCAAAACTTTTTATCTTATCTGGTAAACCTATGCTCTGATACCAAGTGAAACACCCCACCTCCATTAGGGTCACTCTCAAAGGGAATGCCCTAATTTTGGTGGAGGTTTATAAGTATAAGTCACAGATACACAAGACAGATATAAATACACATATTTTTGAACAGCGGAAAACAACAACAATTTTTATTTCAACGAAATACGTGTTACACAAACCATGTCATAATTGTCTTACAATACTTCCAAAAACCATTACATTCTCATAACTGTCTTGATTTCATAACTTAAAGAAGCATAAAAACAAAAGTAAACTGCATAAGTCCCCATAGTTGCAATCCAAAGCCATAGTCCAAAACGAAAGAGATCCAAGCAATACATTCTTTCTCTTCAAGCTCGATGTGAAAACTGGTCAAGCTGCGGTATTCCCTCCCTGTGGACCTTGGGGGGGAACGAAAGAAAAGAAGACAAAAGAAAAGTAGAATCAGACATAAAGCCTGAGTATGTCTAGGACTATTCAGTCTATGAATAAAGAATTGGGCATGACAAGTATAAACTGGAAATGGGAAAGCACCATAAACTAAGTTAAGTTATCTAGAGTCGAATATACTTATCGTACCCCATATTAATCTCTGCATCCACATTAACCAGTTCCCAACAGGCACACCATAATTAGGGTGAAGTGATCTGTTTCTAATGATCGGCTCCTACTCGCATAGTTACATGTGTCTTACGACCCCCGATGTTGTAGTTACCTATGCTGGTCCCACCATGGGGTGTATCAAGTCCCATGGTGGCGGCCCGACACAATTCTAGAATGCACAGGTATACTACTGGTGCCCAGTGCCTTATTTTTCTGCGCCGGAGTGTGTGCACGCCCGCACCCCGTTAGAACCTACACTCCCGCACCACCGCCGTCGATTTGACCTCTTACAGTCATCCCAGTAATCGTGCCCCACCCTGCCTAGTTCAGGGTATCCTGATACACCTTGTAGGGTTATTGCTGAAAAGGGTCCCCCCCCCGCTACTAGGTTTTCTATTTCTAGCCAACATGCTAAGTTGGTTAAGTGTTTTGTAAAACTAACCCCCAATCAATCTGTATAGTTTAGCATGTTCCATTTTGATTAAGTATTAATTCAATTTACTTAATCCTATCAATCCTGACTCAGCCTTAATTGTCTTATTAAAGCCTCGACCTCTCACATTAGACAGATATTGTTGTGGCTACCTGTTGCCGGTTGGGTCCGGGCAGTCTTACGCCACAACTCAGTCTAACCTCGGGTCTTTCTTGGGCTCCGTGGTTAACCACCCACATTGGATAGGTATTGTTGTGACTACTGGACAGCCGGGAGGTTCCGGGCAGGTTTATATCACAACTCAATCCAACCTCGGGTTAAACACATCGTATTTTCTAAATTTACACATTTTGTCTCTTTTCTTTTTATATGTAAATATTTGCGGCCCATTATTCAAATTCATCTTTATTGGGTAAAATTAATTTACACCACTTAATTGTTTTTTAAGGTCGTTGGCATGCGTCAAACATGCCAACACATATGTTTTATATTTTAACCCAAACGTCACTACCCCCGTTTTATACGTTCGCTACAATATAACATATGTTGGGTTTAACATTTAAACCCAACTTAGCCACATGAAAAAGGGGATGCTTAGAACATGGTGTTTATATATTCTAAGTAACATAAAAAGGGGAGTGTGAACGCATGAACTTGCAACATAGCGAACTAATTAACATAAATTTGGCACTTGTGAACTTGCATTGTAATAGCATATAGTCATGGCATAAACATAACCAAACATGAAATCATGGTTTTTGATCTATTCATATAATCATGGCATAAACCTACCTAAACATGAAATCATGGTTTTTGATCTATTCATATAATCATGGCATAAATATACCTAAACATGAAATCATGGTTTTTAATCCATTCATATAATCATGGCATAAATATACCTAAACATGAAATCATGGTTTTTAATCTATTCATGCAAACTTGCAATTGGAATGTAAATCTAACTTAGCTATGTGTCACATATATTATCATATGATTTTTGATAACAATATAGGCCTAAAACATGTTTCCCATTTAGGCATAACACCAAACATAGTCTAGTCATGTTCATAGAGTCAACACAAGTTCACAAAGATTTTTACTTTTCTCTCTAATACAAAAGTATGGTTTTACACTTGAATCATGATGCCAATTCCAACATAAATTCACATAAGTCATAATACCCAAATGGATCCAACTACACTAAAAGTGATTAAAATATATATTATGTTTGCATAATAGTGAATCATTATACTTGCATGAATCTCAAATAAACTACTACAAACATGTAGTTGTTAACTTTCAACATGAATCACATACTTGCAAATATCCAATCATTATACCACAACATCCCAAATTGTTTAGAATCAAAGCAACATTCAAATATGAATTATTATCACCACAAATCAAATACAATTCTATTTTCGCATTTTACACAAATCTAAACACAATTATTTATTCACATCGAAATAACACTCTACTTACCACGTATGATGAATCTTCAATTTAGGAATCTGAATTCTGAATTTGGAGATGTTATCCTTTGTTGTAGGCATTGTTTTGATTTAGTTGTCGATGCTTTGAGCTTTTGAATTGTCTCTTAGGCTTGTTGGCTTGTCTCTAGGGTTTCTAATTGACGGCCATTCCTAGTTCCTCTCCAGCAGCATGATGGCTATTGTATTCTATTATTTGTGTGAGTTTAGGGTTAGGTTTGAGTTGTATTTATAGAATTTTAAATTGTTTTGAGCCGTCGGATGAAGATAGGAGGAATCTAGACCATACAAAGTTCAAAGAGCCACTCAAAAGGTGAAACGTAAGCCCTAGTGACTCAGCCAAGCATCAGAATTCGACCAGACCCTGATCAGGCTAGCCAAGACCTGACCAGCAGGTCATTCTGACCCGGGCGCACTTGGCAGGTGCGCCAGGCTAAAAATGTACTGGTGCACTTCCCAAGTGCGCCAGTTCATTTCTGTTCTGGCGCACTTCCCAAGTGCGCCAGTGCGTTCTGACCCGTTTTCTGGTTTTTCGTCCAATTTCGTTCGTCCATATCTTCTTCATACGATATCCGTTTTACGCAAACTTGAGCTCTATCTGAAGCAGAATTTCGAGACGAACGCAATGGCATAACCCACTTCCCTTGATTTCATCATTTATAATTAATTATACTTTAATTCGTTAAGCTTAACGTTATACAATTCACGGGGTGTTACAAAAGTGTAAGTCATCTGTTTTTTTCATGTGTTTACCCAAAATATGTTTGGGAATATTTTCTTCAGAAGCTTGGTTTTATTTCTGTTGTATGTGGAAATTAGGAGGATGAAGCTAGAAAATTGCTGAGAAGATTCAAATAAAAGGACCAACCTTTGGATGTGGCTTGTGGAGTTTTTACATGTGTGATTTATCATCTTTGGATGGAAAGAAATCTATGGCAATTCAATAACAAAGCTGTGACTAAAGAAACCAAAATTAAAATGATAGAGAGAGAAGTGTTCTATCTGATCAATGGAAATGGAAGAAAACTCTAAGAAATGACTTTAATTTGAATTCCCTGAGAAGATGGGGAATTGAACTTACAGATACTGGCTGATCTTTGTTTTGTAGTATTTTTTTTTGATGAGATCTGTTTGTTTAAGTGTTGTAAGTGTTTCAGTGAGAGTTTACTGTGGTGATGCTCTTTCATTTTTGAGAGAGTGTAGTGAGTGGTTGCGAGTGTATGAGTGTTTTTTGTATTTTTGAGACAGTTGCTTTTGTATGTTAATATATGGCGTATATATGTACTCTTTTTCCTTGTGTGGAACCCAGTAGGGGGGGCATGAGGTTTTGATGAGGCATATATACAAAGTATATGATTGGTTTTGTTATAAAGTAACCAATTTTCAAAATATATATATATATATAATTTCCACTAACTGACTAGCAGTTTAATCAAACAGTCAACACACAGTCAATCAGACAATTTTTAACAGTTCTAAAATACAACATGAAAATATAAACTGTTCAGAGTTAGTGAGATTTACTCACATTAGATGATCATCGTTAGTAACGACAATCATCGCTTGATTATGACGGACAATTTATTTCGCTATAAATTGTAACTAGCTCGAATCCACTCCAAGTCAGTTCCATTGGGTAGTGTCCGTCCATACGATCCCATCGGATCTTGTTTCGCTGAAAACCGATATCGTATGATAAAGATATTAATTTTGCAAGTTATGTACACATTTAAATAAAACAAAAACTTGGATTTTTATTTCCATGGGCTTTCACCTTTTTCTTTCTCATCCCACACCCATTTACCCAGGCCCGCTTTGCAAAACCTTCTCCCCCGTTCCTCAAATTTCACGCTTCTGTAACCACCACCACAAAACACAGCCATTACTGTGATTTTGGACTCCAACCGCACCTCGATTTATCCATCTTTCAATGAACTAAAACCATCAACGAACTCCTCTACTCGAGCTCTTCAAATCCGCTACCCAGATGGCCAACTCGCACTCCCCCATCGAAATCCGACACCGGCCAGTTTCAAGCTCCTACAGTGATCCTCCGATCACTTTAAATCCGTAAAATTACCAGAAATTCACATCTCCATCTCTTCTCTATCCTGAGTTCAAATACGTGCTTAGATCGAGCTCAAAACCCAAAGTGGCGAAGAAAACTTCAACCAAAACTACTACGCCCCATTTCCAGCGACGCGAAGGAGACGTCGAGCCATATGAAAGTTTTACGAGAGCGTAGAGATTCTCGTCTGGATTCCACATATATATATTTAAGGATTTATTGACTTTCATTTCTATTTCTATGATTTTCTAAAGTATGAAGTTTTCATGTTTTGATTCGCTGTGTGATGGCGGAAATGAAATTGACCAAAGAAGATAGAAATTAGGTTTAGGAGGAAGGTAAGGGTATATATAGGAAATTATATAATTTTATATTCGATTATAATATTAAATTTAACCAATCGCTATATGTGTTTGTGGTTTAAAAATTTCTATAATCACATACGATACCAAAAAATCACGAAACTGGACATGCCGCTACAGTTCGACATCACGGACCCAACGAAACTGGTTTCGTCGAATTCCGACTCCATTTGCTCACACAGCATATTTTTAACCGTATAAATACTGACTGTTTTTCACTCTAAAAATCCGTACGGCCACACACTGACTCTAAAAATCACGGAACTTGGAATCTAGCAATAATTTGATGTTGCGAATCCAACAAAATTAGTTTCATCGAATTCCCACTTCGTTTGCAAAAGTGGCTATTTTTAAAGTCCTAAATAACCCTTTTAAATATATAAATATATTTAAAAACAATTAAATTTAATATTTAAAAATAAATATTATCGTATATATTCACAGTGGAATACCATACAACTTCAGAAAAATCTTATATGGATTTCTAACTCGATATTTCAAATCCGGGTCAACCCGATATTCGATTTATATTGAAATCCCTTTATAAAATATAAACAATTCCTTTATAAATTATAAAGGAATTCCACATCGACTTTTCTAAAATTTGATTTAGACATAAACCAAAATCTACGCGATGAAATCCCAATTTTTCTCTTCCACTAGAAAAATATACTCAACCAGCTCCACACGTTTCTTGTTTCACAGAAATCTGGCTTAAAACGAATTCTGTATATTCAGTTGAAGTTCAAATCGCCAATTAACGAACTGCCGCGCCATTTCAAGCTCGATTTTAATTATAATATAATTAAACGTTCAAACTGTCATTCAAATAATATATTCGTTATTCTAATTCAAATTCTAAACTGAATTAAATATCATAGATGATCCACTTCACACCATATCGCCATTTCAGCCAATTCTGATTATTTAAGTATTAAATATATTATTTAATTTATTATTTTAATTAAATATTCACCATTATTTAATTCAGTGACCATGAAATCCTTTTAATCACCTTTTAAATAATTAAATAAATTAATTATTATATTGCTGAAAATGCGGGTCATTACATTCTTCCCCACTTAAAATAATTTCGTCCTCGAAATTGCTAAGTTATAAAACAAACCCTATCGACTGGTTAGAACTTATTTGTTCACTTCTAAATCTTCAGTTTCAACTGAACCAATTTAATTTCAATTAAAATATTAATCATTCTTATCAACGAAAATTTTCAAAAATCCTGAAAATTTTCTAACACCTTAACTTGTTGAAAAATTTCGCCAGCACCTCCTTTGTACTGGTCAATAGGTCAAACTCCAACTCGCCTCTCTGGGCCTTCTCCAACTCAAAAGAAAATCAAATAGCCAAGCGGCTTGCCAATTCGGCTCATAAATCCCATGCTTATATCAAATATAAACTTGTACCTTTTTGTCGGGCATATCAACCTTATCACTTTCATCTGTTATCAATTCTACATATATCCATGCATTCCAATCAACTCCAATTTGCTTTTGCAAATTTCAATTCAATTTGGTTTTAAATCAAACAATCTTTTTCCTGGGAGTTTTAAACAGCTTTGTTTTTCTCAAAAATCAAACTTTCCTTTGCAGGATTCAAACAACTTGTTTTTCTAAATAATTTCAAAAACAATCTCTTTGGTAGTAATCCTTCACTTACAACTCGAAAATGAACACCGATGATGTACGGATCAGCTTCGGAATTTATTTTCCAGCGACCGAAGTGAGTTCAATACTATATCACTTTCAAAACCATTTCTAAACATTTCCACTTTGAAATATGTTACAAAATACCATTCTCAAAACAATTTAAAATCTCCCAGGATTTTAAAATTCTCATATATTTATTCTAAATCCATTTTCAACACTTTTCCAAATTTCCAGGGTTTGAAATTCCAGTCCTGATTTAATTTCAGATTTAATTCATTTCAGTTTCATATATTTCACTTATATGAATTCTGATTGGTTATTTACATAACCATTTAATTCATAGTCCTACTCGATTATAATAAAAACCAATATATCCAATATTTTATAATTTCAATATAATGTATTTATATCAAAAATATACTTTGGGTAAAATTACTTCGTTTACCCTCTTTCCAAAACATACCATGACGGTTCATCGTATTCGAGTGTTTATAAACTCCTACCGACAAAGTGGATCAAACTCATCGACCAGAACCTATAAACAACTCAACCAATAAATCTCCACAATATAAAATAATTTTATATTGAATAACAAATACGTTATTGTATATATACACTCAACTCAATCTAGGGTATTACTAACCCCATCTCTACCGAGTCACGCCACAAAGCCAAGGTAAAACTTAACCTTAAGCTCTGATACCAACTGTAACGACCCGATTTTTGTGGACTTTGGTTATCACCATAAACTCAATGATGACTAACCAAACATCGAAAAATACCGGTACTTAATGAAAGAAATTAGAGGGTGAGAATAGATAAGATAGAAACTTAGAATAGAATAAGAAGAAGAAGAAGAACCTACAACATCAGAGTAAACACGAATCTCACAGCGGAACGAATAAAATATAACATAACTTTGAAATAAAAGATTGTACTTGAATATACATATCATTTTCAAGTACAGTACTTACAACTCAGCAGAAATAACTATAGCTATATAATCCTGAAGCCTCCTGCTCCAGCTCTTCAAGTATATGTAAATCCCGACTACTTGACTGCCCGTACAAAATTAGGCACCCAAGAGTTTATGGAAAACAAAACAAAATAAACTCCGGGTCAGTCATGGGACTAGTATGAGTAAAACAGTCTAAAACAGTTTAAGCAACAAAACGTTATCTCATAAGACCACGCCGCATAACGGAACGGGTTTTTCTCTTATGAGAATCCAAAATATCTTTATATCAAAAACCTTTTGATATTATAATAATGTCTATCAACCACAATATAATAATCATCTAGCAGAAGGCTTTCATCTCACGTTCTACATATATAGTATACAATCAAAATCGCAAGCACGTATTGGGTAATGGATTTTCAACTATGACAAGGTATGGAACCACCTTTCGCTAGTGTACCTCTAGAGAGGAATACACTGGGTTCAACAAGAACATCTTGCAACCCGGCCACACATGACCAACCACTCATTTCGCTTGAGTGTATTGAATGTATATCACCAACGGTTGGGATCAACAACCGTTTCCCGAATGGGACAGCATCAACAATAGATTTTTAGAAGTAAATGAAACTCTAGATCAGGTGATTATACACCCTAATAGGTGAGACCTACATAGCCATGCTGCCTGCCCGATTTCTGTCATTTCCCGGTTGTGAGGCTAGAAGCTACGCTTATCTTTTTACATATCATATCTTCATTCACTTAGAATGCCACATCGTCATACCCGCCAAATCACAAATTGATTTATCCAAAAATAACACGGGTATACAGCTAAGAGAAATGAATTTCTCCGCCACCAAACGTGAATACGTTTGGAGAGATCAACTTACGCGATCTATTGGATATACTCTGTCAGACCTTCTTCCATACAAGTTGTCCTAGGACTGGACAAACCGAAGGCACTATTCAGTATATCCATCTTAGGCACTGTTATCTAAGATTTATACAACAGCCCTTGCACTTTACTCCGTCTTCAATTATCTTTGGCATACATGATTCGCAACGCTTATGCCAATACGGAGTGGTTCTTCGGATAATAATCCAACCGGTCTCTCCATATTAACAACGTTAAAATGGTCAAAACTTCGATAGTCTATGATTTAACTATCAAAGAAAAACACATGTGAAAACAATGATATTATTTCCAAATGGAAATTATATTGATTAATCATCATTCAACATTTATCTCTTTAGTTCATTAATTTTCTGATCTCATATTTCCATATATTTTAAATACTTATCTTCTATTATCAGAAAACGTTTCTGATTCTTATTTGGAAAACATTTCCAAACTCCTTTACGATCAAACCTTACCATTCCTTAGTAAAGAAGGAAGTCAATCAAGTTGGGGTATAATTACCTCTCATACCTTAACTGAACAACGTTTTAACTTCGAAATGGTCAAAGTTTATCTTTTAATTCTTTAATCAACTTTCTTACGTAACTCTCGTTCGAATAAATCTCTATTCGATAACTCCTCCCTTTGAATAACTATATTCGATAATCTCTCTTACGAATAACTAGATTTGAAAACCTTTCTTCAAATAAACTATATTCGATTAACTCTTTTAATTCTATTCGAATAAACTATATTCGATTAAATCTTTTAATTCTATTCGAATAAACTATATTCGATTAACTCTTTTAATTCTATTCGAATAAACTATATTCGATTAACTCTATTTATTTAACTCTAATCGATTAACTCTTTTCACTTAACTCCTTACTTAACTACTTTCGAATAAACTATATTCGATTACTCCTTTAACTCTATCCGAACAAACTATATTCGATCAACTCTTTTAATTCTATTCGAATAAACTATATTCGATTAACTCTTCTCTCGAATACACTATATTCGATTACTCTTCCCTCGAATACACTATAATCGATACTCTACTTCGAATAAGCGATATTTGATAACTCTACTTCGAATAAGCGATATTCGATAACTCTACTTCGATTAGCTCCATTTGAATAACTCTAACTGGTTAACTCTAACTCTCATTGGATACTCTAACTCTAACTGGTCAACCCTAACTGATCAACTCAAATTAATTTACTCTATTCGATCAACTCTAATCGAATAACTAATATTCGATTAACTCATTTCGATTAACTCTTTTCAATTATCTCCTTTGGTTTATTCCTTTGAATTATCTCCTTTGATTAATTCCTTTGAATTATCTCCTTTGAATTTCTATTTGTTTACTTAACAAATAACTATTCCCTTTTCAATTCTATTTATTTAACAAATAAATATTTCTTTTATCTTTTCTATTTATTTAACAAATAAATATTCCTTTATCTTTTCTATTAAATTTCTAAATATATATTCCTTTTCACTTCTATTTACTTTCTAAATAAATATCCTTTTTATCCTTCTATTTATAAATATTTCCTTTTCACTTCTATTTATTTTCTAAATAAATATTTCTTTAACTCTTTCTATTTATAAATATTTCCTTTTCACATCTATTTATTTTCTAAATAAATATTTCTTTATAATTCTATTTATTTTCCCAAGATAATATCTTATTTATTCACTCTAATTATTTCCTTTAATAACCCTATTTATTTATTCTAATCCTTTTATAATTCTATTTGTAACTAGTTTACAAATATTCTCCTTTTCTATTTTATTTACAAAGGGTTTGCAAATATTTCCTTTTCCAAATTATATTCGCAAATGGTTTGCAAATATCTCCTTGATTTTATAATTATTCCCTTTCTAAATATCTCCTATTTATAAATATTCCATTTTATAAATATTTTCTTTTAAAAAAATCTCCATTTATAAAATCCTTTGATTTCATAAATATTTTATTTTTAGTATTGCTTTGAAAATTCCTTTTTCAACATTCCGGTATTTCGTATGGTACTTAACACATCAAATCACGATGACCAATATCGTCCAAACACATGTAATCGCCAACAGATTATATATCACATCATATATTCAATTATATGAAACAATAGTATTTTAAATATTGAGGAATCCAGTCGGATCCCTCCAACCTGTTTCCCTGCATCCGCAGATGTTACACAATATAATCAACATCACTTTCAATTCAATATGAAATATTCTATTAACAGAATCAATATATATAGATTTAACGGTTCATATATATATATATATATATATATATATATATATATATATATAATTTCCACTAACTGACTAGCAGTTCAATCAAACAGTCAACACACAATCAATCAGACAATTTTTAACAGTTCTAAAATACAACATGAAAATATAAACTGTTCAGAGTTAGTGAGATTTACTCACATTGGACGTTCATCGTTAATAACGATAATCATTGCTTGATTCTGACGGACAATTTATTTCGCTATAAATTGTAACTAGCTCGAATCCACTCCCAGTCAGTTCCATTGGGTAGTGTCCGTCCATACGATCCCATCGGATCTTGTTTCGCTACAAAACCGATATCGTATGATAAAGATATTAATTTTGCAAGTTATGTACACGTTTAAATAAAACAAAAACTTGGATTTTTATTTCCATTGGCTTTCACCTTTTTCTTTCTCGGCCCACACCCATTTACCTAGGCCCGCTTTGTAAAACCTTCTCCCCCGTTCCTCAAATTTCACGCTTCTGTAACCACCACCACAAAACATAGCCATTACCGTGACTTTGGACTCCAACCGCACCTCTATTTCTCCATCTTTCAATGAACTAAAACCATCAACGAACTCCTCTACTCGAGCTCTTCAAATCTGCTACCCAGATGGCCAACTCGCACTCCCCGATCGAAATCCGATACCGGCCAGTTTTAGGCTCCTACAGTGATCCTTCGATCACTTTAAATCCGTAAAATTACCAGAAATTCACAACTCCATCTCTTCTCTATCCTTATTTCAAATACGTGCTTACATTGAGCTCAAAACCCAAAGTGGCGAAGAAAACTTCAACCCTAACTACTGAGCCCAATGACGCGAAGGAGACGTCGAGCCATATGAAAGTTGTACGAGAGCATAGAAATTCTCGTCTGGATTCCACATATATATATTTGAGGATTTATTGACTTTCATTTCTATTTCTATGATTTTCTAAAGTATGAAGTTTTCATGTTTTGGTTCGCTGTGTGATGGCAGAAATTAAATTGAGCAAAGAAGATAGAAATTAGGTTTAGGAGGAAGGTAAGGGTATATATAGGAAACTATATAATTTTATATTCGATTATAATATTAAATTTAACCAATCGCTATATGTGTTTGTGGTTTAAAAATTTCTATAATCACATACGATACCCCAAAATCACGAAACTAGACATGCCGCTACAGTTCGACATCACGGACCTAACGAAACTGGTTTCGTCGAATTCCGACTCCGTTTGCTCACACAGCGTATTTTTAACCGTCGAAATACTGACTGTTTTTCACTCTATAAATCCGTACGGCCACACACTGACTCTAAAAATCACGGAACATGGAATCTAACAATAATTTGATGTTGCGGATCTAACAAAATTAGTTTCATCGAATTCCGACTTCGTTTGCAAAAGTGGCTATTTTTAAAGTCCTAAACAACCCTTTTAAATATATAAATATATTTAAAAACAATTAAATTCAATATTTAAAAATAAATATTACCGTATATATTCACAGTGGAATACCATACAGCTTCAGAAAAATCTTATATCAATTTCTAACTCGATATTTCAAATCTGGGTCAACCCGATATTCGATTTATATTGAAATCCCTTTTTAAAATATAAACAATTCCTTCATAAATTATAAAGGAATTCCACAGCAACTTTTCTAAAATTTGATTTGGACATAAACCAAAATCTACGCGACAAAATCCCGATTTTCCTCTTCCACTAGAAAAATATACTCCACCAGCTCCACACGTTTCTTGTTTCACAGAAATCCGGCTTAAAACGAATTTTGTATATTCAGTTGAAGTTCAAATCGGCAATTAACAAACTGCCGTGCCATTTCAAGCTCGATTTTAATTCTAATATAATTATACGTTCAAACTGTCGTTCAAATAATATATTCGTTATTCTAATTCAAATTCTAAACTGAATTAAATATCACAGATGATCCGGTTAACACCATATCTCCATTTCAGCCAATTCTCATTATTTCAGAATTAAATATATTATTTAATTTATTATTTTAATTAAATATTCACCATTATTTAATTCAACGACCATGAAATCCTTTTAATCACCTTTTAAATAATTAAATAAATTAATTATTATATTGCTGAAAATGCGGGTCATTACATCGGTCTTGCGCCGTCTTCAATCTCTTCGACTTATCGTCGAATCAGTTATTCAGAATGGGTATGAACCCGGCCTTTCTGAATAACTTGCGTATCTTATAATCAAATGCTATAGCAACACATCATACGCTTCATTCCAATCTAGAGTATTCTTTTATTCAAATATTATTTTCACAATTTAAACCAAATTATGGTTTTCCAAACTAGTCGGGATTAGCGAACCTTACCGAAGTAATTATTTTATTTTATTTCCCAATCCCAACCTATTCATCCCATGAAGCGAAACTGGTAATACTTCATATCTAACACCACAGTGTTATCGGTAAATTTAATTACCATTTGACGTTCGAATCTAATTAAAGATTCATTAAAACTCTAATTCAGTTTTAATCTCAAAAATCATTACTTAATGATTATTACAAGTTAAGAAATTAATCTTATCTTTAACTGGGTTAAAGAACAAATGTCATTTAAAACACGATTCACGATAAACCCAAAATCACATTCCATTCCATCACTCTCTAACCGTAAATTAGTAAGAGAACAATTCCCTAAGTATTAATCCCGAAGGCCGAGACCAACATCAGATCGATACCCAGGAAACTATTCAACTTAGCCAATCTCCAGTTAGTTTCTAATTTTTCTTAACTCCATTGGGTTTAAGAACAGTATTTTTGAAGATACCACTCACGACAAACCCAAAATCCTATTCCATTGTTAATCGGGTTAAAGAACAAGTGTTATTTAAAACACCGTTCACGATAAACCCAAAAACAAATTCCCATTAATAATCTGGTTAAAGAACAAGTGTTATTTAAAACACCGTTCACGATAAAACCTATTATTAATTCTCATTAATTTCCAATTAAATGTTAATTAATTGGTAAACTTCATTAAATCTTAATAAAAAGATTTAATCTTTTCTCAACTGGGTTCAAGAACAGTGTTAATGAAGACACCGTTCACGACAAACCCAAATCCAATTCGATATTAATACAAGACTCTGAATAGAAGATATATCGACTTATATTCAATATCAAATTTTGTAATCAACACATCTCGTATTGGAATAACGATATATATCTTCCAAAGTCCTCCACAATATCCGTATAATCACGGAATCCAATATTGAAATATTCCGAGGATAATTTCGATTCAAATCTATTCCAATTCGTATATTGGAAATTCTGGTTATTTTTAAAACCATTTCAAATCCAATTTATTTATTTAAAAGTAAATGGATTTTATTTCTAGTTAATAACTAGTTCATTTCGATAAAAATATATTTTTATCTTTTCAAATATGGAATTTTTCATCCCAATTCTTTTTAAATCATTTATTATGATTTTACACAAATTATTGATATTTTTAATAATTTTATCAAGGCCCGTACAGTCGATTTCCATAAACGGTCATCGAACTGCACTTACAACGACCTTTTTTGAAATTGATTTGGACATATTTCCAAATCCAACCGTTAGATTTCAAATTTCTTAGATTCGTTGGAAAGCTCTTTACGATACGATCCCAACGGTCCTGGTTTCAGGAGAATCCGACGGTCGGATCTCCCGTAATATCAATACGAAGTCAATGGTCGAAATTCGCGAACGGTCGCTGCGCGGCGCGTTCTATTCAGGCCATATAGTATATATAATATATGTTATGTGTATTTCGTCGATTCCAATTCAAAACGTACTTTATAAATTGTTTTAATTTCGTTTCATACACGATTTCAACCTCATTTTAAATTTTCCATCACATATATATAATTTCCATATCGTATATATATATTTATATTTTCCGTCACATATATATATAATTTCCATTTCGAATATAAATATTTCTATTTCCCATCACATACATATAATTTCTATTTCAAATATAAATTATTTTCACTTCCTATATATATCGTTTTCATTTCATATATATATATATCGTTTTCACATTTCATATATATATTTCGTTTTCACATTTCATATATATTTCGTTTTCACATTTCATATATATTTCGTTTTCACATTTCATATATATTTCGTTTTCACATTTCATATGTATATTTCGTTTTCACATTTCATATGTATATTTCGTTTTCACATTTCATATGTATAATTTTTTCCAACAAATGTTTATTTCAACACACGATTATTTTTAACACTTCGTATATACAATAAAAATGTGATTTTTATTGTTCAAATAATTTATTTCAAACATGAATATTTTATATACTTCATATACACGATAAAAATTATATTTTTATCATTCAGACAATCTATAAAACATATGAATATTTTATTTATCCATTTCACATCAAAATCACAAACAAACTTCACAACCCATCATAATCAAACAAATCGTCCATGGTCTGTGGGCGACGGTGACGGGTGCTGCTAAGCACCGTCTGCATCCTAGTATATATTTTTAACTAGAAATCAAAATTAAAGTGAGAAGTTCTCATAGTGGGTTCCACTCCATCAGTTTTGTTTCTGAATTTCTGGTTCAGTTCAGGTCTGAATTTGCCCCAAATTCAAATCTGCTTCGTTTCTGTTCTGGTTAGTTCTGTGTTGAAGAGCTTGTCGAGACGAGTCTGATGCATTTTGAATCGTCGAATTCCGATCTAATATGAACAAGTTATGGATTTTACAGGATTTTGAAACGATTTAATATAATTTAATTATTTAATTTACACTAATGACCTTCATAATCCACTAATCCCTTGTTAGGCTTAATTAAGCCATCTTCCTCATCGTAGCAGGCGAACCTCTTCACCGATTTGGACATCCCACCGTTGTGACCACCAGGCGCTGCCAGAGGCCGATCAGGCCCCACCACCCTCCTCTCCGTCGAAGCGCCTCCCACCACCATTAGCGTGGGCCCATTCGAAATTTCCATCGCCCTCGAAATCCACGCCAAACCCTACGACTTCGAGCTCGAAATTGGAGCCAATCCCTTCACGAAAGTTGATCAAATCCATATGGGATTAAAGAGCGTGTTCCTCTCTTCCATTCTTGCCTTGAATCATGTTTTAATTCGGTTCGAATTGGGAGAATTTCGGGTTTTAAAATGTGACAAAATCGGTCGTTCGATGATAGCTGGCGGCGGCTTCTGTAAAGGGAGCTAGGGTTTTGGTTGGGGGCTATTTATATTAATTTTTATTATATTTTATTCTTTTATTTCCAAAAATCCATGTTTTCCAATTTGAACTCCAAATCAAACCCAACGTCTGTCGCCCCTAGCTAAATACCCCCATTCCGAACACAATGGGATATGTTTCGCTAGCCAATTCGACTGTTATGATCAGTTATTCTTCAAATTAAAATATAAAACATTCAAATATGGAATTGAACGTACATTTTAATTTGTCGGGGCCACATACTGACTCTAAAAATTCCAGAAAAATTATTTCTAATACGGTCCTAACAAAACTAATTTCATCGAATTTCGAGACCGTTTGAAAAATGTCCATTTTCAGGTCGATCCAATTTGACCGAAACTGTCAAAACACGTTTAACTTCGCCACGCTCACATATTGATCCCAAAAATTATGAAAATTGGAACCTAGCAATAATTTGACACGCCGGATCCAACAAAAGTGGTTTCGTCGAAAACAAAGGTCGTTTGCAAAATGGCTATTTTTAAGGCCTTTATATATATTAAAATATATATAAATTCCACAGCGACTTTTCTAAATTTTAAACTAGATGTAAATCTCAACTTTTAAAACGAAATCTCAGTTTCTTACATCCGTTAGTAAGATATAGCTAAACAGATTCGAATATTTCTTGTTTCGCCGAAATCCGATTTATTTTGAATCCTGTACATTCATTTGAAATTCGAAATCGAATTTTCAAACTACCGCGCCATTTTAAACTCCTTTTATATTTAAATTAAAAAAATTCGTTCTAACTTCGATTTAAATAAATTTTTAGTCGTTATTATTTAATATAATTCATTTTAAATATTCAAAATTCATTAAAATTGCCAAAATAAAAATTTAAAATTGATTTTGAAAATCTGGGTTGTTACAACCTCCCCCACTTAAAATCTTTTCGTCCTCGAAAAGGAACAGAGCTGAAAGTTGTTTAACTAACCAACTCAACTTTCATTCTGGCTTTCATTCTTCAACTTTTCAGTTTCTTAGAATTTCTAGTTTTTCAAAAATTTGGCTAACACCCTAAATTTTCAAAAAATTTCGACATAACCTCCTTTGTACGGGGGGCATCGGGAAAATCCCCAAACCGCCACATAGGCCCTCTCATCTTAAAAAGAAAAAGAAAAAGCCAAGCGGCTAGCCAATCGTCTCATAAAATCATCCAAACCCAAACAAAACAACAAATGTGTAACAATTTGTCGAGCATACAATTTTATTTCTCTTCTTTAGCCTCCTTGCTATGACCTGTTCAATGTATATACATGTACATGTATGCAATTGCAATCAATTTTCAATTCAATAATTGATTCGATTTGGCTAAATGGTTCAAAAATTTAATTAATAAAACCAATAATCAAACAACACAACCAGAAATCAATTTGTTGATTAACGTTTCAAACACATAACTTTTATATATATTATCAAAATCATGTTTTTGATGCCAATTCACAACAATAACCCTATCTAATTTTGGTTCTCACACCAGTCTAATGGAAATATATAAACATCCCACTTTCGAAACTCGAACGCAAATACTGATGATACTATAGTAATCATCAGGATCGTCTCCGGGCGACTAGAGTGTGATTCTATATCTATCCAGTATATCTGAGGCTTCGAAAACACGTTAATTACGCGTATATTCAAAATCTCCATATACTCGATTGTCCAAAATCAATCTAAAATAAATATTCAAATACGAATAATATGGTTTAAATTTTCAAAACAAAAATTGTTTTCATTTTTATTTTAAAATAACACTCTTTCGACTCATTCTAGGATACTACTGATCCCATCTCTAACGAGTCATTCTTATTGGATATTACTAATCCAATCTCTAATGAATTCTTTCATTTGGTTCTAATGTGCCTTGTTCTCCGAGCTCTGTAAACCAAAGCTTTGATACCAAATGAGACGACCCGGACTTCCCCGGTCTCCGAAGAGAAGAGAAAGGCCGGATTGTTTTGAGAACACGACAAATCAGAACACAAACAGAAGAACATTTCATTGCATATTACAACAATTCCATCAGAATACAAGAATATAACAGAGTATGAATAAATATCATACATCAGAAAAATATCAGAGATTTAAATTACATTTAAATATATAGCAGCGGAAAAATAACACAAAGCACAACTGAAAGAAATACGCGGATACAGAGCTTTTCGAATATCACTTCAGCTGTAAACCAGGATCCTATGAATATAATATATGCAAAACCCAACTACTAGCTGCCCGTGTGGAAAATACGGGCACCCAGAGTTTAGGTTAAAATAATAAACTCCAGGTCAGTCATGTGACTGGTGTGAGAACTAAAACAGTTATTAAATTGATTTTAAAGTTAGGTAAATCAAGGGACCACGCCGTATAGCACGGAACGGGTTTATCCCCAAGAATACCAGTGCTATGCAGTTAAAGCCCCGCTAAAGCGCCACATAATCACCGCTATAGCTCGTAGCGCTCTCCAACCGCTACGCTATTTCAATTTAGCACTGATGATCAGTAGCTTTGCTTAAAGCTCCGCTATTTTCCGCTTTATCCGCTAAATCAATGCTATTTAGCACCCAATTTAGCAATATTAATATACAAAGGATTATTTGACTGATTCTTTTTTAAAATAATCAAAATAGTTAATGTAAAGAGCTAATTTTAAGTCATAAGTGCCTTATATAAGATAGAAATTTGTAGTAATCCTCGAATCTAGTATGCATACCATGATATTCTTTGATTTTGTTATATGATATTAATTAATATTCGTTTCTTCTACACAAATGATGCGATGATGATAGTTAATTAATTTTAATTATATAGTTTAACATCTAATTAACATTTTTGCACCTCCGCTATATCCCCGCTTTATCCCCGCTACAGCCTTTTAGACCTCTGCCGCTATAGAACCGCTAAGCGCTTTAACTGCACAGTACCAGTGCATAAAACAAACAGCGCAATGCTAAATAAAGAACAAAGAAGCTATTATAAGACCCAGGTCCCATCACACAATGCAACGCAAGTCGGAGGATAGGGTTTTACCTTATAATAGCCAAATAATGCTTGATACGTGAAATTTCATCTTTTATTATTACTATAAGTGAAGAAAACAACTTCAAATATAAATGTATCAATCATAGGCGGCATGAATTTCCCATACCACTATGTCGCCATATATAGTATACAATCAAAACTGCAAAATGTCGTATTTGGAAGTTTGGATTTCCATACTGGTGGTTACTGATTCGATAGATCGATCGCGTAGTACAATTCCCAACGGTTTACGTCGCAGGCATGCGAAAACACCGTAATGCACATCCGCACTATCCATGGAAACAAGTTATCGCGGCCTACGTCGCAGGCATGCGAAAACACCGCTAACTCTATCCATCAGGGAAATCGAGGGGGTGTCCCCTATCCCTTACCTCGGTCGACCGAATCCACGACACCACTAAGGTGCCCATCCTCTAAAAAGCATACTGATCTAACCATCAGTTTACCACCATCCCGGGGTGTGAGGCTCGCGAATTAACGCTATACACAAAGCAACACTATATTAAAGTTGTGCTTTGATCATCAACCACAAGACTTTGCTTTTCAACAGAAGCCTTGATCATTTGCCACTTAGGCCTGCCACACAGGCAATTTACGCCATGCGACTGATGTCTATCGATATACAACCGTTGATCCCGTACGTCTCAGAGAAGGGTGAAGTAAGGGAATAAATTCCCCTTCACCAGGAAGATGTATTTTTAATAGAGATCAATCAGCATAGAATAAAATCCAATGTCAGACACATCATACATTTACAAGTCCGTTCTAGGTCTAAACGAAACCGGAGGCACCTTATGCCTCGCATATCCGTACAATCAACAAGTACGTCCAGACGGCTACCACTTCAGCCCCTTCAAGGTAGCTACTCCAATTATGAGGATCAGTAGCACCCATCCATTCGATGTGAAGATCGTCGGTCTTGCGCCGTCTTCAATCTCTTTGACATATCGTTGAATCAGTTATTCAGAATGGGTATGAACCCGGCCTTTCTGAATAACTCGCGTATCTTATAATCAAGTGCTATAGCAACACATCATATGCTTCATTCCAATCTAGAATATTCTTTTATTCAAATATTCTTTTCACAATTTAAACCAAATTAAGGTTTTCCAAACTAGTCGGGATTAGCGAACCTTACCGAAGTAATTATTTTATTTTATTTCCCAATCCCAACCTATTCATCCCATGAAGCAAAACTGGTAATACTTCATATCTAACACCACAGTGTTGTCGGTAAATTTAATTACCATTTCACGTTTGAATCTAATTAAAGATTCATTAAAACTCTAATTCAGTTTTAATCTCAAAAATCATTACTTAATGATTATTACAAGTTAAGAAATTAATCTTATCTTTAATTGGGTTAAAGAACCAATGTCATTTAAAACACAATTCACGATAAACCCAAAATCACATTCCATTCCATCAGTCTCTAACCGTAAATTAGTAAGAGAACAATTCCCTAAGTATTAATCCCGAAGGCCGAGACCAACATCAGATTGATACCTAGGAAACCATTCAACTTAGCCAATCTCCAGTTAGTTTCTAATTTTTCTTAACTCCATTGGGTTTAAGAACAGTATTTTTGAAGATACCATTCACGACAAACCCAAAATCCCATTCCATTGTTAATCGGGTTAAAGAACAAGTGTTATTTAAAACACCATTCACGATAAACCCAAAAACAAATTCCCATTAATAATCTGGTTAAAGAACAAGTGTTATTTAAAACACCGTTCACAATAAACCCTATTATTAATTCTCATTAAATTCCAATTAAATGTTAATTAATTGGTAAACTTCATTAAATCTTAATAAAAAGATTTAATCTTTTCTCAACTGGGTTCAAGAACAGTGCTAATGAAGACACCGTTCACGACAAACCCAAATCCAATTCGATATTAAATACAAGAATCTGAATAGAAGATATATCGGCTTATATTCAATATCAAATTCTGAAATCAGCACATCTCGTATTGGAATAACGATATATATATCTTCCAAATTCCTCCACAATATCCGTATAATCACGGAATCCAATATCAAAATATTACGAGGATAATTTCGATTCAAATCTATTCCAATTCATATATTGGAAATTCTGGTTATTTTTAAAACCATTTCAAATCCAATTTATTTATTTAAAAATAAATGGATTTTATTTCTAGTTAATAACTAGTTCATTTCGATAAAATATATATTTTTATCTTTTCAAATATGGAATTTTTCATCCCAGTTCTTTTCAAATCATTTATTATGATTTTACACAAATTATTGATATTTTTAATAATTTTATCAAGGCCCGTACAGTCGATTTCCATAAACGGTTATCGAACTGCACTTACAGCGACCTTTTCTGAAATTGATTTGGACATATTTCCAAATCCAAGCGTTAGATTTCAAATTTCTTAGATTCGTTGGAAAGCTCTTTTCGATACGAACCCAACGGTCCCAGTTTCAGGAGAATTAGACGGTCGGAACTCCCGTAATATCAATACGAAGTCAATGGTCGAAATTCGCGAACGATCGCTGCGCGGCGCATTCTACTCAAGCCATATAATATATATAATATATATTATATATATTTCGCCGATTCCAATTCAAAACGTACTTTATAATTCATTTTAATTTCGTTTCAAACATGATTTCAACCTCATTTTAAATTTTCCATCACATATATATAATTTCCATATCGTATATATATTTATATTTTCTGTCACATATATATATATATACTCCCTCCAGTTCAAATTATAAGTCGTTCTAAGCTTTGGGTTATTTTGCAAAATATATGACGTTTTGAGAAAAATCAATGCTTGCTTTCATCTTCCAACGCATGTGGTTCCCTCTTTGTAGTACAAGATATGCATGCTTTAATCTTCCAAAGCAAGTGGTCCAATACAATCTTTAGAAGTTGCAAGACAATGCATACTTTATTGAAAAGGGAGACCATCAATTAATACAAAAGGATTAATTAAGGGATAAATGTGCCATTTTTCAGTTTTCTTAATTAGCCTGAGAAATTTCAAAACGACTTATAATGTGAACTGGAGGGAGTATATATATAATTTCTGTTTCAAATATAAATATTTCTATTCCCATCACATATATATAATTTCTATTTCAAATATAAATTATTTTCACTTCCTATATATATCGTTTTCATTTTATATATATATCGTTTTCACATTTCATATATATTTCGTTTTCACATTTCATATATATTTCGTTTTCACATTTCATATATATTTCGTTTTCACATTTGATATATATATATATATATATATATATATATTTCGTTTTCACATTTCATATGTATATTTCGTTTTCACATTTCATATGTATATTTCGTTTTCACATTTCATATGTATATTTTTTCCAACAAATGTTTATTTCAACAGGCGATTATTTTTAACACTTCATATATGCGATAAAAATGTGATTTTTATTGTTCAAATAATTTATTTCAAACATGAATATTTTATATACTTCATATACACGATAAAAATTATATTTTTATCGTTCAGACAATCTATAAAACATATGAATATTTTATTTATCCATTTCACATCAAAATCACAAACAAACTTCACAACCCATCATAATCAAACAAATCGTCCATGGTCTGTGGACGACGGTGTCAGGTGCTGCTAAGCACCGTCTACATCCTAGTATATATTTTTAACTTGAAATCAAATTTAAAGTGAGAAGTTCTCACAGTGGGTTCCTCCATCAGTTTTGCTTCTGAATTTCTGGTTCAATTCGGGTCTGAATTTGCCTCAAATTCAAATCTGCTTCGTTTCTGTTTTGGTCAGTTCTGTGTTGAAGAGCTTGTCGAGACGAGTCCGAAGCATTTTGAATCGTCGAATTCCGATCTAATATGAACAAGTTATGGATTTTACAAGATTTTGAAACGATTTAATATAATTTAATTTGTTAGATCAAAATTTGGACCTAACACCCAAATTGTTCTGATTCGTAGAGAATTATAACTGAAAAATGAGGAAAAAGCAGGAAACACTCAAGATTTATTGTGGTTCGGCATTAACGAGCCTACGTCCACTTTATATGCTATTGATTATACTTTGAATGCTAGTACAATCGATGATTTCTCTCAAACTCGCTCTTACAATTGTGATTTCTCTCAATTATTTCGAGGTAACACTGATAAGAAATGGTGGTATGACAATAATGGTGGAATCAATCCTCAGAACAACCAAAAGATCCCAAAAAATGCCAATCTCTGGGCTATTTATAGCTGATTCTGTCAGGCGGATCGCGGTCACATGTGGCGCAAATCCCGAGAATATCGGATCGGATCGAGGCTTGATGAAGAATTGGTCAATGTGACAGTAGGACAGGTGTCGCGAGATCCATGCATCTCGGATCGTGATGGACCTGGTCAGGAGTTTCGCCACGCCTTCGGGGCTCGGATCGGAGCAAGGTGGTGGCGTAGGTGTGGATCGAGTCGTGCTCCCATGGACGGGTCGGGTCGCGATCTGTACTGGCGATCCGAGGGGTACTGCTATCCGATGAGGGTAGCTTGGCCACGACCGAACTTTTCATGAACTAAAGGAATGGATCTC
The DNA here is from genome assembly GCA_030737875.1 of Allium sativum. Taxonomy (NCBI): domain Eukaryota; kingdom Viridiplantae; phylum Streptophyta; class Magnoliopsida; order Asparagales; family Amaryllidaceae; genus Allium; species Allium sativum. The sequence continues at coordinate 19,635,398 of CM060924.1, forward strand.
CACATTTTCTTCTTGTATGTGAACCTTGGTGGCTTGGCCAAAAAGCTAGCCAACATTTTGCCCCCTCGAAGTATGTTTTATCGAGGATGGAACATGCTTCGAAACTGCAGGGACGTCTTTTCATAGGGAGATGCAAGTCAGCGGTTACGTCTGTTTGAAATGTCGTGTCACTTCAGAAAGCTGTGTCCCTTTGATTTGTATAAATATTGGATAAAATCTTCAGCCATTTCCTTGTTCACCAAACAATTTTTATTTCTGGAGTCTTTGGAAACTTCATTGCCGAATTGCCAGGTAAACTTCTAAACTCCTTTTTTTTTATGGTCCGGATCGCACCCTTGTTTCGCGATCCACGGGCACGACCACAGATCATGATTTGGTGACCTGGCGGGCTTCATTGCGGATCGAGATGGGCTTCGGCTCGCGGCCCATTTGAATCGAGTAAAAAAATATTGGAATACTAACGGTCGTGGTCCCATCTATATAAGCCGAACCCTACCTTGACTTTACCCTTCTTCTTGTTGCTCCACACCGCCTGACCCTTCGAGAGAAAACCCTAAAACTTCTTTAAATCTTCAAAAATTCACCTATTTCCCCAATTTTAAGAAAGGTAATCTCATTAAAAACTCTCTCTCTCATTTTCTCTGAGTTTTTTTGCTGATTTGAGAAGGAAAAGAACAGAATTCGATGGTTTTCGAGGTGTTGGAGGCGGTGGAGATGCCAAGGCTGATGGGTTTCAGTCGCTTGAAATCAACGATAGAGAAGAAGGGAGGAAGGAGAAGGAGAGGGAGAAGGGACTGACCAGGTCGGGTCGTTGGTGAGGTTCGGTCTCGGAGGTGAGAAGGGAAGAGGAGGGAGATGAAAGAGGATGGCGAGGCACTGGGTCGTGGAAATGGCAAGGGAGCGGATCGGATCGGGGAAATGGTGAGGTGGCGGATCGGGTCGCAGCCTTGAATGGGGCATTAGCTTAAGTGAGGACGGGAAGATGTGGGTCATGATAATCATACCACGAACCGAACCATGTCCCACGATCCATTTTCCGCGATCCGGTCCCTATTCTGCGATCCATTCTCTGCGATCCGAACCCTAATCCACGATCCAGATGGATGAGCGATCCAACGAACTCGGTAAACACTCAATGCAACTTAATTCTAACATACCAATGGACAGTTAGGTTAGAGCCTTTGAGACGAACTTTCTGGACTGAACAAATGCATATCTTGACTACGGACAACGACCAATACTTCGACGATCTTATCGACCTTTACGCTTTTCTTTAATGTACGCACAAGCACACACTGGCACTTGCACACACGGGGATAAGGGTAGGTATATTCTAACTTGTTATACGTGCTAACTCAGATATGTCAGGTAGACAGGTAACTGAAACATCAGAGAAATCTACTAAACCAGAGGCATCGAAGCAACACAAGTCTGATGTGCTTCCTTCAACCTCAGACCAGGATAAGTCCGATCCTGACTACAAGGTGGACTCCGGTGCGGAATCAACTTCTTCAGACGATACATCCTCCGATGAAGCGGATGATTGGGCTCCTGATGAGCTTCCGGGAGCCCAAGATAAAGAAAAGTTTAAAGATTGTCTGGCTTCTAACTTGGACGACACCGAGCTTCGGAAACTATGCTCGAAGCACGGAATATCTTGGGATGATGTCAAGACTCCAGGCAAGGACGATAGGCCTAATTCTGCCCCAGCTGGGCACATGACCATTAGTAGATTGATGTGTAATGTAGGTGCTATTCCTCCGTTCCCGCCAATCGTCGTGGAAACTTTAAGGCAGTTGCGTATTGCTCCAATGCAGCTCCATCCCAATGCTTATGTGGCTCTATACACTTTATCCGTTGCGTATTCAGAGGTCCTGGAGACTAAGCTCACCTTTAAAGATTTAAAGTTCTATTACCTTTTCAAGAATCGTTCCAAGGCAACTCCAAACATCTCCCACTTCGAGTCAATAGCCAACAGGAAGGTTGTGACTGATGGTTACAGCAACATCGGGGATCCTAAAGCTGATTGGTTTTATATAAAACTGCAGGCGGGATGCGCAGGAAAATGGCTTAAAGCAAGTAGGTTTTAGGTTTTCAGATTAGTGACTTGACTAGATAACCAGGATGCTAACGTGTTTCTTTTCTTCATACATATCATACTTCTCCCAAGACAAAAGGTTCGGTGTATCAAAACCGATTGTCCCGTCTTCTCGCAAGTAAATCAGATTTCTTGAAAATAAAGCTGTGTCTCACCGACGGGAATCTTCATAGGCATCATCTTCTGGATATTAGATTCGGACTTGGGAAGGACAAGCCTTATAAATACGTGTCTTCAGCTGAGGGAGAGGGAACTTCCGGGGTAGCTAAAACAACCGAACATGATGGGCAAAGGGAAACTTCAGTCCCTAAGAATCAGTCCCCACCAAAGACTCCACCACCTGCGGACCCCGCCGTCATTACCGAAGAGCTAACCGATGAGCAAACGCTTAGGGAACTAAACAAGCTCCCCATACCAGACGACGTTTATTCGCAAGAAGATTTTGGTGAAGAACCATTATTTTCTACCACCGATGAAACGGACATTTTAGTCCAAGAAAGAGATGTAGCACAGACGAGCCTAGATCTGGGCCCTGGTCCGTTAGGGGGTTATATGGGATGCACAAATCACATGCACCACTCACTACAGCACTTGCTACACTATGGCTGTTCATGGTTCTAATACACGCTTGTTTCATTTGCAGGAAGGATGACTCGCAGACAATCTTATTCTTACCATTCTCTTTGTGCGGCCACTCCAAGTCTTCTTTCAGATCCTGATCAAGGACGTCATGACAACCGGGGAAAAGATAGTGATCGACCTCGCGATTCTCACAAGTCTTATTCTGCGCGATCTCGATCTCCGACGAAGAAGAGTTCTGGAAAATATCATAACCGCCCTCTGCCGCCAGCACCGGGTGGGGGTAAAAAACTTCCTAGAGAGTTGACGCCTCCAAAACGTAAACCTTATCACGTAAAGTCTTATAAAAAACAGCAGGAGCCAAAAGAGAAGAGTAAGGATGAGAACAAGATTATAGAGAAGGGGAAGGAGACTCCAGCTTCCACTGGTGATCATGACTCAGAGAGTCTCGCTACACGGGATGCTGCTCATAGCCTTGAGAATCAGGCTAAACTGGCGCGCTTGCGCAAGGATTTCCCTAATATTTACTTTGAGAGAATGATGTATATTCCGTATCTAGAACCAGTTCCCAGGGATTGGGACACTGAAGTGGTAGGGTACATACATCATGCGGCCAGGCAATACGAATTGATGAGAAACCATGCTGATAAGCTCTCAGACGCCATCCGCAAATTAGAAATAGAAGCGGCCAGGTCTAAAGTTAAGATAGACAACAATGATAGGGCCAGGAACAAGATGGAAAAGGAATTGGAAGACACACAAGCCCAACTGGCTTTGGCGTGGAGAGATGCTGAAAACTATAAGACGAAATTGGAGAATGCTAGAAAATGCTTTCATTCTAAACTCGACTCAAACAATCAAGAGAAAATGGCTTTAAAGAAGGAGGTAGAAGATCTTAAAATGGACAACATTGACTTGAAGACGGTACAAGGCCATTTTGAAGCTGAGAGAGCTGCCTGGGAAAAAGAAAAGGCAAGCTTGAAATATAGTTTAGCTCTGGCCGAAGGAGAGAAGGTGATTCTGAATGATCAAGTCGCAGATGCAGAGAGGCGCGCGACTCTCGCTGAAAAGAATGTGGACAGTGCCATTGAAATGGCTACTTCTTCTAATTAAAAGCTCCTCGAGAGAGAGAAAGAGATTGAAGGATTTCAAGAAATGTTGTTTGACTTCCTTGGCCATTTCATCAAGACCCATAACATTTCCTGGATCCCGGACTACCATGTCACTTTAGCCAACATATGGGAGGCAATCGTCTAGGGCGAGAAGCAGAGATTAGGAGTCGAGGAAATTGACGAGAATGAGTTGATGCGGACCATTCTCAGGGATAACGAACCCGAGGATTTGGAGAAAGGCAAACGCCTACTCCAAGAAGAGATGGACAAAGAGAGGACTCTGGCCAAGGGCAAAAATAAGATTGAAGAAGGCTCGAGCTCAGCTGTAGAACCCAAGGCCCCCGAAGTTGAGGACTACAGTCCCGATGATCCCTTGATTCCTCTGGGTCCGACTCCTCCAATTGTCGGAGCTTCTACTGCCAGCTTGTACGGAGGATCAGCGGAAGGTATCTCTATATTTTCTCCGCAATTTGTCAAAGCAGTTGTGAATTGTCGTCGTCTTGCGGAGCAGCCAATTGAGTTAATAACATGTGCTTCTCATAATACAGGTGGCGGGCCAGTCGACAAGGATGTCGAGAAGAAGACAGAGGCGGAGAAGATTGACGTCCCGCCTAGTGCTGGTGCTGATGCTCCAAAGCAGGCTGGAGGTACAGCAGCGAAGAAGGTCGTTCTGGCACCCAGTGCTGATGCTCCCAAGGATGCCGAAACCATCGATGCCTTGAAAGATATGGACGGTCATCACGTAGATGATGAAGAGGAAGTCATCGTTACCGGAGAAAACAAAGGTGACGATGAGGAAACCTTGGCTGATAGGAAGGCTAGGCAAGAAAAACAGCTGGCCTTGAAGAAAGAGGAGAAAGAACCTCTGAGTGTGTCTCCTATTTCAGAGTTCGACCCCAAAACTGGATTGATTGTAAAACTCTCTACCAAATCAATCACCAAACAGCTTTCTTCCCAGTCTTCTGATGAATCCTCAGTTCCTCTTATTGACAAAAGAAAAAGAAAGAAGGATGATCAATCTAACGCTGACAAGGAGGAGCTGGAAAAGCAGAAGAAGGAGAAAAAGTCCAAGCGTAAATAGGATGCTCTCGCTTGTCTATGTTTTGTCTTTAGGCTTCCCACTACCAATGAAATGTAATTGTGAGACTGACCCTCACTTTTGTTTAGGTTGCTTTTTATCTTGTAGGCTGGCAGTTTATGAATGAAAATTTATTTCTTCTGCATCATCGTGTACCTGCATTCAATAAACTTTTCGTGCTTAGTCAAAAATCATCTAACTATAACTACAAATCATTCAAGCAACATAAAGGATTTAAAAAAAATTGTACTGCATCAAGGTACATGTATGCATATATATGCCCCCAATCAATCGTTAACGTAGTGCCTAACCCGGGCTTATTAAGGATTGATTAGAGTTGTATGCACGTTGCCCCCTTTTTCTGAATATGGGGGACTTGGAAATTTTAGTAGGATTAGAGTTCTTGCGGTGCCAAATCTTCGGCACTTCGATACTCTCCCAATCCATCTGCGGGTCAAAGTTCGAACTCGTATCATAATCTGCGCACCGATCCTTCAGCGGGGCAGAAATTCTGTAGGTGTTGAGTCTCCAGCACCTTTCTCAGTGCTTAATCATAGACGCTTTTATACTCTCCTGACAGTCGCCAAGGTTAGAGTTCGAACTCGGCTGTTCAGTCGCTCCCCGATCCTTCAGCAGGGTAAGAGTTCTTTCTCAGCGCTCAATCATGGACGCTTTTATACTTTCCTAGCAGTTGCCGAGGTTAGAGTTCGAACTCAGCTGTTTAGTCGCTCCCCGATCCTTCAGCGGGGTAAGAGTTCTTTCTCAGCGCTCAATCATGGACGCTTTTATACTCTCCTAGCAGTTGCCGAAGTTAGAGTTCCGTCAAGGCGGTTCCGATCATGGTGCACCGTCGTGACTTGGGGACGTCGCCTTCGTATCCGTTATACTCTCTCTCGGCTCTGGAGAGTTTGAGTGTTATCAATGATGTGATTTACTTTATTGCACCCTCATAGTTCTGGCTGTTGATTGCTCTCTATTCTGATGGAAGGCACCTAGAATTACATGCTTCTGTGATTGTTGTATGGTTCACAGCAAATTCCATAAAGATGGAAAAGCAGATAAATAATAGAGCAATAAAGGTAAAGACACACAATATTTTTATAGTGGTTCGGTCGAATCGTGACCTACATCTACTTTATAATCTTTTGCTCAAAAAACAGTACTATTCTAGGCAAGTCGTGCCTTGTACATGGTCCTATGAAACAAAAGAATAGGTCTGACAACTTCACGTCAGATAAGGCCGCAAATGTTGGGCATTCCACACTCTGGGGATTTCTTCTCCATCTACGGTTGTTAACCTGAAGGTTCCATTATCAAGCTTGCATAGAATGGAGTATGGTCCTTCCCACTTCGCACCCATATGAGTTGAGGGTGGAAAGACACGCTTCAGAACCAAGTCTCCGGGCTCAAAGGTTCGGGCTCGAACCTTTTTGTTATAGTATCTAGTGACCTGTTGTTTGTGCCTCAAGGCACGCAGGTCTGCTTCATCCCTCTTCTCCTCTATTGTATCTAAGGATTCAAGGAGCAACTCGTTATTAGTCATCGGATCGTAATAAGTGACTCGGTGAGATGGTACTTTTAACTCGACCGGGATGACGGCCTCTACTCCAAAAGCAAGAGAGAAGGGAGTATGGCCTGTCGCCGATTTATACGTTGTGCTGTAGGCCCATAATGCCACGGGTAATTCATCGACCCACATGGCTTTGGCCCGCTTCAGTCTTCTTTTCAGAATGGACTTAATCACTTTATTTGCTGCTTTGACCTATCTGTTCGACTGCGGGTACGCCACAGAGGTGTACCGTTTCTCAATGTGCTATCTCCGGCAGAAGTTCCTGAATTCACTGCTATCGAACTGAGTTCCATTGTCAGTTATGACGATCTTTGGAATCCCGAATCGGCAGATGATGTTCCTAACGACGAAATTAATTACTCGTTTGGTTGTGATTGTAGTCAGTGGCTCAGCCTCGACCCACTTGGTGAAGTAATCAACAGCCACGATTACGAACTTTGCCCCGCCCTTAGCTATGGGGCGACTTCCAATGATATCAATTCCCCACATAGCGAAGGGCCACAGACTTGTCATTGTCTTTAACTGACCAGGAGGTGCCCTGGGAATCTTTGAAAATCTTTGGCATGCACCACAACGCCGCGCGTATTTTGCCGCATCTTTGTTTACGGTAGGCCAAAAATAACCATATCGCAACACCTTTTCGCCAGTGTTTGTCCTCTAGTGTGATCGCCACATTCACCTTCATGTACTTCCTGTAATACACGTTCATGTCGTCATGGGCTATACACCGGAGGAGAGGCATCGAAAATCCCTGTCTGTACAGGATTCCGCCTTGCAGAACGTATCGGGGAGCTTTACGAATGACTTTCCGCCTCTCGCTCTTCTTAGTCGGAAGCGTTCCATTCATCAAAAATTTCTTCAGAGGGGTCATCCATGACTCCCTTTCTGGTTCGGTCTCCAGTACCGGATCAATTTCCATCTGTTCTATACTAGGGGACTGCAGTACTTCAATCGGGGCTAGCCCGGTCTCGTCAGGATTGTCGGAACTAGTCATCTTTGCCAACTTATCTGCCTGTTGGTTCTCTGACCGCGGAATGTGTGATATACTATCAACAACTCCTTCACTTTCTCCAAATACAATATCAGTCTTGGGCTCTTAGCTTGGAACTTTCCAGTGACCTAATTTACAACCAACTTGGAATCACAAAATATGTCCAGCTTCATGATCTCTAGTTCCTTTGCGATCTTCAGTCCGGCTATTAGGGCTTCATATTCAGAGTCGTTGTTAGTCACGTGAAATTCCAGCCGGATAGCATAGGATATCTGTCGTTTCTCGGGAGTCTCAAGCACCACTCCGGCACTGGATCGCTTGTCATTCCTAGCTCCATTGGTATACAATCTCCAGGCATTGGGATCTAGAAGTAACTTTGGTGGGTCGGCTTCCTCATTCACTACGTCATCCTCTGGGACCGTAAATTCTGCTATGAAATCTGCCAGCACTTGCCCCCGTATTGATCATCGGGGATGAAAATTCAGATCAAATTGACTCAATTCAATGTTCCATTTGAGCAGTCTTCCAGAAGCTTCTGGCCTCTGTAGAACTTGCGTGAGCGGATGATCAGTGTACACTCACGTAATACACTGGTCTTTGAACTTTGTCCTCACTAATGCTGAACTGATCGCGTGGGATGACACTACCAAGTACACGAATAAATCCTCGTGATCCACTGGCTTAGACAGTATTGGAGGTCTCTCCAGATGACTCAACAGGTTCTGAAACACTTCTATGCAATCAGGTGTCCATTTGAAGTTGCGTTTTCCTCGCTTTATCAATTCAAAGAATGGAATGCACTTGTCTGTAGCTCTGGAGATGAATCTGCTTAATGCTGCTACTTTCCCTGCAAGGCTTTGCACATCTTTGATTTGTCTAGGCTCTTGAATGCCCCTGATTGCTGCGATCTAGTCTGGATTAATCTCAATCCCGCGTGAGCTGACGATGAATCCCAAGAATTTCCCGGAGGCAACCCCAAATGAGCATTTTGTTGGGTTGAGTTTCATCCCATACTTTCGAAGAATACCAAACATCTCCGCCAAGTCTGTAGTGTGATTGGAGGATTGTCTGGACTTAACCAGCATGTCGTCGACGTATACCTCCATTGTTTTCCCAATCTGGTTATAGAACATTCTGTTCACTAACCGTTGATATGTTGCGCCAGCGTTCTTCAAACCAAAAGGCATCACCACGTTGCAGTATAACCCCAGATCCGTAATGAAGCTAGTGTGTTCTTGATCTGGAACGTGCATAGGGATCTGGTTATATCCTGAATAAGCATCCATGAAAGAGAGAAGCCCATGACCTGCCGTTGAATCTACCAACTGATCAATTCTGGGCAACGGGAAGCTATCTTTTGGGCTGGCTTTATTCAAATCTGAAAAATCAATACATGTACGCCACTTCCCGTTGGCCTTTTTTACCATAACCGGATATGAAATCCAATCTGGATAGGTTGAGTCTCTGATGAATCCGTTACTTCTTAACTTTTCAACTTCTTCTTTCAAGGCAGCGGACCTCTCCGGGCCCAGTATTCGCCTTTTTTGTTTTACAGAAGGATGCTTCAGGTTAATGCTTAATGAATGACTCATGATTGATGGAGATATCCCACACATGTCCGCGTGGGTCCAAGCAAATACATCCAAGTTATCTTTTAGGAAATCCGTCAGTTCTTTAGCTCGAACTGAATCCAACTGGGATCCAATCTTCAGGACCTTCTCTAGGTCACTATCATCGATCGGTACATCCACAGTCGTTTCATTGGGAACCGCCTTTCTGCCCCCAGGCTCTTCGTCCTCTCTGGGATCTATGTCCTCGGGCAGTTCTCTGGGCGACTCACCCACAGTTATTCCCTTTAATTGCTACGACGTCTCCTCCCTTGTGGGGGAAGAAGCGTCTTTAGTCTCTATATCTCTTCCTTTACGGAGTAACTTTAGCTCTGCGACGTAACAGGCTCGTGCGGCAACCTGGACTTCTCTGACTATGCCAACACCAGCTTCTGTAGGAAATTTCAATAACAAGCACCGGGGGGCTATACAGGCTCTGAACTTAGCTAGGGCCAGTCGGCCCAAGAAGGCATTGTAGGGTGATTCAATGCCCAAAACCACGAAGGGAAGAATTCACACTCTCTGGCGTTCTCGTTCCCCAAGCATTACCTGTAGCTCAACATATCCCATTGGAGCGGTTGAAGCTCCGTTAAATCCACGGATCCATCCTTCACACGGCTTTAAATCTTTCAATTCGAGGTTCATTTGATCGAAAGTCTTTTTGAATAGGATGTTGATCGAACTCCCGTTATCCACTAAAATTTTATGAACAGTGGCCGGGTCAATAGGAACTGTGATTACAAATGGATCTTCAGTCGGCGCGTGGACTCCAATGCTCTCTCGATCGCGGAAAATGACGTCATTTGACATCATCTTTTGCTGCTTTATCGGGACATTGTCTTCAGGGTTGCTACACTCTCCTACCTCGAGGTGTTGCTTAGTTGTGTTAACGTATTGATCCAACGCCTTGAAACTATGCCCGGCCAAGTGAAGACCTCTGATTACGGTATTGATAACAAGATCCTTTCCTTTTTGCTGAGCAGTTGGCCTGGCAGTAGGTTGATTCTGGTTATGGTTTGGGGCCTGAACAGCTTGCCCCCTGTCTCTAGGAGCCACCCTGTACTCATCCAATTTCCCTTCCTGGAGCAGCCTTTCAACTACGTCTCTCAGATGACGGCATTCATTTGTAAAGTGGCCGTGAGTCTGATGGAAAAGACAAAACTTCCCGGTCTCACATTCTTTCTTCGTCGAATCTCTTGGAGGAGGCCTTTTATGTTGGAGGGCATTGTACGAGTTCCCGAATATATTCTCCAAAGTATCATTTATTAGCGTATAACTTTCGAAAGATCTGGGACGGGTCCTTCTCTGGGGGTCATTCCCTCGGTTCCTCTTCTGATTATTGCCATTAGTGTTATTATCGTTGTTTCCTGACTGGCGTCCACCGCCCTGGTTTCGGTTTCCAACACTGATTTCAACCTTTCCCGAGCTGTCTCCTGTTTGCTTAATGGCCACATTACTTTGGATTTCCTCCTTATCCGCCATTTTCGTCTTCCGGTTAGCATACACCTCCTCCTGACGTAAGCGCACGTTAGCTTTCTCGTAGAACAATTCTCTAGTATGAGGTGGCTTGTCGGTCAGGTATCGTCCAAATTCAGTGTCTTTATCTACCCCATCGATCAAGGCTGCCACAACAGTTGGCTCATGGGGATCCTTAACTTCAGTAGTGACTAGGTTGAAACGATATAGATACACCCTCAAGCTCTCGCCTGGTCGTTGTTTAACAAGGAATAGATCAATCACACTCTTTGTCCTCTATGCATAAATGCGGAACTGTTCCACGAACCTTTCACTCAACTCCCTGAAACTGGAAATTGATCTTGCTGGTAAGCGAGTAAACCATAGTAACGCTACATCCTCCAGGAATATAGGGAATGCTTTGCACTTTACAGCGTCAGAGGCTGCAGCAGCAGTCATCGACCAAGAATATCTCATTAGATGTTGGATTGGATCGGATCTACCCGCGTAACGGTTCATCTGCGGCATGTTGAAGCGCCTCGGGAATGTTACATCTAGAATGTCATCAGTGAAAGGGGTGTGACTGCGGTCAATTCCCCAATCTTCATTCCTTTGTCCTCGGCTATCTGCCAGGATTTGTCTAACCATTGGCCCAAGGTTTGCAGCGGTTACTATGTGCTCGGGATCAGCACTTCTCGCTCTGAGGGTATCTCCAACCTCTCTTCCAGGAACAGCCACGAAATCTGGAGCTCGGATAGGGCTTCGTTGCCCCCTGTCGCTATGAGCATTTGTACGGCGAAGGGGCTGAAGTAGTCTATTATCAACAGGATTGTCCACCACTCGAGCTCTGGGAGTAGCGGCACGATTATTCAAATTGCAGTTTGAGGGTCCTACACCAAGTGTCTCTTCCTCTCGTGATGGCAGAGTTCCAAATCGGAGCTGCTCTATGTTTTCAGGCCTCTCATACGGTCGTCACGGAGGTCTTAGCGATTCCTCTTATGAAGAAGAGTACTCTAGGGTGAGCAGACGGACTGGGGGTGTCCTTTGCCTTGCGAGATCATCGAGCCTTCTATCCATAGCAGTCAAGTTCTGTCGTAGCACAGAGTTCTCCTGCATTTGAGCAGCTAATTCATCAAACAGCCTCTCCCACATTTCAGAGAAGCGAGAAAGATCTCCCTCAGTAACGGGAGCAAAACGGTCATATTGATCATTAACATTTTCTCTTATGCGCAGAGAACTTGAGCCAGGTCGAACAGAGGTACCGGGACGGGAAGAGTGATCCATAACCTCCTTTCCAGGTCGAGTTGTGGTCTGGTCATCACTTCGGATCGCTGTGGATCGGTGTCGGTGGATCACAGCGTCCCCCTGGGGTCGGGTCGTGGTGACATTAGGAAGAGGGTTCGCAGCGTTGTCATGGGATCATGTAATGACTCCTTCAGCAGTTCGGTTCGCACCGCCCTCATCAGCTCGGATCGTGGCACCCTCATCAGATCGATTCGTGATGCCACGCTCGGTTCGGTTTGCCCTAGATCGCCGCGATCCGCGAGACCCATCGTGTACATTTTCTTCAATTGCTTCATTCGCGACTTCATTCGCTTGCGAAGCTCGTAATTCCTTGGACTTCTTTCCATCCATGATATCGGATGTCGATGGAATCTTCGAAAATCTGAACAGTGAAGATTTGGGATTGTTTTCTTCGGACTTGAATATCCAAACAACGGAGCAACAATCCAATATGCTGAGAAATCACTTCTCAGTGAAAGCACCAAAATGTTAGATCAAAATTTGGACCTAACACCCAAATTGTTCTGATTCGTAGAGAATTATAACTGAAAAATGAGGAAAAAGCAAGAAACACACAAGATTTATAGTGGTTCGGCGTTAACGAGCCTATGTCCACTTTATATGCTATTGATTATACTTTGAATGCTAGTACAATCAATGATTTCTCTCAAACTCACTCTTACAATTGTGATTTCTCTCAATTATTTCGAGGTAAAACTAATAAGAAATGGTGGTATGATAATAATGGTGGAATCAATACTCAGAACTGCCAAAAGATCCCAAAAATGCCAATCTCTGGGCTATTTATAGTTGATTCTGTCAGGCGGATCACGGTCACACGTGGCGCAAATCCCGAGAATATCGGATCGGATTGAGGCTTGATGAAGAATTGGTCAGTGTGACAGTTGTGGAAAGTTGTCGCGAGATCCATGCATCTCGGATCGTGATGGATCTGGTCAGGAGCTTCGCCACGCCTTTGGGGCTCGGATCGGAGCGAGGTGGTGGCGTAGGTGTGGATCGAGTCGTGCTCCCATGGACGGGTCGGGTCGCGATCTGTACTGGCGATCTGAGGGGTACTGCGATCCGATGAGGGTAGCTTGGCCACGACCGTACTTTTCATGAACTAAAGGAATGGATCTCCACATTTTCTTCTTGTTTGTGAACTTTGGTGGCTTGGTCAAAAAGCTAGCCAACATAATTATTTAATTTACACTAATGACCTTCATAATCCACTAATCCCTTGATAGGCTTAATTAAGCCATCTTCCTCATCGTAGCAGGCAAACCCATTCATCGATTTGGACATCCCACCGTTGTGACCACTAGGCGACGCCAGAGGCCGAACAGGCCCCGCCACCCTCCTCTCCGTCGAAGCGCCTTCCACCACCATGAGCGTGGGCCCATTTGAAGTTGCCATCGCCCTCGAAATCCACGCCAAAACCTGCGACATCGAGCTCGAAATTGGAGCCAATCCCTTCACGAAAGTTGATCAAATCCATATGGGATTGAAGAGCGTGTTCCTCTCTTCAATTCTTGCCTTGAATCATGTTTTAATTTAGTTCGAATTGGGAGAATTTCAGGTTTTAAAATGTGACAAAATCGGTCGTTCGATGATAGCTAGCGGCGGCCTCTATAAAGGGAGCTAGGATTTTGGTTGGGGGGCTATTTATATTAATTTTTATTATATTTTATTCTTTTATTTCCAAAAATCCATGTTTTCCAATTTGAACTCCAAATCAAAACCAACGATTGTCGTCCCTAGCTAAATACCCCCATTCCGAACACAATGGGATATATTTTGCTAGCCAATTCGACTGTTATGATTAGTTATTCTTCAAATTAAAATATAAAACATTCAAATATGGATTTGAACATACATTTTAATTTGTCGGGGCCACATACTGACTCTAAAAATTCCAGAAAAATTATTTCTAGCTTCGTATTGACGATACGGTCCTAACAAAACTAATTTCATCGAATTTCGAGACCGTTTGAAAAATGTCCATTTTCAGGTCGATCCAATTTGACTAAAACTGTCAAAACACGTTTAACTTCGCCATGCTCACATATTGATCCCAAAAATTATGAAAATTGGAACCTAGCAATAATTTGACACCCCGGATCCAACAAAAGTGGTTTCGTCGAAAACAGAGGTCATTTGCAAAATGGCTATTTTTAAGGCCGTTGTATATATTAAAATATGTATAAATTCCACAACGACTTTTCTAAATTTTAAACTGAACGTAACTCTCAACTTTTAAAACGAAATCTCAGTTTCTTACATCTGTTAGAAAGACATAGCTAAACAGATTCGAATATTTCTTGTTTCGCTGAAATCCGATTTATTTTGAATCCTGTACATTCATTTGAAATTCGAAATCGAATTTTCAAACTACCGCGCAATTTTAAACTCATTTTATATTTAAATTAAAAAAATTCATTCTAACTTCAATTTAAATAAATATTTAGTCGTTATTATTTAAAATAATTCATTTTAAATATTCAAAATTCATTAAAATTGCCAAAATAAAAATTTTAAATTGGTTCTGAAAATCAAGGTTGTTACACTTTCCCTAATGATGTGAATATTTGAATAAAAGGATATTCTAAATTGGAATGAGGCATATGTTGTGTTTGTGTAACATTTGTTTATTATATATGCAGGTTATTCGAAAAGGTCGGGTTTATACCCATTCTGAATAACCGATACGACGATTAGTCGAAGATGAAGACGGTGGTTGAAGACCGGAGGTCTTCACATCGTTTGGATGATTACTGATGTCTTGATGGGGGATGTACACCCAAGACGAGGTAATAAGTGTTGATCGTCCAGACGTACTTGGAGATTGACGGATATGTGAGGGCCTCTCCCCTGTATTGGACATATGGGGAGGAATAAGGTGCCTCCAGTTTCGTTTAGACCCAGAACGAACTTGTAAATGGACTGTGTGTCTGACATTGGATTTCATTCTGTGTGATTGATATTGGTTGCATAGCGTGAATTTCCTGTGTGGCATGCTGAGATGCAGTGATCAAGGCTTTTGTTAAAAAGCAGAGCCTTGTGGTTGATGATCAAAGCACAGCTTTAATATAGCATGGCTTTTTGTGGCGTTAATTCGCGAGCCTCACACCCCGGTATGAACCAGAAACGGGAGAGGACATCAGGGAGGGCATGCGTTCCCTTCTAGATAGAAGTGGCGTCAGTGGTTTTACACGCCCTGACGAGTTTGATTATGTGGTTGTTGGAATGCAAGGCGCCTCGGTTATATCGGTCGATCCGGGATCGATGGAGTCATTTGGCTCATTTACGCCCCATAGGGCGGGGAAACGCATGTTCAGGCATTTTAATCCACTCCGTGTGGACCAGCCCTGACGATCCAAGGAACGATGCGTTCTATTCCTGAGACACGGGCTAGAGCGTCTCGAAGCGGTGAGGACTATCTTTTGCCTCGGTTCATAGATGGAAATCCAAATTCCAATACGTGACATTGCGGTTTTAGTTGTAAACCTGTATATGGTGACATAGTGGTATGGGGCATTCATGCCGCCTATATATGATTGATACATTTATATTTGAAGTTGTTTTCTTCACTTATAGTAATAATAAAAGATTAAATTTCACGTATCAAGCATTATTTGGCTATTATAAGGTAAAACGCTATCCTCCGTCTTGCGTTGCATTGTGTGATGGGGCCTGGGTCTTATATTAGCTTCATTGTTCTTTATTTAGCATTGTACTGTTTGTTTTATGCACTGGTATTCTTGGGAGGAAACCCGTTCCGTGTTATACGGCGTGGTCCCTTGATTTACCTAACTTTAAAAATAAAGATTAATAAATGTTTTAGTTCTCATACCAGTCACATGACTGACCTGGAGTTTATTGTTTTAACCTAAACTCTAGTTGCCCTTATTTTCCACATGGGCAGCTAGGAGTTTTGGTTTTGCAGATTTATATTCACAGGATCCTGGTTTACAGCTGAAGCTATACCGGAAAGCTCTGTATCCGTGTATTTCTTTCAGTTGTGTTTTGTATATTCTTTTCTGCTGTAGTAATGTATTTAAATCTCTGATGTTTATCAAATTTATAATATTTATTCATACTCTATATATTCTTGTATTCTGATGGAATTGTTGTAATAAGCAATGAAATGTTCTTCTGTTTGTGTTCTGATTCGTCTTGTCCTCAAAGCAATCCGGGCTTTCCTTTACGGGGAAGTTACGAGTCCATATAGATACCACTTTAATAGCTTTGCTACTTGTTTATCTTGGTTAAACAAAGCTTGATTTGTGAAGCATGATTTGATATGCAAATATATATATATATGTATACTTTGAATGATTGAAATAAAATCTAGAATTGATTCTCGAGTTTGGTCGAATGGTAATCCTATGTACTATAGGATAGTGTAATTATACATCTTGAAGAGATATGTTGATAAGAAATGATTTAATGTAAATATTCAATTGAATAATGATATTTGTGATATGTAACCTGTAACAACCTGGAATTTTGGAACCAATTTAAAGTTTTTATTTTAGAAATTTTAATGGATTTTTAATATTTAAAATGGTTTATTTTAAATAATAACGATGAAAAATTTATTTTAATCGAAGTTAAAACGAATAAATTTTAATTTAATTATAAAAGGAGTTTGAAATGGCGCGGCAGTTCGAAAATTTGATTTTAAATTTCAATTTAATATACAAAATTCATTTTAAATCAGAATTGAACGAAATAAGAAATATTTAAATCTGTTTAACAATATCTTTCTAACGAATGTAAGAAGCTGAGATTTCACTTTATAAATAGAAAGTTATGTCCAGTTTAAAATTTAGAAAAGTCGCTGTAGAATTTATATATATTTTAATATAATATATAGCCCTTTACAATAGCCATTTTGCAAACGGCCCCCATTTTCGACGAAACCACTTTTGCTGGAACTGGAATGTCAAATTATTGCTAGGTTTAAATTTTCATAATTTTTAGAATTAATATGTGAGCATGGCAAAAGAAAATGTGTTTTGTCAATTTCAGTCAATTCAGATCGACCAGAAAATGGCCATTTTTCAAATGGTCTCCAAATTCGACGAAATTAGTTTTGTTAGGACCGTATCGTCAAAACATAACTAGATATATTTTTTCTGTAATTTTTAGAGTCAGTATGTGACCCCGGTAAATTAAAATGTACGTTTAAATTTAATATATACTGATTTATATTTTAATTTAAAGAAAAACTGATCAAAACATTAGAATTGGCTTACGAAACATATTCCATTGTGTCCGGACTAGGGGTATTTAGCTAGTGGCGACAGTCGTTGGGTCTCGTTTGGTGTTCGGACGGTTTACAAAATTATTTTCTTGAATTCATTAATTAAATAATATATAATACTCTATAAATACCATGGTATACGGTCTAATACAGTATAACCCAAATTTCTAATGGAGCCGTTGTTCTCTCTAATCAAAGACCGTGAAGCTTCCAATTTCATTTGCTAATTTCTTCCAATCTACACAAAATTAAAACATCAATCCAAAGCAAAAATCATTCAACTTTCCGAGCTCTTCAGTTTGGTACGGGTGAGATTGTTTTTAGTGGAGTATTTATCTCGATTTGGTGGCTCAAAGGCCAGTGGTTCGGACGCCGATTCAGGTGTAGGGGGGCACCTAGTTCACCTGAACTCCGGCCGTGGGATGGCGCCGCTCCTCCGCTTCTCGTGGCGCCGTCCGATCGACTTAAGCACCCTCCAAGTGGCGCGCGCAAGAGACGTTCTACCGTGAACGATGGGTTCTGTAGCCACGTTCAAAAGGAAGAAGAAGATTAAGGAATGACAATGTTTAAAAACCGTTATAAAAGGTTGACTAAGCTCAATTATTAAATTAGTCATATTATTTAACTTATTCAATATATAAATAGCCATATCTCACTCAAATGATATCAGAATCACACGAAACGAAGTGCGTTGGACTCGTATTGACGAAAGCTACAACATGGAATAGACCAACGTGGAAACGAAGCAGATCAAATTTTGGACAAGATTTCAGATCTGAACCATTCAGATTTAAAACCGATTGTGAGAAATCTATTTATCTCTTTTTTTTATATAACTAGAAATAATTCTGATTTTATTGTCATTAATCTACAGTTAATTCATGTTTGTTATTATTCATGATTGTTCTGCGCTGAATGTAAAATATAGGTATGTTTGTTTGGTGATGTTATGTGGTGATAAAATGAATCAAACATTTTTGTTATTTTGGTGAATCAAAACATTCAACAAAAATGAAGTATCACCTTTATTATATTTTATTGGAATTAAATTTGAAATAAAAATGAATCATACATTTTGCCACTTTGAGTGAATTAGAATATTCAACTAAAAAAGAAATATAAATTTCTATCATTTTATGGAATTATTATAAAAATAGAAATGTTCATGTCTTTAAAAGAATAAGAACATTACATTAAAAAGTTCACATTATAATGTAATGTTAGAATATAGAAAATGTTCATGTTTGAATAAAAACATGATTTCATTAAAAATTCATATTTTAGCATCAAGAATGAAATATAGGAAAATATTCATAGTTAGAATAAAAACACAATTTTGTTATAAAATGTGAAGTTAGAATAAAAACACCATTTTGTTATAAAATGTGAAGTTAGAATAAAAACAACATTTTGTTATAAAATGTGAAGTTAGAATAAAAACATCATTTTGTTATAAAATGTGAAGTTAGAAGAAAAACATCATTTTGGTAGAAGATGTGAAGTTTAGAATAAAAATATCATTTTTATTATAAAATATTATGCTAGATAAAAATATCATTTTGTTAGATCAGTTATATCAACGTAAAAATATCATTTTGTTAGATCAGTTATATCAACATAGAAATATCATTTTGTTAGTCAGTTATATCAACATAGAAATATCATTTTGTTAGATCAGTTATATCAACATAGAAATATCATTTTGTTAGATCAGTTATATTAACATAGAAATATCATTTTTGCTAGATCAGTTATATTGACATAAAAATATCATTTTGGATAGAAATGTACATTTGATTAAAATAACATTTTTGTTATAAAATGTCACATTTGATTAAAAATAACATTTTATATAGAAATGTTACATTAGATTAAAAATAACATTTTTATAGAAATGTCACATTTGATTAAAAATAACATTTATGTAGAAATGTCACATTAGAGTAAAAATAATATTTTTGTTATAATTTGTCATGTTAGATTAAAAATAACATTTTTGTTATGAATTGTCATGCTAGATAAAAATAACAATTTGTTAGATAATGTTATGTCAAAATTAAAAATAATATTTTGTTAGATAATGTTATGTCAAAATTAAAAATAACATTTTGTTAGATAATGTTATGTCAAAATAACATTTTAATTAGAAAATGTCAAGTGGAATAAAATGTCACTTTTGTTAAATTTAGAATTAACATATAAATTTGACACTTTTGTTAAATTTAGAATTGACATATAAAACTGTCACTCTTGTTAAAATTAGAATTGACATATAAAATTGTCATTAGGATTGATAATATAAAATCGTCATTTTTGTTAAAAAGAAATTGTAAACAAATAAAATTATCATTTTTATTTGTTAAGTTTGGATTAGAAATTGTAAACAAATAAAATCATCATTTTCTATTTGTCAAGTTGAATTAGAAGAATGTATGCAAATAAATTACTCTTTTATTTGTCACGTTAAAGATAAAAGTATGTGTACAAATAAATATTCATTTTTATTTGTTATAATATGAAAAGTCCGAGTGTGTACGACTTGTGCAGGATCTATAATATGGCTATGCGGAATGCATGTGATAACTTAAGCTATTCAATAGTTATGCGAATAAATATTCGCAAACAATATATATATCACAAATAATTATAAATGCAGTAAAGTAAAGTAAAGTAGAGTAACGACACTAGGATTTTTATACTGGTTCGGACCTCCAGTCCTACGTCTAGTCCCGAAGCTCCTCTTCGGCTTTTCACTAAACAACACCCTCTCTTCACCCAGAGGAACAGGTTCACAATACTACTAGATTTACGGGCTACAAATTTACCCACTTGATTTCACGGGCTACAAGCTTACCCACTTGATTTCACAGGCTACAAGCTTACCCACTTGATTTCACGGGCTACAAGCTTACCCACTTGATTTCACGGGCTACAAGCTTAGCCACTTGATTTCATGGGCTACAAGCTTACCCACACAGGACAATTACAAGAGTTTGACTTCTGATTGTGTTCTTCTTTCAACACTGATTTGTCAACGATTGAGTACACCCTTCCTATAATCTTATCCTCAAGTATATGAATTGAATGCGAAGATTTGAAGGAAGTTAGTTGCTTGTTGAATCAAAATATGAGAAATATTATCAAGGATTCAATAAGTGTAACGACCAGAAAATTTTCGGCCCCGAAAGTCGACATAAATACCTTTACCGTAACTCATGCCGACCTTTCAAACACCGAAAACACTGGACGTCATTAGAAAGAATTTAGAGGGTGAGATAAGAAAGAAAGAAATATTAGAATAGAAGAAGAAGAAGAAACAACACAACACAGAATCAGAGTCTCACATCGCAGCAGAACAAAATATAATACAGAAATAAATCTTTATTGAAAGCTTTCAAAATACTTACAATATCAGAGTACATCACACAATGGGACAGTTATGATAACCTATTCCCATATTCCACATACAGCGGAATAGGTACTAGATACAATACGTCTGAACACCTTCAGCTCGTCTCTTCATAGCATTCGATAACCTGAACCTGTACACTCCGGGCTAACCCGAGCATTTACAAAACACCGGGTCAGTCTGGTGAACCAGAGTGAGTAAAACTCGCACAGTATTAAGGTAACACACAGCTTGATTTTAAAGTTAAAATCTTTCCAAAGAAAAGGATAATCGTAAAACCAAATCCACACATAAACACGGATGGTTTTTACCTTACGATAACCCAAAACAGTTTTGAAATCAATATCTTGTCTGATATTATAATAATGTCTAGATACAAGTAAATAACAATCTAGTGGAACGCTTGCATCTCACGCTCCACATATATAGTATACAATCAAAACCGCAAGCGCTTATTGGAGATTGGATTCCGACCTTGACAAGGTATGGGACCACCTGCCGATAGTGTATCTCTAGAGACGAATACACTGGGTTCAACAAGAACGTCTTGCAACCCAGCCCTCACATGACCAACCACTCATTTCGCTTGAGTGTATCGAATGTATATCACCAACGGTTGGGCTCAAACCACCGTTTCCCGAAAAGGGACAACATCGATAGATTAAAGAAGCAAAAGGAATTTCTCTAGATAGGTGGTTATACACCCTAATGGGAGCGACCCACATAGTCATGTTGCCTGCCCGATTTTTGTCATTTCCCGGGTGATGAGGCTTGAGGTTTGAATTTCCTCTGCAACATCTGTGTAACAACCCGCATTTTACGTATCGGAAGATCGTAAAATATTTTTATTTTATTCCCTGAGGGTTGGATCATTCTCATCTTTTGATATGTTGCTTATGGGGATGTGTGACATGTCCACAATTTTTACCGATTTTGTTTGTGACCATTTTGCCCCTGTCAGTCTTGTACTGGGCATAACTTTTGACTCAGGTCGAATCAGAGGGTGAGACCTGTACCATTGGAAAGGAATTGATGATTCCCTTTCCGTAGAGTGGTTACATTAAGGATTTGGTTCAGCGGTTTGGGAGAAATCGCTGTTTTAAGGTTTTTCAGTTGGTTGTTCAGGTTTTGGAAGGCTAATGGGCTGATTTGGAGAAGGCCCATTAGAGGGTGGGTGGAGACTATAAATAGGGGGTAAGGGGTATGGAGAAAGGTAGGCATTTTCCATTCTCTTATGGGGAGGCTTTGATCTCCTTCTTCCTCTAACATCTTTCCACCATTAAAATTCCAAAATCCAAGGAGGGAAATCGAAGATCTACACCATAAGAGGCTAGATCTACATCGTCTCAAGGGCGAATTCATCGGATTGAAGAGTTTGATTCGAAGTGTTCGCTGTCCAGATTGCGTTTTCATTGCTTTTGCTTAGATTTGGATAATTGGTGAGTGATTTACATCTCTCATTCGGATTCATGCAAGTATATGGGTTTTAGGATGTTAATTTCATCATTTGCATGTTATTTTCCTTAGATCCACACCATGCTAAGTCCATTTTATATATGAATCACCTTAGGATATGATCTAGATAATTTAAATGGTTAATTTTATGATTTTTCTCAAGATTATGCAAGTTAGATCCGTTTTTATGTTCATATGATTCACTTATCATGTTTTGGGAAATTTATGTGTTTTGATGGAAATTTTTAGATTGATGATATTGTTGGTTGCATAACATGTTTGTGATTGTGTTTGGATGAATCAGATAAGCTGGTTTCGTCGGATTCGTCATTTGGCGAAGTTTTGGTCGAAATCGGAGTCGAATTGGAGATGTGCAGGTTTCTGGTCGGTTTTGGAGGAGCAGAGAAGATTCTGGTTGGTTCTGGAGCAGCTGGTCGGTTTTAGCTTGGTCGTTCTGGAGCAGCTGGTCGGTTTTAGCTTGGTCGTTCTGAAGCAGCTGGTTGGTTTTAGCTTGGTCGCTCTGGAGCAGCTGGTCGGTTTCAGCCTGGTCGCTCTGGAGAAGCTGGTCGCTTTGGAGAAGCTGGTCGATCTGGAGGAGCTGGTCGATCTGGTGGAGCTGGTCGGTTTCACCTGGTCGGTCTGATGGAAGCATATCCTGGTCGGTTTTGACGAGGTCGGTCCAAAGCTGGTCGGTCCCAAGGAGGCGGGTCGGTCCAAAGCTGCAAGGAGGCGGGTCGGTCTTGGAGCTTGTCTGGTCGGTCAAGCAAGGCTGGTCGGTCACAGGGTCGTTTTCTGAAAAAGTACGTTTTCGGGTACGACTCGGGTACAAACCAAAAAGGTCTAAAAAAAATATTTTTCGGGGGCAACCCCCCCCCCCCCCCCGAACCCTAGCCGCAGCGCAGTGATGTGTTTTGGTTCGGTGATGGCATGACTTCGAGGTGATTCAAGTAGGAAGACTCGAAGTGATGAATGTGTTCGTTGATCAAGGTGGAACAACGAATTCGGAGACAACTCAAAGGTCGTGAGTTGGTGGATAATGGCTGCTCGAGAAGGTTGTTTGAGCAATGAAACATCATCAAGGTTGGACGATTAGAGATGCGAAGGCCGAGAAGCCATCGTTGTCGTAAGTTCTAGCAGGCTCAAAGCAGGGGTACGATGGGTATCGTTGAAAGGCCCAAAAGACCGGTTGTTGGTCGGGTACCCTGGGTCTTTCTGGTTGGGGAAAGGCCTAGTGTCAAGGTTGGACATTGCCAAGGTTGGGCATATGGAGTTCATTCTAGAACTGGGGTTATCACTAGCCCTTGACATATGGCAAGGTTGGCCGTCATACGAAAATGATGGTTTCGAAGCAGGATTGGCGGTGATAGCCAGAGTCGGTTATGGATGATTGTTTGTTCTGTTTGTACTATCTCACATAGATTATCCAAAGTCGAGGGAGATGTTCTTTGAGTGCTTAAGTGATATTGGTTTAGGCCTCTGGCGAGGGTACTTGAGGAATGTTAAACTCGATTAGGGTTGTCTGTGTGAGACTTATATAATCTGGATGTTATGTGTGTTCTCTATGATTAAATGGGTGTTCTGGTTTTTATGGATGAATGGTTGAAATGCTTGGTGTAAAGGCTATCACTGTCCGATGTGGGGAAGATAAGGTTGAGTTCTTCTCTGGTGATGTGGGTAGATAAGTTGTTCATTTACCCATTCTCATATGCTTCCTTGTTGAAGTTTGTTAGCTATATTATCGCTCACTAAGACTATTGTCTGACTCAAGGTTTTATGTCTCCTCTTATTACCTTGGGCTGTTCATCCGGTTGTGGATGGGCAGACTAAGTAGCAGGTTACAGGTAATGGAGCTTAGTGATACGAGGAAGCTGAGCGATGATGAGCAGGAGGCTGGCGTACCAGTTTTATTCTATCCAGTATTTCTGTTTTCGCTGTTTGAGTTGCTTGAGAGTTGTAGTGAGGCCTTATGTACAAACTTGGATATCAGTTGGATATTCTTTCTGGATGTTGAAAGAGTTTCAAAAGTTTGCTATATGATACCTCATTACTATCACCTGTTGTATATGTTCTATTATATTTTATCCTTGCGCTGTGAGTTCTACGACATGTTTCGATGTGTTCACTTACTATGATGATCGTCCATAGCTGCCTGGCACGCCTTTCAGCACATTATTCCTCTTGTTTAGTGCGCGGGTTATGGGCGGTCGTCACATTTGGTATCAGAGCTCTGGTCAACGATTTTGGCCAAAGTTCGAAGACGTAATTACGTATGAGAGACGTATTTGTAGATTTCAGTTGGATGTTTACTATATATATTAGTATATATAGTAGTAGCGGTTGTATCTCTTTAGCAGTTTTCTTGGAAGTGGCTAATTATTCTAAATTGCAGATTTAGAATGAGTAGACGACCATCAAGACACGCTGCTAGGGGAGCTAATACTGGAGGGGGAAATGGTGGTGAACCAGATTACCCGGCCATGTTTGAAGCCATGGAAGAAGCAATTATGCGAAGGGTACCCGCTCCAGTGGCGGCTACGGTAGATGTAGGTGTGCGAGTTCCTAGGGTAGATTTTGCAAAGATGTGCAAGGACTTTACATCTCTAGGAGGGAAACCATTCAAGGGAACTGAGCCAGCTGAAGAGGTTCAGAGGTGGATGGATTCATGTGTTCGAATCTTTGGAGACTTGGGTATTGAGGATGCAATGAAGAGAAAGCTTGCATCAAGGCAGCTGCAGAGCAGGGCCATGGAATGGTGGAATTTTGTTATACTCGAGACTCCGGAAGAAGAGATTTCATGGGAGCTATTCCAAGCCAAGTTTGAAGCAAAGTATATCTCCACTGCTCAAAAGTCCGTTCTCTTCAAGAAGTTCGTAGAGTTGAAGCAGAATGGCAGATCAGTTCTTGGCTACATTTCTGATTTTGAGGCTTTGTCTAGATATGCTCGTTCATACATTGATACACCTTATCAGAGGAACGAGAAGTTTGTCTTGGGTTTGGATGCTCATATTGGAAAGTCGCTTGTGGACCACCTTGATGATTCATTTGAAAAGATTGTGGAAAAGGCTATTCGTCATGAGAGCTTGTTTCCCAAGGAAGCAAATGTTGTTGCTGCAACCAAGGAGGTTCAGAAACCACATCAGGGTGGAAATAATAAAAAGAGGAAGCAGCAACAACAGAAAGGAAAGGATGGCCAAGAGAAACCCAAGAGTGAGGTGCTTTGCTTTAACTGCCAACAGAAGGGTCATTATTCAAATGAGTGCAAGAATCCCAAAGCTGAGAAGAAGTGCTTCAAGTGTGGAAAGCCTGGGCATGAGAGGAAAGATTGTCTAGAATCAGCTAAGGGCAAGCAGATTGTGAAGGCATATGCTTTGGACGCTGTGCCATCTTCTTCAAGAGCTCCTACTGCGGAAGAGAAGGGAAAGGGTGTCGTGGTGCAAGGTACTTTTTTCGTTAATGGTGTTTCGAGTTTTGTTTGATACTGGAGCATCACATTCATTCATCTGCAATGAGCTTGTTTGTCGCTTGGGTTTGGAACCCGAGATTTATGATAGACCATTGATCGTGACTAATCCAGTTGGGGGTTCGTCCAGTTTGTGCATGGTTTGCCGTGGTTTAGTGTTATCGAGTCATGGTTGCTCTTTTATGTGTGATTGCTTTGTTCTTAAATTCGCTGGGTATGGGATCATCTTGGGCATGGATTGGCTCAAGAGATATGCGGCAAGAGTGAATTGCGAGAAGCTAGAGGTGAGGGTCGGGGATGTGGAAGGGCGAAAGGTGTTGATTAGATGTAAGCGCGAAGATGGGGTCTTCGTGAGTTATCTATATTCGCTTGGGATTCCACAGGAAGACCTGTCATCAGTGCTGATCGCTAATGAGTATGTTGATGTCTTTGACGAGGACAAAGGGTTGTCGCCGCATCATGAGATCGAGTTTAGGATCGATTTGGTCGAAGGTGCTAGACCAATTGTTATGCCCCTTAGGCGGATAGCGCCTAGAGAACAGCAAGAGTTAGAGGTGCAAGTTCGTGACCTTTTGGGAAAAGGATTCATTCGGAGGAGTGTTTCCGAGTGGGGTGCACCAGTCGTGTTTGCAACTAAGGCAGATGGCTCGTTAAGATTGTGTGTGGACTATCGTGAGCTGAACAAGGTGACTAAGAAGAACAAGTATCCGTTGCCAAGAATTGATGACTTGTTCGATCAGCTTCACGAAGCCAAAGTGTTTTCTCAGATGGATTTGGCAACGGGATTTCACCAGTTGAGAGTAGCTAAGGATAGTGTGCCAAAGACTGCTTTTAGGACACCGTCCGGATTTTTCGAGTGGTTGGTGATGCCATTCGGGTTGACTAACGCGCCCGCGTATTTTGTGGATCTTATGAATAGAGTGTTCAGAGATCAGTTGAATAAGTTCGTGCTTGTGTTCGTGGATGATATACTGGTTTACTCCAGAAATGTGGAAGAACATAAGACGCACTTGAGAGTTGTGTTAGAGATCTTGCGAAAGCATCAGCTTTAAGCTAAGTTCTCAAAGTGTCACTTCTGGAAGGATGAAGTGAGGTTCTTAGGTCATGTTGTTTCTGGAAAGGGTATAGCGGTTGACCCTGCTAAAGTTGCAGCAATCCAGGACTTGGATAGTCCTAAGAATGCAACGGATGTTCGGAGTTTCCTTGGATTGGCTGGTTATTACCGAAGGTTTGTCAAGGATTTCTCTAAGATGGCTGCACCATTAACAGGATTGACGAAGAAGAACCAAGTGTTCGCATGGGATGCGAAGTGTGAACAAGCATTCGAAATCTTGAAGGAGAGATTGACGAGTGCACCTGTGTTGACCATTCCAAGTGGGAATGAAGAGATGGTGGTATATACTGATGCATGTGGTACTGGACTTGTAGCAGTGCTAATGCAGAAGGATAAAGTAGTGGCTTACGCAAGTCGACAGCTAAAGCCACATGAGAGAAACTATCCAACTCATGATTTGGAGTTGGCAGCAATTGTGTTTGCTCTGAAGATGTGGAGACATTACCTGTTGGAAGTACGATTCGAGTTGTTTACGGATCACAAGTCGTTGAAGTATCTTTTCTCCCAAAAGGATTTGAATCTTCGGCAGCAACTATGGTTAGAGTTTCTGGCATCGTATGATTTTGGGATAGCCTATACTCCTGGCAAAGGCAATGCAGTTGCAGATGCATTGAGTCGAAGACACGCAAGTTTGGGAGCGATGTTTTCGGAATGGAAGGGCCTCGAGCATTTGGCAAGGTTCGATTTCAGGCCAAGGTGTGAGTTGGAACCTGAAATATTGGCAAGCTTGTCGATAAGGCCTACTCTTATCGAAAGGATTGGCAAGGGCCAAAAGAAAGATGCGAAGCTTGTCGGGTCCATTCAGAAACTGAAACCAAAGGATAAGGAGTTCGAGGTCGACCGAGAAGGCTGGCTTCGAAAGCAAGGACGATTAGTTATTCCTGATGTCGACGGATTGAGGGATGAGGTTCTGAGAGAATGTCATCACTCGAAGCTAACGATTCATCCCGGTGGTAATAAAATGTATCAGGACATGAAGCGAGTCGACTACTGGGAAGGGATGAAAAGAGATATTGGAAAATTCATTTCCAAGTGTATGAACTGTCAGTTAGTGAAAGCTGAACAGAAGAAGCCGAGTGGTTTACTTCAGCCATTAGAGGTTCCTATGTGGAAGTGGGAGCAGATATCGATGGACTACCTAGAACTAGGGCAGGGAATGAAGGGATTTGGGTCATTGTGGATCGTCTGACCAAAAGTGCGAGATTTATTCCTGTCAAGACGACTAGGACAGCATCAAAATTGGCTGAGCTTTATGTGAAATGGATAGTTCGATTCCATGGTGTCCCAAAGAGTATAGTAAGTGACCGGGATCCATTGTTCACAAGTGGATTTTGGAAAAGTTTGCAAGAAGCTTTGGGAACCGAGTTGTGCTTAAGTACGGCATACCATCCCCAAACTGATGGTCAGACCGAGAGAGTCAACCGAGTTTTAGAAGATCTCATGAGGGCTTGTGTGTTAGACTTCGGAGGATCATGGGAGAACCATCTACATTTAGTCGAATTTGCATATAATAATAGCTACCAGTCGAGTATTGGGATGGCACCATATGAGGCGTTGTATGGAAGGCCGTGCAATTCTCCAGCTTGTTGGTTAGAAACTGGAGATAAGTTGATACTTGGGCCTGAGATGATAAGAGAAACCTCGGATTGTATCGAGATAATTCGGCAACGAATGAAGGCGGCCCAAGATCGTCAGAAAAGTTACGCCGATAAGCGTTGTAAGGATTTGGAGTTCGACGTAGGTGATATGGTTTTCATAAAGATTTCACCGTTGAAGCAAGTGGTTCGATTCGGAAGTAAAGGAAAGTTGGCTCCTAGGTTTGTTGGACCATTTCCGATAGTCGAACGAATAGGAAAGCTCGCATATAGGTTGGAGTTACCCGAGAAGATGTCGAGTGTGCATTATGTTTTCCATGTGTCGTTTCTACGAAAGTTTGTGCACGACTCGAATGTGGTGGTATCTTGTGACGGCCTGCCCCGCACCAGCCTGCATTTCCTCCGAAAGTGCGCTGTACACATGCCCGACTAGCACAGGACGGTCGCCAAAGAAAGGAAGGAAGAGAATGAACTAATCAAGGAACCTGTAGAATGTCTCACAGCGCATGGAATAAAATATAATAATAACATACTTGACATAAAACAGGTGAGACAGTGCATAAGCTGATAACTAAAATCAACATCAACATCAGAGCAGCGGAAATTCAAATACAGCTTATTACAACTTTCCAAATTTACTGTCTCCAAACAAAAGAAAGCTAAAGTAGAAGATACACCAACAATGCCCAAGCAGTGATCTTCAACAATACAGGGAGAATATTATGTATATATATTTTACGTGGAAGCCTCCTGCTCGTCTCCGGATCATCTACCCGTGCATCACCAGCTAACCTGTCTCTAGTCTGCTCGTGTGAGCACCTAGAGTAATAAGAGGAGACATAAAACTCTGGGTCAGACATAAAGCCTGGTATGAGCGATAAGCATCTAAACAGAGTAGTAACAGGTATACTAAACCATACCTGAACCTGGACCTGCAACCAAAGAGTTAGTACCACATACCGTACAGTACCCTAAGGTGCCATAATAAATAGTGTAAGGATATGGGGGTGGGGTATGCATGTCATAATGATAGCAACTAAATCAACCATAGCAACCATCCTCACATCTCTCACTCAGTGCGTAAAGCATACGATATCTACCACTTTGAAACACTAGACAAACTGAGGCAACGACGAATCCCGACTTGTAGAAACCCTGCTATGACCAAGCCAAACATATGGAGTCATGACCAAACATTTCAATGACCCACTTCATTGGTTGTAGCCCTTGGTTCTACCGATGCCATAATGGCCCTGAATCCGCCTTCGTACCTCCTACCATAGTGGTTCAAAGCTATAGACTTCGATAACTCCTTGGCACGCGTCCCTCAGCAAAGCCCAATCATGAAGCGAACTCGTTGATTCCCATCTGAATCTTGAGTTCTAGCCTCTCATTTGGACTACCTTTGCATCTCGGGTTTTGGTCATCATCTTCATCCGGATCGGTCTTCGTCCTGTTCGTAGTTTCCCGGTTCGGTTCGCAGTCACCAGCTCGTAACCATCAACCTCGGATCGGTTCGGATCATCCTTCACGCTCGGGTCGGATCGTGGAGGCCTTCCTGGTTCGGATCGTGAGTTTCTTAAGTGGATCGGTTCGGGTCGGAGTAGCTCACGCTCACGAGAGACGGATCGGATCGGGGTCTTCAACCATCAGCGGATCGGGTCGCGCCATCGGATCGCACCTCGTCAGCTCGTGGTGCCTTGTCGGGTCGGTTCGGGCTTATCAGTTCGTGGCACTTCCTCTCCAAGTCGGATCGTGGTCTCCCCTTCGTGACTCCGAGCTCTGGCACGTGGCGCGGTTCGAGCAGGCGGGTCGGTTCGTGGGCATGGGGGCGATCCGATTCGGATAAATTCCTGCACTTCGTTCCAGCGACAGTTTCTCGCCATTCGACGGCGTTTTTGACCAAACTAACACTCCTAAGCAATCACAAAACACACCCTAGAGTCATAGCAACATGGAATAGCAACCACAACAGCAAACAATCACTCAAATGAATCAAAATGGATCAAAAGTGGCCAAAGCTCCTTATTTTCCCTTAAGCATGTTTAAGTAAAACTGATCATAGGGTTAGCAAAACTTAATCAAATCGAACCAAATTTCAACCAGAGGCATAAAACCTTATTTAAGAATTTCTAAACATTTTTCCAGAATTTATTAGTGTATAAATTCGCTAATCTTCACTAATTACCCTTAATTAACTGTAATTAGTGTCAAAATGATGCTATCACTCACCTTTGCCACAATAAAACTTCCAAATCTGAAGTGAACCTCTGATTTGCACGAATTCCAATATATAACAGCAGCCCTACCACAGTCCTTGTGCTAATCCTCCTTGATTTGATGCCTCTAAGCCTTAATCCTTGATTAGGAAGTGATTTTGGGTGTTTTAGAGAGATTTAGAGAGTGGAGGCCATGGCTAGGTTAAGAGGAATGAAAGTGGCGGCTGGAAAATGTCTAAAGAAATGTTTTCTAACCCTAATCAGCACCTATATACCCCTAAACCCGAAATTCCCCTTGGGCCTAGCTGCTAATCACCCGTTTAAGCCCAATTAAGCTGTTTTTCACCATCTGAAACTTGTTTCAGCCATATCTCCCAAACGGTGAGTCCGTTTGGCTAATGTGACCACTCTACGAAAAGAGAAATCATCATCCGGAGCCAATGGAAGTGGTTTCAGGTCAAAATTCCTTTCCAGTCAAAAGTTATGGCCAAAACAGTGATAACTAGGGGTAAAATAGTCATTTAAAAATCGGGAAAAATCTTGAACATGGGAAATGACCCCAATAGTCGTCCCCCAAAGTTACATGACCATACGACTTCGTATGTGACAGAAATAAATATTCCACGATCCTACGATGCGTAGAATGCGGGTCGTTACACTCTCCCCCCCTTAAGAAATTTCGCCCCCGAAATTCCTTAACCCAAAACATACAAAGGATCCCGCATGCCTAACAACCACATACAACAATCAAACATGCAAACAAGCAAACAAGCCTATCCTAGCATGCGGAAAACTAAATCGAAGTCAAAATCTTACCAGGCAAAGAGTTCTGGGTGCGACTTCCTAATGTTCTCCTCTGTCTCCCAAGTACAATCATTCTCGTCATCGCTCCACTGTACCTTGACTGGCTTCACCGCCTTCCTTCGAAGTTGCTTCATGTCGTGCGCGACAATACGGGCCGGCTTGCGGTTCCCAACCGCCTCGGGTCCTACTTCGAAGTCCTCTAACTGATCAGGTGAAATAGTCATATCTGAGTCGTGAACGAACTTCCTTAGTTGGGAAACATGAAATACGTTATGAACTCCCGCCATCTTCTCCGGTAAGTCAATTCTATATGCCAAATTCCCGACTAGTTCAAGAACAGGGAATGGGCCAACGAATCTTGGTGCCAACTTGCCTCTCCTGCCAAATCGTATTACGCTCTTCAACGGAGAGATCTTGACAAACACCTAGTCGCCAACGGAGAATTTTAAGTCTCTTCTCCTCTTATCAACATAACTCCTCTTCCTATCTTGGGCAGCCTTCATTCGTTGCTGAATGATCTTATTCATATCTGAGGTTTCCCTCACCACATCTGGTCCAAGCATAAACTTCTCGCCAGTCTCTATCCAACATGATGGTGAGTTGCACGGTCTTCCGTACAAAGCTTCAAACGGAGCCATACCGATACTGGATTGGTAGCTATTATTATATGCAAACTCTACTAGATGCAAATGGTCATCCCATGATCCACCAAAATCCAATATACATGCTCTCAAGAGGTCTTCCAAGATACGGTTCACCCTCTCCGTCTGACCGTCGGTCTGAGGATGATATGCGGTACTGAGATGTAACTCTGACCCTAGAGCCTCTTGTAAGCTCTTCCAAAACCCACTAGTGAACAACGGGTCTCGGTCGCTCACAATGCCTTTAGGTACTCCATGAAATCTCACTACCCACTTCATATACAACTCTGCTAACTTAGCTGCCGTTCTGGTCGATTTGACTGGTATAAACCTTGCGCTTTTAGTCAATCGATCCACAATCACCCAAATGCTATCATGTCCCGATCTAGTCCTTGGTAAACCATCGATGAAATCCATCGAGACTTGCTCCCATTTCCATTCGGGAATTTCCAATGGCTGTAACAATCCACTAGGCTTCTTTTGCTCGGCTTTAACTAGCTGGCAATTCATGCATTTGGATATAAACTTCCCAACGTCTCTTTTCATTCCTTCCCAGTAGTAAGTCTGTTTCATGTCTCTATACATCTTATTACCACCGGGGTGTATAGTCAGTTTTGAGTGTGACATTCTCTAAGCACTTCATCCCTCAATCCATTGACATTGGGTACAACAAGCTTTCCATTCTTTCTAAGCCATCTATCTCGATCAAGCCCATACTTGTTCATCTCCTCATCGATACCCATCTCTAACTTGGAGATGATTTCCAATAGGTTAGGATCGTCCCTCTGACTAGAGCCGATCTGCTCAATCAAAGTGGGTCTGATCGTCAAACTTGCTAACATTTCTGGATCCAATTCGCACTTTGGTCTGAAATCAAACCCCGCGATATACTCCAGTTGCTTCCATTCAAGGAACATAGCCCCTAAGCTGGCATGTTTTCTACTCAATGCATCAGCCACCGCATTGCCCTTTCCTGGTGTGTATGCGATGTCAAAATCATAGGAAGCTAAGAACTCTAACCATCTCTGCTGACGGAGATTCAGATCTTTCTGAGAGAAGAGATACTTTAACGACTTATGATCTGTAAACAGCTCAAATCTTTCTCCCAAGAGATAGTGTCTCCACATTTTTAACGCGAACACGATCGCTGCCAATTCTAAATCATGGGTAGGGTATCTTCTCTCGTGCGGTTTCAATTGCCGACTTGCGTAAGCTATAACCCTACCGCCTTGCATCAATACAGCACCCAGTCCGGTACCACAGGCATCCGTGTATACCGTCATCTCTTCATTCCCTTTAGGAATGACTAACACTGGTGCGCTTGTCAACTTGTCCTTTAAACTTTTGAATGCATTCTTGCACCTTTCATCCCAGACAAAAGCTTGATTCTTCTTGGTCAACTGGGTCAATGGTGCTGCTATCTTGGAGAAGCCTTGGATAAACTTACGATAATATCCCGCTAATCCCAAGAAACTTCTTACATCTGTTGCATTCTTGGGCGTAGGCCAATCTTGTACCGTAGCCACCTTTGCCGGGTCCACGGCAATACCATTCTCTGATACAACATGGCCCAAGAACCTCACTTCCCTCTTCCAGAAGTGGCACTTAGAAAACTTTGCTTTCAATTGGTGTTTTCTCAACACCTCCATCACTACTCTTAAATGTTCCTTGTGTTCTTCCTCTGTCCTCGAATAGACCAAAATATCATCAACGAACACATGGACAAACTTATTCAACTGATCTCTGAATACCCTATTCATAAGATCCACAAAATATGCTGGGGCATTGGTCAGCCCGAATGGCATGACCAACCACTCATAAAACCCAGACGGCGTCCGAAATGTCGTTTTAGCTATACTCTCAGCTTCCACTCTAAGCTGATGGAAACCTGTCGCGAGATCCAACTGAGAAAATACTCTCGCGCCACTCAACTGATCAAACAAATCATCTATCCGCGGTAGAGGATACTTGTTCTTCCTCGTCACTTTATTCAACTCGCGGTAGTCTACACACAACCGAAGGGAACCATCCGCCTTGGTAGCAAACACAACTGGTGCTCCCCATTCAGAAACACTCCTTCTGATAAATCCCTTCTTCAAAAGATCGTTGACTTGCACCTCGAGCTCTCGCTGCTCTCTTGGTGCCATACGACGAAGTGGCATCACTATAGGCCTGGCATCTTTTACCAAATCAATACGGAACTCAATCTCTCGGTGTGGTGGAAGTCCGGTCACTTCTTCGAAAACATCCGGATACTGGCCAACCATGGGCAAACCTGACAACTCACTATGCGGAATGTCGAGGGAGTTTAGAAAACTAGCCAATACCCCCTCACTGGGTAGACCACCAAACACTATCCTCCGCCCATCATCCGCTCTAGCTGTCACCAACAAGCCCTCACAGTCTACCACCACCCCGTATCTTTGGAGCCAATCTACTCCCAAAATAATGCCAAACCCAGTAAAGCCCAAAACAAAGCAATCACAAACAAACATGCATCCATGACTCGATAAGACCACATTTCGACAAATCATGCTAAGGCTAGTCGAACCACCAACCGGGTTCGTCACTACTAAAGGTCTATCGACAATCTCGGGCTCCAATCCCAACCTATCTACCAGGTCACTAGATATGAAAGAACTGGAAGCTCCGGTATCGAACAAAACTCTAACAGGAACATCATAAACAGAAAGCATACCTTGAATGACGACATTCTTTCCCTTCTCCGCCGCTGTTGGGGCATTCGACGAAGAAGGAATAGCATTAAGGGCATATGCTTTCACCATTTGCTTTTCCTTAGGAGGCTGTGGACACTTGTCCTTGTGATGTCCCATTTGGCCACAGTTGAAGCACTTCCTGTCCGCTGGCTTGGCCCGACAATTACTAGCATAATGGCCCTTCTTACCACAGCTGAAGCACTCCACATCTTGCTTATTCTTTTTCTTCTGGCCATCCTTAGCTTGATTCTGCTTTCTCTTATTCTGGGAACCACCCTTTCCTCCACCACTTGCTTGTGGCTTTGGCTCATCTGCGGATGCAACCTTAGTCTTCGGCTTAGGGTAGAGACTTTCTGACCTCAATGCTTTCCCTACAATCGACTCAAACGACTCATCGATGTGGTTAATAAGCCTTTCCCCCAAGTACTGATCCAAACCGGTTATGAATTTCTCATTCTTCTTCTCGGCAGTATCAATAAGAGATAACCCGTACTTCGATAAAGTGTCGAATTCAGCAATATACTCCGAGACAGCTCTGCCATTCTGCTTGAGCTCCAAGAATTTCTTAAACAACACTGACTTCTGAGCAGCTGGAATGAACTTCTCGCTAAAGCGAGCTTTAAACTGCTCCCAAGTAATCTGATCTTCAGGAGTAGCTGCTTTTATAGCATTCCACCAATTCATTGCCCGCCCTTGCAGCTGACGGGACGCTAACTTTCTCTTCATTGCATCCTCGATGCCCAAATCCTCGAAGATACGTTCGCAACTATCCAACCAGTCTTGAACATCCGTGGCCGACTCCGTTCCGTGAAACGGCTTCCCACCAAGGCTAGTATAATCCTTGTTTAGCTTGGCGAAGTCGACCCTCGGCGCCTGCACTATTGGACCACCACCATTTCCACCATTGGGAGCTGCCCTCTGCACATCTCTAAGCATCTCTCTCATGAGGTCAGTAAACATTGTCCTCATGTCAGCAGCATTCCCATTATTGGCTCCCCTACCAGCACCTCTAGTATATCGGCTCATCGTCAATCTGAAAAAGGAAACGATTAACGACTCCATAGTGGTGCTAGTGCAGTACGATTTCATCCTTATACTAGTAATAGTATACATATATATAGCTTTTAAAAACCAAAGTAATCACAAATACGCTCTCTCGTATACGTATATTATCTCTCCCCGATAGCTTCCCTAGGTTAACTGTGCAACCTAGAGCTCTGATACCAAGTGTGACGGCCCGCCCCGCACCAGCCTGCATTTCCTCCGAAAGTGCGCTGTACACATGCCCGACTAGCACAGGACGGTCGCCAAAGAAAGGAAGGAAGAGAATGAACTAATCAAGGAACCTGTAGAATGTCTCACAGCGCATGGAATAAAATATAATAATAACATACTTGACATAAAACAGGTGAGACAGTGCATAAGCTGATAACTAAAATCAACATCAACATCAGAGCAGCGGAAATTCAAATACAGCTTATTACAACTTTCCAAATTTACTGTCTCCAAACATAAGAAAGCTAAAGTAGAAGATACACCAACAATGCCCAAGCAGTGATCTTCAACAATACAGGGAGAATATTATGTATATATATTTTACGTGGAAGCCTCCTGCTCGTCTCCGGATCATCTACCCGTGCATCACCAGCTAACCTGTCTCTAGTCTGCTCGTGTGAGCACCCAGAGTAATAAGAGGATACATAAAACTCTGGGTCAGACATAAAGCCTGGTATGAGCGATAAGCATCTAAACAGAGTAGTAACAGGTATACTAAACCATACCTGAACCTGGACCTGCAACCAAAGAGTTAGTACCACATACCGTACAGTACCCTAAGGTGCCATAATAAATAGTGTAAGGATATGGAGGTGGGGTATGCATGTCATAATGATAGCAACCAAATAAACCATAGCAACCATCCTCACATCTCTCACTCAGTGCGTAAAGCATACGATATCTACCACTTTGAAACACTAGACAAACTGAGGCAACGACGAATCCCGACTTGTAGAAACCCTGCTATGACCAAGCTAAACATATGGAGTCATGACCAAACATTTCAATGACCCACTTCATTGGTTGTAGCCCTTGGTTCTACTGATGCCATAATGGCCCTGAATCCGCCTTCGTACCTCCTACCATAGTGGTTCAAAGCTATAGACGTCGATAACTCCTTGGCACGCGTCCCTCAGCAAAGCCCAATCATGAAGCGAACTCGTTGATTCCCATCTGAATCTTGAGTTCTAGCCTCTCATTTGGAATACCTTTGCATCTCGGGTTTTGGTCATCATCTTCATCCGGATCGGTCTTCGTCCTGTTCGTAGCTTCCCGGTTCGGTTCGCAGTCACCAGCTCGTAACCATCAACCTCGGATCGGTTCGGATCATCCTTCACGCTCGGGTCGGATCGTGGAGGCCTTCCTGGTTCGGATCGTGAGTTTCTTAAGTGGATCGGTTCGGGTCGGAGTAGCTCACGCTCACGAGAGACGGATCGGATCGGGGTCTTCAACCATCAGCGGATCGGGTCGCGCCATCGGATCGCACCTCGTCAGCTCGTGGCGCCTTGTCGGGTCGGTTCGGGCTTATCAGTTCGTGGCACTTCCTCTCCAAGTCGGATCGTGGTCTCCCCTTCGTGACTCCGAGCTCTGGCACGTGGCGCGGTTCGAGCAGGCGGGTCGGTTCGTGGGCATGGGGGCGATCCGATCCGGATAAATTCCTGCACTTCGTTCCAGCGACAGTTTCTCGCCATTCGACGGCGTTTTTGACCAAACTAACACTCCTAAGCAATCACAAAACACACCCTAGAGTCATAGCAACATGGAATAGCAACCACAACAGCAAACAATCACTCAAATGAATCAAAATGGATCAAAAGTGGCCAAAGCTCCTTATTTTCCCTTAAGCATGTTTAAGTAAAACTGATCATAGGGTTAGCAAAACTTAATCAAATCGAACCAAATTTCAACCAGAGGCATAAAACCTTATTTAAGAATTTCTAAACATTTTTCCATAATTTATTAGTGTATAAATTCGCTAATCTTCACTAATTACCCTTAATTAACTGTAATTAGTGTCAAAATGATGCTATCACTCACCTTTGCCACAATAAAACTTCCAAATCTGAAGTGAACCTCTGATTTGCACGAATTCCAATATATAACAGCAGCCCTACCACAGTCCTTGTGCTAATCCTCCTTGATTTGATGCCTCTAAGCCTTAATCCTTGATTAGGAAGTGATTTTGGGTGTTTTAGAGAGATTTAGAGAGTGGAGGCCATGGCTAGGTTAAGAGGAATGAAAGTGGCGGCTGGAAAATGTCTAAAGAAATGTTTTCTAACCCTAATCAGCACCTATATACCCCTAAACCCGAAATTCCCCTTGGGCCTAGCTGTTAATCACCCGTTTAAGCCCAATTAAGCTGTTTTTCACCATCTGAAACTTGTTTCAGCCATATCTCCCAAACGGTGAGTCCGTTTGGCTAATGTGACCACTCTACGGAAAGAGAAACCATCATCCGGAGCCAATGGAAGTGGTTTCAGGTCAAAATTCCTTTCCAGTCAAAAGTTATGGCCAAAACAGTGATAACTAAGGTTAAAATGGTCATTTAAAAATCGGGAAAAATCATGAACATGGGAAATGACCCCAATAGTCGTCCCCCAAAGTTACATGACCATACGACTTCGTATGTGACAGAAATAAATATTCCACGATCCTACGATGCGTAGAATGCGGGTCGTTACATATCTCCAGAACAGTATGAAGATTTAGAAGTTGAGACCGCAGTTGCGAAAACTCGCAAGCCACTTCGTGTTGTGGGGAATGACATGAAACAGCTTAGGAGGAAGACGGTTAAGCTAGTCAAGGTACAATGGAGTGAAGATGGAGATGATTGTACATAGGAGACGGAAGAGAGCATGAAGGCGACTCATCCAGAACTTTTCATCGGTAGGACCCTTTGATTGTATCATCGTTGTATCTTGTTGTTGTTTGATAGAATTCCGCGTGCTAGGATAAGGCTATGGATGTATGGCTTGATGGTTGCTAGTTTGGATGATAGGATTGGCTTCTCATGAATGATAGGCATGCGGAATTGTTGTGGTTGCTTGTGTTTGCTTGGAATTTCGGGGGAGAAATTCTTAAGGGGGGGGAGAATGTAACAGCCCGCATTTTACGTATCGGAAGATAGTAAAATATTTTTATTTTATTCCCTGAGGGTTGGATCATTCTCATCTTTTGATATGTTGCTTATGGGGATGTGTGACATGTCCACAATTTTTACCGATTTTGTTTGTGACCATTTTGCCCCTTTCAGTCTTGTACTGGGCATAACTTTTGACTCAGGTCGAATTAGAGGGTGAGACCTGTGCCATTGGAAAGGAATTGATGATTCCCTTTCCGTAGAGTGGTTACATTAAGGATTTGTTTCAGCGGTTTGGGAGAAATCGCTGTTTTAAGGTTTTTCAGTTGGCTGTTCAGGTTTTGGAAGGCTAATGGGCTGATTTGGAGAAGGCCCATTAGAGGGTGGGTGGAGACTATAAATAGGGGGTAAGGGGTATGGAGAAAGGTAGGCATTTTCCATTCTCTTATGGGGAGGCTTTGATCTCCTTCTTCCTCTAACATCTTTCCACCATTAAAATTCCAAAATCCAAGGAGGGAAATCGAAGATCTACACCATAAGAGGCTAGATCTACATCGTCTCAAGGGCGAATTCATCGGATTGAAGAGTTTGATTCGAAGTGTTCGCGGTCCGGATTGCGTTTTCATTGCTTTTGCTTAGATTTGGATAATTGGTGAGTGATTTACATCTCTCATTCGGATTCATGCAAGTATATGGGTTTTAGGATGTTAATTTCATCATTTGCATGTTATTTTCCTTAGATCCACACCATGCTAAGTCCATTTTATATATGAATCACCTTAGGATCTAATCTAGATAATTTAAATGGTTAATTTTATGATTTTTCTCAAGATTATGCAAGTTAGATCCGTTTTTATGTTCATATGATTCACTTATCATGTTTTGGGAAATTTATGTGTTTTGATGGAAATTGTTAGATTGATGATATTGTTGGTTGCATAACATGTTTATGATTGCGTTTGGATAAATCGGATAAGCCGGATTCGTCGAATTCGTCGTTTGGCGAAGTTTTGGTCGAAATCGGAGTCGTATTGGAGATGTGCAGGTTTCTGGTCGGTTTTGGAGGAGCAGAGAAGATTCTGGTCGGTTCTGGAGCAGCTGGTCGGTTTTAGCTTGGTCGTTCTAGAGCAACTGGTCGGTTTTAGCTTGGTCGTTCTGAAGCAGCTGGTTGGTTTTAGCTTGGTCGCTCTGGAGCAGCTGGTCGGTTTCAGCCTGGTCGCTCTGGAGAAGCTGGTCGCTCTGGAGAAGCTGGTCGATCTGAAGGAGCTGGTCGATCTGGTGGAGCTGGTCGGTTTCACCTGGTCGGTCTGATGGAAGCATATCCTGGTCGGTTTTGACGGGGTCGGTCCAAAGCTGGTCGGTCCCAAGGAGGCGAGTCAGTCCAAAGCTGCAAGGAGGCGGGTCGGTCTTGGAGCTGGTCTGGTCGGTCAAGCAAGGCTGGTCGGTCACAGGGTCGTTTTCTGAAAAAGTACGTTTTCGGGTACGACTCGGGTACAAACCAAAAAGGTCTAAAAATGGCTGCTCGAGAAGGTCGTGAGTTGGTGGATAATGGCTGCTCGAGAAGGTTGTTTGAGCAATGAAACATCGTCAAGGTTGGACGATTAGAGATGCGAAGGCCGAGAAGTCATCGTTGTCGTAAGTTCTAGCAGGCTCAAAGCAGGGGTACGACGGGTATCTTTGAAAGGCCCAAAAGACCGGTTGTTGGTCGAGTACCCTGGGTCTTTCTGGTTGGGAAAAGGCCTAGTGTCAAGGTTGGACATTGCCAAGGTTGGGCATATGGAGTTCATGCTAGAACTGGGGTTATCATTAGCCCTTGACATATGGCAAGGTTGGTCGTCATACGACAATGATGGTTTCGAAGCAGGATTGGCGGTGATAGCCAGAGTCGGTTATGGATGATTGTTTGTTCTGTTTGTACTATCTCACATAGATTATCCAAAGTCGAGGGAGATGTTCTTTGAGTGCTTAAGTGATATTGGTTTAGGTTTCTGGCGAGGGTACTTGAGGAATGTTAAACTCGATTAGGGTTGTCTGTGTGAGACTTATATAATCTGGATGTTATGTGTGTTCTCTATGATTAAATGGGTGTTCTGGTTTCTATGGATGAATGGTTGGAATGCTTGGTGTAAAGGCTATCACTGTCTGATGTGGGGAAGATAAGGTTGAGTTCTTCTCTGGTGATGTGGGTAGATAAGTTGTTCATTTACCCATTCTCATATGCTTTCTTATTGAAGTTTTTTAGCTGTATTATCGCTCACTAAGACTATTGTCTGACTCAAGGTTTTATGTCTCCTCTTATTACCTTGGGCTGTTCATCCAGTTGTGGATGGGCAGACTAAGTAGCAGGTTACAGGTAATGGAGCTTAGTGATACGAGGAAGCTGAGCGATGACGAGCAGGAGGCTGGCGTACCAGTTTTATTCTATCCAGTATTTCTGTTTCCGCTGTTTGAGTTGCTTGAGAGTTGTAGTGAGGCCTTATGTACAAACTTGGATATCAGTTGGATAATCTTTCTGGATGTTGAAAGAGTTTTAAAAGTTTGCTATATGATACCTCATTACTATCACCTGTTGTATATGTTCTATTATATTTTATCCTTGCGCTGTGAGTTCTACGACAGGTTTCGATGTGTTCACTTACTATGATGATCGTCCATAGTAGCCTGGCACGCCTTTCAGCACATTATTCCTCTTGTTTAGTGCGGGGGTTATGGGCGGTAGTCACAATCTGGCCACCATTCACTTTGAATGCCACATCGTCAGATCCGTCAAATCACTAATTGACGTTCACAAAAATATTCTGCAGCTGACAGAAGTACGTTTGTAAAAATCAATGTACGTGACCATCTGGAAATACTTTGTTAGACACTCGTCCATACAAGTCATCCAGGAACAGGATGAACCGAAGGTACTCTCCTACTGCATCTCATATAGGAATCACCCCATGGATCAGTAGCGAGAAGTCCTTGCAACCCGTGGATTCCAAACCACGATAGAACCACAGTTTGTCTCTGGGAGCTAACCAGAGATTATTAGCGGTTCTTCCGTTTAATGAAGATTCACAGTCTTCAATGCTCCATCTCGACTTTCTTATGATATCTCCACGTATTTGTTGGTCAGAATGGTTTTCGAATATAAATTGGATCCCGGTCTTTCCGTACCAACAATCGTATTGGACAGATTTGATAGTCGGTGATTTAACTATCAAAATAATCAGTGTTTCAATCATGACAACGGGTTCACTGGTTCAGTATTCAACACCACTTGGCCTCTTAATTACAACAAATGTAAATTCAAAAACCATTAAATATTTTGATATTATGAATATAGCTTTTCGCTCCTAATTTAACATAAGATTATATTTAAACAAAACCCTTTTTAATACTTTGGAAAACCATATATCATATTCAGTTTTCCATTTCCACTTCCGAAATATCAACCTCGTTATTATCTAATATTGGAAAATCTATTCAACTTATTACTCGTAAAACAACATTACGAAATATCCCTTGTTTGTTACTTGAAACGATAATCTCTACTTATTCTTATAGGACAAAACTCCTCTTTTACATTTCCCTTTTTTTTTAAAAAAACCACGATAATATCGTTATAACTCACGCAACCCCTTTATATTTCCACTTTTTACTTTGGAATCTCATTATGTACAGCTATTCCAAATCTTCATCCAGAAATGTTGCTTTATTATCTCTCTAATGGAATAATAAATCCTTACTATCCTCTTTTACCATTACAACTAATACCACCTTCAGATACTTCCGCTGTCGACCAAGTTGGCTTATTTTTATTACCTCTCAGACCTTAATCAAAAATGTTTATATCTTAAGGTAGATACGAGTTGTAATCTAAAACCAATATTTCATTCCAATCTCTAATCAAATTCCACTTAACTATTTTATTTGAAATACGGTTTCATAAACCTTCTTAATACTTTGAAATCTCTTTCTCGGGTACAACCACTCTTTCTTAATTCAATAATTAAGCGACTTCTTATAAAATGCCACTTTTAACACCTTCCTCTTCTTAAACAATATTCACTAACCTATTTTTATTAGATTAATTCAAATCAATTAAATAATCAATTTCAAATAGAACATTCGATGCGGTTAACTCGTTAACCGATTCCTACTCGTTTTCCCTTTAAATTAATTCATAACATAATTAAATTTTTTCTTAACAAAATAATAACCCAACTTACCGGTTAGATTAATTTCTATCCACGAATTTATAAATCTGATTAACATCAGAAATTACTTTATAAAATAAATTAATAATAATCAAAGTCTTAAATAAATAATATATTTATTTATTTCTTTCCCTTTAATAAACTTTTAATGGTAAATCAATATAAACAAAACAATTTTCTTTTTAGGCCATTTACTGCCGATTACTCAACCAATACTGCCCATTGGTCAAACACAACACATGTTGACTTTTAAGTCAATGATCACTACTAAAATCAATTTACCCAATCATGACAATTCATATATGATAATATGAAAATAAATAATATATTTGAGGAATCCGGCCGGATCCCTCCAACCTGTTCTTCCATGCATCCAAATGGTTATTTCAAATCGGATCATTCCATTTAACTGATAATTATCAATAATGCCCATTTAACATCAACCATAAGCAATTCAAAACAATTCAATTAGTTCAAACAATTCAAACAAAACACGTTTATTTTATAAACGTGACCAACAAGGTAGGTTGCCTTTATTGGAACCAATCGTTATAATAACGATTTGGTATTTTACTGAAATTAAATGACGGTTTAATTTCATTGGTTAAAACAACAGATAAATATAAAATCAGCAATAGTCAATCGTAGCAACCAGAGCACACAAAATGAAAACCCAATTTATATAAAATATAAATGGGAAAAATACTGAGTGAGTTGAACTCACCTTGATTTTGTTTATTTCTGAAGCAGTTTCGTTATAGTTAAATTAAACAGTCTTTTAATTTAACTGTAATTTCCAACTGTCTTCACTTCTGTTCAGCACAGCTCTATGATGTTGAGCTCGTCGCTACGACTATAACGTAACTGGTTTCGTTAAATTCTGTTGACGAAATAAGAAGATATTTAAATTATAGCATACCCGATTTAATTAAAATTTATTAACCCTAACATATACTTAGTTAGGCTAATTACTATGTTTTCAATATAAAAAGGGCGAACTTTACTAATTTAGAAACCACGGATCCACCTTGTATGTTTCCACTTTAGTTGCCACGTACAGAATGAGATGTGCCAAATTAAACTCTTTTGATTAAACCTAATTAATTAAATTAAAGTATTCATTATGTTTTGAACTTGTCGGCTCAAACGTTACCTTTTATTCCTTGTTCAAGTGCCTGCTACCTTCTGCCTTGGATCCCCTTTCACCTTACTTCCGAACTAACTTTCTTTGGTCCAAAACACAAAGGACATGGACGGCATTCTTCTTTCTTTTCTTTTCTCTTTATTTTTTCTTCTTCTTTGTTCTCTTTTCTGAGTAGAACGAAATCTCAGCCCTCCTCTCAATACCTTCCTCCCTCCATGCATTTCAGGTTTTTTTTTTTAATTTGAAAGGCCCAGGCCCATTCGTTCAGCCCATCCGCTCCTCAGTAGGAAGGATCACCTTCTTCTACATTTCCTACTTCAAACACTAGGCTACAGGCTCTCCCACGCAAGTCCACTTCCATACTTACATACCCCCCTCCACTCGTTAAAGCTCCTGTCCATCTCATCTCGTTGTTCTTTTTTTTTTTTACTTAAGTCCATTGTATTGGAGGTTGCACTGTACTTCGTTCCTCCCTGCTCTTAGATGAAACCGTGATTCGCCCATCCAAGAGGAAACAAAGCATGCACGCTACTGCTCGCGCTCCTTCATTCCCACTCTGCCTTTGCTCAGGAACTGCATACCATGACTTCATCCCAAACAATTGTCGTCGCTCTTACAGTCAGACACCGGAGGATGATCGGACATCATCAAAAGCTGCGCTTGACATTGCTCTCCCCATCCCATGCTGACTGTATAGTTCGAACCACATGTCTTCCGTCCCCACTACCATTCATTTGCCAAACCCACATCGCTGCTTTGTACACGTAAAGAAACAGACCTCCTGCTCTTCATTCCACTTTCATCAACACGTAAGTACCCTAAAACTCAGACCTGCATCGCCACCTTTCCTCTCGCACTTGTTCCGAAATGGAGTTCTTGATGGAGAATGTTGAATGAAAAAA
The DNA here is from genome assembly GCA_030737875.1 of Allium sativum. NCBI lineage: Eukaryota > Viridiplantae > Streptophyta > Magnoliopsida > Asparagales > Amaryllidaceae > Allium > Allium sativum. Next base: position 19,680,238 of record CM060924.1, read on the forward strand.
AGAAGAAGACATAGGGTACTGTGTATTTATAGATGAAAAATGAGGGAGGAACTGTGCTCAACAAGGCAGTGGGATGTCCCTTTCACTCGTGAATACTTTGTCGGCAAGGTTTACTGATGCCCCTTTCACTTGTAAATACTTTGTCGGCAAGGTTCGTAAATGTGAAAAGAAATTTCATAGCTTAGGGTGGGTAGGTATGTACGCTATCTGGCTTTGGTTTCATTTCTTAGGCGGAAAGGAATATCGGTTTAGACTGGTGCATATATACGGTATAATTTAATATTATTTTTAAACCATGTGATAAGTCGGCTCAGCATTGAAGAGAATCAATGAAGGACATGCGCATATCTTATATGTTAAGATTGTAAGGATTTTGAATCCATGTGCTGAGATTTTACAAGTATTAGGTTCACATTTACGGAAATAAAAAAAATGATTCCTACTGAGATCTGGTTTGTTTGGTCAGAGATTTCACTTTGACAATATTTTTGAAGAGACTTGGGTTGATATCAAATGAGATTTGCCGCGAATCTCTTTTAGAAATTGCAAAGATGTTGAAACGATGTTCTGAAAATGACCTTAAGTGAAGTATCACGTAAAACTAACAACAATTGACTCCTGTTTACTGGTAGAAAAGCTAATCTTAATGTAAAAAGGTATCTCGGACCCAATGGGACAAGTTTCTTCGAAATCCGAGGTCGTTTGAAAAATATTCCTTTATAAAACCAGAAATAAACACGCATTTAATTTTTCCACGGTCACCAAATAAATCATATCAACTTGAAACCTCGCAATCCTATAATAATTTTTCAATACGAACCCAACGACACCAGTTTCGTCGCGTTCTGAGACTGTTTCCTCGGTAGGCTACTTTTACGCTCACCCCGATGCCCTTTTTGACACCAAAATACCCGATCACCAATAATAACCAACTATATATCTATCCTGGCCCTAATCGACGATACGAACTCAATGGAACTGGTTTCACGGCTTAATTCAGTCGTCTGCCCAAGTTACACTCGAATATCCCTTTATTATATTAATTACGCGCTATAGAAATAGAATTAGCGTTTACAGTTACCGTGGTTACATACGACATCGGTTTGCCACGCAATTTGATTTCATTACAATAATTTAACAATACGGTTCCAATGAAACTGATTTCGTTGAAAACAGAGACCGTTTGCAAAATGGCCATTTTAAAGGGCGATATTTAAATAACGATTTTTCACAACGACTATTTTAAAATTTGATTTGGCCATAACTTCAAATCTATAACACGAAATCTGGATTTTTCTCTTTCATATGAAAATTATCATCAACATGGTTCCAACGTTTCTCGTTTCACAGAAATCCGACTTATATTGAATCCTGTATATCAAATTGAAGTTCAAAACTCCATTTTACGAACTGCACGCCATTTTCAAGCTCGATTTATATAAATATATAATGTTCAAACTAACTTTTAAATAACGAATTAAATATTAAATCCATTAATATTCCGAATAAAATATTTAAAATAATAAATTAAATAAAATATTTGGCTGCCAAAAACACGGGTCATTACATTCTTCCCCCCTTAAAATAATTTCGTCCTCGAAATTGCTAAGGTAAGAAAGAACGTTACAAATCCATTAATTTCCAAATCCCATTTATTATAAATCAAAAAAACAATTTAATACCGTAAATAAATATTTTCAAAAATATCGAAAACTTGCTAACACCTTAAATTCCCGGGAAAATTCAACAGAGTCTCCCCTGTACGGAGTGACATCTGCAATATCGCAGGAACAAATAATATGTATCCATCGACCAACAGTCGGAAAACAAAAATCAAAACCCCAAAATTTTATATTTCGCGTAGGCGTACCCTTTATGAACGCTATTGAGCATATTTGCACAACGTATATGTGATTTACTCGACCCATATCAATCTGCCTAGCCATCCGGCACCTGTACTTAACTCAATTCACATATCAGTAATAAATATGTGAAATTTTCAAGTACTATCTTATTAATCAACAATATAACCATATTAATTCAAAAACCAAGCAGCCAATATCAATCCATTATCAACTACAGGGTTGAATCCTAAATTCCAATCCATATGTGGTTTCATTCCAGTTTAATTATACTGGAAATTATTCTTCAGTTTATAATTCATTTGGCTTCATTAAATTGTTGATTATTTCCATTCAATCAACTATCATCCAATAACAAACAATTAACAATCAACAACCAATACACAACCAAATCAACCAAATCAATTGAATTCACATTCAATATTAATATTTTACTTTGGTTTCTCATATTTGAACATCGATCGATTAGTTATTCGATTGATTTCTTTTGATTATTATCTATTCAAAATTCCAATTTCCATATATGTCTTATTTAATTTCGATATCATTCTTAATTTAATTACACTTACCAAAGTTAAGTTTCAATTCAAATTTCAATCCGATTTGAATCACATTCACATCGATCAAACACATTACTATCTCAATAATTTGAAAAAATTATTTCCTTTATATACAAAAATATAATTTTGGTAAAATTATTTCATTTACCCTCTTCTCAAAACAATACTGTATCCATGGTCAGTTCTATGCTTCTCAACACTTGAACCGATCAACAACACAATAAAAACTATTTGTATATAAAATTTACAAATACGCTCTCATATATATATACACTCAATCTCGATCTAGGGTATTACTAACCCAATCTCTATCGAGTTACACCACAGAGCCAAGGTTATTACTAAACCAATAGCTCTGATACCACTGTAAGGACCAGAAAATTTTCGGCCCTGAAAATCGACATAAATACCTTTACCGTAACTCATGCCGACCTTTCAAACACCGAAAACACTGGACGTCATTAGAAAGAATTTAGAGGGTGAGATAAGAAAGAAAGAAATATTAGAATAGAAGAAGAAGAAGAAACAACACAACACAGAATCAGAGTCTCACATCGCAGCAGAACAAAATATAATACAGAAATAAATCTTTATTGAAAGCTTTCAAAATACTTACAATATCAGAGTACATCACACAATGGGACAGTTATGATAACCTGTTCCCATATTCCACATACAGCGGAATATGTACTAGATACAATACGTTTGAACACCTTCAGCTCGTCTCTTCACAGCATTCGATAACCTGAACCTGTACACTCCGGGCTAACCCGAGCATTTACAAAACACCGGGTCAGTCTGGTGAACCAGAGTGAGTAAAACTCGCACAGTATTAAGGTAACACACAGCTTGATTTTAAAGTTAAAATCTTTCCAAAGAAAAGGATAATCGTAAGACCAAATCCACACATAAACACGGATGGTTTTTACCTTACGATAACCCAAAACAGTTTTGAAATCAATATCTTGTCTGATATTATAATAATGTCTAGATACAAGTAAATAACAATCTAGTGGAACGCTTGCATCTCACGCTCCACATATATAGTATACAATCAAAACCGCAAGCGCTTATTGGAGATTGGATTCCGACCTTGACAAGGTATGGGACCACCTGCCGATAGTGTATCTCTAGAGACGAATACACTGGGTTCAACAAGAACGTCTTGCAACCCGGCCCTCACATGACCGACCACTCATTTCGCTTGAGTGTATCGAATGTATATCACCAACGGTTGGGCTCAAACCACCATTTCCCGAAAAGGGACAACATCGATAGATTAAAGAAGCAAAAGGAATTTCTCTAGATAGGTGGTTATACACCCTAATGGGAGCGACCCACATAGTCATGCTGCCTACCCGATTCTTGTCATTTCCCGGGTGATGAGGCTTGAGGTTGGAATTTCCTCTGCAACATCTGGCCACCATTCACTTTGAATGCCACATCGTCAGATCCGTCAAATCACTAATTGACGTTCACAAAAATATTCTGCAGCTGACAGAAGTACGTTTGTAAAAATCAATGTACGTGACCATCTGGAAATACTTTGTCAGACACTTGTCCATACAAGTCATCCAGGAACAGGATGAACCGAAGGTACTCTCCTACTGCATCTCATATAGGAATCACCCCATGGATCAGTAGCGAGAAGTCCTTGCAACCCGTGGATTCAAAACCACGATAGAACCACAGTTTGTCTCTGGGAGCTAACCAGAGATTATTAGCGGTTCTTCCGTTTAATGAAGATTCACGGTCTTCAATGCTCCATCTCGACCATCTTATGATATCTCCACGTATTTGTTGGTCGGAATGGTTTTCGAATATAAATTCGATCCCGGTCTTTCCGTACCAACAATCGTATTGGACAGATTTGATAGTCGGTGATTTAACTATCAAAATAATCAGTGTTTCAATCATGACAATCCAACGGGTTCACTGGTTCAGTATTCAACACCACTTGGCCTCTTAATTACAACAAATGTAAATTCAAAAACCCTTAAATATTTTGATATTATGAATATAGCTTTTCGCTCCTTATTTAACATAAGATTATATTTAAACAAAACCCTTTTTAATACTTATGAAAACCATATATCATATTCAGTTTTCCATTTCCACTTCCGAAATATCAACCTCGTTATTATCTAATATTGGAAAATCTATTCAACTTATTACTCGTAAAACAACATTACGAAATATCCCTTGTTTGTTACTTGAAACGATAATCTCTACTTATTCTTATAGGACAAAACTCCTCTTTTACATTTCCCTTTTTTTAAAAAAAAAACCACGATAATATCGTTATAACTCACGCAACCCCTTTATATTTCCACTTTTTACTTTGGAATCTCATTATGTACAGCTATTCCAAATCTTCATCCAGAAATGTTGCTTTATTATCTCTCTAATGGAATAATAAATCCTTACTATCCTCTTTTACCATTACAACTAATACCACCTTCAGATACTTCCGCTGTCGACCAAGTTGGATTATTTTTATTACCTCTCAGACCTTAATCAAAAATGTTTATATCTTAAGGTAGATACGAGTTGTAATTTAAAACCAATATTTCATTCCAATCTCTAATCAAATTCCACTTAACTATTTTATTCGAAATATGGTTCCATAAACCTTCTTAATACTTTGAAATCTCTTTCTCGGGTACAACCACTCTTTCTTAATTCAATAATTAAGCGACTTCTTATAAAATGCCACTTTTAACACCTTCCTCTTCTTAAAACAATATTCACTAACCTATTTTTATTAGATTAATTCAAATCAATTAAATAATCAATTTCAAATAGAACATTCGATGCGGTTAACTCGTTAACCGATTCCTACTCGTTTTCCCTTTAAATTAATTCATAACATAATTAATTTTTTTCTTAACAAAATAATAACCCAACTTACCGGTTAGATTAATTTCTATCCACGAATTTATAAATCTGATTAACATCAGAAATTAATTTATAAAATAAATTAATAATAATCAAAGTCTTAAATAAATAAAATATTTATTTCTTTCTTTCCCTTTAATAAACTTTTAATGGTAAATCAATATAAACAAAACAATTTGCTTTTTAGGCCATTTACTGCCGGTTACTCAACCAATACTGCCCATTGGTCAAACACAACACATGTTGACTTTTAAGTCAATGGTCACTACTAAAATCAATTTACCAATCATGACAATTCATATATGATAATATGAAAATAAATAATATATTTGAGGAATCCGGCCGGATCCCTCCAACCTGTTCTTCCCTGTATCCAAATGGTTATTTCAAATCGGATCATTCCATTTAACTGATAATTATCAATAATGCCCATTTAACATCAACCATAAGCAATTCAAAACAATTCAATTAGTTCAAACAATTCAAACAAAACACGTTTATTTTATAAACATGACTAACAAGGTAGGTTACCTTTATTGGAACCAATCGTTATAATAACAATTTGGTATTTTACTGAAATTAAATGACGGTTTAATTTCATTGGTTAAAACAACAGATAAATATAAAATCAGCAACAGTCAATCATAGCAACCAGAGCACACAAAATGAAAACCCGATTTATATAAAATATAAATGGGAAAAATACTGAGTGAGTTGAACTCACCTAGATTTTGTTTATTTCTGAAGCGGTTCCGTTACAGTTAAATTAAACAGTCTTGTAATTTAACTGTAATTTCCAACTGTCTTCACTTCTGTTCAGCACAGCTCTACGATGTTGAGCTCATCGTTACGACTATAACGTAACTAGTTTCGTTAAATTCTGTTGACGAAATAAGATGATATTTAAATTATAGCATACCCGATTTAATTAAAATTTATTAACCCTAACATATACTTAGTTAGGCTAATTACTATGTTTTCAATATAAAAAGGGCGAACTTTACTAATTTAGAAACCACGGATCCACCTTGTATGTTTCCACTTTAGTTGCCACGTACAGAATGAGATGTGCCAAATTAAACTCTTTTGATTAAACCTAATTAATTAAATTAAAGTATTTATTATGTTTTGAACTTGTCGGCTCGAACGTTACCTTTTATTCCTTGTTCAAGTGCCTGCTACCTTCTGCCTTGGATCCCCTTTCACCTTACTTCTGAATTAACTTTCTTTGGTCCAAAACACAAAGGACATGGACGACATTCTTCTTTCTTTTCTTTTCTCTTTATTTTTTCTTCTTCTTTGTTCTCTTTTCTGAGTAGAACGAAATCTCAGCCCTCCTCTCAATACCTTCCTCCCTCCATGCATTTCAGGTTTTTTTTTTAATTTGAAGGGCCCAGGCCCATTCGTTCAACCCATCCGCTCCTCAGTAGGAAGGATCACCTTCTTCTACATTTCCTACTTCAAACACTAGGCTAAAGGCTCTCCACGCAAGTCCACTTCCATACTTCCATACCCCCTCCACTCGTTAAAGCTCCTGTCCATCTCATCTCGTTGTTCTTTTTTTTTTTACTTAAGTCCATTGTATTGGAGGCTGCACTGTACTTCATTCCTCCCTGCTCTTAGATGAAACCGCGATTCTCCCATCCAAGAGGAAACAAAGCATGCACGCTACTGCTCACGCTCCTTCATTCCCACTCTGCCTTTGCTCAGGAACTGCATACCACGACTTCATCCCAAACAATTGTCGTCGCTCTTACAGTCAGACACCGGAGGATGATCGGACATCATCAAAAGCTGAGCCTGACATCGCTCTCCCCATCCCACGTTGACTGTATAGTTCGAACCACATGTCTTCCGTCCCCACTACCATTCATTTGCCAAACCCACATCGCTGCTTTGTACACGTAATGAAACAGACCTCCTGCTCTTCATTCCACTTTCATCAACACGTAAGTACCCTAAAACTCAGACCTGCATCGCCACCTTTCCTCTCGCACTTGTTCCGAAATGGAGTTCTTGATGGAGAATGCTGAATGAAAAAAAGAAGAAGACATAGGGTACTGTGTATTTATAGATGAAAAATGAGGGAGGAAGTGTGCTCAACAAGGCAGTGGGATGTCCCTTTCCCTCGTGAATACTTTGTCGGCAAGGTTTACTGATGTCCCTTTCACTTGTAAATACTTTGTCGGCAAGGTTCGTAAATGTGAAAAGAAATTTCATAGCTTAGGGTGGGTAGGTATGTACGCTATCTGGCTTTGGTTTCATTTCTTAGGCGGAAAGGAATATCGGTTTAGACTGGTGCATATATACGGTATAATTTAATATTATTTTTAAACCATGTGATAAGTCTGCTCAGCATTGAAGAGAAACAATGAAGGACATGCGCATATCTTATATGTTAAGATTGTAAGGATTTTGAATCCATGTGCTGAGATTTTACAAGTATTAGGTTCACATTTACGGAAATAAAAAAAATGATTCCTACTGAGATCTGGTTTGTTTGGTCAGAGATTTCACTTTGACAATATTTTCGAAGAGACTTGGGTTGATATCAAATGAGATTTGCCGCGAATCTCTTTTTGAAATTGCAAAGATGTTGAAACGATATTCTGAAAATGACCTTAGGTGAAGTATCACGTAAAACTAACAACAATTGACTCCTGTTTACTGATAGAAAAGCTAATCTTAATGTAAAAAGGTATCTCGGACCCAATGGGACAAGTTTCTTCGAAATCCGAGGTCGTTTGAAAAATATTCCTTTATAAAACCAGAAATAAACACGCATTTAATTTTTCCACGGTCACCAAATAAATCATATCAACTTGAAACCTCGCAATCCTATAATAATTTTTCAATACGAACCCAACGACACCAGTTTCTTCGCATTCTGAGACTGTTTCCTCGGTAGGCTACTTTTACGCTCACCCCGATGCCCTTTTTGACACCAAAATACCCAATCACCAATAATAACCAACTATATACCTATCCTGACCCTAATCGACGATACGAACTCAACGGAAATGGTTTCACGGCTTAATTCAGTCGTCTGCCCAAGTTACACTCGAATATCCCTTTATTATATTAATTACGCGCTATAGAAATAGAATGAGCGTTTACAGTTACCGTATTCACATACGACACCGGTTTGCCACGCAATTTGATTTTCTTGCAATAATTTAACAATACGGTTCCAATGAAACTGATTTCGTTGAAAACAGAGACCGTTTGCAAAATGGCCATTTTAAAGGGCGATATTTAAATAACGATTTTTCACAACGACTATTTTAAAATTTGATTTGGTCATAACTTCAAATCTATAACACGAAATCTGGATTTTTCTCTTTCATATGAAAATTATCATCAACATGGTTCCAACGTTTCTCGTTTCACAAAAATCCGACTTATATCGAATCCTGTATATCAAATTGAAGTTCAAAACTCCATTTTACGAACTGCACGCCATTTTCAAGCTCGATTTATATAAATATATAACGTTCAAACTAACTTTTAAATAACGAATTAAATATTAAATCCATTAATATTCCGAATAAAATATTTAAAATAATAAATTAAATAAAATATTTGGCTGCCAAAAACACGGGTCGTTACAATAAGTAACTTGAATTTGGGAGCTTTTTAGAATGCAAGAGTATTTAGAAAGTAAGATCAGAAATCAGAGCAAGAATCGGTTATTTGGATGTATGAAAGATGATGTATTTATAGCAAATGAGAAGTTGTAATTATTAGTGAAAAGTTGCAATCAAAAGGAGTGATTTTTAATGAAGAGAAATGGATGCAACTTTTCAAGAAAGAAGATGACTCTTCATGAAATTCAAAAATAGGTCGACAGGAAAAATTAATAGGTTGACAGGTTTTTGACCGTTATTTCAAAAAACTGTTGACCTGTTAATTTTAACAGGTTGACCTGTTATATTTAAAAATAGGTTGACCTGTTATTTTTAACAGGTTGACCTGTTTTTGTCAATATACAGTAAAAATGAGTTTTCATGCATAATTTTGAAAGCAATGAGAAGTATGATTATTTGAGGATAGATTTTAACATAAAATACTCTAAATAACCAACTTCTAACCTATGAAACCATTGAATCTTCTTTTTGTCGATCATGAAGCTTCTTCTCGTCATTAATCAAAATAAGCATTGAAACCGTTGACTCAACATTCTCCCCCTTTTTTATTGATGACAATATAGCTTGATATTTTAATCTTTATTATTATCTCCCCCTGTATATAAGTTCTGTCTCCCTTTAAACATCTATATATCATAATCTTAGCTCCATGTCATGATTTCCATTGATCTTTATTTTGTTGTTATCAATCGAAATTCTCATGTCTCAACATTCTCCCCCTTTTTGATTGATGACAACACCTTGGATTTTCTCCCTTTGAATATAAAGCTCCCCTTGAATTTCTGCAACATTTGTTAGTAAATAATCTTACCTTTTGATTCCTGCATTAACAAATGTTAGCACACATATACTTTTACCATATTAAGCACATATATTTTAAATAGTATATGTAATATATTTCTCCCCCTTTGTCATCGATTAAAAAGAATAAATATCATAATAACCTCAATAATCGAGAGTAGTATAATTTTAAAATAGTATAAGAAATGGTGTTTGAGTTTGGAATTTGAAATGACGTGTCTTTATATAAAAAAAATTATAATAGAGACCGGTCGACCTATAAAATCAAGGCGGTCGACCTAAAAAGTTTCGGGTAGGAGAAAAAGACAGAAATAGTACAAACCGGTCGACCTAAATGTTCAACCGATCAACCTGTTTAATTGCTGAAACAAAACCGGTCGACCTAAAAAAGTATGCCGGTCGACCTAAAATTTCTCTGTTTAAAAAGAATATGAAACCGATCGACCTATACTTTTTGACCGGTCGACCTGTATGAAACCGGTCGACCTATATTTTGCCACCGGTCGACCTAATTCTTCTCTGGATTGAAAATATTCAAAACAGGTCGACCTATATTTTTTAACAGGTCGACCTAATTTGTCAAAAATTGTTTTTCTGCCTTATTTTGAAAAAAAATCAAACTCAAACAACATTTTATTAGAATAAAAGAATGTAAACTCATGAAAAGGAACAAAAAACATTATTAAACGGAGTATAAAGAAATCTCCTTAGATCCAATATAATCTTTATTTTCTTGGTTCCCATGGAGAATATTTTCCGCTTCCGCCTTCATTTTTGTTATAATTCCTATCCCATGAATTTTGTGTCCTCGATGACGATGAAATATTGAAACATGTGCTTTTTGATAAGCTAAATTTTCAAAGATATTTAGAGATACCGAATAGCCTTCTCTTTGTTGTGGGGTACCTGCAAAAATTATATGACATGTATACTTTTGGTACCCACTTGCTTTGTTTGGGTCCATGAGTTAGATGGAAGGTAACCATACCCAAGAGGGTTTAATGGAACCTTTAAAGATAAAATTTTCAATATTAACTACTGAATCAAAATAATCATCAATATATTTTTCTCTGTTTTCCAACTTACAGGAACCCAAATACTTAAGTAATCTCTATTGATATTCCTTTTCATACTTCTAGATCTATTATACAGATCTCTAGTCATAGAAGTATTCGAATTTCTACAATAATTGGATCTAGGATGAGCATTAGTACTAGCAGTAATATTTTTATTGTACATGAAAGCATATCTAGTACTATTTCGAAAATTAGTTTTATTATATCCTAAACCACTTTTGTCATGTAAAGGTCGAGATCTAGATAAAATCATATTTAAAATCATTTTGACCTTTATTAAATTTTGCGAACTTATTTTCACATTTATCAAATTTATTTCCAAAGTCGCTATTGACATTTTCAAAAGAAATTTTGTTATTCTTTAAATCATCAATTTCCTTATTTAATTCAGATTTTTTCCTTTTTAACGTACCATTCTCAGTTTTGAGACTTAAAATTTGAGATTCTGAATTATCTAAAGAAGATTGTAACTTTTCAAAATTTTCTTTTGAGTCAGAAATTTCATTTTGCAAAATATTATTATCCACCTTTAAAAACTCACATTCTTTAGATAGTTCTAAATTCTTTTCAGTTAAAGCTCCATTCTCTTTTTCAAGAGATGAAATTAAAGAACTAGAATTATTTAAAGAATCTTCTAAAGATTTATTTCTATTTTGCAAAAGATCGATTTCCTTTAAAAGAACATTGTTATATTCTTTTGATTTGGAATTTTCTTGCTCGCAAATTTTTGACTTAGCTATAATGACAGTATTGAGTTTGCTCAAAGTTTTAAATTCTTTCAATAATTTCTCATGGTTTAACAAAAGATCTTTATATAAAGAATCTGTACATATCGATTGTGATCTGACTTTTTCCATGAGACATTTGTTTCCTTGCTCTCCTGATTCTGCTTTGTTGTTCTTCCATTTTCTAATGCCTTGACTAGATTTCTTTATTGCCATTTGTTCTAGGATGTTGTTACGATCTCTAGAACACCAGGCTCTGATACCAATTGAAAAGTCCGAGTGTGTACGCCTTGTGCATGATCTATAATATGGCTATGCGGAATGTATGTGATAACTTAAGCTATTCAATAGTTATGCGAATAAATATTCGCAAACAATATATATATCACAAATAATTATAAATGCAGTAAAGTAAAGTAAAGTAGAGTAACGACACCAGGATTTTTATACTGGTTCGGACCTCCAGTCCTACGTCCAGTCCCGAAGCTCCTCTTCAGCTTTCCACTAAACAACACCCTCTCTTCACCCGGAGGAACAGGTTCACAACACTACTTGATTTACGGGCTACAAGTTTACCCACTTGATTTCACGGGCTACAAGCTTACCCACTTGATTTCACGGGCTACAAGCTTACCCACTTGATTTCATGGGCTACAAGCTTACCCACACAGGACAATTACAAGAGTTTGACTTCTGATTGTGTTCTTCTTTCAACACTGATTTATCAACGATTGAGTACACCCTTCCTATAATCTTATCCTCAAGTATATGAATTGAATGCGAAGATTTGAAGGAAGTTAGTTGCTTGTTGAATCAAAATATGAGAAATATTATCAAGGATTCAATAAGTAACTTGATTTTGGGAGCTTTTTAGAATGCAAGAGTATTTAGAAAGTAAGATCAGAAATCAGAGCAAGAATCGGTTATTTGGATGAATGAAAGATGATGTATTTATAGCAAATGAGAAGTTGTAATTATTAGTGAAAAGTTGCAATCAAAAGGAGTGATTTTTAATGAAGAGAAATGGATGCAACTTTTCAAGAAAGAAGACGACTCTTCATGAAATTCAAAAATAGGTCGATAGGAAAAATTAATAGGTTGACAGGTTTTTGACCGTTATTTCAAAAACTGTTGATCTGTTAATTTTAACAGGTTGACCTGTTATATTTAAAAATAGGTTGACCTGTTATTTTTAACAGGTTGACCTGTTTTTGTCAATATACAGTAAAAACGAGTTTTCATGCATAATTTTGAAAGCAATGAGAAGTATGATTATTTGAGGATAGATTTTAACATAAAATACTCTGAATAACCAACTTCTAACCTATGAAACCATTGAATCTTCTTTTTGTCGATCATGAAGCTTCTTCTCGTCATTAATCAAAATAAGCATTGAAACCGTTGACTCAACATTCTCCCCCTTTTTTATTGATGACAATATAGCTTGATATTTTAATCTTTATTGCTATCTCCCCCTGTATATAAGTTCTGTCTCCCTTCAAACATCTATATATCCATAATCTTAGCTCCATGTCATGATTTCCATTGATCTTTGTTTTGTTGTTATCAATCGAAATTCTCATGTCTCAACATAATAAATATAGGAAATTTGTATGCAAGCAAAATATTCTTTTTATTTGACACTAGAAGTGTAGAATGTCATGAAAATAAATTATCTTTTCATATTGTTATTTTAACATTGAAACCATGTCATGTAAATAAATTGTCTTTTCATTTTGTCATTAGAAATTAGAAAATGTCATTATATTAGATAATGTCATGTTTATCATGATAGTTAAGATAATGGTAATATTAATATTGAAATTAAATTATAAATATTTATTTATAATTTAAACAGTGAAAATTTGTTAAATAGAAATAATTCAAACCGAATTATAATCGGTTAAATTCATTATTCGATGATTTATTTATGTAGGCTGTTGTTGTTTGAAAACCCAACACGGGTATTGGGATGATATTTGACCAACACTAGCCCCAATATTTAGCTGTATGTCAATCGATGGACTGACAGTCTTTCACGAGCATTATGTATTTATTTTAATGCTCACACAGTTATAAATTTCACTCTGGATGTGAATGGATTGTTTGTTGATTTTTTTTTCTTTTTTGTTATATACATGCGAAGTATGAAATCCATATAACTGAAATTATATGGTAATTGACTGAGTCGCATTCTGATTCAGAATATCTTTTAAATAAATAATATTTGAAAATAAAGAACATTTTTATATAAATAATATCTTAAAGTAATGAATCTTTTAAATAAAGAATAAATCTTTAAATTAGATTTGATGAAGTTTTCCAATAAATTAATATTTACCTGGAATTAAATAAATAAATTGGATTTTTGGGCTTGTCTTGAATGGTATCTTAAATAACACTGTTCTTAAGCCCCATATGAAAAGAATTAATCTTTTAATTAACATTATTAGAGTTTCCAATTATATTTAGTACTTAGAACAAAATGAAATGTGAATTGGGTTTATTGTGAACTGTGTTTTAAGCGACATCTGTTCTTTAACACAATTGACAGTGAAAATGTAATTTGGAATTTATAAATCTTTTTATTTAGATTTAATGGAAAATTTTCCAAAGTAAAGTTTTCCAATTTAATATATTGAATTGGAATTGAATGGAATTCAATTTAATAACAATCGAGATAAGCTTCTGTAAAAGAACACCGATACTATATATGAAATTTAAGAGGCTTTGCCGTTATTCCATTCATATTATTGATCTGATACAGAAATTTATGTCGATTATATATTTATTTGATTTCTGTAAAAATTCCATATTTAATGGAAGACGATTTGGGTTTATTGTGAACTGTGTTTTAAATGACATTAGTTCTTTAACCCAGTTAAAGATAAGATTAATTTTTTAAATTTAAATATTAATTAATAATGATTTTTGATATTTAAAACCAAATTTGAGTTTTAATAAATCTTTAAAAGAAAGATTTAAGGATAAATTTAAAGAATTTATCTTTGATAGAATAATGTGAACATTTTATTAAAAGAATATTCTTAATTGGAATGAGGCGCTTGATGTGTTTTTATAACACTTGATTTTTTATTATAAAATACGCGAGTTATTCGGGAAGACCGGGTTTAACCCATCCTGAATAATTACTACGACGATTAAAAGTCGAAGATGAAGACGGTGGTTGAAGGCCGGCGATCTTCACATCGAATGGATGACTACTGATGCCTTTGATAGGAGTTGCTGCCTTGAAAGGGTTACAGCGGTAGTTGTCCAGACGTACTTGTTGATTGTACGGATAAGCGAGCACCTCTCTTCCGTATTGGACATACGGGACGAGGAATAATGTGACTCCGGTTTCATTCAAACTCGGAACGGACTTGTAAATGGATGCGTGTCTGACATTGGATTTCATTCCATGTAAATTAAATTGATTTCTATCTAATATATATCCGTTTGGTGGCGGAGAATTTATTCTCTTGCTTAACACCCTCCGAGGTTATATATTGGTAGTTATCGATCTCATGGCGTGAATTGTCAATGTGGCACGCCAAGATGCAAATGATCAAGGCTTTTGTTGAAAAGCAGGGCCTTGTGGAGGATGATCAAAGCATAGCCTATTTCGGCATAGCTTTGTGTATAGCGTGACTTCGCGAACCTCACACCTCGGTATGAGTCAAAAACAGGATCAGGATCGTAGGGAGTGCACACGTTTCTTTCTAGCTAGAAGTGGTGTCAGGATTTTTTGCAAGGCCCAACATTTTTACTTATGTGGTTGATGGATTTTGAGGCACCTCGGATTTATAGGTCGATAGTGACCATATTATAGGTTCAATAGGACCGGGAAGCATGTGTTCAGGAATTGCCAATCCACTAACGTTATTTCAGGACCGGCCCTACCACATCTATGGGTTGCCCGTAGGTGTGATCCTGAGATATTTGCTAGAGTGTCTCGAATCGGAGAGGACGATCCCTAGCCTCGACTCATGACGGAAATCCAACCTCCAATATGACACCGTACGGTTTTGATTGTATAACTAGTATGGCGACATAGTATATGGTAGCTATGCCGTCTATGATTGATACATTATGATTGAAATGTTTTTGAAACATATATACACTAATAATAATATCAAATCCGTTTTATCGTATCCAGCATTTTTGACCATTAGAAGGTAAAACTCTATCCTTCGGTTTGCGTTGCATTGTGTGATGGGACTTGAGTCTTATAATGGTTTTGTTTTTCTAAAAAGCATTGCGTTGTTTAACGATTTACTTTATTTCATGCACTGGCAATCCAATGGAGCAAACCCGTTCCGCGTTAGCGGCGTGGTCCTGTGATTAGCCTTATTATTAGATAAGTTAAGTTAGATTTCTCATACTAGTCCCATGACTTACCCGTAGTTTGTTTCACTTTGCAAACTTGGGTGCCCTCTTTTAACGACAAGGAATTTCGCTTAATCCGAATTAGTCGTTAAACCGATCTAGACCGTTCGAAACCCCTGATCGTTTGAGAACAGGACAAATTAGAACGCAAACGGAAGAACATTTCATTGTTATTACAACAATTCCATCAGAATACAAGAATATATAGAGTATAAATGAATAAAATACATTCGATGAATTTCAGAGATTACAATAAATTACATAGCAGTGGAAAAATATACAAAACACAACTGAAAATGATACACGGATACAAAGCTTTCCGAGCATCGTTCCAGCTGTAAATCAGGACCTTGTGAATATAAATCTGCAAAACCAAAACTACTAGCTGCCCGTGTGGAAAATAAGGGCACCCAGAGTTTAGGTTAAAACAATAAACTCCAGGTCAGTCATGTGACTGGTGTGAGAACTGAAATAGTTATTTAAAACTTTACTTTAAAAGAGAGTAATTCAAGGGACCACGCCGTATAACACGGAACGGGTTTCCTCCCAAGAATACTAGTGCATATAACAAAATAGCGCAATGCTCTTTGGAAAAATGAAGCCATTACAAGACCCAGGTCCCATCACACAATGCAACGCAAGCCGGAGGATAGGGTTTTCCCTTATAATAGCCAAATAATGCTTGATACGTTTAAAACAAATCATTTGATACTATCATAGGTGTATAGTGTCAAAACATTTTCAATCATAAATATCAATCATAGACGGCATGGGTACCATATATCATGTCGCCATACTAGTTCTACAATTAAAACCGCAATATCACGTATTGGAAATTGGATTACCGTCATGAGTCGAGGCAAGGGGCAAGCTCCTCTCCGCGTTCGAGACACTCTAGCAAATGTCCCAGGACCCCACTATGATCCTTGGATCTTCAGGGTCGGTCCTCTCTTACATTTGAGGATTAATTATTCATGAACACACGTTTCCCGGTCCTTACAGACCTATATCCGAGGCGCCTCGCATTCCAACAACCACACAGGTGAAAAGTATATAAATGTCAGGGCTGGTAGGTCACTGACCCTACCCTAGCTAGAAAGAAACGTTGTGCTCTCCCTGCAGTCACTATCCCGTTTTTGACTCATACCGAGGTGTGAGGCTCGCGAATTCACATTATACACAAAGCTACGCCACACAGGCCGTGCTTTGATCATCAACCACAAGACTTTGCTTTTCAACAGAAGCTTTGATCAATTGCCACTTACGCGTGCCACACTGGCAATTCACTCCATGCGACTGATGTCCATCGATATACAACCTCTGAGCTCGTACGTCTCAGAGAAGGGGCGTTAAGCAAGAGAATAAATTCTCCGCCGCCAAACAGATGTATATTTAATAGAGATCAATCAACACAGAATAAAATCCAATGTCAGACACACAATCCATTTACAAGTTCGTTCTGGGTCTGAACGAAACCGGAGGCACTTTCCTCGCATATCCATCCATCTCCAAGTACGTCTGGACGATCACCAACTGTTTCCCTCTTCTTGGGTGTACAGCCCAATCAAGATCATCAGTAATCACCCAAACGATGTGAAGACTTCCGGTCTTCTACCAACGTCTTCATCTTCGACATCTCGTCGAATCGGTTATTCAGAATGGGTATAACCCCGGCCTTTCTGAATAACCCACGTATATAGTAAACAAATGTTACACAAACACAACGAACGCCTCATTCCAATTCAGAATATTCTTTTATTCACAAAATCACATTCTTAGGGAAAGGTTCCCATTAATTTTATCCAAGATAAATTCTTCTAAATTTAATCTATAATCTTCCTTTGGATATCATTTTAAACTAGTCGGGATTAGCGAGCCACACCGAATTAATTATTTATTTTATTTCCCAATCCCAACCTATATATCCCATGGAGAAAAACTGGTAATACTCCATATCTAACACCATGGTGTTATCGGTAAAATTAATTACCATCTCACGTTCAAATCTAATTAAAGATTTAACTATCGCTTTGGAGCAAAACTGGTGGTACTCCATTCTCAATCACCTTTCAGATTTGATAATTTAAATTATCAATTCACATTTCAATCTAATTAAAGATTCATTAAAACTCCTCTTAGTTTTAATCTTTTCAAAAATCAACATCCTGCCTTTAACTGGGTTAAAGAACCAATGTCATCTAAAACACGATTCACGATAAACCCAAATCACATTTGATATTAAATACAAGGCTCTGAATAGAAAATATACTGGCTTATATTCAATATCAAATTCTGAAACCAACAAATATCATATTGGAAATAACGATATAAAATATATCTTTCAAATTCCCATAACAATATCTGTATAGTCGCGAAATCCAACATCGAAATATTCCGAAGATAATTTCAATTCAACTCCAGTCCAATCCACGTATTGGGAATATTGATAATTTTTAAAATCACTTTCAAATTCAATTTATTTATTTCAAAAATAAATTGATTTTAATTCTAGTTCAAAACTAGTTCATTTCGATAAAAATCTATTTTTATCTTTTCAAATATGGAGTTTTTCATTCCAGTTCTTTCCAATTCATATATTATGATTTTACACAAATTATTGATATTTTTAATAATTTTATCGAGGCCCGTACAGTCGATTTCCATCAATGGCCATCGAACTGCACTCACAGCGACCTTTTCTGAAATTGATTTGGACATAATTCCAAATCCAACCGTTAGATTTCAAATTTCTAATATTCATTGGAAAGCTCTTTTCGATACGAACCCAATGGTTCCAGTTTTAGGAGAATCCGACGGTCGGATCTCCAACAACGTCAATTCGAAGTTAATGGTCGAAATTCACGAACTGTCGCGGCGCAGCGCGTTCTATTCAGGCCATTATATAATATATATATATATAATATAATATATAATATATATTTCGTCGATTTGCTTTTTAAAACGAATTTTATAAATAGTTCTAAATTCGTTTCAAAAACAATTTCAACTTCACCTTCAATTTCAAATCGATTTGATTTCAATTCAATTCGAATTCATTTCAAATTGATTTCAATTCGATTTCAGTTCGTTTTAAATTCCATTCAAAACGATTTCAATTCGTTTTTAATTCAATTTCAATTTAATTCAATTTGAATTCATTTCTATTCAATTTGAATTCAAATTCACTTTCTATTCAATTCGAATCGAATTCATTTTCTATTCGATTCGAATTCATTTCAAATTGATTTAATAAAATTTCAATTTGAATTTTAATCTAATTTTATTTGAATTTCATTTCAAAATATTAAATTTTGAAATCACTTTTCAATATTCATTATAAAACGAATAAAATCGATATAAATATCGTTCGCGTCAAAATAACGCATCTCTAATCGACACGGCTTTATGTTTTTCAAAACTTCTTTATTCTATTCAACAAATGAATATTTATTCTATTCAACACATGAATCTATATTTCTTTCAACACATGACTATTTTGTTATGTAAAATATTTTATAAAATCATGGTATCTATCGTTTGATTTTTAAATCAGACTCCACCGTGAAGTAGTTCTAATTTTAAATATGATAAAGATGTAAATTTTATTATTTAAAATAATTTACTCAACATAGGAATAGTTTCAACACATGAACATCGTCAACACATGACTATTTTTATATTCAACACATGAATTTTCTTTTATAATATTCATTATTTTCCCGATTGGAATGAGGCCCAATCAATCACCATATAATGTTAATTATATGGATTCCATACACCACATGTATATAATAGCAATGATAAACAATCAACCATCATCCTAGGTGCACCACACAACTGCATAAGCATCAAATATAAATAATCGACGCTTACACAGTCTGTCGACCTATCGATCGACATACAATTCAATAATTGGGATTAGTGTACCCAAATATCATCCCAACACCCGTGTGGGGTTTCAAATCAACAAACACATTTTTTTATTTGTGCAGTTGGGCGATGTGTAAAATTTATCGACCCAATCAATATCAGTCAAATCAGTGTATATAAACAAATCGGCCGATTTGTTTATAAATATTTATTTATTCACATTCACGTTAAAAATTATATTTTTAACGATAAAATATTTTTAACTATATAAATATTTTATTTCCTTTCAACACAAGAATATTTTATTATTCAATCATTCCACAACACAATCAATTTTCACAACACATCAATCAATCAAACAAGCCGTCCATGGTCTGTGGACGACGGGTGTCGGGTGCTACTAAGCACCGTCTGCATCCTAGTATATATATATATATATATATATATATATATATATAACTAGAAAAAGAAATTGAAGAGTGAGAAGTTCTCACCAATAGCTAATCCAATCATCTCGACTCTTCCTATGTAGAAATCTTCGTCGTTCTCTCCCTTTATCACTTTCGTTGCCTATAGCCACTACATATATAAAAATCACATTTTTATATTTCTATTCAATATACAAAAATCGAATTTTTACTTTACTATTCAATATATAAAAATCGAATTTTTACTTCGCTACTATATAGATAAAAATTCTATTTTTACCACACTATTCTCTACATAAAGATTTCGCCTTTTACTACTTTAAAAATGTCGTCTTTCACTACATAAAAATATGGTCTTTTCATATAGAAAAATCAAATCTTTTCTATTTTAAAAATTCTAACTTTTTCCTATATAAAAGTCTAACCATTTTACAAATGAAAATCTCGTCTTTAACCAATTGAAAATCTCTTCTTTCACGCATACTAAAGATCACATTTTTATTATCTATATAATATGAAAATTATATTTTCAATCTTTACATGCGATAAAAATTATATTTTTAACCTCTACATATAATAAAAATTATATTTTGAACTCTCTATAATATAAAAGATTATATTTTTATCCTTCTACAATATAGAAATTCAGATTTTTAATTGCAAAAATTAATTAAACAAAACAAAATAAAATAAATCAAAGGGATTACAGCAATTGAAGAGGAGGAGGGGGTTTCGGCACGCGGATGCAGGCGCGGTGGAGGCGTCTGGGCGGCGGCAACAGGAGGAGGGGGCGCGGTGGCGTCGCTGGTGGTTTGAGGGGGGCTATGGTCTTGGGGTTTGCATCGCTCGAGGAGGGGAAGATGAGGAAGAAGGGGGAAGATGGAGGGGACTCGGCGGCGCGCCGCTGGGGGTGGGGGGGGTGGGGGATGCGGTGGCGGCGGTTCACCCCCTCCTCCCCCCCCCCCCCCCCCGTCGCCCTTTTTTTTAATTCTTTTTTATTTTATTTTTCCTACTGAATCGATTTTGATAAAAAAAGGGGGGCCTGGTCAACGTGAGGAAAGGAGGGAGTTTTTATTTATTTAATTATTTAATTTCAAAAAGTTGACTTTTTCATACGACCTCTAAACGAGGCTCACCGCCTGTCGTCCATAGCTAATTACCCCCATTCCGAACACAATGGGATATGTACCATAAGCTGATTCGACCATTTCGATCAGTTTCCAATAAAATCAACATATAACTCTATATATTGAATTTGAACGCGCATTTCAATTTACCGGGTTCACATACAAACTAGAAAAATTCCCGAAAAATAATTTCTGGCGTCGTATTGATGATACGGTCCTAACAAAACTAGTTTCGTCGAATTCTGAGACCGTTGGAAAAATGGACAATTTCCAGTCGATTAAAATTAACTAAAACTGGTCAAACGCGTTTTCCTTTGCCACACTCACATATTGATTCGAAAAATTATGAAATTTGGAATCTAGCAATAACTTGACATCACGGACCCAACAAAGTGGTTTCATCGAAATCCGAGGTCGTTTGCAAAATTCCCATTTTTAAGGGCCTGAATTCCATAGCGACTATTCAGAATTTTCAACTGGACATATCTTTTGATTCCCGCTATGAAATCTCAATTTTTCAGATTCGTTGGAAAGATATTATCAATTATATCCTAATATTTTTGGTTTCGGTAAAATCCGGTTTGTTATGCACCAGGTACATTCAATTGAAGTTTGAAATCGAATTAGCGAACTACCGCGCCATTTTCAATTCCTTTATAATTATATATAATTATTACATTCTAACGATGACGCGTATAAATATATACGTTCTATTTCTATTCAAAATAAATTTCTCGTCGATATTATTTAAAATAGTTCATTTTAAATGTTCAAAATTCGCTAAAATTGCCAAAATAAAAATTTTAAACTGGCTCGCATTTTCGGGTTGTTACACCTCTTTTCCACATGGGCAGTCGAGTAGCTTATTTTGCAGATATGTTGGCAGGATTCTGAATCGAAGCTTGAAGCTGTGTCCAGAGCATTGATAGTCTTCTGCTATATTAAATTCATTGTAAATTATCTTCCGCTGTTGTATTATTATAGCAATGTACTCTGATATTTTTTCTCTGATGTAACATTATTGTAATGTTTATAAAAGTCTTCTGTTATTTGTTCTAATGTGTTGTATTCCCAGAGTTAGCATATTCAGGTTTTTGAACGGTCTTGGTCGATTTTACGATCGATTTGGTTCGGGCGAAATCCGAATCGTTACATGACCCAAATCTAAAACTTTTAAAAATTGAACTGATTGTTAATATGAACTAGATTTGAAATGATATTAAATATTCAAATTAATTGTGAAATCAAAAGTAAATTGATATTGAAACGAAAATTTTGAAGATCTATCGACTTATGAATATTGTAATTTGAACTTTTTGAAACTTATATGACTTATATAAGTATGAGATTAATTTGAAAACCACTGATTTGGAAGATAATTGATTGAAATAATTGTCTTATATAATAGAATTTATATGAGAATGTTATGTTGGAAAAACGTGATTTGAAAAGAAAATCTTATGTAAATTGATACCGGGATCTCACTCGGTGGAATCATATTGATTATTATTACTTATCTCTTCTAGCGTAATTCGAGGGACGAGATGCCTACAGTTACAAGCGATTCCATTGGCATAGTGGCGCAACCTCCGCGTAACTACGATCTAGACGCCATAGCGAAATTCGATGGGGCGCGATGCCTACAGTTACAAGCGATTCCACTGGGATAGTGGCGTAACAGCCGCGTAACTGCGATCAATGACAACAACCATGGAGAAATTCGAGGGGTGTTACACCTATAGTTACAAGCGATTCTACTGGGATAGTAGCGTAACTACCGAGTAACCGCGATTTATAGGGGAACGTATTTTCCATATCTATTTTAAATATTTTAAGTATTTTCACTGGGAGTTGAAACAATTATTTAGTACTTATAGATTTTAGTCATGCGCCTGGCTCACGTATGCCTAACGTTTGTAAGAACGATGGTAAACTTGTTAAACTTCGAGTTATCAAGTATTTTCAAACGTTAAATAACAAATTAATAACCTACAATTAAATTTATATAACTTCAACATAATAAACTAAGAAATAAAAGTTCTAATTGTCTTGAGAAATACAACAGCCTTGGATTTTTAATGAAATACTTAATTTTGATTTAAAAAGTTATTTTCAAACACGAGAATCATATTTTCAAAATTGAAGTTTGTTATAAATAATTTAAGTTGTGACTATAAGAAAACTCGAACTTTAATAAAAGTGTTTAAAATAAAGATTGCGAATTTAATAAATAGATTAATAACAAATGAATTTAATTAATAATGTAAGGACAAATTTTCGAATTTAAAATCCTATAATTTATTTTGTTCCAAACTTTGAAAATTTTGTATAAGTAAGAATATTTTTTATATGCATAAGCATTTTTTTTAACAACCTCTCCTTTTCGAGGATGAAAAAATTTGAATAAGGGAGATTGTAACAACCTGAATTTTTAAATAAGTTTGAAATTAATAACTTGATTGAATTTTAAATTTTAATATTTAAAAACTCCATTTTATCTGGCATTGAGTAAAATAAATCAATTTATTTTGTAGATGAACAATAATATGTAATGTTGAACAATTAAATTGAAAATTTGTCTAATATAAACGTAACTGTTTAACTTATTCAAAATTGTGTAAATTAAATTTATGTAAGTTTATAAAATTAAATTTAAATATTATATTTGAATTAATGGATATATTGACGTTCCAAATCTATTGAAATATTAAATTTTCCGAAAATGTCAGTTTTGTGTCAAATTTGAATTTTGTAAAAATCTAAAAGTTGTCAAAATTTGAATTCATCTTTTTTTATGAATCTATACTGAATTCTGAGCATTCATCATTTTTTAGTTTGTTAAAATTTGATTTTATTTGTCCAGAATTCGCGTTTGTAAGTGTAAAAATGGACAAAAAAAGAACGATGTTTGTTATATGTACACTTGTCTGAAACCAATCTATATCTTCCTTGATGTTATCCCTTTAAATTTTAAAGGTGAAATTAATTTGTGAGGATACTTATTAATTGGCACTAAATATTTGGTAACTGTCATTCTCGTGCAAAAAATTTTTTTGACTATTTAAGTTATTGAATTGAAATTTAATTACTGAATTTAATATGGTTTTAAAATAATTTATGATAATAATGTATGGTTCAATATGATTTTTAATAAGGAATTATCACGAAGCTGAGTGTCAACGATATATAAGTTACATTTGATTTGACAATAATGTGTAGATTCTTAGTGAAATAAATTCTAGCAACATACATGTATATATCTTTGCCCATTGTCTTTAATGCTTTCCTTGTCTATTCAAAGTGTAATGAAGCGATCCAAAATCCCTCGATCCAACAAAAGTGGTTTCGTCGAAAACGGAGGTCGTTTGCAAAATGGCTATTTTTAAGGGCTTTATATAATATTAAAAATATATATAAATTCCATAACGACTATTCTAAATTTTAAAATGGACATAACTTTCAATTTATAAAGTGAAATCTCATTTTATTTCATTCATTAGAAAGATATTGTTAAACAAATTCAAATGTTTCTTGTTTTACAGAAATCCGATTTATTTGGAATTATGTATATTCATTTGAAATTTTGTAACGTCCCGTATTTTCTGGTCAATTATTTGAATTATTTTATTTTTTAAATTATTGGTTTGAATTTAAATAATCGATTAAACCATTTTATTTTGAATATTTATTTATATTAATATATAATAATATTTTAATTCCAGATATTTGGAAAATGTTGAATTTGCTGTATAATGTGAACGGGCAATTTTAAATGGTTTAAT
Organism: Allium sativum; assembly: GCA_030737875.1. Classification (NCBI taxonomy): domain Eukaryota; kingdom Viridiplantae; phylum Streptophyta; class Magnoliopsida; order Asparagales; family Amaryllidaceae; genus Allium; species Allium sativum. The sequence goes on from CM060924.1 coordinate 19,705,403, forward strand.
ATCGTTCGTGTTGAAAATATAGTAGCGATATCATTTATAAAACGACGGTTGAGCGTTTAATTTTTAATTTAATTATAAAACGAGCTACAGCGGCACGGCAGTTCGTAGTATTGGGTTTTGAACTTTAATTGGTTGTACAGGATCCAAAATAAGTCGGATTTTCTTGAAACAAGAAACGTCTGAATCTGTTGGATAATATCTTTCCAATGAAAGAGAAAAATCCAGTTTACATAGTGTAGATTTTGTTTTATGTCCAAATCAAATTTTAAAATAGTCGTTGTGGATTTCCTTTATAAATTATAACGTTTATTTATATAAAATAAAGGGTTTTTAAATATTTATAATATCGATTTGGCTCAGAATTCAACCCGGGATATTTTATCTTGGTAATATATGAAATTCTGGTCGGGTATGGCCAATAATAATATTTTATTAATATTATACTGAGGTATTTTAAAATTGGTTTATTTTAATGTAAATTGGACCTTTGAAAAGGGACTTTATTCAAACGACCTTCGTTTTCGACGAAACAAGTTTTATTGAGACCATAACAGCTAATTATTGCTAGATTTCATGTTGCGCGTCAATCGGAGTTATTCCGTGAGCGTGGAAAAATAAAATACAAAATAAAATGACCATTTGGACGTGAACGAGCGCCGTTTGAGCAAACGGACTCGGAATTCGACGAAACAAGTTTCATTAGGACTGTAACGTCAAATTATACTATGCCGTCCATTCGCATCACGAACGGAGTTTGTATGTGAGCACATGAGCCAATAAACGGCGTTCAGAATTGCGATAGACACGAAAGAAAATATCGTTCGTCACATCAACATAAAATAATATTAATTCCCTTTATAAATATAAATCACCATCAGCCATAAATCATAAATTCTCAAGCCAAACCCGTTCACCCGCGTCAATTTTACAAAAAAGTCCACTTTCGCAAAATAATTTATATTTGCAAATCCGTAAAGAATCGGCATGGGTGACCTGAAGTAAAGTTTGAGATCGGGCCGGGATCTACTTACTGAGAAAATTTGGGGTGGAACGATGGCCGGAGGTGGTCGGAATCGGCTTTAAACCGTGAATGTCCAGTTTCGTTTTTGTGGGTTTTGGTGGAGTTTGGGCTGTCATTTGGTGATGGGTTCAAAGGTGAAGTCATAGAGGAGACGTAGGGCTACCTTTTTGCTTTTGGTCGGGGTACTAGAAAGTGTCCGTGGAGGCGTGGAAACTGAGTTAATCGGAGAATAGTTTTGGGGGGATTTTTGAAAGCTACGACTTAATTATGGCCGATTCCGACGACGATAGGGAACGTGGGTGGAAGGAGTCTAAAGGTCAGGGAGGCTCTGATGGGTGGCGGTCTCAACAGCGAAGGTCCGGTGGTCCAATTCGACTCGTGGTGGTGGTGGTTGGCTGATAAACTGGTTTGGGGCAAAGGCAATTTCTGGCGAACTAGTGGGGAGGTGGGCGTCGAGCTTCAGGGCGGTGGACGAGGGGCTCAAGGCGGTGGCGATGGTCGGTCGGAGGCGATCTCTCGTAGTCGGAGTAGCTGCCGGTGACGTGGAGTTCAACTTGAAGGATGGTTTGGAGAAAGGTTTTCCAAAGACAAAGACGGAGTCGGGTTTCAGGTAGGAGGTTGGGAGAAAACGGGTTTTTGTGTAATACACTGATGACATGGCACAGGATTAAGGTAATTATTAAATTATAGTTAATTTAATCTATATAAAACAAGTTTAAAACTTCAAATAGTCGTAACTTTTACATACGTTAATGAAATCTGACGAAACTGGATCCATAGGGATCACAGGGACGAGGCCTAGGTGTTGGTGCTGACTGGGGGTCATTTAGGCGTAGTTGAAATTTCAGATAATTTTAAACGCCGGTTTAAACTTAAATGGAACAAACGCGACCACCGTCAACCGAAATGAACTGGTGAGTTAATTCTCACACCTTCTGGAATCCTGTGATGTGGTAAATTCATATTAAAATATAATTTACCTTTAAAAGTATAAATTGGTTGATTGGTTGCTATTGGCTGTTTATTGTTTGATTGGTTGCTGTTATTTATATTACATCATTTTAAACTTATAGATTATTGAAATTTATTTCATATATTATTATGAAAGGTAATAACGAGCTGTGGTGCAGGGAAGAACAGGTTGGAGGGATCTGACCGGATTCCTCAAATATTACATATGTTGTTTGTTTTATATTATTTATATTTGAACTGATTGAACCCCATAGGGTAGTTAAACCTGTTTGAGCGTGATGGTTAAACAGATATTCACCTGTGTTGTGTTTAAAATCAATCGATAGTGTTGATTGGGTAATTGGCAGTGAATGGCCATAAATGTATCGTTTAGACGTCATTCTACCATTCGGTGAATCGACGCAGTTTTAAAGTTATAAATTATTTTATAACTGGATTGAAGTTTTTCAGTCATTTATATTAATAATTAAATTAGAAATTCATAAATAAATATTTTAATCGAGTTTATAAAAGAAATTATTTAAACGGTTTTATGTAGTAAGATCGTATGATTTGTACATGTGCCAAAAGCTAGAAAACCAGAGAATTTACCTACGTGTTGGTAAAGTGAAATAATTGTATTTTAAAACAATTAAATAGTGATTTTAAATTAATTAAGTTATTTAATTAATTAAAAAGGGGAAATGACAAATGGAAGTCAGTTAACTGCTAACTGATAGGTACGGTTGGCAAAATCAACCATTGTAATTAAAATGGATAATTGAATAAATTTGATATTCGTTAAGTTTAACGAATAGTGTAAATATTAGATAATCTCTGATTAACTATAATTAAAGAAATTATCGAATTTTTTAGTATAAATGAAGTTAATTATTATTTAATAAGATTTTCAAAATGATAACGACTCTATTTTTAATAAATAGCAAAGTAAATTATTTTAATATAATTAATATGAAAGTTAATTATTATTTTAATTAATAATAATTAAAGCGATGACTTTTAATTAGACATCGATTTAGAAGTGATTAAGTGGCGATTAGTTTTGGTCAAAGGGGCGATAAGAGTTTTATAAAGGGGATTTGTATTCCAAGTTTTCAAACGAGACTTGTAAATGAGATTTTTAAGTGAATGTGAAGATTTAAATAAGATTTTACTTAATTGCTAAATTAAGTAAAAGAGAATTCAATTGAAATGAAATGATAAGGAAGATGATAAATATATTAGTAACCGACTGGAATATGGTAATGGTAAATGTTTTAAAATAAAATATAAGAAGCTGTTTAAGAAGTTTAACGGATTTTTATAAGTGATTTGAAAGGAATCCAAACAAGGTTTTAAAAAAGGGTCCAAAAACCAAAATGATAACATTAAAAGTTTAAGAATTGGATTAAGCAAAACCTCGCAAAGGAAAATACATATAGTAGTTTTGTTTTAAATATTGGTAATGGGTCTTTGAAATAAAAATCCAAGTTAACGAGTCTCATTTAAAGGAGGTGTTAAGCGGATTTTAATTATAAAATCCAAGATAAAGTATATTATAAGAATGCCTGAATAAATGGAAACAGATTATTTGACTTGGGATTTTGATTAAAAATCTAAGGTCAAGCGGAATATTGTTCTAAGTTAAAAGTGGCATTTATTGAAGATTTACTTAATTAAAGGAATTAAGTAAAGAGATTATCGAACGAGGATTTCAAATTGTAACGACCCTGAATTTTGGGGACAAGTTAAAATTTATTTTAAGTGATTTTAAATGAGTTTTGATATTTAAAATAATCTATTTTAAATAATAAGGATCACAAATTTGGTTCAAATCGAAGTTAGAATGAATAAATTAATTTTAAATATAAAAAGAGCTAGAAATGGCGCGGTAGTTTGAAAAGTCAAACTTGAACTTTGACTAACCATACAGGATGCAAAATTTAACGGATTTTAGTAAAACCAAAAATATTAGAATCTATTTAAAAATATCTTTCCAACGAATCCGAAAAATCGACATTTCATAGCGGAAATCAAAAGTTATGGCTAATTCAATTTTTAGAAAGGTCGGTGGGTAATTTGCATAGGACAAAAATGCTACTTTTCACATATGTAGGAATTTGAACTCGAAACCACTTCCATTGGTTTCAGAACGACGTTTCTGCATTGAAAAACAGTAAACACTTATATGTTTCGAGTTTCAGAAATTATTTGTTTAAAAATGTATTTTTAATATTAAATATATTCGCCCTGGAAATAGCCATTTTTCAAAAAGTCTCAGAATTGAACGAAACGAATTTTGTTGTGATCGTATCGGCATAAGAAAGCCAAAAATAATTTTTCCGGATTTTTCTGACTTCGTATGTGGCCCCGGCAAAATTATATTTACGTTCGAATTTAAAATAAAGGATTTATTTGAAAATAAAAGAAAACCATACTGTAACTTCAGAATTAGGCCATGGCGATGGTGCCATCGCGTTCAGAAGACGTCAAAACATTAAGTTCGACAGTCGTTGAGCGCGAATCGGAGACCGTATGTGAAGACTGTATTTTCTAGAATTAATTAAATAAATAATTAAAAATAAAACCCTAATATACTGGTATAAATACGCTGGTATACGGGCCGTGTACTTCCCTTTCTTCCTCTTCGTTGTTTAGCCGCAAAGAACCCATAGCAGCTCGAAACTTTGACCTCAGTTTTCTCCTTCATCTCTCAACGATTTTCAGCATACCATATACCGTTTCGAAGCTCTTTCCGAGATCTTCAAAATTGTACCCAACTCAACACCTCTAGTCGACCGTAGCGCCCGCCCCGAGGCCGAGAAACCGCCGCCGTCGCACGCACGTGGGCCCCACCACGTCCAACCGCACCGCCCCCAACTCCCGGCGAAGATCGGCCTCTCGTAGCACTCCAAGCTCCAACAAACGGCACCCAAAACCGTTCAGTAAATCAAGAGAAATCCGGATTTGAAGTTTTGAACAAAAGGGTATGAATTATTTCAGATTTTGTAACGCTTTTAAGCGTGACAGAAGCAGTTGTTAAAAGTCTGGTTAATTAAAAACATTGATAACTTATGCATACGAACCCCGTTTCTGAAAATTTCAGATCCGACATGACCGTGAGGACGAGTAGTATTTGCTGAGACCGATTGGAGCGTTCTGAAAATTTATTTGGATTTATTTTAATTATTATCCAATCAAAGGTGAGAGTTCACTTCTATTCTAATTAATTTAATTTAATTCATAATATGCGATGTGAACCTGCTATGAACAAATGCGATGTGAATCAGCTATGACCAAACCTCTGTATGTATGCTAGACCTAATGTTGTGAGTATTCACTTTAATTAAATTAATTATAGATCTATTATTTGATGTATGAAGTATGATGTTTGAATTGTATGGTTGATGTTTTGAATGATTAGAAATAGTAGATCTGAAATTTATCATCGATGAATATATTTGCTGTTGTTATGTTTCATGGAAAAATAAGATTAGCGATGTGTGTAAGACATGAAAACTTGAATCACTATAGAGGTAGGAAATTTAAGTTGGACGATGTTAATATGACATGAAACAAAAGTTAGAGATTTTACTGTTTTTATAAAAAGATTATATTTTTATTGATTATATAAAAAGTTATATATTTTGTTGTTATAAACAAAAGACCACATTTTATTTGCAAACATATAGAAGTATATGTTTCGTTGATTTAATAAGATGGATAGATTTTACATTTGAAATTTGTAAATACAGTTGCAATGAAAAACGGTGTTTAATTTTACATTAGAAATATGTAACTATGAAAATGCATTGATATGAAGAATAACATTTTTGTCATAAAATGTGCATCGTAGGAAAATGACATTTATGTTAATGTTAATAAATAGAAAAAGCACCGTAGGTAATATTAGCATTTTTGGTCAAATATTAAGATAGAAAATGGATAGATTTTGTTCAATATTAAAATAGAAATGTCATCGTATGTTAAATGGACATTTATTTTCATTTAATGTTAAACAAGACATTATTCACCGTATGATAATTTAGCACCTTTGTTAATGCTATATAGTAAATTTTCACCGTATGATTGAATTGTCAATTTATGTCAATGTTTAAAATAGGAAATCACTCACCATATGTTTATTGACAAATTTTTGTCAATATTAAAATAGAATTATTCATTGTATGAATTGTCAGTTTTTGTCAATGTTTAAAATAGGAAATCACTCACCATATGTTTATTGACAAATTTTTGTCAATATTAAAATAGAATTATTCATTGTATGAATTGTCAATTTTTGTCAATGTTTAAAATAGGAAATCACTCACCATATGTTTATTGACAAATTTTTGTCAATATTAAAATAGAATTATTCATTGTATGAATTGTCAATTTTTGTCAATGTTTAAAATAGGAAATCACTCACCATATGTTTATTGACAAATTTTTGTCAATATTAAAATAGAATTATTCATTGTATGAATTGTCAATTTTTGTCAATGTTTAAAATAGGAAATCACTCACCATATGTTTATTGACAAATTCTTGTCAATATTAAAATAGAATTATTCATTGTATGTTCATTGTCAATTTTTGTCAATGTTTAAAATAGGAAATCACTCACCATATGTTTATTGACAAATTTTTGTCAATATTAAAATAGAATTATTCATTGTATGTTCATTGTCAATTTTTGTCAATGTTTAAAACAGAAAATCACTCACCATATGTTTATTGACAAATTTTTGTCAATATTAAAATAGAGTTATTCATTGTATGTTCATTGGCATTTTTGTCACTGTTTAAAATAGAAAATTACTCACGGTATGTTAATTGACAATTTTTGTCAATATTAAAATAGCAATTGCCATCGTATGTTAATTGACAAATTTTTGCATATTAATATAGAAATTTTTCATCGCATGTGAAACTAGCATTTTTATTAATGTTAGTAAAAGGAAATGTCATCGCATGTGAAACTAGCATTTTTATTAATGTTAATAAAAGAAAATGGTCACCGTATGAAAATGACATTTGTGTCAAATGTTAATATAAGAAAATATAAAATGCATGGTATGAAAAATAGCATTTTTGCAATGTTAATAAATATAAAAATGCATTCTATGTAAAATAGAATTTTTGATATGTTAAAATTAGATGAATGGTTTGAATGAAAAATAACATTTTTGTCATGTTATGATATAAGAATGCATTGTATGAAAAATAGCATTTTTGATATGTTGTAAACATAGAAAATGCATTGCAAGAAAAATAACATTTTTGTTTAAATGTTAAAAATAGAAATTTCATCATATGAAATTATTCACCGTATGATTCATTAACATTATTTTTTTAATGTTATGTACTAAGAAAATGAACCGTATGAGATTAACATTCATTTGTGTTAATTAAAGAAAAATTTTCACCGTATGTTGAATTGAAATTTTTGTTAATGTTGTATGGAAAAAGAATATATTTGTCATGTTATAAAATAGAAAAAGATAATGCATTGTATGTATTGCATATTATTTTTGTCATGTTAGAAAAATAGAAATTTGCATTGCATAAAATGGTATTTTGTCATGTTAGAAAAATAGAAATTTGCATTGCATAAAATGGTATTTTGTCATGTTAGAAAAATAGAAATTTGCATTGCATAAAATGGTATTTTGTCATGTTAGAAAGAATAGAAAATGCATTGTATGAAAAAGAATATTTTTGTCATGTTAAAAATTATAAATGCATTGTATGAAAAAGAATATTTTTGTCATGTTAAAAATTATAAATGCATTGTATGAAAAAGAATATTTTTGTCATGTTAATAATTACAAAGGCATTGTAGGAAAAAGAATATTTTTGTCATATCAACAATATAGAAAATGCATGTCATGGAAACATACATTATTTATAATGTTTATAAAAAGAGAAGTTGCATGGTAAGATAATATACCTTATTTATAATGTTTATAAAAAGAGAAGTTGCATGGTAAGATAATATACCTTATTTATAATGTTTATAAAAAGAGAATTTGCATGGTAAGATAATAAGCATTATTTATAATGTAGATAAAAAGAGAATTCACCCCGTAGGAAGAATTAACATTTATTTTATGTTAAATAAAAGAAATGAAACTGTATGTAAGAATTAACATTACTTTTAATGTCAAATAAAAAGAAATGAAACGTAGGAGAAGATTTACATTATTTATAATGTATAAAGGTTACACCATAGAAAAATGTCCATTGTTCAAAATGTAATGGGAAAAGAAATATACAAAGAATTAAAGAAATGGTACGTTATAATTTACATTTTTAAATGTAAATTATAAAATATATATATAAAATAATAATAATAAATTGAAAGAAAAGTTCATCGTCTAATACTAAACCAAATTGTCATGTAAGTAGAAAAGTGAAAGAGATAAGAGAAGAAGGAAGTTATATATAAGAGCGATGAGTTAAACGAATTATTTATATATATTTATATATATATATATATAATTATAATTAAACGAATCGAGCGCGGTAGTTCGCGTTTTGAAATCGAACTTTTAAACGAATATACCGGAAGATCCGACCGTCGGATTTTCCCAAAACTGAAACCGTTAGGACCGTCTTGGAAAAATCTTTCCAACGATATATGCTACGCTAAAATCCAGCGGTTAGATTTTGAGGAAAGTGAAAAACAAAATTGATTGAAAACAGCGCCAAGGTCACCCTTGACCTGAAGCGTCGTTAAATAAGGAATTAATTATATTAAAATAATTAAGGCAAGAATTAATCGTTATAAAATAAAATAACGATATGAAATATGTTTTTCTCAAAATATATGAATGCGAGATTATTTGGAAAGAACGGGATAATCCCATTCCAAATGATCGTACGATTTCAAGAATTCAAGTATGAAGACGGCGTATGAAGACCGTAAATCTCCCTTCGAATGGACAACGATCAAGACTCTGAATTGGTTTGATCCCAATTCAAGGGTCGGGGTAATTGCCCAAACGTACGTGTTGATTTCACGGGTTTGACCCTAGTTCAGACCTAGAGCATGGGTATAAATGGATGGTGTGTCTGACATCGTACCCCACAAAATATTATGTTGTTGATATTCAGTTAATATATAAACGATTGGTGGTAGAGAATTTATTCTCTACTTAACACCCGTTTATATAGTGACGGACGATCAATAGTACGGTCTGGAGTGACGGTGTGGCACACTAAGATGCAATGATCAGGGTTTCTTGTTGAAAAGCAGAACCTTGTGGTATGAAGAACATGACTTCACGAGCCTCCCAAACCGGTAGAGTCTAAAAAGGGGGAAGGGAAAGCAGGGAAAGTAGCACGTTTCTTTCTAGTTAGTAGTCATTTTACTTTTGGAGGATGATGAAATGAGGCGCCTCGGATAGGTCCTATAGGACCGGGGAACGTGTACTTAGGAATAACTAATCATCTAAGCTGTATGTGAGGACCGGCCCTGCCATTTCCAAGGGTTAACTGCGGGTAATCCTGAGGCATTAACTAGAGTGTCTCGAATCGGTAAGGAGTCCTCCCTAGCCTGGACTCATGATGGAAACCCAAATTTCCAATACGACCCCGACGGATTTGATTGTATTACTAGTATTGGAGGCATAATATATGGTACCTATGCTTCCTAGGATTGATACTTATAATTTGAATTGTTTTGAAACCATATACACTAATAATAGTATTAGTTACGTATTTGGCGTATTTAGCATGTTTAACCACCATAAGGTAAAACTCTATCCTCTTGGTGTGCGTTGCATTGTGTGATGGGACCTGAGTCTTATGGTGGTTTCATTTTTCAAAAGACATTGCGTTTTGTTACGTTTTACTTATCTGTATTGACACTATAGTTATGCACGGCAATCCATTGGTACAACCCGTTCCGCGTTAGCGGCGTGGTCTTTGGATTTGCCTTATTAGTATAAGTTATTTAAGAATTCTCACACCAGTCCCACGACTGACCCATAGTTTGTTTCACCTTTTTGCAAACTTGGGTGCCCTCTCTTCTACACGGGCAGCCAAGTAGACAGGTTCATTCTTTGCTTGGAGCTTTTCTTTGTAGCTGCTTATTTTCTCTCTCTTGGATTCTGCTTGGGAGAAGAGGTGATGACTTGGAGCTTGAAGACTTTTTGTTTCTATTGGCATCTTTTCTTTTCTTTTTAGACATCAAATTTATTTCTTTTCTGCAAGCTTGTTGTAATAATCTTAGATTCTGTGACTGTGGATTTTCTGTGATTGATGACATTATATTTTTCCGCTGCTATAATGTTATTACTCTATGAATCTCCTTTGCTATATTGTATCTGCGTTCTGTTTTATTGTATTTATGTTGTATTCCAAAAATGATTTCTCCTGCTTTCACTCGTGGAAGTTTGGGGCTATCACAGTTGGTATCAGAGCTTTGGTTTACAAAGCGGAGTACAACATATCTATAATAATTCGTTTACATAGAATCACTATATTCTATGGCGAACAGTTCATGAGATACATAATAGCCAGTCACTTTATCGTCATCTTTTCATTCATCCTTCGATCTTTTCTATCTCTTAGAATCACCATTTCAGTTGTTTTGACTCTTCCCTTGATCGTGCATTCGAAGAAGACTAAGTGAAGTGGCGATGCTCAAGTGGCCCATGTGTATAAAGGAGCGAAAGGACCAACTTCTTCGGTGGAAGGCCTGATGTTATAGACGGTACCATCTCTGTTAAAAACATTCTCTGTGTTTATTCATCCTCTTTTCCTCTTCTATTTTTCTTTTCCCTTTTCGGGGACGAAAAGTTTTTAAGTGGGGGAGACTGTAACGACCCTGAATTTTGGGGCCAAGTTAAAATTTATTTTAAGTGATTTTAAATGAGTTTTGATATTTAAAATAATCTATTTTAAATAATAAGGATCACAAATTTGGTTCAAATCGAAGTTAGAATGAATAAATTAATTTTAAATATAAAAAGAGCTAGAAATGGCGCGGTAGTTTGAAAAGTCAAACTTGAAATTTGACTAACCATACAGGATGCAAAATTTAACGGATTTTAGTAAAACCAAAAATATTAGAATCTATTTAAAAATATCTTTCCAACGAATCCGAAAAATCGACATTTCATAGCGGAAATCAAAAGTTATGGCTAATTCAATTTTTAGAAAGGTCGGTGGGTAATTTGCATAGGACAAAAATGCTACTTTTCACATATGTAGGAATTTGAACTCGAAACCACTTCCATTGGTTTCAGAACGACGTTTCTGCATTGAAAAACAGTAAACACTTATATGTTTCGAGTTTCAGAAATTATTTGTTTAAAAATGTATTTTTAATATTAAATATATTCGCCCTGGAAATAGCCATTTTTCAAAAAGTCTCAGAATTGAACGAAACGAATTTTGTTGTGATCGTATCGGCATAAGAAAGCCAAAAATAATTTTTCCGGATTTTTCTGACTTCGTATGTGGCCCCGGCAAAATTATATTTACGTTCGAATTTAAAATAAAGGATTTATTTGAAAATAAAAGAAAACCATACTGTAACTTCAGAATTAGGCCATGGCGATGGTGCCATCGCGTTCAGAAGACGTCAAAACATTAAGTTCGACAGTCGTTGAGCGCGAATCGGAGACTGTATGTGAAGACTGTATTTTCTAGAATTAATTAAATAAATAATTAAAAATAAAACCCTAATATACTGGTATAAATACGCTGGTATACGGGCCGTGTACTTCCCTTTCTTCCTCTTCGTTGTTTAGCCGCAAAGAACCCATAGCAGCTCGAAACTTTGACCTCAGTTTTCTCCTTCATCTCTCAACGATTTTCAGCATACCATATACCGTTTCGAAGCTCTTTCCGAGATCTTCAAATTGGTACCCAACTCAACACCTCTCGTCGACCGTAGCGCCCGCCCCGAGGCCGAGAAACCGCCGCCGTCGCACGCACGTGGGCCCCACCACGTCCAACCGCACCGCCCCCAACTCCCGGCGAAGATCGGCCTCTCGTAGCACTCCAAGCTCCAACAAACGGTACCCAAAACCGTTCAGTAAATCAAGAGAAATCCGGATTTGAAGTTTTGAACAAAAGGGTATGAATTATTTCAGATTTTGTAACGCTTTTAAGCGTGACAGAAGCAGTTGTTAAAAGTCTGGTTAATTAAAAACATTGATAACTTATGCATACGAACCCCGTTTCTGAAAATTTCAGATCCGACATGACCGTGAGAACGAGTAGTATTTGCTGAGACCGATTGGAGCGTTCTGAAAATTTATTTGGATTTATTTTAATTATTATCCAATCAAAGGTGAGAGTTCACTTCTATTCTAATTAATTTAATTTAATTCATAATATGCGATGTGAACCTGCTATGAACAAATGCGATGTGAATCAGCTATGACCAAACCTCTGTATGTATGCTAGACCTAATGTTGTGAGTATTCACTTTATTTAAATTAATTATAGATCTATTATTTGATGTATGAAGTATGATGTTTGAATTGTATGGTTGATGTTTTGAATGATTAGAAATAGTAGATCTGAAATTTATCATCGATGAATATATTTGCTGTTGTTATGTTTCATGGAAAAATAAGATTAGCGATGTGTGTAAGACATGAAAACTTGAATCACTATAGAGGTAGGAAATTTAAGTTGGACAATGTTAATATGACATGAAACAAAAGTTAGAGATTTTACTGTTTTTATAAAAAGATTATATTTTTATTGATTATATAAAAGTTATATATTTTGTTGTTATAAACAAAAGACCACATTTTATTTGCAAACATATAGAAGTATATGTTTCGTTGATTTAATAAGATGGATAGATTTTACATTTGAAATTTGTAAATACAGTTGCAATGAAAAACGGTGTTTAATTTTACATTAGAAATATGTAACTATGAAAATGCATTGATATGAAGAATAACATTTTTGTCATAAAATGTGCATCGTAGGAAAATGACATTTATGTTAATGTTAATAAATAGAAAAAGCACCGTAGGTAATATTAGCATTTTTGGTCAAATATTAAGATAGAAAATGGATAGATTTTGTTCAATATTAAAATAGAAATGTCATCGTATGTTAAATGGACATTTATTTTCATTTAATGTTAAACAAGACATTATTCACCGTATGATAATTTAGCACCTTTGTTAATGCTATATAGTAAATTTTCACCGTATGATTGAATTGTCAATTTATGTCAATGTTTAAAATAGGAAATCACTCACCATATGTTTATTGACAAAATTTTGTCAATATTAAAATAGAATTATTCATTGTATGAATTGTCAGTTTTTGTCAATGTTTAAAATAGGAAATCACTCACCATATGTTTATTGACAAATTTTTGTCAATATTAAAATAGAATTATTCATTGTATGAATTGTCAATTTTTGTCAATGTTTAAAATAGGAAATCACTCACCATATGTTTATTGACAAATTTTTGTCAATATTAAAATAGAATTATTCATTGTATGAATTGTCAATTTTTGTCAATGTTTAAAATAGGAAATCACTCACCATATGTTTATTGACAAATTTTTGTCAATATTAAAATAGAATTATTCATTGTATGAATTGTCAATTTTTGTCAATGTTTAAAATAGGAAATCACTCACCATATGTTTATTGACAAATTCTTGTCAATATTAAAATAGAATTATTCATTGTATGTTCATTGTCAATTTTTGTCAATGTTTAAAATAGGAAATCACTCACCATATGTTTATTGACAAATTTTTGTCAATATTAAAATAGAATTATTCATTGTATGTTCATTGTCAATTTTTGTCAATGTTTAAAACAGAAAATCACTCACCATATGTTTATTGACAAATTTTTGTCAATATTAAAATAGAGTTATTCATTGTATGTTCATTGGCATTTTTGTCACTGTTTAAAATAGAAAATTACTCACGGTATGTTAATTGACAATTTTTGTCAATATTAAAATAGCAATTGCCATCGTATGTTAATTGACAAATTTTTGTATATTAATATAGAAATTTTTCATCGCATGTGAAACTAGCATTTTTATTAATGTTAGTAAAAGGAAATGTCATCGCATGTGAAACTAGCATTTTTATTAATGTTATTAAAAGAAAATGGTCACCGTATGAAAATGACATTTGTGTCAAATGTTAATATATGAAAATATAAAATGCATGGTATGAAAAATAGCATTTTTGCAATGTTAATAAATATAAAAATGCATTCTATGTAAAATAGAATTTTTGATATGTTAAAATTAGATGAATGGTTTGAATGAAAAATAACATTTTTGTCATGTTATGATATAAGAATGCATTGTATGAAAAATAGCATTTTTGATATGTTGTAAACATAGAAAATGCATTGCAAGAAAAATAACATTTTTGTTTAAATGTTAAAAATAGAAATTTCATCATATGAAATTATTCACCGTATGATTCATTAACATTATTTTTTTAATGTTATGTACTAAGAAAATGAACCGTATGAGATTAACATTCATTTGTGTTAATTAAAGAAAAATTTTCACCGTATGTTGAATTGAAATTTTTGTTAATGTTGTATGGAAAAAGAATATATTTGTCATGTTATAAAATAGAAAAAGATAATGCATTGTATGTATTGCATATTATTTTTGTCATGTTAGAAAAATAGAAATTTGCATTGCATAAAATGGTATTTTGTCATGTTAGAAAAATAGAAATTTGCATTGCATAAAATGGTATTTTGTCATGTTAGAAAAATAGAAATTTGCATTGCATAAAATGGTATTTTGTCATGTTAGAAAGAATAGAAAATGCATTGTATGAAAAGGAATATTTTTGTCATGTTAAAAATTATAAATGCATTGTATGAAAAAGAATATTTTTGTCATGTTAAAAATTATAAATGCATTGTATGAAAAAGAATATTTTTGTCATGTTAATAATTACAAAGGCATTGTAGGAAAAAGAATATTTTTGTCATATCAACAATATAGAAAATGCATGTCATGGAAACATACATTATTTATAATGTTTATAAAAAGAGAAGTTGCATGATAAGATAATATACCTTATTTATAATGTTTATAAAAAGAGAAGTTGCATGGTAAGATAATATACCTTATTTATAATGTTTATAAAAAGAGAATTTGCATGGTAAGATAATAAGCATTATTTATAATGTAGATAAAAAGAGAATTCACCCCGTAGGAAGAATTAACATTTATTTTATGTTAAATAAAAGAAATGAAACTGTATGTAAGAATTAACATTACTTTTAATGTCAAATAAAAAGAAATGAAACGTAGGAGAAGATTTACATTATTTATAATGTATAAAGGTTACACCATAGAAAAATGTCCATTGTTCAAAATGTAATGGGAAAAGAAATATACAAAGAATTAAAGAAATAGTACGTTATAATTTACATTTTTAAATGTAAATTATAAAATATATATATATAAAATAATAATAATAAATTGAAAGAAAAGTTCATCGTCTAATACTAAACCAAATTGTCATGTAAGTAGAAAAGTGAAAGAGATAAGAGAAGAAGGAAGTTATATATAAGAGCGATGAGTTAAACGAATTATTTATATATATTTATATATATATAATTATAATTAAACGAATCGAGCGCGGTAGTTCGCGTTTTGAAATCGAACTTTTAAACGAATATACCGGAAGATCCGACCGTCGGATTTTCCCAAAACTGAAACCGTTAGGACCGTCTTGGAAAAATCTTTCCAACGATATATGCTACGCTAAAATCCAGCGGTTAGATTTTGAGGAAAGTGAAAAACAAAATTGATTGAAAACAGCGCCAAGGTCACCCTTGACCTGAAGCGTCGTTAAATAAGGAATTAATTATATTAAAATAATTAAGGCAAGAATTAATCGTTATAAAATAAAATAACGATATGAAATATGTTTTTCTCAAAATATATGAATGCGAGATTATTTGGAAAGACCGGGATAATCCCATTCCAAATGATCGTACGATTTCAAGAATTCAAGTATGAAGACGGCGTATGAAGACCGTAAATCTCCCTTCGAATGGACAACGATCAAGACTCTGAATTGGTTTGATCCCAATTCAAGGGTCGGGGTAATTGCCCAAACGTACGTGCTGATTTCACGGGTTTGACCCTAGTTCAGACCTAGAGCATGGGTATAAATGGATGGTGTGTCTGACATCGTACCCCACAAAATATTATGTTGTTGATATTCAGTTAATATATAAACGATTGGTGGTAGAGAATTTATTCTCTACTTAACACCCGTTTATATAGTGACGGACGATCAATAGTACGATCTGGAGTGACGGTGTGGCACACTAAGATGCAATGATCAGGGTTTCTTGTTGAAAAGCAGAACCTTGTGGTATGAAGAACATGACTTCACGAGCCTCACAAACCGGTAGAGTCTAAAAAGGGGGAAGGGAACGCAGGGAAAGTAGCACGTTTCTTTCTAGTTAGTAGTCATTTTACTTTTGGAGGATGATGAAATGAGGCGCCTCGGATAGGTCCTATAGGACCGGGGAACGTGTACTTAGGAATAACTAATCCTCTAAGCTGTATGTGAGGACCGGCCCTGCCATTTCCAAGGGTTAACTGCGGGTAATCCTGAGGCATTAACTAGAGTGTCTCGAATCGGTAAGGAGTCCTCCCTAGCCTGGACTCATGATGGAAACCCAAATTTCCAATACGACCCCGACGGATTTGATTGTATTACTAGTATTGGAGGCATAATATATGGTACCTATGCTTCCTAGGATTGATACTTATAATTTGAATTGTTTTGAAACCATATACACTAATAATAGTATTAGTTACGTATTTGGCGTATTTAGCATGTTTAACCACCATAAGGTAAAACTCTATCCTCTTGGTGTGCGTTGCATTGTGTGATGGGACCTGAGTCTTATGGTGGTTTCATTTTTCAAAAGACATTGCGTTTTGTTACGTTTTACTTATCTGTATTGACACTATAGTTATGCACGGCAATCCATTGGTACAACCCGTTCCGCGTTAGCGGCGTGGTCTTTGGATTTGCCTTATTAGTATAAGTTATTTAAGAATTCTCACACCAGTCCCACGACTGACCCATAGTTTGTTTCACCTTTTTGCAAACTTGGGTGCCCTCTCTTCTACACGGGCAGCCAAGTAGACAGGTTCATTCTTTGCTTGGAGCTTTTCTTTGTAGCTGCTTATTTTCTCTCTCTTGGATTCTGCTTGGGAGAAGTGGTGATGACTTGGAGCTTGAAGACTTTTTGTTTCTATTGGCATCTTTTCTTTTCTTTTTAGACATCAAATTTATTTCTTTTCTGCAAGCTTGTTGTAATAATCTTAGATTCTATGACTGTGGATTTTCCGTGATTGATGACATTATATTTTTCCGCTGCTATAATGTTATTACTCTATGAATCTCCTTTGCTATATTGTATCTGCGTTCTGTTTTATTGTATTTATGTTGTATTCCAAAAATGATTTCTCCTGCTTTCACTCGTGGAAGTTTGGGGCTATCACACAAATGTAAGAAACGGTCTATAAAAACCAGATTTGAAATCAAGGTGGTAAATGAGATTTTAATATCAGTGGTTAAGTGACGAACTAATATTATTATGAGATAAGAACGTCGTTGATCAAGGTCTGAGAGGTCTATAAAATACCCCAACACGAGTAAAAGGTGTTGTAATTGGTGTGGTATCCCATACGAGAAGTATTGAACACTAGTCCGAGATTTTGGGATATAAGTAATACTGCAGTATTAGTTATAATGTAAATAAAGATATTTGGTTTTAATTTTATAATTTAACATTTTGTTCACCCATACCATAATCGGTAATTTATTTAATACCATTAAGTATTATATATATATATATATATATATATATATATATATATGTCTCTATACCGAGATACCCGAAATTAAGGAAGTGTGGAAAAAGGGTTTTGAAGAATATAACGGTATTTCTAAGGGTAAAGAAAATGGAAAGTTAGGTATGTATATATATATGTTCTAAAGCATATAAAATAGTCTTGAGAATCTTGTTTTAAATAAAATAAGAATAAGTATAATGTTTGAATATATAGGAAGAATTATAAGTTATTAACAAATTCGTTAAATATATTTTAAAGAGGCCAAGTAGTGCCAAGTACTGAATCAGTAAAATCATTTTATTCACACATTTGTTCTTTGATAGTTAAATCACCGACAATCAAAACCTGATCAATATGATTGTTGGTACGGAAAGACCGGGATCGAAACTGTACTCGAAAACCATTCCGAACCAACAAATACGTGAAGATGGAAATTGAAGACTGTGGATCTTCATAAGCGGAAGGACTACTTGTCGAATCTCTTTGGCTTGCAACCCGAGTTATTTGGTTTGTGATTCTGTCGTAGTTGAAATCTACGGACTGCAAGGACTACTCGCTACTGATCCTTGGGGTGATTCTTATACAAGGATGCGGTAGGAGGGTGCCTTCGGTTCATAATGTTCCTGGATGACTTGTATGGACGAATGTCTGACAGAGTATTTCCTTAAAACCACGTACGTTGATTTTTACAAATATACCGAGTTGGTGGTGAAGAGGGCCACCTCTTTAATACCCAGAGTATATTTGTGGACGTCAATTAGTGATTTGACGGATCTGACAATGTGGCATTCAAAGTGAATGATGACCAGATGTTCTAAAGATAAATTCTAGCCTCAAGCCTCATCAACCGGGAAATGAAAAAAATCGGGCAGGCAGCATGGCTATGTGGGTCGCTCCCATTAGGGTGTATAATCACCTATCTAGAGAAATTCTGTTTGCTTCTTTAATCTATATTCGATGTTGTCCCTTTTTCGGGAGACGGTTGCTGATCCCAACCGTCGGTGATATACATTCGATACACTCAAGCGAAATGAGTGGTCGGTCATGTGTGGGCCGGGTTGCAAGACGTTCTTGTTGAACCCAGTGTATTCGCCTCTAGAGATGCACTATCGGAAGGTGGTTCCATACCTTGTCATAGTCGGAATCCAATTTCCAATAAGCGCCCGCGATTTAGATTGTATACTATATATGTGGAGCGTGAGATGCAAGCGTTCCGCTAGATTGTTATCTATTTGTATTTAGGCAATATTATAATATCAGAATAAGTTATGATTTCAAAAATGTTTTGGGTTATCGTAAGGTAAAAACCGTCCGTGTTTATATGTCGGCTGGTCTTACTATTAGTGAAAATTAGGCTCACATCCCAAAAAGCAAACTTAATTAGGCTCACATCCTTGTCATGTTTCAAATTAGAACCCGCCCCTTATTTTTGCTTGCGCCCCCTTCAATTTAGGGACTTCCGCCTTCTGCCTTGTACACTTCCGCCTTCTCCATTTTCTTCCCAAAAAAATGCGGTAGTGCTAAAAAAAAATCTAAAATTTGGAAATATTGTCAGGAGTTCTGGCCCAAAAAAAAAGTTGCATACATGTATGCAACTATTATGTATATTTGCATACATATATGCAACTATTTGAATACACATGCATATATTTATGCACGCCTCTTTAATAACTGCATATATGTATGCAGTTTTTTCGTATTAATGCATACATGTAGGCAGATATGTCAAAATCTATGTAAAAGTGAAAAAATTGCACGTACGTATACAGGTTTTAAATCAGTGTATCAGATTATGCATGTATTCACATTATGTGCATACATGTATGTATTTATTCTGCAGTTTGGACGAAGATTTGAAATAAATGCATACATGTATGCAACTATTTTGAAATATATGCATCTGTAGATGCAATTAACTGCATTTCATTGTTTTTCTATAATTTTTTATTTTCGCGTTGTTTTTGATGTTTTTTTCACCTGAATTTTTTTCAAATTAATTGTTTTAATTAATTACGAATTTACGTGATTTTTTCATATTTTTTATTTTTTTACTGAATTTTCAAAAAATAGGGACTAAATTTACAATAAGTTTATGACCGGACCTGAGCCTAATTTAAAACTGTAACAACCGGAAAATCTGAGCCAATTTAAAAAATTTATTTTGGCGATTTTAACGAATTTTGAATATTTAAAATGAACTATTTTAAATATTAACAACGGAAAATTTATTTTCGACGAAGTTAAAACGAATAATTTTATTTTAATTATATAACGAGCCTGAAATGGCGTGGCAGTTCGAAAATTCGATTTCGAATTTCAAATGAATGTGCAGGGTTCAAAATAAATCGGATTTCAGCGAAACAATAAATATTCGAATCTGTTTAGCTATATCTTTCTAATGGATGTAAGAAACTGAGATTTGGTTTTAAAAGTTGAGAGTTACATCCAGTTTAAAATTCAAAAAAGTCGCTGTGGAATTTATATATTTTTTAATATATATAAAGGCCTTAAAAATAGCCATTTTGCAAACGACCTTCGTTTTCGACGAAACAACTTTTATTGGATCCACGATGTCAAATTATTGCTAGATTCCAATTTTCATAATTTTTGGGATTAATATGTGAGCGTGGCGAAATTAAACGTGTTTTAACAATTTCAGTCAATTTGGATCAACCAGAAAATGGCCATTTTTCAAACGGTCTCAGAATTTGACGAAATTAGTTTTGTTAGGACCGTATCGACAATACGAAGCTAGAAATAATTTTTCGGGAATTTTTAGAGACTATATGTGGCCCCGACAAATTAAAATGTACGTTCAAATCCACATTTGAATGTTTTGTATTTAATTTGAAGAAAAACTGACTGAAACAGTCGAGTGAGCTTACGAAACATATCCCATTGTGATCGGAATGGGGGTAATTAGCTAGGGGCGACAGTCGTTGGGTTCGATTTGGAGTTCGTATCAACGGACAAGAATTTCTCGACTTAAAGGAATTAAAAATAATAAAATATTTATTATAAATACCCTCCCCTTTAGAAACCCTAGCCCCATCTTCCTTCAGCCGTCGCCCCACTGTTTGAGCGATCCAAATGCTCCAAAAATATTCCCATTCGATCTCCTAGGATACGCAAAAAAAATGAAAATTTCAAAAAGGAAAATGTAGAGAATCTCGAGCTCTTTTGAACCAACGGTGGTGATTTCATTTCGTTTTGTAATTGGGTCAAAATTGAAGTAGGAAAGGGGCGGTTTTTAGTACGGATTGTGAGGGTTTGGTGGTGCCGACCTGGAAGAGGAGGGGGTCCAGGGGTAGGCGACGTTGGGGGCTTTGGCGTGGTTGGCCCTGATCGATCTCCAATCAACCATGTTGGGGACGACGACGGATTCTTCAAATGAGGGCGATGGGTTCTTACAGACGTCGGCTGGGAATAGAAACGAGGAAGACAACGTTAATGAATCGTTATTAAAGGTTAATTAAAACCTTAATTTATTCGTTAATTATTTAATTAAATTATCAAATGTATTTAACGCCGTAACTTTGTCATACGAGGTCGGAATCACGCGAAACTGGATCCGTTGCGATCGTGGAGACGAGAGCTTCGCAACAAAACTGACCGTGTCCAGAACAGAGCACGTTGGAATTTCAGGAAAATTCAGATCCGAACGGTTCAAAAATTGATATAAAAACTGACGGAGTGGATCCCACTGTGAGAATTTCTCACTAAAATATTTTATGTACAGTTATTTATTGTATAACTGCATATATGAACTGTTCCTCGTCGTCCACAGACCATGGACGACTTGTTTGTTTGATTGTATTGTGTGGTTGAAATTGTTTGTGATGTGAAATGGACTATGTAAAAATATTTGAATAATAAAAATATCATTTTTATTATATAACTGAACTGTAGAAGATATTCATGTGTTGAATAAATTATTCGAACAATAAAAATCACATTTTTATTGTATATATGAATTGTTAAAAATAGTCATGTGTTGAAATAAATATTTATAAAAAAATTGGACGATCTGTTTATGTACACACATTTCTCTGATATTGATTGGGACGATAAATTTTACACATCGCCCAACTTCACAAATAAAAATCTGTGTTTGTTGATTTGAAACCCACACGAGTGTTGGGATGATATTTGACGTACGCTAATCCCAATTTTTTAGCGGTATGTCGATCGTTTGGTTGACAGGCTATTGTAAACGTTAATTATTTATAATTAATGCTTATACAGTTGTGTGGTGCACTCTGGATGATGATTGATTGTTTATTATTGTCAGTATATACATGTGTTGTATGTAATCCATATAATTAACCTTATATGGTAATTGATTGGGTCTCATTCCAATTTAGAAAATAAAGAATATTTTAAAATAATGCTCCGAGAAAATTTCATGTGTTGAATAAAATAAATATTCATATGTTGAATAGAAAATTCATGTGTTGAATAAAATGAATATTCATGTGTTGAATAAAATTCCATGTGTTGAATAAAATATTTAAACAATAAAAATATCATTTTTATTGAAGATATAAACCATATAAAGTATTCATGTATTGAATAAAATATTTAAACATTATTCATGTGTTGAATAAAAGTCATGTTGCTTAGGTATGCGCCATTTTGACGCGAACAATATTTATATCAATTTTATTCATTTTTATAATGAATATCGAAAATGAAGTGATTTCAAAATCTGATGTTTGAAAATATTATCATTTATATGTTAATGATATGGACTATTCGATTTTGACTTGAAATTGAATATGAAGTTAAAACCGTTTTGAAAACAAATTTAAAACGATTTATAAAATACGTTTTGAAAGGAAATCGACGGAATATAATATATATATATATATATATATATATATAATAGCCGGAATAGTATGCGCCGCGCTGCGGCAGTTCGCGAATTTCGCCCATTGACTTCGAATTGATGTTACGGGAGATCTGACCGTCGAATTCTCCTGAAACCGGGACCGTTGGGTTCGTATCGAAAAGAGCTTTCCAATGAATGTTAGAAATTTGAAATCTAATGGTTGGATTTGGAATTTAGTCCAAATCAAATTTGGAAAAGGTCGTTGTAAGTGCAGTTCGATGACTGTTATTGGAAATCGACTGTACGGGCCTTGATTAAAATAATTAAAAATATCTATAATTTGTGTAAAATCATAATATATGAATTGGAAAGAACTGGGATGAAAAACTCCACATTTGTAAGGATAAAAATATATTTTTATCGAAATGAACTAGTTTGTAACTAAATTTAAAATCCAATTATTTTTAAATAAATAAAATGGAGTGAGAATGGGTTTTAATATAACTAGAATTTCCAATATACGTATTGGAATGGATTTGAATCGAAATTATCTTCGGAATATTTCGATGTTGGATTTCGTGATTATACAGATATGGTTAAGGGAATTCGAAAGATATATTTATATCGTTATTTCCAATATGATATTTTTTGGTTTCAGAATTTGATATTGAATATAAGCCGATATATTTTCTATTCAGAGCCTTGTATTTAATATCAAATGGGATTTTGGGTTCGTCGTGAATGGTGTCTTAAATAACACTGTTCTTGAACCCAGTTTAGAAAAGATTAAATCTTTTAATTAAGATTTAGTGAAATCGTCCAGTTAATTAGTATTTAATTGGAATTGAATTTAAATTGGTTTTTGGGTTTATCGTGAGTGGTGTTTTGAATAACACTTGTTCTTTAACCCGATTAACAATGGGTTGTGATTTTGGGTTTATCGTGAACCGTGTTTTAAATGACATCGGTTCTTTAACCCAGTTAAAGATTAAGACTAAGTGGAGTTTTAATGAATCTTTAATTAGATTGAAATTATCGAGAATGGAGTATCACCAGTTTTGCTCCAAGCGATAGTTAAATCTTTAACTAGATTTGAACGTGAAATGGTAATTAATTTTACCGATAACACCGTGGTGTTAGATATGGAGTATTACCAGTTTTGCTCCATGGGATGAATAGGATGGAATTGGGAAATAAAATAAATAATTACTTCTGTGTGGTTCGCTAATCCCGACTAGTTTGGAAAACCTTAACATGGTTTGAAATGATGCCCAATGGAAGATTAAAGAATAAATTTAAAAGAATTTATCTTTAATAAAATTAATGGGAACCTTTCCCTAAGAATGTAAATATTTGAAAAAAAAAGAATATTCTGAATTGGAATGAGGCGTATGTTGTGTTTGTGTAACATTTGTTTATTATATACGTAGGTTATTCGGAAAGGTCGGGTTTATACCCATTCTGAATAACCGATTCGACGATAAGTCGAAGATGAAGACGGTGGTTGAAGACCCAAGGTCTTCACATCGTTTGGATGATTCCTGGCAATCTTGATTGGGCTGTAAACCCAAGATGAGGGAATATGTTGGAGATCGTCCAGACGTACTTGGAGATCGACGGATATGCGAGGAAAGTGCCTCTGGTTTCGTTCAGACCCAGAACGGACTTGTAAATGGACTGTGTGTCTGACATTGGATTTTGCTCTGTGCTGATTAATCTCTATTAAATATACATCTGCCTGGTGAAGGAGAATTTATTCTCTTACTTCACCCTTCTCTGAGACGTACAGGATCAGAGGTTGTATATCGATAGACATCAGTCGCGTGGAGTGGATTACCTGTGTGGCATGCCTAAGTGGCAAACGATCAAGGCTTCTATTGAAAAGCAAAGTATTGTGGTTGATGATCAAAGAACAACCTTTGTGGCATCGCTTTGTGTAGCGTTAATTCGCGAGCCTCACACCCTAGTATGAACCAGAAACGGGAGAGGATGGCAGGGAGGGCATGCGTTTCTTTCTAGCTAGAGGTGGTGTCAGTGCTTAAACTGGCTGACATTTATATACTTTTCACCTGTGTGGTTGATGGATGCGAGGCGCCTCGGATATGGAGTCATTAGTTGGCTCATTTACGCCCCATAGGGCGGGGAAACGCACGTTCAGGGTTTAAGTTTAATCCACATCGGTGGACTGGTACAGTTGCGGCTGAGTCCTGAGGCTTGAGCTAGAGAGTCTCGAAACGGAAAGGATTGTGCCTTGCCTTGGTTCATGATGGAATCCAACTTCCAAATACATGATTTTGCGGTTTTAATTGTAGAACTAGTATGGTGACATGATATATGGTACCCATGCCGTCTATGATTGATACTTATCATTGAAATTGATTTCTTCACTTATAGTAATAATAAAAGATGAAATTTAGCGTATCAAGCATTCTTTGGCTGTTATAAGGTAAAACCCTATCCTCCGGCTTGCGTTGCATTGTGTGATGGGACCTGGGTCTTATAACAGCTTCATTGTTCTTTATTTAGCATTGCATTGTTTGTTTATGCACTGGTATTCTTGGGGTAAAAACCCGTTCCGTGTTATACGGCGTGGTCCCTTGATTTATCTAACTTTAAAATAAAGATTAATAACTGTTTTAGTTCTCTCACCAGTCACATGACTGACCTGGAGTTTATTGTTTTAACCTAAACTCTGGGTGCCATTATTTTCCGCCCGGGCAGCTAGTAGTTGGGTTTTGTAGATTTATATTCACATGATCCTGGTTTACAGTTGGAACGATACTCGGAAAGCTTTGAATCCGTGTATTTCTTTCAGTTGTGTTTTGCATTATTTTTATGCTGCAGTAATGTATTTAGATCTCTGATATTTTATGGTGTGTTATATTTATTCGTACTCTGTATATTCTTGTACTCTGATGGAAATTGTTGTAGTAGCAATGAAATGTTCTTCTGTTTGTGTTCTGATGTGTGTTGTTCTCAATACAATCCGGGTTTCAAACAGTCTTGGTCAGTTTAGCGATCGATTCAGACCGAGCGAAATTCGACTTGTTTCATTTGGTATCAGAGCTTTGGTTTACAGAGCTCGAGAACAAGACACATTTGAACCGAACGAAAGAATTCATCAAAGATTGGATTAGCAATATCCAATAAGAATTACTCGTTAGAGATAGGATCAGTAGTATCCTAGAACGAGTGTGAAGAGTATATTTTTCAAATAAAAAGGAAAACAAATTTTGTTTTGAAAATTAAATTCAATTATACATATTTGAATATTTATTTATATTGAATTTGGACTATCTAGAATATGAAGATTTTGCATATACGCCTAGCTAGCGTGTATACGAAGTCCCAAATTTACTGGATAGATATAGAATCACACTCTAGTCGCTCGGAGATAATACTGATGATGGTTCGAAACATCATCAGTGTTTGTGTTCGAGTTTCGAAAGTGGATATCTATATATTTCCAATTGACTGGTATGAGAACCAAAACTAGATAGAGCTTATTTGTTGTGATTTGGCATCAAAAACATGATTTTCTGTATATATATATATACCAAAGTTATGTATTTGAAATTAATCAACAAATTGATTGTTGGTTGTGTTGTTTGATTATTGGTTTGATTAATTAAAATTCTGAATCATTAGGCCAAATTGAATCAAAATGTTGAACTGAATTAAAAATTGTTTGAAATTGCATGCGTTTACATGTATATACACTGAACAGGTCATAGCAAGGAGACTAGAGAAGATGAATAAAATTGTATGCCCGACAAATAGGTACATGTTCACTAATTTCTTGGGTGATGATGATTTTATGAGCCGCTTGGCTTTTTCTTTTTGAGATGATAGGGCCTGTATGGCGGTTTGGGGATATTCCCGGTAGCCCCGTACAAAGGAGGTTATGGAGAAATTTTTCAAAAATTTGGGGTGTCAGCCAAATTTTTTGAAAAATTTGAAAAGTTCTTAGAGACTGAAAAGTTGAAGAACCTAAGCCGTAATGAAAATAATGGAAGTTGAGTTGATTGGTAAAACAACTTTCAGCTCCGTTCCTTTTCGAGGACGAAAAGATTTTAAGTGGGGGAGATTGTAACAACCTGGAAAATCTAAGCCAATTTAAAAATTTTATTTTGGCGATTTTAACGAATTTTGAATATTTAAAATGAATTATTTTAAATATTAACAGCTGAAAATTTATTTTCGACGAATTTAAAACGAGTAATTTTATTTTAATTATATAACGAGCCTGAAATGGCGCGGCAGTTCGAAAATTCGATTTCGAATTTCAAATGAATGTACAGGGTTTAAAATAAATCGGATTTCAGTGAAACAAGAAATATTCGAATCTGTTTAGCTATATCTTTCTAACGGATGTAAGAAACAAAGATTTCGTTTTAAAAGTTGAGAGTTACGTCCAGTTTAAAATTCAGAAAAGTCGCTGTGGAATTTATATATATTTTAATATATATATATATATAGAGGCCTTAAAAATGGCCATTTTGTAAACGACCTTCGTTTTCGATGAAACCACTTTTGTTGGATCCGGGATATCAAATTATTGCTAGATTCCGATTTTCATAATTTTTGGGATTAATATGTGAGCGTGGCGAAATTAAACGTGTTTTGACAATTTCAGTCAATTTGGATCGACCAGAAAATGGCCAGTTTTCAAATAGTCTCAGAATTTGACGAAATTAGTTTTGTTAGGACCGTATCGACAATACGAAGCTAGAAATAATTTTTCGGGAATTTTTAGAGACTATATGTGGCCCCGACAAATTAAAATGTACGTTCAAATCCATATTTGAATGTTTTGTATTTTAATTTGAAGAAAAACTGACTGAAACAGTCGAGTGAGCTTACGAAACATATCCCATTGTGATCAGAATGGGGGTAATTAGCTAGGGACGACAGTCGTTGGGTTCGATTTGGAGTTCATATCAACGGACAAGAATTTCTCGACTTAAAGGAATTAAAAATAATAAAATATTTATTATAAATACCCTCCCTTTTAGAAACCCTAGCCCCATCTTCCTTCAGTCGTCACCCCACTGTTTGAGCGATCCAAATGCTCCAAAAATAATCCCATTTGATCTCCTAGGATACGCAACAAAAATCAAAACTTCGAAAAGGAAAATGCAGAGATTCTCGAGCTCTTTTGAACCAACGGTGGTGATTTCATTTCGTTTTGTAATTGGGTCAAAATCGAAGCAAGAAAGGGGAAGTTTTTGGTACGGATTGCGAGGGTTTGGTGGTGCCGAGCTGGAAGAGGAGGGGGTCCAGGGGTAGGCAACGCTGGGGGCTTTGGCGTGGTTGGCCCTGATCGATCTCCAATCAGCCATGTTGGGGACGACGACGATTTCTTCAAATGAGGGCGATGGGTTCTTACAGACATCAGCTGGGAATAGAAACGAGGAAGACAACGTTAATGAATCGTTATTAAAGGTCAATTAAAACCTTAATTTATTCGTTAATTATTTAATTAAATTATCAAATGTATTTAACGCCGTAACTTTGTCATACGAGGTCGGAATCACGCGAAACTGGATCCGTTGCGATCGTGGAGACAAGAGCTTCGCAACAAAACTGACCGCATCCATAACATAGCACGTTGGAATTTCAGGAAAATTCAGATCCGAACGGTTCAAAAATTGATATAAAAACTGACGGAGTGGATCCCACTGTGAGAATTTCTCACTAAAATATTTTCCGTACAGTTATTTATTGTATAACTGCATATATGAACTGTTCCCCGTCGTCCACAGACCATGGACAACTTATTTGTTTGATTGTATTGTGTGGTTGAAATTGTTTGTGATGTGAAATGGACCGTGTAAAAATATTTGAATAATAAAAATATCATTTTTATTATATAACTGAACTGCAGAAGATATTCATGTGTTGAATAAATTATTCGAACAATAAAAATCACATTTTTATTGTATATATGAACTGTTAAAAATAGTCATGTGTTGAAATAAATATTTATAAACAAATCGAACGATCTGTTTATGTACACACATTTATCTAATATTGATTGGGACGATAAATTTTACACATCGCCCAACTTCACAAATAAAAATCTGTGTTTGTTGATTTGAAACCCCACACGGGTGTTGAGATGATATTTGACGTACACTAATCCCAATTGTTTAGCGGTATGTCAATCGTTTGGTTGACAGGCTGTTGTAAGCGTTAATTGTTTATAATTAATGCTTATACAGTTGTGTGGTGCACTCTGGATGATGATTGATTATTTATTATTGTCAGTATATACATGTGTTGTATGGAATCCATATAATTAACCTTATATGGTAATTGATTGGGTCTCATTCCAATTTAGAAAATAAAGAATATTTCAAAATAATGTTCCAAGAAAATTTCATGTGTTGAATAAAATAAATATTCATATGTTGAATAGAAAATTCATGTGTTGAATAAAACGAATATTCATGTGTTGAATAAAACTCCATGTGTTGAACAAAGTATTTAAAGAATAAAAATATCATTTTTATTGAAGATATAAACCATATAAAGTATTCATGTGTTGAATAAAATATTATAACAATATTCATGTGTTGAATAAAAGTCATGTTGATTAGGTATGCGCCATTTTGACGCGAACGATATTTATATCGATTTTATTCATTTTTATAATGAATATTGAAAATGAAGTGATTTCAAGATCTGAAGTTTGAAAATATTATCATTTATATGTTAATGATATGGAATATTCAATTTTGATTTGAAATTGAATATGAAGTTGAAACCGTTTTGAAAACGAATTTAAAACGATTTATAAAATACGTTTTGAAAGGAAATCGACATAATATATATAATATATATATATTATATATATATTTAATGGCCTGAATAGAACGCGTCACGCTACGGCAGTTCGCGAATTTCGTTCATTGACTTCGAATTGACGTTACGTGAGATCAGACCGTCGGATTCTCTTGAAACCGGGACCGTTGGGTTCGTATCGAAAAGAGCTTTCCAATGAATATTAGAAATTTAAAATCTAACGGTTGGATTTGGAATTATGTCCAAATCAAATTTGGAAAAGGTCGTTGTAAGTGCAGTTCGACGACCGTTATTGGAAATCGACTGTAAGGGCCTTGATAAAATTATTAAAAATATCTATAATTTGTGTAAAATCATAATATATGAATTGGAAAGAACTGGGATGAAAAACTCCACATTTGTAAGGATAAAAATATATTTTTATCGAAATGAACTAGTTTATAACTAGAATTAAAATCCAATTATTTTTAAATAAATAAAATGGAGTAAGAATGGGTTTTAATATAACTAGAATTTCCAATATACGTATTGGAATGGATTTGAATTGAATTTATCTTCGGAATATTTCGATGTTGGATTTCGTGATTATACAGATATGGTTAAGGGAATTCGAAAGATATATTTATATCGTTATTTCCAATACGATATTTGTTGGTTTCAGAATTTGATATTGAATATAAGCCGATATATTTTCTATTCAGAGCCTTGTATTTAATATCAAATGGGATTTTGGGTTCGTCGTGAATGGTATCTTAAATAACACTGTTCTTGAACCCAGTTTAGAAAAGAATAAATCTTTTAATTAAGATTTAGTGAAATCGTCCAGTTAATTATTATTTAATTGGAATTGAATTTAAATTGGTTTTTGGGTTTATCGTGAGTGGTGTTTTGAATAACACCTGTTCTTTAACCCGATTAACAATGGGATGTGATTTTGGGTTTATCGTGAACCGTGTTTTAAATGACATCGGTTCTTTAACCCAGTTAAAGATTAAGACTAAGTAGAGTTTTAATGAATCTTTAATTAGATTGAAATGATCGAGAATGGAGTATCACCAGTTTTGCTCCAAATGATAGTTAAATCTTTAACTAGATTTGAACGTGAAATGGTAACTAATTTTACTGATAACACCGTGGTGTTAGATATGGGGTATTACCAGTTTTGCTCCATGGGACGAATAGGTTGGGATTGGGAAATAAAATAAATAATTACTTCGGTGTGGTTCGCTAATCCCGACTAGTTTGGAAAACCTTAACATGGTTTGAAATGATACCCAAAGGAAGATTAAAGAATAAATTTAAAAGAATTCATCTTTGATAAAATTAATGGGAACCTTTCCCTAAGAATGCGAATATTTGAAAAAAA
The DNA here is from genome assembly GCA_030737875.1 of Allium sativum. Lineage (NCBI taxonomy): Eukaryota > Viridiplantae > Streptophyta > Magnoliopsida > Asparagales > Amaryllidaceae > Allium > Allium sativum. The sequence goes on from CM060924.1 coordinate 19,736,249, forward strand.
AGAATATTCTGAATTGGAATGAGGCGTATGTTGTGTTTGTGTAACATTTGTTTATTATATACGCGGGTTATTTGGAAAGGCCGGGTTTATACCCATTCTGAATAACCGATTCGACGATAATTCCAAGATGAAGATGGTGGTTGAAGACCGGAGGTCTTCACGTCGTTTGGATAATTCCTGGCAATCTTGATTGGGCTGTACACCCAAGATGAGGGAATATGTTGGAGATCGTCCAGACGTACTTGGAGATCGACGGATATGCGAGGAAAGTGCCTTCGGTTTCGTTCAGACCCAGAACGGACTTGTAAATGGACTATGTGTCTGAAATTGGATTTTGCTCTGTGCTGATTAATCTCTATTAAATATACATCTGCCTGGTGAAGGAGAATTTATTCTCTTAATTCACCCTTCTCTGAGACGTACGGTATCAGAGGTTGTATATCGATAGACATCAGTCACGTGGAGTGGATTGCCTGTGTGGCGTGCCTAGGTGGCAAACGATCAAGGCTTCTGTTGAAAAGCAAATTCTTGTGGTTGATGATCAAAGCACAGCCTTTGTGGCATCGCTTTTGTGTAGCGTTAATTCGCGAGCCTCACACCCCGGTATGAACCAGAAACGGGAGAGGACGGCAGGGAGGGCATGCGTTTCTTTCTAGCTAGAGGTGGTGTCAGTGCTTAAACTGGCTGACATTTATATGCTTTTCACCTGTGTGGTTGTTGGATGTGAGGCGACTCGGATATAGAGTCATTAGTTGGCTCATTTACGCCCTATAGGGCGGGGAAATGCATGTTCAGGGTTTAAGTTTAATCCGCATCGGTGGACTGGCCCTGCATGTTGCCTAGGTACAATTGCGGCTGAGTCCTAAGGCTCGGGCTAGAGAGTCTCGAAACGGAAAGGATTGCGCCTTGCCTTGGTTCATGATGGAATCCAACTTCCAAATACGTGATTTTGCAGTTTTAATTGTAGAACTAGTATGGCGACATGATATATGGTACCCATGTCGTCTATGATTGATACTTATGATTGAAATTGATTTCTTCACTTATAGTAATAATAAAAGATGAAATTTAGCGTATCAAGCATTCTTTGGCTGTTATAAGGTAAAACCCTATCCTCCGGCTTGCGTTGCATTATGTGATGGAACCTGGGTCTTATAACAGCTTCATTGTTCTTTATTTAGCATTGCGCTGTTTGTTTATGCACTGGTATTCTTGGGGTGAAAACCCGTTCCGTGTTATACAACGTGGTCCCTTGATTTACCTAACTTTAAAATAAAGATTAATAACTGTTTTAGTTCTCACACCAATCACGTGATTGACCTAGAATTTATTATTTTAACCTAAACTCTGGGTGCCCTTATTTTCCGCACGGGCAGCTAGTAGTTGGGTTTTGCAGATTTATATTCACAGGATCCTGGTTTAAGCTGGAACGATACTCGTAAAGCTTTGTATCCGTGTATTTCTTTCAGTTGTGTTTTATATTATTTTTCCGCTGCAGTAATGTATTTAAATCTCTGATATTTTATGGTGTGTAATATTTATTCATACTCTATATATTCTTGTACTCTGATGGAAATTGTTGTAATGGCAATGAAATGTTCTTCTGTTTGTGTTCCGATGTGTGTTGTTCTCAAAGCAATCCGGGTTTCGAACGGTCTTGGTCGGTTTAGCGATCGATTCAGACCGAGCGAAATTCGACCTGTAAAAAATGCACCCTTACTATTATCCTTTTATTTCGCAAAAGGATTTTGCAAAGTTAAACAAGAATGTTTGTGCTGTGAATTTATCACTAAAAGAATTCCAGACTGACCCGGTGAATTTTGCTTTGCTTCAAATGTGCTCGGGTCAGACCGAGTGTATTTCCAGGTTAGGTTCGCTTGGAGTTTCAGGATATGGAAGCAGGAGGCTTCACCGTTAGTTATATAAAGTTATTTTCCACTGTGACTGATATATGTTGTACTCTGATGATTAGTATGTATATACAGTTTTCTTTGTATAAAGAGATTTGATATTATATTTTATTCGTTCCGCTGTGAGATTCAGATGTGTTGTTCTTCTTCTTTCTTCTATTCTTCTATTCATTCTTTCTATTCTCACCCTCTAATTTCTTTTTATTAACAATCTGGGATTCGATACTTGGATTTTAGCAAGTAATACGGGTTTATGTGTTATTGTCGAAAATTCGAGCGTCGAAATTTTCCCCGGGTCGTTACAAATTTAAAATCGAATTTTCAAACTACCACGCCATTTCGAGTTTGTTTTATAATTAAAATAAATTTATATGTTCTTACTTCAACTTAAATAAATTTTTAGTCATTATTATTTAAAATAAATCATTTTAAATATTCAAAATACTTTAAAATTGCAAAAATAAAATTTTTAAATTGGTTCTGAAAATCTGGGTTGTTACATGTAACGTTCATTAATTAATAAATTTTCAAATGTGAATTGTTTCCTTGAATTTTGAAAAGAAATAAATAGTTATCTAACCAACGCTCCAATTCGGCAATTGTTGCTTATTTCAGCGAAATCAACTAAAGAGAAACTTTTTTGAAATAAATATATGCATGGAATCCTATTAATGACATATTTTGAATTAGGGTAATAAGTCTAACATTTATCATGGTAAATTTTAGTAATACAAATATGTATTTGACAATGTTGTTTGCAGTAATAATGAAATGTTTATTTAATTGGAAATTCATACCTACTGTTTGTATATCATAGTTTTAAAAAAAATTGAATTAGTATAAATAGAATACAACCTTTTATTTATTCCTAGTAATTGTAATGTAATTTAGAATTTACTATTGAAATGAATTGGAATTCTTTAGTAATAAAAAAAACGTAATCAATGGTTTTAGAAAGAAAAACATATATTTATGTTTATATGAAAAGAAATATAAAATACAAATGAGTTTAAATTTGTATATAGTAGTTCAAGATATTAATTGTTGTTCCCTCATTTATTTGATTTATATCCTAATTATCTGTTGTTTCCCATTTCATGTATCATTCCTTTTAAACTTCCACCTACCATTTGTGTGACACCCCACGTCCATTAATGTCACTCACAAAGGGAATGCATTAACTTCCATAGAGCGTTTTAAGTGTGTATAGAACAGAAACTTAACAACAAGACAGATATAAAGTAGTACTTAAAAATTTAAAATTTCATTCATTACAGCAGTAAACAATTATGTTTGGTTACATCATCAAAAACCAAAGACTAGAGTCAAGTACATAATATCCATCTTGACAAAATCAGAGTATATAAAATAAAAAGCATAATCCCCTACATAAGTAGCCACAAAGAAGATAAGCTAAACTTTACTTTCAGCAATCCAAGCTTTTCCAAAAGAAAGAGAGAGAAAATGCGATCCAAATCAAGCTCCACTAGCACTAGTCCCACCCTGAGAACCTGGGGGGAAGGAAGAAAAGAGGCGAAAACAAAGGGGGTCAGACATAAAGTCTGGCGAGTATAATAACTTTAACAATGTAATTATTAAAGTAACTAAGATAAGGCATAAGCTTGTAAAACAAGGAATGACTGCGAACAAATGGGCATGGCAAGACAAACAAGAGGAATAAGATAACGTTAATTGCGCCTCCAACACTATAGGATAATTACCATACTGCACCAACACTAGTCACCCTAGAAGTTGATCCCGCCAACTGAACATAAGTGATAATAATAATGGTAGTTTCGTGTACCCCTAGCTGTTGTCATAGGTGTCGCCTGCTCCTATCTCCACTAGTGGTACCCACTACCCTCCCCATTCTGATTACAATATTCATAATATGGTAGCTGTACTCCTAGCTGCTGTCATAGGTGCCGCCTGCTCCTATCTCCACTAGTCGTACCCACTACTTTCCCCATTCGATTGGCTCCCTAACTTGTAGATACCCGTGCTGGTCCCACAGTGGGGTGTATCACTCCCCAAGGTGGCAACCCGATACCACTAGAGATGCACGGCTTATACCTACACGATGCAACAACGTCTTACCTACCAGCCCGGGCCCACGCACGCACATGACCCCGTTGGACTTGCGTTGCCACCGCTAACCCGTTTTGACCTCTTACAATCAAACCCAGTAAGCGTGTCCCGTCCTCGACTTGGGTTGAGCTCACAAAGATAATAAATGGGTTACTGGTTTGAAAAGGGCCCACATGCCTGACACAAGCTTTCCACCTATGCTTGGTCCCCACTAAGGTTTCCCACTTAATCCCATTCTTATTCATGTCTTCTTACATGTTTCCATTTGGTTAAGTGTTTCTATTCATATTTCCACATGTCACCCACTTAACCCCCCCATGTCCCACCACATGTTTACTTTGGTTAAGTGATACTTAGTTTATTACTACTGTAACCTTGTAGGACCTCTCACATTAGGCCACCCTTTGTGATTGCTGGATTTGTCGGGCGGGTCTGGGCTGTCTTACACCACAAATGAGCCTAACCTCGTGTCCATACAATCGTCACGCATTTAGTTTGGGCCTATGACATCTCACATTGGACTACCATTTGTGGTTGCTGGATTTTCCGGGCGGTCTGGGCAGTCTTACACCACAAATGAGTCCAACCTCGTGTCTTAGGCATTGATTATTACACATAATCTTTTACCCCCAATTCGAATTAATATCCCTATTCAAATTTGTCAATAAATTCCAAATATACTTATGTCCATAATTGTCACCTGAATTATGTCCATCTATTTATGGTACATAAATTATACCAATTAACATTGCAAACTAATTATATGCCTTTTAAGGCATTTATGCCAATTCACAATATTAAATATTTTAATATTATCCCATTGCCCCCACGTTGTACATTTGTTCGTTTAACGTGAAATATACGTTAGATTCGCCATAGTCTAAGAAAGGAAACATCACAACATGCATAGCACATAAATTAGATCTAATTATAAATTTTGCATAGTCAACTATATAGATCTAAACATAAAGAGGTGAACTTGCATGTGTGACTACGGTTTTCATCTAAACTTGCATAAACAATGGGTGTGTAACACATATATTTGCATAACTTATGTATTATCATGGATCTAAATATAGATCTAACATAAAGATGTGAACTTGCATATGAATCTCAAACTTACATTTAATCTAGCATATGATTCATATCCCAAATATGTATATTTACTTGCATATGTGATGATGTAAGCTTGCATATGAATCTAAACATGTAAATTAAGATCTACATGTAAACTAGCATGAAAACTTGTGTATAATCCGCATACATACTTGCATATGATTCTCATTAAACTTGCATATGATTCATGTATAAATTAACATATCCAAACTTGCATATCAAGTTAAACATACATATGATTTAACATATGAATTAGATACACTAACATAACAAACTAGCATATGAAGCATCATAATGAATCGATTGTACATAAGCCAGCAACTAACATAGATTTACAACATAGGTAATATCATAGCAGTCAATGATTCACAACCACAAACTTGTGTATAAATTGATGTCATAAAAAAATGAATCAAGACATATGTGATTGGTCATATAGAATAGATCCACAACATGAATTAACAAGATTGTCATATGTTCACAAACAAACGATAACAAAATATAAGTAACGTCGCATGATTCAAAATGCATGTTCTTGTAATCCAAATTATAAACTTATCCCAATTAAATTAACAATTACTTTGTGAATGAAATTGTACTCACAAACAAAAGAAAGTCTTGAGTTCTGGGATCTGTATTCTGTAATTTATTAGCGTTCCCTTGATGTAGACAAATTTTGATTTAGATTAGACTTGAGTTGAATTGAATTGTTGTTAAGCTTCTTCTAGTTGGTGGCGGCTACTCTTGGTTGCAGACTGACAGCATGACGGCCATGGATTTAATTTAGTTTAGGTTTTAGTAGTTGACGTATTAGGTTGCTTTTATAGAGATTTAGATTAATATAGGCCATTGGATCACACAGGAGCAATCAGAACCATCTAGACTAGATAGAGTTATCCCAGTGACTCAGCAACAGGTCAGGAATGACTCAGCAAATGTATTAATAACCTTCTATTTTAACGTTAATGTACCAAATGTTCATCCTTTCTACAATTTACATATTTCTTATTTATGAAAAATTCCATATGTAAATTATTCCCAATTTAATTATGCCATAATTATCCTTTTAATTATGCTCACAATTAATGGTATACTAAATATACCATTTCATGAACCAATCTATGCCATGTAATTTTCATGTTTATCCTTCATATTTATATGTAAATTATAAATCAATTTATTGTCAATTACATATTCTCCCTTTATTGTACACATTAATTACCCATATATAAATATCTATTTATACATGGATAAATCTTTCTTACCTTTAATTTGTCACAAAAGCCAATCAGGGAAGGCCACATAAAAAAAACAATCATTGACAACCAAAAATGCGACACGTACGCCACATGATGCGTACACGTCATATATATATATATATATATATATATATATATATATATTCTACATATATATATTTAATTTCTTTTTACCTATCTTCCCAATTACCCATTTTCACACCAAACAACTTTTTGAACTGCGTTCACACTAAGCCGCTTTTAAGCCATTTCCCCTAAAACAAAAATATGGCGCTGGCGGGGATCGAACTCTATACCCCTTGTATGCAAGTCACACGTCCCAACCAAATGATCTACTAAGTCTTTTGCTTACAATCCTTAGAACAATGCTAAACATTATTCTTTTCTCATTCCTCTTTTTTTTCATGTTTTGCTGCAACATTTAATTTAAGGATATCTTTTTCATACGGAGTCCAACTTACGCAAATTCGGACTCTATCTCTAGCAGAATTCCGTGACAAATGCAATGGCGCAACCCGTTTCACCAAATTCTTTTTTTTCTAAAAATTAATTATACATTGATTTGTTATTTTTATGTTCACAGAAAATACGGGGTGTTACATTTTGTAACACCCCATAATTTTAACAACACTAAAAGATGGTAAATTAAAGAATAATTAATTTAATATTCAGAATTAAGTGAAATGGACTGCGCCATTGCGCTCGTCTCGGAATTCTGGTCAAAATAGACACCTGGTTTGTGTAAAACGGACACCGTATGAAGAAGTTATTAAGGTTTGAAGTTTGTATACGCATAAGAAGAATATATATGAATAAAATATGTCCAGAAAATTCAAAATAGTTCAAAATCTCAGAAATCAGGGGAGCGGGAAAAATCCCACCTAAGGGTGTCGACCCTATCGCAGGGGTGTCGACCCCTAGGTCGATCCCATAAGGGGGTGTCGACCCCCCTGCAGCAGATCTGGGCAGATTAGGGTTTGGGGTTACGACTATATATATGGCCTCATTTCTCTTATTTTTGCACACCAAAAATAATGGAGAACTAGATGCTGCCTCTGCCCAGATTGAATCAAACTTTTTCTTCTTCAGTAATCAATTAGAGTTTAGAGATCTGTGATTCAACATCAGCAATTCTTTCTTCTATTTTTCTAGATCCAAACACCGTGAGTCTATGTTAATTTTAGATCTAAATATTTAAAAGTAAATCTTGACATGACTTTAACTTGGATCTATGCCTGTGACTATTTGAATCATATCAGATCTGATATAACCTGATTATCTAAGTTATTCTGAGATGACTATGAACTAGATCTGAACCTATACTATTTACCATGTCAGATCTGCCATTGTTTATAGATCTAATTCACTGTTCAGATCACATCATGCTTGTTCCTATTATGTTTGTGGCTAAATCAGATCTGTTATTAGCTGGATATCTAATTCATTATTTAGATCTCATCATGTCTGTTATGATATCCCTATTATATTAGAATCAGTTCTATTGTCACATGTTCATCAGATCTGCTCTTATATGCCTATCTTGTCATTATGCTATTATGTGTTTATGCCTATTTCTGCCATTATATGTCCACTTTGTTAGTATGATCATTTTTGTCCTCTTCCCTCCATCTTTTCCCTTTTTTTATATAGCCAGGCTACCTTCGATCGTAGGCATGCCGCTGAAATATGCGAACGCGTTAAATTGGGAACGAGGGGAAAACGGTAAAAATTTAGGGCATAACTTGTAATTGGAAATTTGGGCATAACTTGAATGAAATATATGAACATGAATTTGGGGCATAAATCAATTTGTGGTTAAAGACCTTAATATGGGGTATATGGTTCATTATGAACATAACTTGGGAAAGGAGCATGAAAACCTATAATGACATAGGAATAATTGGTTAATAATGGAAATGCCTAGAATTACAGTAATTAGAAACTGTAACCGCGCTTAGACACGAGGTTAGATTACACTTGTGGTGGAAGTCTGCCCGGAACCGACCAGCATATCCAGCGACCACAAGTGGTGAGTCTAATATGAGGGGTCTAAGTACATAAACACGAGATGTACTAAGACACGAGGTTAAGTCCAACTTGTGGAAGAAGTCTGCCTAGAACCGACCAGCATATCCAGCATCCACAAGTGGTAGACTTAATGTGGGAGGTCTAGCACATTATAACCATAAATGAATATGGTAATGAATTGGAATACTTAACCTAGTTGAATCCATAGGGATTGTATGAACATATAACTTGAGTATGGGTTAAGTAAACTTGTTTGAAACAGTGGGTAGGTTAAGTAAATATTGGGTGGGTAATATTTATATATAGACCCACAAACTTAACCTGTGGGGTTATGCAAACTTTTACTCTAGTATGGCATAACCTGTGGAAAACCTAGTGGGGATGCAAGCATAGGGTGAAGCTTGTATCATCTTGTGTGTGGGGCCCGTTTCAGTCAGTAACCCATTTATAGGTATCAAACGAGTACTCCGAACTAGGTCGGAGTCGGGGCATACTTACTGGGCTGATTGTAAGAGATCCAAACGTGGGGAACGGTGTGGGCGGCGCTTTCCAACGGGGTCATGTTCGTGCTTGGGTCCGACAGAGGAGGTTTACATGCCGTGGTACCTATAGATATAGTTGTGCACATCCTGAAAACGAAGGGTTGCCACTTTAGGGAGTGATACACCCTACTATGGGGCCAACACAGGGTATCTATGGAGTAGGGAGCCGATCGATTAGGGTAGTAATTAGGGTACACTTAGACTCCGGTATGTTGGGGAGCCCGTTAATACCCTTAGGGGTAACTCCGGTATGTTTGGCTACTTGTTGATTGTATAGGGTGAAAAGTACACCTAAGCCTACCATCTTATACTTGTTGGGGATCATCTTGTTAATAAGACACTAGTATTAGAGCAGAGGAATCATTAGAGAAGCGTAATATACTCTATCATGTTTGTCTTGTTTACCTTGTCATACTTGCCTTTTATGACGTTATCTCTCTTGTCCACTCTATATGTCTATCATGATACTTTTACTTATTTATATGCTAACAGTAACTGGACTCGCCAGACTTTATGTCTGACCCATTTTGTTTCCTCTTCTTTCTCTTCCATTCCCCCCGGTTCTCAGGGTGGGAATACTCCAGCTTGATCAGGATTCTGCTTTCATCTTGCTTGGAGCTGCATAAATGTATTCCTCGAGTTCTTATCTCTTCCACTATGGCTATGTTTTGGGGATTATGCTTCTTTATTTGCTATATTCTGATGTTTTAAGTACAAGACAAAAAATTTATTAATGTACTAGGTTTAATGTTTTTCATACATATGGTGTAACCATGTTTTGAACTACGATGCTTTTATGATTAATAAAAGTTTTAATTCCGCTTCTATTTTAATCTGTCTTGTAATGTTTCTGTTCACCTATAACGCTTCACGAAACATAATGCATTCTCTTAATGAGTGACATTAACGGACGTGGGGTGTCACACTTGGTATCAGAGCTGAAGATTACCAGATCGGATAGAAGTTTTTGAAAATTATTTTCAAAAAGGTTTTAAAAGCAAGCATTTTCAAAAGAAAAGTCTGTTTTGAAAAACATATTCCCCAAAGACATTTGTAATATCTTTCTATCATTTATCTGAATCCCTTTCCTTTTCTTTTCAGCATGTTTGGGGAGCCTAATATTCCAGAGGGCGTTACGATACCAGGCTGGTTCCGTAGGTATCTGGAGGCCACGGCGTCTGCCAATGGTCAAGCTGATGTTCCTCCCCTAGCTGCACCCGTCGTTCCTCCTCCTCCACTTGTGCATATTTTCACTAAGATCTGCAAAGATTTCTGTGCTATGGGAGGAAAGCCATTACGTGGAATCGAGACGTTCACAGAGGAAAGGAATTGGCTAAAAGAGACGGAGGATCTATTTGGAATTTTCGAAGTGGATGATCATAGAAAGATTCAGTTAGCCGCTTAGCTATTGAAAGATGAAGCTTCGTTCTGGTGGGAAGTGACGCAAGCAGGGCGTCTAGTGGAGACTTGGGATGATTTTCGGTAAAGATTTGAAATGAAGTTTCTTTCTCAAGCTAAGAAAAGCATGAAAATGGAAAGGTTCTTAGCGCTCAAGCAAGGATACATGACTGTTAAAGAGTATGTTAACAAATTCAACCAACTAGCGAGGTTTGGGTTAGAACAAGTAGATACCCCGCATAAGAAAGCTTTGTGGTTCGCTAGAGGACTGAATGAACCCCTTCATGGATTAGCTATGTCTTATATTCCAATGGGAGCAACGTTTGAAAGGCTCGTTGATATGGCCTTGATGCATGAGGAAGATAAAGCTGAAAGAAGGAAGTTAAGGTTGAGGAAACACAAAATAAGAAAGTATGGCCCAAGAAGGGACAACAACAACAAAAGAATGACAAGGCTAAGGATAAGAGTATGTGACATAATTACGAACGCGAGGGTCATTTGATCAAGGACTGTAAAAGGAGGAAGAATGATTGCTTCAGTTGTGGAGAGGTCAGACACTTTTCTAAGGAGTGCCCGAAGAAGCAAGGACAAGGTCAAAGGGCAGGGGCTTCTGGAGGGCAAGTGCATGCTCTCGCGATCAGTGCTCTAGATCTAGTTAGGAAAGTTTCCGTGGAAGGTTTGATTTCTCTTTCCAATCATCCTATTAGAACTATTTTTTATTCTGGTGCTTCACATTCATTTATATCTGATTCTGTAGTTGAGTCTCTACACCTTAATACTAATATGGTAGTGGATCCCATTGTTGTATCAAACCTCATTGGTGGTTCGGCTCATTTATCCATGATTTGTTGGGGTTTGAGAATATCAGTGTTATGTGTCGATTTTGAGTGTGACGCATATGTGCTCGGTTTTATGGGCTATGGTTTGAGTCTAGGGATGGATTGGCTAGCCATGTATGGTGCCATTCTGGATTGTGAGAGGAGGGTCGTTAGACTTTGGACTTGCCATGGGAGGACCCTCGAGATTTCTTGTGACCCTAACGGGACGTCATGCTTAGTTTCCTAGAGTCTCTTGACACATCTATTGATGATCTGCAATCTGTACCAATAGTCCGTGAATATTCCGATGTTTTTAAGGAGGTTCGGGGCTTACCTCTGAGGCGTGAAATCGATTTTCATATATACTTGGTAGACAATGCAAAGCCAGTTGCACTACAGGTGCGCCATATGGCTCCAAGGTAAAGGAGGGAGCTTAGTAAGCAAGTAGGGGAGCTACTTGAGAAAGGGTTTATTAGGCGAAGCAAATATGAATGGGGTGCTCCTGTAGTATTCGCAACTAAGGCGGATGGTTCGCTTCGCTTATGTGTAGACTATAAAGAATTGAATAAACTCACTAAGAAGAATAGGCACTCACTCCCGAGGGTAGATGATCTTTTTGACCAGCTTGTTGATGCATCAGTATTCTCTCAGTTAGACTTGGCCACGGGGTTTCATCAGTTGAGGGTGGCCGAGGACGGTATAGACAAGACCGCTTTTAGGACTCTAGATGGTTTCTTTGAATGGCTCGTTATGCCTTTTGGGTTGACGAATGCACCCGCCTATTTTGTTGATCTGATGAGTAGGGTGTTTCGGGAGTTTCTAAATAAGTTCGTTGTGGTCTTTGTTGATGACATTTTAATTTTCTCGAAGAGCGAGGAAGAACATGCCTTACATATAAGGGAGGTTTTGAAAACTCTTCGTGCGCATCAGCTTAAGGCGAAATTCTCCAAATGCATTTTTGGAGAAAAGAGGTGAGATTTCTAGGGTATGTGGTATTTAAAGAAGGGATAGTAGTAGATCCCGCAAAGGTAGCTGCAGTTCAAGATTGGAAAATCCCAATGAATGCAACAGAGGTGAGAAATTTTCTTGGATTGGCAGGTTATTATAGGAAGTTCATTAAGGACTTCGCAAAGATATCAGCTCCACTCACCAGACTAACGAAGAAGAATTTGATGTTTTCATGGGATATAGATTGTGATGTTTCTTTCCAGCGATTGAAGAGGGCTCTGACAACAGCCCCAGTCTTGACCTTGCCCGATGGGAACAAAGTGTTCAAGGTATACACTGATGCATGTGGTACAGGGCTTGGTGCGATTCTGATGCAAGAGGGAAGGGTAGTATGTTATGGAGGTTGACAGCTAAGAGTTCATGAGAAGAACTGCCCTACCCATTATTTAGAGATAGCTACCATAGTATTCGCGCTTAAGATGTGGCGTCATTATTTACTTGGAGAGAAGTTCGAGTTGTACACCGATCACAAATCTCTCAAGTACTTGTTCTCGCAGAAGGATCTTAATTTAAGGCAACAAAGGTGGATGGAGTTCCTAGCATCTTATGACTTCGAGATCGCTTATACCCTTGGCAAGAGTAATGTGGTGGCAGTCGCACTGAGTAGGCAGAGAATGGCCTTAAATCCTCTGTTTGTGGAAAGGAAAAGCTTGGAGTTTATATCGACTTTTGATTTTAGACCCTCTGCCGAGTTTTTTTCTAGCTTATTTGCATCACCAGAGGTGCGACCTACTCTTATGGATCAGATAGGAGCTTAGCAGCGAGAGGATCCACAAATTTCAGACATCTTGGATAGGCTTTGTAAAGGGGAGACTTCTAGTCACCTCAGTAGATATTCCATAGACGATAAAGGGTGGTTGCGACGAGATTGGAGGTTTTGTGTTCCCCAAACCGGGAGTTTGTTGAAGACAGTCCTAGAGGAAGCCCATTATTCTAAGATGACTATTCATCCAGGAGGTGATAAAACGTATATAGATATGAAGAAGGTTTTCTTTTGGGCTGGGATGAAGAAAGATGTGGCGGAGTTTGTTTCTCAATGTTTGATTTTCCAGCAAGTCAAAGATGAGCAAAAGAAGCCCGATGGTTTACTTCATCCTTTGGAGGTTCCACAGTGGAAGTGGGAGAGCCTCTCTATGGATTTCATAAATGGTTTGCCTAGATCAAAGAAAGGCAACACAAGTATTTGGGTTATAGTAGACAGACTTACTAAGAGCGCTCATTTCATTCCGGTTAAGAGTAAGAGGATGGCAACATGGTTGGCAGCAGTTTACGTTCGAGAGATAGTCTGTCTTTATGGATTACCTTCCACTATCGTAAGTGGCCGTGACCCCATTTTCACCAGTGAATTTTGGAGGAGCTTGCAAGAAGCATTAGGTACATAGTTGTGTTTGAGCACCGCTTATCACCCCCAGACCGATGGACAGACAGAAAGGGTGAATAGGGTTCTTAAGGATCTTTTAAGGCTTTGTATCCTAGACTTTGGAGGGACTTGGGAAGAGCACCTTCCTTTAGTAGAGTTCGCCTACAACAACAGTTATCAGGCTAGCATTGGCATGGCACCCTTCGAAGTATTGTACGAACGACCCTGTAGATCACCAACTTGTTGGTGGGAATCTACAGAAAAGCTTTTACTTGGACCAGACATGTTTAGAGAAACGTCCGAGAAGATTGGTCTTATTAGACGATGAAAGAAGACAGCTCAAGATAGACAGAAGTCCTATGCAGATAAGAGGAGGACTGACATCGAGTTTGAAGTAGGAGATATGGTTTTCATTAAGATGTCACCGTTGAGGAATGTGGTTCGCTTTGGATCTGTATGGAAATTTGCACCAAGATTCGCCATTTCCCATAACAAAAAGGATTGGCCAAATGGCCTATAGAGTAAAGCAACCATAGAGATTGTCCGGTGTTTATGATGTTTTCCACATTTCACATTTACGGAAGTGTTTGCATGATACCGCAGAAGTAGTTGAGCCAAGTATATTAGAAGAAGTAGAGGTGGAACGGGAGGCGACAGTTAGACGAGTTCCTACCCGTATTCTTGGATCAGAAGTTAAGAAGCTACGCAACCGAGAAGCCAGGTTAATGAAGGTTTAGTGGGGAGATAACCCAGAAGATGCAACTAGGGAGACCGAAGACAAGATTCACGCTTCGTACCCTTTTCTTTTCGAGGGTATGTTCTTAACTTCCTTTCCAAATCATTTATTTATACTTGTTTCTATCATTTGAGTATGTCCTATCGATCGAATCTTCCACCTTTAGGTAGGAATCCCATGGATGTAAACATGTGTTTGAAACATGTTATGTTTGATGGATGCAAGTGTTTGCTAATGGTTGCTCGTGGATGCATATACACACACATTAGGTACTAGATTGGCTAAATCACTCTCATACTGCAATGCATATGGATGTGTGTGCATTTTTCTTCTTTTAATGGATGAAAGTGAGTGTATCATCATATGGATGTTGCATTTGGATGGATGATTGTGCACACATATAGAACTTAAGTGTTATAATAGGATTATTTGCATACATGTTGGATTCATGGCATTAACATACATTGCATTAAGGAGGTCGACTGAATTAGTAGACCACCTGATCTTCGCATTAGTATTGGGACATATACACACACCTTTGCATATGTTCATATAAGCATTATAAATCTTTTAAGGACAATGGATGCATGTGAATGGTGGATGAGTAGATGGATGTAGATGGTAGGATATACATTCTTCTTAACATAGAGATTTCGGGATGAAATCCTTTGAGTAAGGGAGAATGTAACACCCCGTAATTTTAACAACACTAAAAGATGGTAAATTAAAGAATAATTAATGTAATATTCAAAATAAAGTGAAATGGACTGCGCCATTGCATTCGTCTCAAAATTTTGGTCAAAATAGACACTTGGTTTGCGTAAAACGGACACGTATGAAGAAGTTATTAAGGTTTGAAGTTTGTATGCGCATAAGAAGAATATATATGAATAAAATATGTCCAGAAAATTCAAAACATTTCAAAATCTCAGAAATCAGGGGAGCGGGAAAAATCCCGCCCAGGGGTGTCAACCCCTGGGTCGACCCCCCTACGGCAGATCTGGGCAGATTAGGGTTTGGGGTTACGGCTATATATATGGCCTCATTTCTCTTGTTTTTGCACACCAAAAATAATGGAGAACTAGATGCTGCCTCTGCCCAGATTGAGTCAAACCTTTTCTTCTTCAGCAATCAACTAGAGTTTAGAGATCTGTGATTCAACGTCAGCAATTCTTTCTTCTATTTTTCTAGATCCAAACACCGTGAGTCTATGTTAATTTTAGATCTAAATATTTAAAAGTAAATCTTGACATGACTATAACTTGGATCTATGCCTGTGACTATTTGACTCATATCAGATCTGATATAACCTATTTATCTAAGTTATTCTGACATGACTATGAACTAGATCTGAACCTATACCTATTTATCATGTCAGAACTGCCAATGTTTATAGATCTAATTCACCGTTTAGATCACATCATGGTTGTTCCTATTATGTTTGTGGCTAAATCAGATATGTTATTAGCTGGATATCCAATTCATTATTTAGATCGCATCTTGTCTGTTATGATATCCCTATTATATTAGAATCAGTTCTGTTGTCACATGTTCATCAGATCTGCTCTTATATGCCTATCTTGTCATTATGCTATTATGTGTTTATGCCTATTTCTGCCATTATATGTCCACTTTGTTAGTATGATCATTTTTGTCCTCTTCCCTCCATTTTTCCCTTTTTTTATATAGCCAGGCTACCTTCGATCGTAGGCATGCTGCTGAAATATGCGAACGCGTTAAATTGGGAACGAGGGGAAAACAGTAAAAATTTAGGGCATAACTTGTAATTGGAAATTTGGGCATAACTTGAATGAAATATATGAACATGAATTTGGGGCATAAATCAATTTGTGGTTAAAGACCTTAATATGGGGTATATGGTTCATTATGACCATAACTTGGGAAAGGGGCATGAAAACCTATAACGACATAGGAATAATTGGTTAATAATGGAAATGCCTAGAATTACAGTAATTAGAAACTATAACCGCGCTTAGACACGAGATTAGATTACACTTGTGGTGGAAGTCTGCCCGGAACTGCCTGGCATATCCAGCGACCATAAGTGGTGAATCTAATATGAGGGGTCTAAGTACATAAACACGAGACGTGCTAAGACACGAGGTTAAGTCCGACTTGTGGAAGAAGTCTGCCCAGAACCGACCGGCATATCCAGCATGAACAAATGGTAGGTTTAATGTGGGAGGTCTAGCACATTATAACCATAAATGAATATGGTAATGAATTAGAATACTTAACCTAGTTGAATCCATAGGGATTGTATGAACATATAACTTGAGTAGGGGTTAAGTAAACTTGTTTGAAACAGTGGGTAGGTTAAGTAAATATTGGGTGGTTGAGTAATATTTATATATAGGCCCACAAACCTAACCTGTGGGGTTACATAATTTTTTACTCTAGTATGGCATAACCTGTGGAAAACCTAGTGGGGATGCAAGCGTAGGGGGAAGCTTGTATCATCTTGTGTGCGGGACCCATTTCAGTCAGTAACCCATATATAGGTATCAAACGAGTACTCTGAACTAGGTCGGAGTCGGGGCATGCTTACTGGGCTGATTGTAAGAGATCCAAACATGGGGGACTGTGTGGGCGGTGCATTCCGACAGGGTCATGTGCGTGCATGGGTCCGACAGGGGAGGTTTAGACATCGTGACACCTGTAGATTTGGTTGTGCACATCCTGAAAACGAAGGGTTGCCACTTTAGGGAGTGATACACCCTACTGTGGGGCCAGCACAAGGTATCTACGGAGTTGGGAGCCAATCGATTAGGGTAATAATTAGGGTACACTTAGACTCTGGTATGTTGGGGAGCCCGTTAATGCCCTTAGGGGTAACTCCGGAGTGACGACCCGAACTTCCGGTACCTTTTGAGCAGACCAAAACAACCCAAGTCCAACCCAAAATACACTGGAAACTCAGATGCCAATAGAAAGAAGTTAGAGGGTGAGATAAGAAGGAAATATTAGAATAGAAGAAGAAAAAACACAAACATAGAATTAGAGTCTCACATCGCAGCGGAACAAAATATAATATAGAAATAAATCTTTACTGAGAGCTTTAAAAATACTTACAATCATCAGAGTCCCACATCTGGACAGTTATAATAACCTGTCCTCATATACAACACACAGTGGAATAAATATATTTCATACGCCTGGACTTCTCCAGCTTGTTTCTTCACTGCATCCGATAACCTGAACCTGTACAACCCGGTCTAACTCGAGCATTACTAATACATGGATCAGTCTGGTGAACCAAAGTGATAAAACACACTAAGTTTATAGGTAACATCCAACTTGATTTTAAAGTTAAAATCTTTCTGAAAGAAAAGGATAATAGTAAGACCAAATCCAGACATAAATACGGACGGTTTTTACCTTACTATAACCCGAAATATTTTTGAAAGCATATATTGTCTGATATTATAGTAATGTGTAATATCAAGTAAATAGCAATCTAGCAGAACGCTTGCATCTCACGCTCTACATACATAGTATACAATCAAAACCGCGGGCGCTTATTGGAGAATGGATTTCCAACTATGGAAAGGTATGGGACCACCTTCCGACAATGTACCTCTGGAGATGAATACATTGGGGATTCAACAAGAACAACCCCGGCTAAACATGACCGACCCCTCACTTCGCTTGAGAGTACCGAATATATCATTACCACGGTAGGGGGCCAGCCAATTGAACCGTAGCATACAAATAAAATAAAGGGACAACCGAAGGCATTTAATTTCACCAGATCAGGTAATGATATACCCTTTTGATGGGTGCGGCCCACATAGCCATGCGACCTACTCGATTTTATACCATTTCCCGGTTGATGAGGCTTGAGGTCATAAATAATTAAGTAATTGATTAATTAATTTACTAATTTACCTTGATTTTAATTTTAGTGTTTGAGAACATCTGATCACCATTCACTTTGAATGCCACACTGTCAGATCCGTAGGATATCACTAATTGACGTCCACAAAAATACCTTGGGTGTGAAGCTAAGAGAACGACCATTCCCCACCATCAACTTGGTATGTTTGAAGAAATAAACGTACGTGACTCTTTTGGAAATACTCTATCAGACATCCTTCCATACAAGTTGTCCTGAGACTGGACAAACCGAAGGTACCCTCCTACTGCATCCTTGAATTACCCTATGGATCAGTAGCGAGTAGTCCTTGCAATCCGAAGATTCCAACCACGATCGAATTACCATCAAAACCCTCTGGTTGCAAGCCAAAGAAATCTATCGAGCACCCCTTCCGCTTATGAAGATCAACGGTCTTCAATTGCTCCATCTTCAATCTTCACGTATTTGCTGGTTCGAAATGGTTTTCGAATATAAATTCAATTCTGGTCTTTCCGTACCAACGATCGTATTGGCTAAATTTGATAGTCGGTTATTTGACTATCAAATAAAAATATAAAATAAATTGAGTTACTGGTTTAGTATTTGGCATTAGTTGGCCTTAACTTAAAAATACTTAACAAATGTTAATTTGAAACTCTTTCAAATATTTCGATATTATGAATATTGCTTTTCATTTCTTATTTAATCATAAGATAAATTTTAAAACTTAATCTATTATAATGCTAAAATAAATATCCTATAATGATATCCACCTTTCTATTCTATTATTGTTTTCAAAACATTTTCTGTATCACTTCTCCTTATCTATAATTGGGAAAATTAATTCATCCTATCATTCATAAAATAACGTTACGAAATCTCTTTTGTTTCATCATTTGAAACAAAAACTAATTCTTATTCTTTTAGAATAAACACATTTCAACACTTCACTTTTCATTTCCTTTTTACTCGAAATTATCGTCATAATTTCTCAATCTCCTTTTATTTATTTTACTTCGGGAATATCAAGATATATATCCTTAAATCCTTCCATTTTCGTTACTTTGGAAATTCCATTTTTTTTATTATCAAATCTTGTCGTTTCCGTTACTTTGGAAATCTCATCATAAATTCACAAATTTTGTTTATTTCCGTTACTTTGGAAATCTCATTATATTCTCAAATCTCGTAGTTTACATTGCATTATTATTTCTCCTTTGGAAATGTTCTTAACCTCTTTTCCATTACAAACTAATATCATTCTCAAATAATCCTGAAGTCATTCAAGTTGGGGTATTTGAATTACCTCTCAGACATTGATCAACAACGTTCTTATCTTAAGATAGATACTAATTGTAATTTAAAACTGATATTTATTCTAATATCAATAAAATCTCATTAAACTACTTTATTTAAATATGGTTTATAAAGCCTTCTTACTTTTTAAAAATATTTCTTTTTAAATACAACTTATGATTACTTAATATATTGATTAAATCACTTCTTAACCTTAACTTCTTTCAAAGCATTCATTCCATAACTAGAATTTATTATTACTAAATCCCATTTTAAAATCCTTTACCAAATTCACTTACAAATCTTTTCCATTATCATTACTTTTTGGAAATCTCATTTCGATTCTAACCCTTTTACTTAATTCCATTATTAAGTATTGCCAATTCGAATCACGCTTTGCCTTCTCATTTCCTTTCATAGATTTTGTAGTAAAATCTCAGGTTAAAGCCCTTTTTATCTCATTTTATTTTACTTAATTAAAACATTTATTCTCGGCACCAAGTGCACTACTCAAATTATTTTGAAACTCCCGAGTATTCAAACGATTCATTACAGATAGTGACTAGCTCGGACTGTTTGGCAACATTAAACCGACCAGCCACATCAAATGAAAGTAGTATCCAAGGAGCACAGCATCCCTACCATCCAAACAACCTGCATCCACATCAAAAAACCCATCTCCCTTAATCAAACTAAAAACTGAATCCCACCTCTTATTAGTGTCCACTCTCCAAAAAAGTTGAAACTAGAAACAATCAAAACCATCAATTGCATGAAAAATGAAACCCAAAACCATTTCAGCTAATACTTATCCAAACTGAAATGGTATACAAATAAACTATGCTTATTTGTTGAAAAACACAGTAGTAAAGTAACATGCTGAGATCCATCCTATCATTAAGATCTGGATTCAAAAACTGTTCAAAGTGAAACAAATGGGAAAAAAATGTATATAGAAACCATACCCTTTTAATAAGATCCAAGTTCAACTCATCTTCTCTAAGCTGCATTTTGGCACTAGGATTCCTATGAAACATAAACTCATTTTCACCATCAGCTCTCAATGTGAGAAAAGAAAGCACAGTCCTGCAAATTTATAAATAGAAATCATACTCTTTTAACAAGATCCAAGTTCAATTCATCTTCTCTAAGAAGAACTTCTACACTACGATTATTGTAAAACATAAACTTTTTCTCACCATCAGCTCTCAGTGTGACAGAAGCAAGCGCAGTATTGGAACCCGAGTCTTGAATATAAAATCATACGAGCTGTTAATGTAGAAGCATTCACAACTAATATTGCATTGTTTGTTGTGCAAACGTTTAGCAGTATAAATAACCCATTTAAAAGGCATTATAATATAGATGTAGAAGAACAAATCAGAAAACCGTAGAAGGCATTATAATACTAACATATATGCAACTCTATATTAGCCTAAATATCATAACCTTTGTTAAGAAAAGTGAGAAGTTGATGTTACATTACTTGTTTACAATGTAAAGTTACTGCATATATAGCTGTAACGATTAGCATATGATATATATATATAAGTGACCATGTCATATGCCTATAAACAAGTGGTTCATGACTTGCACATAATTTCATTGGCTGATTAAGGAAAGTCAAAATATTCACAGGTATAACAGGGATAACAGTTGAGCAGCTCATTATATATATATATATATATATATTTCTCATAATAGTACAGCTATGTTGGTGAACTATTGAAGAAAATTTGTAATCTAAGTTTGTCAAAGGTTCCATGCGTGTGCAGGTACCATGTTAAAACAAAATAATCATAAGGCCAAACTATATATGCAGCAGTTTACATTAAAAATACAAGACCGACCCCAAAACAGGTCATGAACACATGCAGTAGGTATTTGTTTCCAGTGTAAGTCTAAATCAAAACCAAGATCGTCTAATTAGCATATAACATAGATGCATGCAGTTCCTATGTTCATGTTTTATTTTTGCCTTCATGTGCACTTGTTATATCATGTATTGGGTTTGTCTGACAAAGTCGAACTTTGATGGCACTTGTTAATTTGCCAAATAGAAGAGAAATCCATAAGCAGTTTGTAACATGTTATATAAATTAAATCTATATAATAAAATTGCTTGGTTAGACAAACATGAGATAAAGGACGGTGACATTAAATGGCTGATATCACTCAATGCAACAGATCCGTTAACTCTTTGTTCAAAAAATTACCCACTAATCCCTTGCACGATTTCTTACCCAAACCACCACTTGCATGATTAGCCCACTAATCCGTCATCTTCCAAAATGAGAACTCACGTGCAGATACTTTTATAAACAGTCGTTTTCCAATTTACATTTTTTTTCCTTTTAGCTTTGCTTATTTTGACTCAAACCTAATTTCCTCTCTTAAAATATCATCCCTCATCTCCATGCGATTAATGTATGCTTCTGGTTTTCTCCCCCCTGATTCATTCCTTTTCACAAAAGTATCATCATTTTTTTCCACGTCGCTCCATTGCTGAATTGATGACTCCATTGCTGACGTTGATGACCGTTATACTTAAAACTTGGGGATGGAGCCTCAAATGGAATTCCAGATTTTAGGGCTGAGTATCGCAGTAATAGCCTTTAACCTCATTTGGATGGGGCATCTTATTTCTGGGGTTGTGGCATCATAGTGGTACCTTTAACTTCATTTGAATGGAATTACTTACTTATTGCTTCTTATTTGGAGATTTTGTTGCTCTACCGTTCAAAATCCTTGGGTAATTTTCTCTTTTTTGCTTTTCTATTGTGGTATCTGCTCAGTCTACGTAGTTCACTACTCTAGGTGTGTAGTATTGTTTTAATACTTTCACCAAAATTGGAACGTGTATCATACTCTAAACATCGTTGCAGGATCAGATTAGTAAAAATGAATTTGCAACATGCTTAGGACACACGGTTGTATTTTTATAAAGTTCTTATTTACGGTTACATATTAGTACAAATGACATTTTCTTAATGAACATATAATGCTAATATTAATTTTTAATTCCTGTTCAAACTTTTGTTACTATATCATGACTTGAACTACATTATTTATGCTTTTAATGACATTAATTAAAGATGTATCGACTTTTTCTTTCTATGCAACTAATGGCTGAAAGTTAAAACAGTCGTAGAAACATGTATGAATATAATGCTAAAGCATGTATGCATATGGCATGTGCAATTTATAAGCCTAAGTAGAAAATTTTAGTTAAATCTAGGGTGAAACGTAGGTGTCTACTATACTAATTGGAGCCCGGACGGCCGGACACCGCCGTCTCAATGACAATTGGTTTATATTGGCATGTTGAATTGATAGTTGAATTGATATTTTAATCGATTTACTTCTATTTGTTTTTCTATTTTTTCATTATGTCTTTCGATTTCTATTAAATTTATCACTATACTTTATTTCCCATCTATTTCACTACTTGACAATTGACTACAAAAAATTCAGTTATTTTCTGTTGTCCACTGTAATCAAATTTATTCCCACACAAATTCTGGGATTTATCATGTTAAATCCATCATAATTTTCTGAACTATTGGCTTTTTTGTGAATATATTGTCTTCTTTTTTACAAATGATTTTGGACAATACTTACAATTGCTCACAACGCAACATTTTTTTTATAATCTATATCATAACTTTATCATTATGCTTTAATTATTACTTTATTTTGTTTCATAGACTAGTTACCTACTAGCAGGACCACCAAAAGAGTTAAGGCAATAAATTTCAATCTGCAAGCTATCTTGAAGAAACATAAGCAGTCCGCTTTGATAACAACCAATGAGATTGCCCACATGATTCTATGAAGCTATCATCTGAAATACTGATTAAAGTCCAAATATTTAGAGGGCTCGAATATATTTTTAGATTTTATAAATCTTGCAACTTCTTCTATCAAATTAGACCCATTTAGCTTCAGCTATAATTGTGGTTGTGTATACTGGTAAGTACGTCACTGACAGACAGTACTTTGGTGCCGCTATTATTACACCAGAGTAAGAATTTTATTACTGACTTTATATACCTATTTAAGTTATTTCATGTGGTATTCCTTTTTTTTCATTTACCTACCCAACTGAATTTTTTTATTAGTCCCCACTGTTAAATTAATAGTTTTTTAGATATACAAATTTATAATTTTATCATATCAGTCACCAAAAGCTCATGCGGATAGTAGCATGAAGTTTGACTTAAATCTTCAGACAAGCTCTGTATTCTCAGACATCAAGTTTGACTTAAATTTTGTATATCCTGTAGATACGAGTAAACTTTGGTATGAGTTTATTGAATTCTTCCAATTAGTTAGATTTTCCCCTCTTTATTTCTTTTCTGTTATGTTATGCTGGAATATTTACAATTAACTATGCTTTCAAAAATATTATTCTTTCCGCTATTGTAAAGAGAAATGATAATATGGAATGACACTCATTTCCCAAGTACATTTTTTATATTATAAGGTTAGCTTAAAATATAGTACTTGAAGTTTACTACAACAAAATGTATATTAATAGTCAGACTTAATAGTCAACTTACTATTCTTACTCACATCTAATAATATATTTTCTCTCGACATCATAATCTTCATCTACTGCAGAAAATTACAATGTCATTTATATAATAATTTTAGCTTAAATTTTAAATCTAACACATTCATATTTTCTTTAAATGTTTGTACCAAGTTATGTTTTATTGGACTAAATACTGCTTTTAAAAAACATGTTTACAATACGTAGCTGCTTTGCATTTTCTTTATGTTGGCAACCATAACAGTTTATAATGTTGAATCAGAATCCATAGTGATGATTGAAAAACACCACTGATTATGTACCAATAGCTTGAATTTGCATAAGATGAAATTGCCTTTTGGATTGTTCACTTACAAGCAGCAACCAAATATGCTAAACTATGTTTCTTTTACCTTTTTAAAGTATAATAATTCAACTTTATGATTCAGCATTTGAGATGCTATTTTTTTATGTTTGTTTTAATTACACAAGAGTGCCACTGTCTAAGTAGGTAAATTAAAATTAAAAAGGTTTTGAGATGGATATAGATGTATTCTTCTTTGTTCTTTTACATTTGACACAAATATATATATATATATATATATATATATATATTTCCTTTTATTTTTTTAGATTTAGCATCCATCACATTTCTCATCTCGACCAATAACATTGTAAATTTACACAATTTGTTTTAAATCCGTGCCATCAGCACGGGCTATGTACTTGTTATATAAAATAAAATATCATAAGATGTTGATGAACTAAAGGAATCAACCTGGTCCATATCCAAACTCAGATTTTGTACCCATTTTAAACCAATCAGATATATGGTCAGAAAACCAATTTATGAGCAGTAAAGAGAAGCATATCTACTAAAACAAATGAGTGAGCCATTTAATTCCATGTTACTTCAATGTATGACGGATGACAGATGTGCTTTCAAGGCATATGTGAGCACACATGCATGATTGGCTGAACTTACGTTCACTGCATGTTGGGTCTCAAAAGCATGTTACTTAAGGACAAATCAAGAAGTCCAGGTCAAAAGCATGTTAGAGTTTAGCAAATGATGTAACAATATAAAGGGTAATAACCATTATGCAGTCATACAAAGAGTTACATGCATGGCAGAACAGGGTACTGCAAATATGTTAATGGCCTAGTGAAATCGGATATAAGTTCAAATACAACCACAAATACTACATCCCTGTACGTGCTTCACTATTAAGAGGTTAGTTTGCTTTTTCTTAACTAGTTTAATATATACATTCCCTTTAAATGTATACATTGGATTTGCAACCTGCTATGATACTGTTAACCTATTTCATAATTTATATAAGTATCATTACACCAGTTTCGATAGTACACATTATTATAAGTATTAAACAAATGTTCCAGATAACTGAAACAGAAGTACATGTTCCAGTAAGAGACAGGGGAGGGTAACCAAACTAACAAGGCGGGTATATGAGTACATGTGTGTGGGTGTAATCGTATTATCAAGGCACAATACTCAAGTTATTTTGTTTATCTAGGTGATAGTTTCCAAAAATACAACTATTCATATTCAGACTGTTTTGAAGCAACCTGGAACAATATACTTTGGGTCATGATTTAAGTAAAATCTTACATCTACAGTTCACACCATAGAGTATGTAAAACGTTTTCAAAACAGCATGGTGAACACCCGTATCATAGTGCGACTGCGTCAAGACATATATAGAAAACCCTGCATAAATTGATGCATACTCCAGGTCATAGCAAGTCAGTTTTACCAGCCGACATTAAATGGAAAAGCCGATTTCGGATCCGGGGACGGGTAACAATAAATGAATGCAAAGGCACATGGCCGGCATAGTGTATGCGCAACGACAGTTCAACAATTCAACACGACATAGCAAAACACAAACCCAATCCGGTTATCTTATCAAGACTAACTACAGAAGTTAATAAACTTGAATCTACGATTAATCGTGAGTGAGAATACTCACCATATGGATTACTAACTTGTTTACTCAGATAAAACATGAAGCATGAACATTACATTACAAACACAAGCTTTGATTTTATACTGCAGTAAATAACAGTTGGAAACTGTAAGATCCAAACTCAAGTATCAGTGGAAAATGTTTACTTCATCTAAGGCCAAAAAAAATCATTTTTCTTCAAGTTTAACGACCACATATCAAACATGAACAAGTTACACGCAATAATTGAACATTCAAATCAAATAATAAATTTAAAATGAAATAGATCACAGAAAATACCTTTCAGATACCAAACATGATGACATGATCTGTAAAAGAGAAAATAATTCCAGTCAATTAGAAAAGCGAATAACAAAGCCTTAATTTGAGATTGAAATTACAAAAATAAATATTCTAAAAATCAAATACTGAATGAAAATAAAAAGATAATACCAGAAAGTAATAAAACGGAAGAAATCAAATCTTCGTCCGCAACCAGATTGACGAGATCTGAATAATTTTTTTCTGTATGCAGAAATTAAAAAAAAAAAAGAGGTTGAGGAGATCTGAGCGAATTTTCTTTAGCGTGAGGAGAAATGAGAACCGGAGATGGCAATAAGCCTACAACGCTAGATTGAAATCTGAACCGATGGATTTATACCTTATCCAACGGTTAAGGACATGAGGCATTGAAGATGCGAATTGCCAGATTGGTAATGGATACCTGGGCTGTTATTTTGCATTAAAACCCTTTTAATACATTAAGATATTAACATATTAGGTAAATAAATAATAAAATGTGATTTATTGAGAACAAACCTACACTATTTGTAAATAATTTCGCAGCAGTAGTTTCAGAAGAAAAAATCTTGTTAATACAATAAAAACTATAAATACCTATTTATTGTTTCATAAATAATGTGAATATAATAAACTTATAACACCAAAAAGTTTGCATGGTTTAAAATTTAACTACATCATGTAAGTGTATTATTAACATTAATTATTAACATGAATTTTTTGAATTTCGAAATTCTTTAATATTTATTTAACTTCTTGTTTTTAAACTTTGACCATTTTGTTTTTCTTAATTACTAATTATTTATCAAATAATAGGTACCTATCAATTTCTTAAAAGAAAATATGTATTAATAATTTCTTGATATTAATTTAATTAATCATATTAAAGACTATTAAATAATCATTGATTATCAAAACAAATTTAATAAACATCGAACAACAATGTATTTTATTGATTACTATTACCTCTTATTTATATTATATAGTAATTAATAATTAATCAGCATTAATTTTCAAAAAAAAATTAATCAGCATTAACTATTGAATTTTATTTACTTCTAATAGTTATTATTTATTATTAGTTACTAATGTATTATTAACATTAATTATTTAAAATTTAAATTTACTAATTAATTACTAAGTAATAACACAAATTTAAAACATTTAATAAATAAAAAATATAAAAGTTCATTTCAAATCTCTTGGAAAACTACAGGAAAATAGCTTCAAAATTATGTCGATGGTAATCTGATCAATTAGCAACGGAATTTAGCGTCAAATATTATATGACGGTAAAGAGCTGCAATTTCCATTGATTTAGCGACAGAATTAGCATTCGACGGTAATAATTTATAATAAGATGACAAATAAAATCCAAAATATTTTCTCTTACAAAGCCCACGGAATGGGGTCGACCGCCACTGCTAAAAATCTGTCGCTAATCTCGGTTTTTCTTGTAGTGTTAATATAAAAAACAATGTTAAAGAAAACAAATCTCCCTGCGAAGACACTAGAATGGGGTTGACCGCCTCTACAAGAGGGAGATCAACTTGCCAGTCGACCGCCCTCCTGGTTGAGGGTGGGAGAAAGGCACTATTTTTAAGGGTTTTGATATAGTTTTGCTTCATCAAACTATCAAAATTAAATCCAAAAATCCTACGGTTCACATACACACTAGAAACTATAAAAATACCCCTATTTTCTCCCTTAAAACCATACCTTTATCTTCTGTTATGCGTCCATTCAGTCTCTCCGCCATTTTCTTAATTTTAGTAGCAAGTTAGGTTTCTCTTCTTCTAGTCTATATTATATGTCTTCTAATATGAATTCTTATATAAATTCTGGTATTAAGTATTATATATATACGAGATTACAAATATAACTCTTATATATATATATATATATATATATATATATATATATATATATATAAGGAGAGTTTGGAGTATGTTGATTCGAAGGTTCAATCCGAATTGTTAGATTCTGCACTGAATTCACTATTCTTCTCTTCCTATCGCTGTAAGTCGAAATTGCATCATTTTTCTATTTTCTATATGATGTTAGTATAGATTTGGATTATTATGCCAAAAGAGATTTGTATTTTTACCAAAACAAAATATTAATAAATCCTTCAAATCTCTTATAATTTACGAAAATGGTCAGTCAATTGTGTTTATTGGATTTTGATTATTGATGTAATAAAAAATAGGCTTTTAGGTATAGTACAATTTTGATAATGGTCTGATTCACTTTCTTCTAAAAATTGTAAATTTCATATATACATATGTGTGCAAAGTCATAAAACTTGAGTATTGTAAATCTAATAGGTTTAAGCATCTATTTCTAAAATAGATAGTTTAAACATATTACACAAGTCATTAAAGTCGTAAGATTTTGTATATATATGTTGATCTTATGAAAAGCGATGTAGTACCAAAAAGGAGATTTTACATATATAATTGAATTACCATACCTTGTCTGTAGCGTCCCGAAATTCCGGTCCAATTTGAGCTGACTAAATAACACAAGTCCAACCCACATTACACTGGAAATCAGAATACTAATAGAAAGAAAATAGAGGGTGAGAATAGATAAGATAGCAACTTAGAATAGAAGAAGAAGAACCAACAACATCAGAGTAAACACGAATCAAACAGCGGAACGAATAAAATAAAACATAACTTTGAAATAAAAGATTGTACTTGAATATACATATCATTATCAAGTACAGCACTTACAACACAGCGGAATAACAATAGCTATATAAAATCCTGAAGCCTCATGCTCTAGCTCTTCAAGTATCTGTAAATCCCGACTACTTGACTGCCCATACAAAATTGGGCACCCACGAGTTTAGGGAAAACAAAACAAAATAAACTCCGGGTCAGTCATGGGACTGGTATGAGTAAAACAGTTTGAACAAGTAAACGATATCTCATAAGACCACACAGTATAACGGAACGGGTTTTTCCCTTTTGAGAATCCGAAATATCTTTATATCAAAAACCTTCTGATATTATAATAATGTCTATCAACCACAATATAATAATCATCTAGCAGAAACGCTTTCATCTCACGTTCTACATATATAGTATACAATCAAAACCGCAAGCACGTATTGGGTAATGGATTTCCAACTATGTCAAGGTATGGAACCACCTTCTGCTAGTGTACCTCTAGAGAGGAATACACTAGGTTCAACAAGAACATCTTGCAATCCGGCCACACATGACAGACCACTCATTTCGCTTGAGTGTATCGAATGTATTATCACCAACGGTTGGGATCAGTAACCGTTTCCCAAATGGGATAGCATCGACAATAGATTATAGAAGTAAGTGAAACTCTAGATCAGGTGATAATACACCCTAATGGGAGCTACCCACATAGCCATGCTGCCTACCCGATTTTAGTCATTTCCCAGTTGTGAGGCTAGAGGCTACGCTTATCTTTTACATGCCACATCTTCATTCACTTTGAATGTCACATCGTCGTACCCTTTAAAATCACAAATTGATTTATCCAAAAATAACATGGGTATACAGCTAAGAGAAACGAATTCCTCCGCCACCAAACGTGAATACGTTTGAAGAGATCAACTTACGCAATTTATTAGATATACTCTGTCAGATCTCCTTCCATACAAGTTGTCCTGGGACTGGTCAAACCGAAGGCACTATTCAATACACCCATCTTAGGCAATTTTTACCTAAGATTTATACAATAGCCCTTGCACTTTACTCCGTCTTCAATTATCTTTGGCATATATGATTCGCAACGCTTATGCCAATACGGAGTGGTTCTTCGGATAATAATCCAACTGGTCTCTCCATATTAACAACGTTAAAATGGTCAAAACTTTGATAGTCGGTGATTTAACTATCAAGGAAAAACACGTGTGCAAACAACGATATTATTTCTAGATGGAAATTATATCGATCAATCATCATTTAACATTTATCTCTTTAGTTCATTAATTTACTTATCTCTTGTTTCCATACATTCAACATTTCTTATTTCTAAATTTAGAAAATATACGTTATTAACAATGGAAAACGTTTCCATTTCCTGTTTTCTATATTAGAAAACATTTCTGATTTCTTATTTGGAAAATGTTTCCAAAGCTCCTTCATTGGATTTAAACAGATGTTTAAATAAAACCTCGCTATGCCAACTCAAACCATTTACTAAATTCACTTAACCATCATTCACTATCAAACCTTACCATTCCTTAGCTAAGAAGGAAGTCAATCAAGTTGGGGTATAATTACCTCTTAGACCTTAACTGAACAACGTTTTAACTTCTAAATAGTCAAAGTTTATCTTTTAAACCTTTAACAATCTTCCTTACGTAACTCTCAGATTCTATTTACGTATCCATTTCTTTATTTAAAACATTGATTATAACGATAACATTATAATCCCTACTTTCGAAATATCTAACTTCAATTATAACTTTTATTCTTTAATGTGAATAAATAAATAAACACCTAATTTATAAATAAATAAATCTTGATTTAAATACCGGAAAGTATAAGTACTTTCCCGAATTCGATATAATCAAATTCGCCGATTAACTCTCTTCGAGTAATCTCTATTTGATTAACTCTTCTTCGAATAACCTATATTCGATTATCTCTCTTCTATTAACTTTTATTTGATTAACTCCTTCGAATAACCTATATTCGATTAACTCCTTCGAATAATTTATATTCGATCTCTTTCTTTCGAATATGCTATATTCGATAATCTCCTTTCGAATAACTTATATTTGATTACTCCTTTTCGAATAACTAAATTCGATTAACTCCTTTTGATTAAACTAACATCGATTAACTCCTTTCAATTAAACTGACATCGATTAACTTCTTTCGATTAAACTAACATCGATTAACTCCTTCATTTAACTCTATTCGAATAAACTATACTCGATACTCCTTTTACTCTATTCGGATAACTAATATTCGACTAACTCCTTTGGATTAACTCATTTGGATTAACTCGATTTGATTAACTCATCTTGACTAACTCAACTTATTTAACTCATATCGATGTTGAAATCGATTCTTACTTCTCTATATAAGTCCCGACTTATATATTCTATTTATCAAATGATAAATATTTTACTTATAAAATATCATTTATAAATTAATCTTCCCAAATTATCTGTTAAAACAGATTTCTATTTAATTCCACTTTAAATAAATCTTTTCCATTTATCTGTTAAAACAGATTTCCATTCTCTATTCATATTCCAATATTCCTTTGATTTAATTCTATTTATTTACCAAATAAATTTTCCTCTTTGTAACTCTATTCGTAAATGTTTTACAAATATTTCCTTTTTCAATTCGTTTCACAAATATTTTCCTTTTATATTTGTTTCACAAATATTTTCCTTTTCATTATCCTATTTATTTTACAAATAAATATCCCTTATAATATCTTATTTACTTTCTAAATAAATTCTTGTTCAATTCTATTTGTAAACGGTTTACAAATATTTCCTTTTTATCTTTATTTATTCCCTAAATAAATATTTCTTTATTCTTTCTATTTATTTTCCTAATAAATATTCCCTTTTCAATTCTATTTATTTAACAAATAAATATTTCTTTTTATAAAATCCTTTGATTTTATAAATATTTCTTTTTCAATACAACATTGAAAATTTCCTTTTACAATTATCCTATTTATTTTCTAAATAGATATTCCTTTTATAATTCTATTTACTTTCTAAGTAAATAATCCTTTTTATACCTTTATTTACTTTCTAAGTAAATAATCCTTTTTATAAAATTCTTTGATTTTATAAATATTTTCATTATTAAATTCCTTTTTGTAAAATCCCTTGATTTTACAAATATTCTATTTCAATACACAGTTTGAAATTTCCCTTTTCTGTTCCAATATTTCTTTTGGTATTCAACAGCACCAAATAACAGGACCAGTGTCGTTATAATCAATCACAGATTATACATCACATCATATAACACAATATATGAAAACAAACAGTATTATAAATATTGAGGAATCCTGTTGGATCCCTCCAACCTGTTTTCCTGCATCATAGATGTTAAACAACACCAATAACACGAATATAAAATATTTGTATAACAGAATCAACATTCGATTAACAATTTAAATATTTTGTTATCTATACTTTCAACCAATAATTCAACAGTTAATTCAAACAGTCAACACACAGCAATCAACAAATAATTATCAGTTCTAAGAATACGTTATAAAAAATATAACTGTTCAGAGATGGTGATTTTTACTCACATTGGACGATCATCGTTAATAACGATACCCATCGCTTGATTCAGACGGACAATTTATTTTTCTATAAATTGTAACGAGGTCGAATTTTCTCCCAGTCAGTTCCATTGGGTAGCTCTCGTCCATACGATCCCATCGGATCTTGTTTCGCTAAATTCTGACATCGTATGACGAAATTATTAAGATTACAAGTAATACGGATAATTTAAATTAATTAAACTACATATTTATTTAAACATGGGCTTAAATTTATTAATCAACATATGGGCCTCACCGTTTGAACTCAGCCCATCTCCATCCCTATAAACCCGCTTCGTATTTCTCCTTCTTCCCAAACGAAATCCGCACTCCAGAATTCAACACAGCGACTCCTTCCAGTATTTCAACAAATGGAAAATCTTTAATCCCCTTATTATACAATAATAAGGTTTTATAAACTAATTACCATTTCAGGAATAACCACCCAGCATTAATACGCTAACCCAAGTAAAATCCCTTCGCTCATATCTTTTTCTCCCGAACCCGTTGCACGCTGTTGTCACCATGACTGATCAAAACATCACTTATTTCCTCTCCTCCTTCCCATTAAAATTCCAAACGAAAACACCTTTAAGATCCTCTTTCGATCCTCTATCTCCTCACATCAAAGTCAAGAAGCTCGCATCCTTTTGGAGATCGCGACACTCAACATTCGCATGGAAAAACATTGTTATGTGCAAATTGAAATTGAACCAAATCCCCTCAAACATCACCACAAGACGTAAAACTCCACCGCGAACTCGAATCCATCAACTGAATTCTCGAAATCACTAACCCTGGTCCTTTGTATGACTTCGACAGGAAACAAAGCCGAGCCCAGAAAACTTAGATTAGGAGGAAGATCTTGCTTGAACGGTTTGAAATACACATAGTTTATGATTTAATGATTTTTTTAGTGGAATTGTTTTGATTTTTCTTGAGATGGATTTCACATTTCACAAATAAGAACTGGCGGCCGTTTTTAATTTACAAAAGATGGAAATTCATTTAGGTCTTAAGGAACGGAGGGAACAGGGTATTTATAGGCATTAAATGTTGATTTCTCTTGTGGATGATTTAATGCCACGAACTTGTTTTTGAGGACTAAGGAAAATCAGTAGTTGAGAAGAAGAATTGTGGCTTGCATTTTGACCAGAGAAAGAAATGAAAGGGTTAAGATATTTTAAAATATATTTATTTAGAAAGGTAGGTTACTTGTTATCTAAAATTCTCTTCGCATACAAACTGCTACGGACAAAAATAAAAATATAGTCATGTCGAGTATTTCACCACGATTCCAAAAATATAAAAATACCGGTAGGTTAACTCTATTGTGAAACCCAAAAATATTGATATAGGGTGCAAAATACTCCAAATAAAAAGTTGCTTGTTTAATTAATTAAAAATTACAATAAAATTCTAAAAATTAAATTATCACTACATCTCAAAAGAATCTTGTCTAAATTCGAAACTGGTATCTAGTTATATCGAATAAACTGTTACAGTCGATAAACGATTCTATAACGACTATTTTAAAATTTGATTTGGGCACAACTCACAAACTACACGACGAAATCCTGATTTTTCTCTTCCAACAGAAAAATATACTTCATCAGCTACCAATGTTTCTTGTTTCACAGAAATCCAATTTAAAACAGCTTATGTATATTCATTTAAAGTTCGAATCGCCAAATTGCGAACTGCCGCGCCATTTCTAGCTCGATTATAATTATAATATAAATTATACGTTCGACTGTCATTCAAATAATATATTCGTTATTCTAATTCAATTCTAAACTGAATTATATATTTTAAATAATCTAATTCACACAATATTGTGAATTCAATTTAATTTCTGATTATTTCAGGATTAAATATATTATAATATTATTATTTTAATTAAATATTCAAAGTTATTTAATTAAACGACCAATTTAAATCTTTATATCACTATTTATATAATTAAATAAATTAGTTATTATACCGAAAAATACGGGTCGTTACATTCTTCCCCACTTAAAATAATTTCGTCCTCGAAATTGCTAAGGTAGAAAACAAACCCTATTGACTGGTTAGAACTTATTTGTTCATTTCTTTAACTTCAGTCTCAACTGAGCCAATTTATTTCAACTGAAATATTAATTAATTCTCATTATCGAAAATTTTCAAAAATTCTGAAATTTTTCTAACTCCCTAAATTTCTGAAAAATTTCGCCAGCACCTCCTTTGTACTAGTCAATAGGTCAAACTCCAATTCGCCTCTCTGGTCAATCTCTCACCCAAAAGAAAATCAAATAGCCAAGCGGCTTGCCAATTCAGCTCATAAATCTCATGCTTATATCAAATATAAACTTGTACCTTTTTGTCGGGCATTCAACTCTGCTATCAATTTAGCATATACCAATGTATTCCCAATCAAACTCCAATCTGTTTTTATCCACAAATCCAACCATTCGCTTATACCTAAGTCAAACTTCATTTCAAAATCGAGTTCCAATCTCGATTTCAAACTCTAACTTACCAATCCAAAATCATTTCAGATTCCTGTATCACAATCCAATTCATTCGATATTTCTATTTCAATTCAGTTTCAGTTACCACTTAGTTGGCTTTAATTCAATTTCTGTTTGCTTTCCCAAATTTCAATTCAATTTGGTTTTTAATTCAAACAGTCTCTACCTGGAAGTTTTAAACAACTATGCTTTTCTAAAACCAAATATTCCTTTCCGGATTTCAACAACTTGTTTCTCAAAACAATTCAAACAAAATTTTTGGTAGTAATTCGTCACTTACAAACTCGAAAATGAACACCGATGATGTCTAGATCATCATCAGAATCTATTTTCTAGTGACCGAAGTGAGTTCAATACTATATTTCTTTCAAAACTCATTCTTAAACACTTTCATTTTGAAATCAGTTCAAAATATCCTTCACCATGCTTGTAAAACAATTTAAAATCCCCCAGGATTTAAAATTCTCATATATTCAATTCAAATCCATTTACAAATACTTATCCCAATTTCCAGCATTTTACTTCCTGTTCTGGTTTAAATTCAGATTTAATTCATCTGATTTCATATATTTCACCTATGTGAATTCTGATTGGTTATTTATATAACCATTTTGCATTTTTGTAATATTACTCGATTATAATAACAACCAATATATCCAATATATTATAATTCCAATATATATATTTTCTCTATATCAAAATATACTTTGGGTAAAGTTATTTTCATTTACCCTCTTTTCAAAACATATCGTGTCGACCCATCGTATTCGAGTGTTTAGAAACTCCTATCGATACAGTGGATCAAACTGATCGACCAGAACCCATAAACAACTCAACCAATAAATCTCTACAATATAAAACAATTTTTATATCAATAACACATACGCTCTCTCATATATATACACTCAACTCATTCTAGGGTATTTATAACCCTATCTCTATTGAGTCACGCCACAGAGCCAAGGTAATACTTAAACTTAAGCTCTGATACCAACTGTAGCGTCCCGAAATTCCGGTCCAATTTGAGCTGACTAAATAACACAAGTCCAACCCACATTACACTGCAAATCAGAAAACTAATAGAAAGAAAATAGAGGGTGAGAATAGATAAGATAGAAACTTAAAATAGAAGAAGAAGAACCTACAACATCAGAGTAAACACGAATCTCACAACGGGACGAATAAAATATAACATAACTTTGAAATAAAAGATTGTACTTGAATATACATATCATTATCAAGTACAGCACTTATAACACAGCGGAATAACAATAGCTATATAAAATCCTGAAGCCTCCTGCTCCAGCTCTTCAAGTATCTGTAAATCCCGACTACTTGACTGCCCGTACAAAATTGGGCACCCAAGAGTTTAGGGAAAACAAAACAAAATAAACTCTGGGTCAGTTATGGGACGGGTATGAGTAAAACAGTTTAAAACAGAATGAACAAGTAAACGATATCTCATAAGACCACGTCGTATAACGGAACGGGTTTTTCCCTTATGAGAATCCGAAATATCTTTATATCAAACACCTTTTGTTATTATAATAATGTCTAACAACCACAATATAATAATCATCTAGCAGAAACGCTTTCATCTCACGTTCTACATATATAGTATACAATCAAAACCGCAAGCATGTATGGGGTAATGGATTTCCAACTATGACAAGGCATGGAACCACCTTCTGCTAGTGTACCTCTAGAGAGGAATACACTGGGTTCAACAAGAACATCTTGCTACCCGGCCACACATGACCGACCACTCATTTTGCTTGAGTGTATCGAATGTATTATCACCAACGGTTGGGATCAGCAACCGTTTCCTGAATGGGACAGCATCGACAATAGATTATAGAAATAAGTGAAACTCTAGATCAGGTGATAATACACCCTAAAGGGAGCTACCCACATAGCCATGCTACCTGCCCGATTTTTGTCATTTCCCCATTGTGAGGCTAGAGGCTACGCTTATCTTTTACATGCCACATCTTCATTCACTTTGAATGTCACATCGCCATACCCTTTAAAATCACAAATTGATTTATCCAAAAATAACACGGGTATACAGCTAAGAGAAACGAATTCCTCCGCCACCAAACGTGAATACGTTTGAAGAGATCAACTTACGCGATCTATTAGATATACTCTGTCAGGCAGACTTCCATACAAGTTGTCCTGGGACTGGACAAACCGAAGGCACTATTCAGTACACCCATCTTAGGAAATCTTTACCTAAGATTTATACAACAGCCTTTGCACTTTACTCCGTCTTCAATTATCTTTGGCATATATGATTCGCAACGCTTATGCCAATACGGAGTGGTTCTTCGGATAATAATCCAACCGGTCTCTCCATATTAACAACGTTAAAATGGTCAAAACTTTGATAGTCGGTGATTTAACTATCAAGGAAAAACACGTGTGCAAACAACGATATTATTTCGAGATGGAAATTATATCGATCAATCATCATTTAACATTTATCTCTTTAGTTCATTAATTTACTTATCTCTTGTTTCCATATATTCAACATTTCTTATTTCTAAATTTAGAAAATATACGTTATTAACAATGGAAAACATTTCCATTTCCTGTTTTTTATATTAGAAAACATTTCTGATTTCTTATTTGGGAAACATTTCCAAAGCTCCTTCATTGGATTTAAACAGAAGTTTAAATAAAACCTCACTATGCCAACTCAAACCATTTACTAAATTCACTTAACCATCTTTCACTATCAAACCTTACCATTCCTTAGTTTAGAAGGAAGTCAATCAAGTTGGGGTATAATTACCTCTTAGACCTTAACTGAACAATGTTTTAAATTCAAAATAGTCAAAGTTTATCTTTTAAACCTTTAACAATCCTCCTTACATAACTCTCGGATTCTATTTACGTATCCACTTCTTTATTTAAAACATTGATTATAACGATAACGTTACAATCCCTACTTTCAAAATATCTAACTTCAATTATAACTTTTATTCTTTAATGTGAATAAATAAATAAACACCTAATTTATAAATAAATAATTCTTGATTTAAACACCGGAAAGTATAAATACTTTCACGAATTCGATATAATCGAATTCGCCGATTAACTCTCTTCGAGTAATCTCTATTTGATTAACTCTTCTTCGAATAACCTATATTCGATTATCTCTCTTCGAATAACTTATATTCGATTAACTCCTTCGAATAACCTATATTCGATTAACTCCTTTGAATAACTTATATTCGATCTCTTTCTTTCGCATACGCTATATTCAATAATCTCCTTTAGAATAACTTATATTTGATTACTCCTTTTCGAATAACTAAATTCAATTAACTCCTGTCGATTAAACTAACATCGATTAACTCCTTTCGATTAAACTAACATCGATTAACTCCTTCCTTCAACTGTATTCGAATAAACTATACTCGATACTCCTTTAACTCTATTCGGATAACTATTATTCGACTAACTCCTTTGGATTAACTCATTTGGATTAACTCGGTTTGATTAACTCATCTTGACTAACTCAACTTATTTATCTCATATCGATGTTGAAATCGGTTCTTACTTCTCTATATAAGTCCCGACTTATATATTCTATTTATCAAATGATAAATATTTTACTTATAAAATATTATTTATAAATTTATCTTCCCAATTTATCTATTAAAACAGATTTCTATTTAATTCCACTTTAAATAAATCTTTTCCATTTATCTGTTAAAAC
The DNA here is from genome assembly GCA_030737875.1 of Allium sativum. NCBI lineage: Eukaryota > Viridiplantae > Streptophyta > Magnoliopsida > Asparagales > Amaryllidaceae > Allium > Allium sativum. The sequence continues at coordinate 19,775,029 of CM060924.1, forward strand.
ATATTTCCATTCTCTATTCATATTCCAAATATTCCTTTGATTTAATTATATTTATTTACCAAATAAATTTTCCTCTTTATAACTCTATTTGTAAATGTTTTACAAATATTTCCTTTTTCAATTCGTTTCACAAATATTTTCCTTTTATATTTGTTTCACAAATATTTTCCTTTTCATTATCCTATTTATTTTACAAATAAATATCCCTTATAATATCTTATTTATTTTCTAAATAAATAATTCTTGTTCAATTCTATTTGTAAATGGTTTACAAATATTTCCTTTTTATCTTTATTTATTCCCTAAATAAATATTTCTTTATTCTTTCTATTTATTTTCCTAATAAATATTCCCTTTTCAATTCTATTTATTTAACAAATAAATATTTCTTTTTATAAAATCCTTTGATTTTATAAATATTTCTTTTTCAATACAACATTGAAAAATTCCTTTTATAATTATCCTATTTATTTTCTAAATAGATATTCCTTTTATAATTCTATTTACTTTCTAAGTAAATAATCCTTTTTATACCTTTATTTACTTTCTAAGTAAATAATCCTTTTTATAAAATTCTTTGATTTTATAAATATTTTCTTTATTAAATTCCTTTTTATAAAATCCCTTGATTTTATAAATATTCTATTTCAATACACAGTTTGAAATTTCCCTTTTCTATTCCAATATTTCTTTTGGTATTCAACAGCACCAAATAACAGGACCAGTGTCATTATAATCAATCACAGATTATACGTCACATCATATAACACAATATATGAAAACAAACAGTATTATAAATATTGAGGAATCCTGTTGGATCCCTCCAACCTGTTTTCCTGCATCACAGATGTTAAACAACACCAATAACACGAATATAAAATATTCGTATAACATAATCAACATTCGATTAATGATTTATATATATCGTTATCTATACTTTCAACCAATAATTCAACAGTTAATTCAAAAAGTCAACACACAGCAATCAACAGATAATTATCAGTTCTAAGAATACGTTATAAAAAATATAACTGTTCAGAGTTGGTGAGTTTTACTCACATTGGACGATCATCGTTAATAACGATACCCATTGCTGGATTCAGACGGACAATTTATTTTGCTATAAATTGTAACGAGGTCAAATTCTCTCCTAGTCAGTTCCATTGGGTAGCTCTCGTCCATACGATCCCATCGGATCTTGTTTTGCTAAATTCTGACATCGTATGACAAAGTTATTTAGATTACAAGTTATATGGATGATTTAAATTAATTAAACTACATATTTATTTAAACATGGGCTTAAATTTATAAATCAACATATGGGCCTCACCATTTGAACTCAGCCCATCTCCATCTGTATAAATCCGCTTCGTATTTCTCCTTCTTCCCAAATGAAATCCGCACTCCAAAATTCAACACAGCGACTCCTTCCAGTATTTCAACAAATGGAAAATCTTTAATCCCCTTATTATACAATAATAAGGTTTTATAAACTAATTACCATTTCAGGAATAACCACCCAGCGTTAATACCCTAACCCAAGTAAAATCCCTTCGCTCATCGCTTTTTCTCCCGAACCCGTTACATGCTGTTGTCCTTCACCATGACTGATCAAAACATCACCGATTTCCTCTCCTCCTTCCCATTAAAATTCCAAACGAAAACACCTTTAAGATCCTCTTTCGATCCTCTATCTCCTCACATCAAAGTCAAGAAGCTCGCATCCTTTTGGAGATCGCGACACTCAACATTCTCATGGAAAAACATTGTTATGTGCGAACTGAAATTGAACCAAATCTCCTCAAACATCACCACAAGACGTAAAACTCCACCACGAACTCGAATCCATCAACTGAATTCTCGAAATCGCTAACCCTGTTCCTTTGTACGGACTTCGACGATACACAAAGCCGAGCCCGGAAAACTTAGATTAGGAGGAAGATCTTGCTTCAATGGTCTGAAATACATATAGTTTATGATTATAACGATTTTCTTTAGAGGAATTTTTTAGATTTTTCTTGAGATGGATTTCACTTTTCGCAAATAAGAACTGACGGCCGTTTTTCATTTGCCAAAGATGGAAATTCATTTAGGTCTTAAGGAAAGGAGGGAACAGGGTATTTATAGGCATTAAATGTTGATTTCTCTTGTGGATGATTTAATGCCACGAACTTGTTTTTGAGGACTAAGGAAAATCAGTGGTTGAGAAGAAGAATTGTGGCTTGCATTTTTACCAGAGAAAGAAATGAAAGGGTTAAGATATTTTAGAATATATTAAGTTAAAAAGGTAGGTTACTTGTTATCTAAAATTCTCTTCGCATACAAACTGCTATGGACAAAAATAAAAATATAGTCATGTCGAGTATTTCACCACGATTCCAAAAATATAAAAATATCGATAGGTTAACTCTATTGTGAAACCCCCAAAATATTGATATAGGGTGCAAAATACTCCAAATAAAAAGTTGCTTATTTATTTAATTAAAAATTACAATAAAATTCTAAAAATTAAATTATCACTACATCGCAAAAGAATCTTGTCTAAATTCGAAACTGGTATCTAGTTATATCGAATAAACTGTTACGGTCGATAAACGATTCTATAGCGACTATTTTAAAATTTGATTTGGAGACAACTCACAAACTACACAACGAAATCCTGATTTTTCTCTTCCATTAGAAAAATATACTTCACCATCTCCCAACGTTTCTTGTTTCACAGAAATCCGATTTAAAACGGCTTCTGTATATTCGTTTAAAGTTCGAGTCACCAAATTGCGAACTACCGCGCCATTTCGAGCTCGATTATAATTATAATATAAATTATACGTTCGACTGTCGTTCAAATAATATATTCGTTATTCTAATTCAATTCTAAACTGAATTATATATTTTAAATAATCCAATTCACACAATATTGTGAATTCAACTTAATTTCTGATTATTTCAGGATTAAATATATTATTATATTATAATTTTAATTAAATATTCAAAGTTATTTAATTAAACAACCAATTTAAATCTTTATATCACTATTTATATAATTAAATAAATTAATTATTATACCGAAAAATATGGGTCGTTACATTGTCTTTTCTTTTATTATTGATATAATCATTTAAACCTTTGTTACAAGTTTTTATGTATATGTTGTTATTTCCCTATTATTGATTATGATATACATGTTCATGCCATATTGAGAAAGTTAGGGAAATGAACTTGTAAACCTTATTTTGATATTAGAATTGACATTTCAAACGAATTTGGACTTATATTCACATGCACTTGAGTTAATGACTTTTATTTGTATTAATGACATATAGACATGAAGTTAATCCTTACTTGTAGTAGAAGCCTGCCCGGAACCGACCGCCATATCCAACATCTACATTCTAGTCTGGTTAATGTGAGAGGTTTAGGTACTATGGGCCATTATAATAATTACACAAAGGCACGAGGTTAAGCCCAACTTGTAGTAGAAGCTTATCCACAACATCTACAAATGGTTAGTTTGATGTGAGATGTCTTGTGTGTGCATATACATATACATACATATATACATATACATACATACATACTTACATACATACATATATGTTTGGGCTTGGGCCGAGTTGGGCTCAAAGCATCAATAAATATTTAACCAGCCTTCGAAAATAATATATATATATATATATATATATATATTCATGTGAAGAAGGCCTACCTAGAGAAGGTATTAAGTGGCTGACCTATCTAGTTTGGGTATTAAGTAGTTAGGACTGGGTTCAATCCTTGGTTTAGGAGGATATCCGATTAAATTGGAATGATACAGAGAAGATTAGCATGGCCCCTACATAAGGATGACATACACAAATAGAGAAATGGTCTAAAACCACCATAGAGTGCATTAGCTAGGGACTAAGCGTGTCTACCACTTATGAGATAATAAGTAAAAAAAACCGAAACATAATTGACATTCTTATCTATTAGCTAACGTATTACTATGATGGTCGCCCTTAACCAGCCTTATTCTCTGCATTAGTAGACATGATTACTTAGTAATCCTCTTTACTAATGTAGGTCCCGGGAGGGGCATTATAGCTTGATATCAGAGCCAGTTTATGTTCTCATTCTTATATGTCCGAAAAGTGAAAAGGTTAGTTTATATTCTTCTTAAAATAATTTACTAAGGAAACCGGGTTTTTTAATAAATAATTTTTGAAATCCATTTATTAAAATTCTACTTTTTGCATAAAATAAATATAGTATAAATACTTTTATTATTTAGAAATATCCTTAAAAAGATTTAAAATAAAATATTTAACATCGTAATTACCAAGTCACAGCATGCATATACATGTTCATGGAACTAAAACAACTTTCAAGTGGTTAGAAAATAATAAGTGCAATAACAACATGAAACAAAAACATAGGACAATAGATCAAATCGGCTGATTCAAGCTAGCAAACATCAAAATGCTTGAAAACACTCTAAATAAAAATTGTTACATACAATTGAAGCTTTTCGGAATGACCAAGATAATAAAATTTCTATTAACGGTTTAAAAATTATGGACATTTTAATAACAAGTATCAAACTGAGCCAGATCTATACATTCGACATGACAGAGACAACAATTGCAATTTTTGCATAGTAAACTTCAAAATCTGAAAAAATGGACATGAGAAAAGTTATAGCTTATTTTTAAGCTTTTCAGAATGACCAAGATCGTCGAATTCCTCTCAATGGTTTAAAAACTAGGACCATATTACTAAAGAATATACCAAACTAAGCCAGAACTATACATTCGACATGAAAAAGACAGGATCGAAACCTGACTCTGATACCAAGCTGTAGCGCCCCTCCTAGATATCTACATTAGTAAAGAGGATTACTAAGTAATCATGTCTACTAATGTAGAGAATAGGGCTTGTTAGGGGAAACCAACATGGTAATGCATTAGCTAAGAGCTAAGTATGTCAAATATATATATATATACACACACACACACACACACACACACATACATACATACACACACACCCCTCATAGTGGTCGACACGTTCAACTTTTATCTAATACGATTCCATGGTGGGTTTCGATTATTTCAGAACAAATGTAAATATATCATAAAAAAGGTCTCAAAATAGCCTCACAAATGTATACACAAGTGCATGCATATCCATGCATCATACATAATACACAACATACTTAGAGGTTTGTCACCATAATTTACATATACATGCACAACCATCCTATAATAAATACAATATTGGTACGTCAAAAATGATAACTAGATGAATGGTAGTATTCCCAGATCCAGAAAGTGCAGTCCAACGAGAGCAAGCCCAAAAATAACCATGAAGAAATGCTAAACCAACCTATCCTGCAACTCGGTCAAACACATGTATAAAAAACAAAACTATCTTTTGGAGTAATGATCTTCGTATTTGGGTCATGTCTTCTCTTTTGAAGTCGATGCTTAGCTTTTGATAGGATGAAAGTTATAAATTGTTGTCAGATTCATGGTAATTCTTACTGGTAATCAAGGTGAGTAATGAACTCATAGTTTCTAACTCGAACATGCAATGGTTTGTCGTAAATAAATTTTTGTGTCGTTTCATTCTTTTGTAAACTTGAGTTAGTATTTTAATCATAACTTTTGCATTCTTCATCAAAATCAAATGATTTTTGATGTTCCAGAAACCTTTAAAAAAATGTGACAACTTTCATGTTGAGCACATTTGAAGATTCTAAGAGTAAATGGTCGAAAAACCTAATGCAAACTCGCTATCGTGTCACTGTAAATTTCAATTTGAATTTCAGTTCGTATTTCCATCATAACTTTCTCATCCTTTATTGGAATATGATGATTTTTGATGATTTGGAAAGCATAGGGTTCAATCTACATCTCTCATGTTTTGAGTTTTCTGAGATTTTGATGTTACCTTACTCAAAAATGTATTTTTCTATTGTTATCCCGAGAGCAAAGCATATATTGCTCTTTGGTTGGAGCTAAAACGAATTTGACTGTAACTTATTCGGTTCTTAGCCGAATTCAATGATTTTAAATATTTCAGAAAACTTAGAAATTAAGATACAACTTTCCTCTTATTCGTAATGTCATATTTTGAAGCTTACTATGCTAAAATCACAATTGTTGTCTCTATCTTGTCGAATATATAGTTCTGGCTCAGTTTGATATTTGTTAGTAAAATGGCCATAATTTTTGAATCACTGATCAGAATTTTATTATCTTGATCATTCTAGAAACCTTGAATTGTATGCCATTGAATTGCATGCAAAAAAAAATCCTTTATAGTGTTTTTAAACATTTTGATATTTTCTAGCTCAAAACAGCCGATTTTATCCGTTGTCATATGTTTTTGTTTCATGTTGTTATTGCACTTATTGGTTTCTAACCACTTGAAAGTTGTTTTGCATCCATGAACATGTATATACATGCTCTAACTTGATAACTATGATGTTAAATATTTTATTTTGAATATTTTTAAGAGTATTTCTAAATAATAAAAGTATTTATACTGTTAATAAATGGATTTCTATGAATTTCAAAAATTATTTTGATAGAAAATCTCTCATGACCTAGCAATGGCGACGGCGACAACTCATTCATCTTCTCCTATCTCCTCCTTCTTTTCCACCGATGCCTTTCCACCTCTTCCACCTCACCCTCCACCCCACAAACCCCTTGATCCACCATCTCCCTCTGGAAATCCCTCTTCTTCGATGGATGCTAATCCAGATCTGGCTATTCCATCGCAACCATCTTTTCCAGTGAAATCTGATTACACATCTCTATTTAGATCTTCTCCAAGGAATGCAAGATCGTACAAGCCACTCCATTTTGATATACCGAGAGATGGAAAGAAGCATATGATACTAGATCTTGTCAAGCAACATGGTCTTAATTACTGGAGTAATTTTCTGATCGGATTTTTCCTCGATGGTACGTTATCGTTTCACGCTGTATCTAATTATTTGCATAGGCATTGGAAGCTTGATGGTGAGGTTGATATTGAATCCGATGGGTCTCACTTTTACTTTAAATTCTCCAATGACTCTGATAGGGAAAAAATTCTCAGATCCGATTCCATCTTCATACGTGGTAGGATGTTTATCATATCTGTTTGGGATCCAACCATAGGATGTGCCCAATCTCAAATAAAAAAGTCCCTGTTTGGATCCATTTATATAGGATACCCATGGTTTTATGGACTCTAATAGGCATCAATTGGCTTATGAATCATGTTGGCAGATTGATTTGTTATGATGTTAGTACTGAAAGGTTAGATAGTTTCAGATATGCGAAGACATTGGTCGAAGTATCACCTGAATTTGAGCTACCAAATGCTATTGAGATTGATGGTTTGGGAGATGCTTTTCCTATTGTAAAGGTTAGCTATGACTGGAAACCAAAGATTTGTGTCAATTGTAGGGTATTTGGACATGATTCATCCCATTGTGAATTGCACGCCAATAACAATAAGGATAATCATAATCTGGGTAATGCTAATGGGAGGGATTATTGTCCAGCTGAGAATGCGCAAGTACAAAAGCCACATATTAAAATACATGCAAATGGTAATCAGGACAAATGGAAAAATGTTTACAACAACAAAAAAGAAGTATTGGAAGATAAAGGAGGTAGATACTAATAAGGGTATGGCAGATTCTGCAGTTGCTACTGGCAATGAAAATGGTAACTCTTTTGCATGCTTAGCTACTAATGATACTGGGCAGAATGTTGATAATAATGCCACTGAGCAGAATGTTGATATTAATGGTCATGGTCCTGATGAGCCTAATATTGTTCAATCTAATCTGGTTACCAATGCTCATTCCAAATACACAGCTAACGTTGAGATGCAGACCATGTTTGGAAATCTGTTTGATGATACAAAAGAACATTTAGAAACTTCAAATAAGGCTACAGGTAATGGAACTATTTCTTGTATTGATTTCTTGGGAACTAGTTCATCTTCTAGTGCCACTATTGTTGCTCCTTGTTCAGCTCTTTCTGGTTCTATGTCATGTTCATCAACTTATAGTCAGAGTTCTCCTACTTCTTCTTGTAAGAATTTTACTTCGGGTTTGATTGGATCTTCTTCTACCAGTGCCAAGCAATCTGCTTCCCATATGCTAATTTAAAGCCACCTGACCATCTAATTCTTCCTCCTCCAACAATTGAATCTTCCATGTTATCCTCTGTAGTTTCAATGAGTGCCTATCCATCTGCAATATCCAAAGGCAAGAAACCTAAAGGAAAATTTTGGGCTGATGATGACCTTGATGAGGGACATGAGTTCACACTTGAAAACATACTACCCGCTGGTAGCAAGGTGATGTCACAGAAACGGCACACAAGGAACAATCCTGGCCCTATTTTTGATAAATTCTACACATGAGTTTTGACTTGTGCCTTGTGTCAGAACCGAGGGATTGTGGTGCATGCAAGCTTGTCATGGAATGTTTTTTAACCGGATGTGTTAGAAGTAAGAGCAACTGGAATGTAATTTTGATTACTGGAGATTCTTTATGTAATCACTTGTGGTTAGCGAGTGAGTATTAGTGATTTTGAAGGGTATAGAGAAGGATGGTTATATATCATAACATACTTGTATATGCTTATATATGTAATGTAAATATTTAGGTGATTAATAAAATTTGCGCTTAACTTTCAAAAATAAAAGTAATTATACTATATTTATTTTATATAAAAAGTAAAATGTTAATAAATGGATTTCTATGAATTTCGAAAAATATTTTAAAAAATCCCGGTTTCCTTGGTAAATTATTTTAGGAAGAACATAAACTATTTTTTTCAATTTTCGGACGTATAAGAATGAGAATGACCTAAGTTATGGGACTCGTCCTTACAAAGATCTTAAGTGGTCACAAGATCCGCCTTTCTCTTAAAAAGGTATCAAATGGTCTTAAATAACGATATAGTTTGAGTGGGGTAGTTCTCCAGAAGTTGTCTGCTTCCTCTCTTGGGGATACATGAGGGTTTACCTAGAGGGATAGGTAGTATAAATTTAACGAAGAGGAGTTGAAAGCTTTCTAAAAGGAGTGCTTTTCTAAGGGAAGTACTAAGTGGCTAGGAGTTCACTCGTAGTATCAGTTAAATAATAACGAAGGTGTCCGCCGGAGGGTCTTAAATGACAATGAGGATCTACCTAAACTGGTATTAGATGGAAGCTTAATATTTATCGTATTACAAGAGAGAATATTTAATAGCATTGATGATTAAATGACTAGAGTCCATCATAGGGTCTTAAGTGGTCGAAGGGATCTGCCCATAAATATTTATGTATTGGCCTTAAGTTGACCAAATGGTAGTCTTCCTTGTAGGATAGTAAGTGATAATAGAGTCTGTCCTTATAAATGTGCATGTTGACCTTAAGTGACTTTGGAATAGTCCGCTTAATTTATACATGAATTTGTGCGTTGAGCTTGCATAGACATAATTTGATAAATGCATACTGCCATATATAGGAAATAGTATTCCTTAAACTTACGTGATTTTCATTCACTAGAACTTTTGTTCTGACCTCGCTCCTCTTAACAAATAAATAGGTTAGTAGTTGGAAACGCTCGGCTGATGCAGTCATGGATGTTGGATCCCGACGGATCTTTATTTATTATCATTTTTATCATGATTGTTGTTTATTGGGATATTACTATTATCATCAATGTACCCTTGATGATGGCTGAGATTTTTATGTTTGGGTTTTAATTAATGATACATCTAATTCTGTTATCATATTTTATCCCCTCTGGTGTGAGATTTTTCTGTCGTTATTAGTTTTTTTTTCTGTGAATGTAATCCTTTTATGAACCAATGATCAGTTTATAATGACTCTAAGTTCTGATGGGTCTTTTCTAGGTTGGAATTTAGGCCCATTCGGGTGGGTTGTTAAATTGGTACTAGAGCTTAGGTTACCTGATTATGAGGAAATATACGTATGAGAGATGTACTTGTTATTTTGAAAATGAGTTTTCAGAATGTTTTATTATATATAAGTATATATATGTATATATATTTATATAAAGTGCGTGTATCTCTATAGAGTAGTACCTATAGGTCCACCTAGAAGAGGATTGATCTTAATTTCTAGATTGACCTAGAAACCATATAGTGATTTACTTATCTCCTTATCAATTTAGAATTTGGTAAGCACATAATGGTTGTAAGAACCACAGGGTTGGAAAGTGGAAAGGATTGAAACTCCCTGTTTATTAAGCAATAAATGGAAATCGGATTGGTGAATTAATTATCATTTATAGTAAAAAATAAATACAAAGAATTTGAAATAGGTGTCCGTTAGGACAACCAGCAATAAAAACAAATTTATGTCCATTACATAAGAATATCTTGAGTTTTATGAAAAGACGGAAGTACAAGTTTTGTTAAATGGTATAAACTTTTGCAATAATAAATATAGAAATTTGAAATTTCAAAGAGCACTAAATGGTCAATAAGTGAGAATATTGGAAACGAAAAATATTAATAGAGTAATTAACACCACTTATGCGAAGGTATCAATATTTGAATTTTAATTAGATATTGAATGTCTGTACAAACGGGCATTGCTTAAATTGGTTTATATGGACATAAATGATATTTCTAAGGCAACTATTAGGATTGTTAAAAGATGGAATAATAGGAATACGGAAGAAAAGAGTTAAGATAAGGAACAGACTTCCGTGAAAAAGTGGACATCAATCTTTGTTAAAAAGATAGTAGATAGAATAAGAGAGTTTAAAAGAAAAGAATAAATATGTTTTTCCAAATTTGCAAAAAGCTTGCTAAAAAGACTACAAAAGTGATTCTTGACATATTGCAAAATAAAATTTTGAAGTGACCGTAGAACATCTCATTGGTAGGTTCAAGTTAAGTAATAGTTTCATTCGGGAAGAAATTGGAAATATGATTTTTTTTAAACATAAATGTTTTAGGAGAAATTTTGAAAAGTTTACTATTTCTTTTGTTAGATAAACTGTAACTATAAACTTTTAGAGAAAACAGTGGATGAGTTCTTTTAATGGATAAAAGGTTAACCATAAACTGCCAAAGTGTACATTTATGAGCTTTAATAAAAAGAAATGTAAATTCCTTAAAAAAGCAATGAATAACGAAAATTTTAACGGTAAATTTTTAATTGTCACCGTTTCCACGTAATAACTTCTAAAATTTGGTATTATACAAGAATTTTCAGTTTTCTTCTTTTACCTATATTTTATATGAGAATTTTTTCATAAAATAATTAAACTCATTGTAACACCCCGAATTTTTAACGACATTAAAGAGAATAAATTAAATAATAATTAATTTAATGTTCAGAATTAGAGGAAATGGACTGCACCATTGCGTCCGTCTCGAAATTCTGGTCAAGGACATTTGGTTTGCGTAAAATGGGCACCGTATGAAGAAGTTATGAGAGTTATAAGTTTGTATATGCACAGAAATATTTTATATATACGCATGAGTCGGAGGTGAGTCAGAATCCTATCCAGAGGATTCAAATTCGAAAAGAATCCTCTGAGCGGCAAAATTCCCGCTCTAGGGGGTCAACCGCCCTAGAGGGGTGTCGACCTAGGAGTTGACCCACCCACAGGGGTGTCGACACCCCTAGGGCTGAGGTGGCACTCGGTTTCAGGGGGTCTGGCAGTTATATATATGTGTTATATTTCTCATATTCTCTTCATTGGGAGTCATGGAGGCCATATGCTGCTGGAGTGCGAACTGAACTGTTTCTACAACAACACACTCTACAAATCCAATTTATAAATTCTAGATCCATTCTTCCTAAATTCCCTAAACCTAACGCTGTGAGTTTCTAGATTACTTTTAGGTTTAGATAAATAAAAGTATACTTTGATGGACAATGAATTGGATATGTTGTAAAGTATGATTCTTTGTTAATATGAAATTTTATCCTATGTCATAACAGATCTAATTTCCTAGATCTAATATAATTGTGGTGATTCGATTATGATGTTTATATGGATATTGACTTGTAACCATGTTATTATGGAAGTACATCTATTAATTTGGATAATTGTGACATTACTTGGATCTAGACCTTTATGTTAATCACCTTTCACCTGTCATATTATGATACATTGATATATGTTGTAAACTTGACATGTGAATCTACCTTTTGATCTAAACATGTTGCTATGTCACCCTAACTATGCTAAATCTAGGTAATTGGACACCTAATGTTAAATCTAGATCTCATTATGCTTGCTTAAACATCATAGTGATTGCCACAAGTTACTAGTTTGATGTCCACTTTATTATGATGTTAATAACATGTCCATTCACTTTGTTACTATACCGGTTTTTGTTCATGTTTATGCCAAGACATGTTGAAACTATCACCCTCGTCATATTCTCTTTTTATTATTATAGCTAGGCTACTTTATAGCCTAGATGACGCCAAAAATATGTACGAATACGTTAGAGATAAAACGGGGAAAAAGGGAGTATAATTGGCATGATTCATGTAATGTTTAATAGGAAATGGGACATGTAAATCAAATGGGAAAAACATATAAATAGTTACCTATAACATAGGTAGATTTGGATTAATTTGGAATGTTTAGTAATTTACAATTAGGAATTGTAAATTGTACTTATGACACGAGTTTAGGTTACATTAGTGGTGGAAGTCTGCCCGGACCCGACCAGCATATCCAGCAGCCACGAATGTTGAACCTAGTGTGGGAGGTCTAAGTACGCAACTACGAATCGGGCTAAGACACGAGGTTAGGCCCAACTGTGGAATAAGACTGCCCGGACCCGACCGGCATATCCAGCATCCACACGTTGTAGGCCTAATGTGGGAGGTCTAGCCCATTATAACCATAATTGGACATGGTAAAGAAATGGACTACTTAACCTAATTTAATATGACTATGGACTTAAGTTAGGGTTAAGTAAAATTGGATGGGTAGTGGTGGGTTAAGTAATTTAGAGGGGATGGGTAATATGTATAGGCCCACGTACTTAACCGAATAAGATTATGTAATTAAAGACACCTAATGGTATACATAACCAGTAGATAGTGTAACAGGGTTATGTAATTAAAGACACCTAGTGGTATACATAACCGGTAGATGATGTAATAAAGTTATGTAATTAAAGACACCCTTTAGGGTAAGCATAACTAGTATAGGGCTATGTAATTAAAGATACCTAAGGGTATACATAGTCAGTGGAAAACCTAGTGGGGATACAAGACAAGGGGAAAGCTCATATCATATTGTGAGGGACCCATTTCGGTTAGTAACCCGAAGTTGGAATCAAGTAAAGACCTCCGTACTAGGCGGAGAAGGGGCACGCTTACTGATTGATTGTAAGAGATCCAAACGAGGCGGATGGTGTGGGCGGCGCAAACCGACCGGGGTCATATGCGTTCATGGGCTGGGCAGAGGGGGCTAAGACGACCGTGACACCAGTAGATATGGTTGTGCACACTATGGGGTTGCCACTTTAGGAAGTGATACCTCCTACTGTGGGGCCAGCACAGGATATCTACAAGGTAGGGAGTCGATCGATTAGGGTAGTGGTTAGGGTATACGTGGACGTATGACCTAAGCCTACCAGCTTATAGTGAAAGGGATCATTTCATTTCAGTTATACTAGTAATAATGCAGAGTAATCATTAGTGAGGCACATACACCTTAACTTGCTTACCTTATCACACCTTCCATTTATGTAGTGATCCCTCTCTTATCCACTTTATATGCCTATCATGTTGCTTTTAATTATCTACCGGCTAAAAGTAACTAGACTCGCCAGACTTTATGTCTGACCCTGTTGTTTCTCCTTCTTTCTTCCGTTCCCCACCCCCCCCCCCCCCCGGTTCTCAGGGAGGAAACACTCAGACTTAATCAGGAATCAGATATTATCTTGCTAGGAGTTACTTCTGAAGTATGGATCAAGTTCTTGACTCTACTATGGCTTAACTCTTTTTATTGGGGGAATGATGCTTTTTATTTACTTATGTACTCTGATGGTGCAAGATAGAAGTATTTTTATTGTAATGGTTTTTGCGACTTATGAAATTGTGGACCATGGTGTTATGACTTATGTTTGAAATAAAAGTTTAAATTTTCCGCTGCTGCCTTATTTATCTCTGTCTTGTAATTATTCCGTGTCTGTTTACCTATAGCGCTTCACAAAACTTAATGCATTCCCTTAGTGAGTGACATTAACGGACGTGGGGTGTTTCACTTATAAAGTTCTTTCCTTTAAGACTTGGTAGTGGTTGTGATTATCAATATGAGACTTATTTGAGAATTAATTAGGTAAAAGAGGACATATAAGATTAATAGGCAGGGTGTGCTCATTTGAAATAAGAGAGGAATTACTTGGCTAGGGGGATTAATAGAATATATAACATTTTCCCTGTAATAATGAGCATTCTGCGAGGAGTAATAAGAAAAGGATAAGAGTTACCATTAATTACTCCAAATAGATAAGTTCTGTAATTTATGGGTATTAAATAAAATTTTGAAAATCATCTTTAGATGCAAATAAATTATAATGAATGAGTATGTTTTTAAGGGAAAACATTCACGGATAATAAAAAAATCCAAAATTCAAAACATAGGTTAAGTGTGAGATTTAAAATACCCATGTAAATAAAAGTTCTAATATATATATATATATATATATATATATTAGATCAAAATTTGGACCTAACACCCAAATTGTTCTGATTCGTAGAGAATTATAACTGAAAAATGGGGAAAAAACAGAGAACACACAATATTTATAGTGGTTCGGCGTTAATGAGCCTACGTCCACTTTATATGATATCGATTATACTTTGAATGCTAGTACAACCAATGATTTCTCTCAAATTCGCTTTTACAATTGTGATTTCTCTCAGTAATTTCGAAGTAAAACTGATAAGAAATAGTGGTATGACAGTAATGGTGGAATCAGTACTCAATCCTGCCAAAAGATCCTAAAAAATGCCAATCTCTGGGCTATTTATAGCTGATTCTGTCAGGCGGATCGCGGTCACACGTGGTGTAGATCCCGAGAAAATCGGATCGGATCGAGCAATGAGGAAGAATTGGTCAATATGACAGTTGTGGACAGGTGTCGTGAGATCCGTGCACTTCGAATCGCTGAAGACCAGCTCGTGGTAGCCGTTGCGTCTTCATTTTCCGACCTCTGGAACTCGGATCGAATCGTGGGGGGTTATAGCGAATCGGGTCGCGACGGATAGGGCGAATCGATTCGAGGAGGGTGATTCGCGATCCGCGAGGCTAAACTTGCTAGCTTCTATGCTTGAGATTTTGTGGAGAGTATACATCGATCTTGATGGCTTGGTCAAAAAGCTAGCCAACATTTTGCCCCCTCGAAGTATATTTTATCGATGATGGAACATGCTTCGAAATTGCAGAAATATCTTTTCATAAAGAGATGCAAACCAATGGTAGCGTCTATCTGAAATGTCGTATCACTTCAGAAAGTTGTGTCCCTTTGAGTTGTATAAATATCGGATCGATTCTCAATCATTTCTTTGTTTATCAGATAATTTCCATCTCTGGAATTTTTGGAGATCTCATCGTCAAGTATACCAGGTAAGCTTCTGAGTTTTTCGCAAATTATTTCCGAATTTCCACTTCGTCATATTGCTTGATGATTCGGATTGCACGAGATCATCACGATCCGAAAAGCGAGGCGCCCGCTCGATCCTTGGTGAGCTCTTGGGATTGTTCATGAAACGATACGGGCTTCTATACAGAACGAAATGGTCTTTTAAGTATGGTGGGCAATCCATCGTAGTGAGTCGAGCCAGGGATCGGCCTTGTCTTCTTTGCTGGGCCCAATGGGCTTGCCTTCACGATCCGTTGAAGCCCGCGGTTCGTATGAGACAAAAATGGGGAGACCAACCGCCATCACTTCGTCTATATAAGTCAATCCCCCTTCCTTCTTTTCTTTCGTTGCTGCCAGTCTTTCGAAAGAAAAAACCCTAATTCTTTAAATCTTCAAAAATTCACTTGTTTCCCCAATTTTAAGAAAGGTAATCTCGTTAAAAACTCTTCTCTGTTATTTTCTCTGAGTTTTTTGCTGATTTGAGGAGGAAAAGAGCGGAATTCGATGGTTTTTGAAGTGTTGGAAGCCGGGGGCATGCCATGGCTGATGGATTTCAGCGACGTGAGTTTGGGGACGAAGAGGAAAAAGAGGGAAGAAGAAGAAAGGCGTCGTGTCGGTTCACAGGCGAGGTTTCGTATTGATTCGTGGCGGCGAGGAGGTGGATCGTGGTGATGGCGAGGCAGTGGATCGTGGCAATGGCTAAGCAGTGGATCGTGGTGGGAGGAAATAGAAGGAGTAGGAGTAGGATTTGGAGAACAGATCGGGTCATGGTGATGAAGGGGGTCACTGGTTCACGAGAGGACAAGGGGCTGTGGATCGCGAGAGGTCATCGCGATCTGTTCCGGTGTTCATGATCCCATGTTCTTCCACGAGCCAGTGTTTTCGCTATGAATCCATACCCCTTCCGCGATCCAGAGATGTACCACGATCCGACCTCGCGTCACGATCCAGAAGATGAACGATCCGATGAACTTTAAATAAACAATGCAACTTAACTCTGGTATATCAATGGACAGTTAGGCTAGAGCCCTTGAGACTTTCTGAACTGGACAGCAGCATAACTTGACTGCATATGACAACTAACCATTCGATGATCTTGCTAATTTTTATGCTTTTCTTTAATGCATGCACAGGCACGCACTTGCACCAGCACACAAAGGGGACGGGTAATTATATTCTAATTTCTCATGTTTACTCGCCTAAACAGTAATGTCGGGTAATCGTTCTTGTTCAAGATCTGATACAGAGATGGATCCCGAGGTGTATGAGCACCACAACCCCGAGACTCTTCCAATTGATCCAGAGGGTGAGGATTCTGGATCTGAATATGAGGCAGAAACGGGATTGGATTCCTCTGAGAGTACTTCGCTTGAGGAGGAGTCTGAGGTAGACGACCGAGCTCCCGACGAGATTCCTGGTGCACTAGAAATAGAGAAATTCAGTGACTCTTTAGCTTCCAAACTTGATGACATAAAGCTTAAGAAAATTTGCTTGAGACACGGGATCCCCTGGGATGATGTGAGGACACCTGGTAGCAAAGATAGACCTCATCTAGCTCCGGAGGGGTATATGACAGTTAGCCGACTCATGTGTTGGGTAGGCGCCATTCCTCCGTTTCCTCCCATCGTCATTGAAACCTTAAAACGATTAGGTATTGCTCCGATGCAGCTTCATCCCAATGCCTACGCAGCCTTATACACTCTATACATTGCATATGCGGAAATCCTGCGAACTGAGCTCACGTTTAAAGATTTGACATTCTATTACCTTTTCAAGCATCGCTCTACGGCAACCCCAAATTTTTCTTTCTTCGAATCCGTAGCAAATAGGAAGGTCTTATCCGACGGTTACAGCAACATAGGGGATCCCAAAGCCGATTGGTTTTATATAAAGAGACAGGTCGGGTGTGCAAGAAGATGGCTCAAATCAAGTAAATTTTAAACCTTTGAATGAATAACTTGTTTAAGAAATCGGAATGCTAACATGCTTCTTTTCTCTACGCAGATCACATCTTTCCAAAGACAGAAGGCTCGGTGCATAACAATTGACTATCCCTCCTTTTGAAGAGCAACTCCGACTTCTTAAAGATCAAAAAATGTATTACTGACGAGAATCTTCATAAGCACCGCCTTCTGGATATAAGATTTGACTTGGCATGGGTGGCAAACCTTACAAATACGTGCCCCCTACCGATGGAGAAGGAACGTCGCAGGCAGCAGAAACAACTAAATTTTGTAAGAGTTCTTCGCCGATAATTATCCAGGACGACGAAGACTTAAATGTATATAGAGGAGATGAGGCCCGTGCTGACGAGTCTAAGGAAATCCCAGCCTCTTCGGGGGGTTTCTCCTCAAGGGCCTCTCTACCAGTTGAACCTGCTGCTCCCGATGATTTAACAGAGGAGCAGTTGTTTAGAGAATTGAGCAAGATTCCTTTACCCGACGATGTATATACACATGAAGACTTCGAAGGAGATCCATTTTTCCCTATTTCGGAGGAAACAACTGTTCCAATTGAAGAATGAGAGACTACCTAGTCGAGCCTAACTCCGGGCCCTGGTCTGTTAGGGGGAATTATATGGGATGCACAAATCACATGCACTATCTAACCCCACACTTTTATACCAACAGTATTCAAGATTTTAATATGTACTTGTTTCCTTTGCAGGAAGGATGTCTCGCAAACGATCTTATTCCTATCGCTCTCTTCGCGAAGGCACACCTAGTTTTCATCCAAATCCTAAGCGTGCCCGTAGCAGCAGTCGAGGGGGAGACAGCCACTGGTCCCGGGATTCTCACAAGCCTCGCTCATCACCCTCCAGATCTCCGTCAAAACAAACTTCTGGAAAGCCTCCCAGTCATCCAGTGCTACCTACAGGGGGAAAAAACTTCCTAAAGACTTAACCCCTCCGAAGAGCGCGCCATCTCACAGTAGATCATCCAGAAAGAAACACGAACCTAAGGATAAAAACAAGGATCCGAACAAGGATTCTGTGAAGGAGAAAATTTACATTGTCCCTTCCAGCCAACATGGTTTGAGCGCCCCCGAGGCGCGAGACTATATCCATGGTCCTGAGACTTAGGCTAAGCTGGAAAAACTACGAGAATAATTTCCCGATATCTACTTCGAAAGGATGATGTTTGTTTCAACTCTGGAACCAGTCCCTAGGAATTGGGATACTGAAGTTATCGGACACGTTCGCCATGTAGCTAAGCAGTATGAGGCGATGAAGAAACATGTTGTCAATCTTTCAGACGTCGTCCGAACGCTAGAGATGGAAGCGCACAAGTCCAAAGTGAGGATACATAATAATGAAAGGGCCAGGACAAAAATGGAAAAGGACTTGGAAGATGCACAATCTTTGCTTGCCTTGGCTCAACGAGATGCTAAAAATTACAAGACAGAGCTGGAGGAGGCCAGGCAGCGTCCATAATGAGCTCGATTCTAACAGTAAGGAGCGTGCGTCATTGAAGAAAGAGGTGGCAGATCTCAGGATGGCCAACACCGAATTGAGAATAGCACAGGATCATTTCGAGGCTGAAAGAGCTGCTTCAGAGAAAGAAAAGGCAAGCTTGAAAGATAGTTTAGCTCTGGCCGAAAAAGAAAGGGCTATTCTGAATGATCAACTTGCGCATGAAGAGAAACGTGCGATTCTAGCTGAAAGTAATGTGGAAAGTTCCATTGAAATGGCTACTGCTTCTAATGAAAAGCTCCTCGAGAGAGAAAAGGATAATGAAGGATTTGAAGAATTGTTGTTTGACTTTCTCGGCCAGGTCATCAAGACTCGTAACATCAACTGGATCCCGAACTACCATGTCACTTTGGCAAACATATGGGACGCAATCGTCCAGGACGTGAAACGGCGATTAGGATCCAACGAGATTGATGAGAATGAACTGATGCGGGCCATTCTCAGGGATAACGAACCTGAGGATTTAGATAAAGGCAGACGTCTACTCCAAGAAGAGATGGATAAGGAGAAAACTCTAGCCAAGGGCAAAAACGAAATTGAAGAAGGCTCGAGCTCGGCTGCAGAGCGAAGGACTCTGAAATTGAGGAATACAATCCCGATGATCCATTGATTCCCCTGGGTCCGACTCCTCCAGTTGCTGGAGTTTCCACTGCCAGCTTGGATGGAGGATCAGCGGAAGGTATCTCTATATTTTCTTCGCAATTTGTCAAAGCAATTTCCACTTGTCATCGTCTCGTTGGACAATCAACTGAGCACACCGCATTCTCTCCTGAAATAACATTTGTTTCTCATGATGCAGGTGGCGGGCCAGTCGATAAGGATGCTGAGAGGAAGGCAGAGACAGAGAAGGTTGGCATCCCGCCAAGTGTTGGTGCTGATGTCCCCCTAGATGATGAGCCCATCGAGGCTTTGAGAGATATGGACAGGCGCCATGAAGAAGAGGAAGAGGAAGTCACTATTACTGAAGAAATTAAAGACGATGATGAGGAAACCTTAGCTAAGCAACATGCTGAAGAAGAGAGGCAGTTGCTTCTCATGAGAGGGGGACAGGACCCAGTATATGTGCCCCCTATTTCCGAGATCGATCCCAAAACTGGGTTAGTCGTAAGATTTTCCTCTCGATCGATAACTTCACAACTAGCCTCTCAATCCTCTAGTTCTTCGCCAGAGCCCCTTGTTGACAAGAGGAAGAGGAAAAAAGGTGATCGTTCGAATGCTGACAAGGAGGAGTCAGGGAAGCAAAAGAAGAGCAAGAAGCCCACATAGCCCCCTCCCCCTTGGCATGAGTAGGATGCAGACATCAGTTCCTATTTTGTCCTTAGGATTTTTAGGCTTTCCACCAGCCTTGACATGTACTTGTGAGACTGGCCCTCACTTTTGTTTAGGTTCCTCTTTATCTTGTTAGCTTACAGTTCATGAATGAAAGTTTATTTCTTTTGCACTGCTGTGTTCCTGCAAGTTTATCGTACTTAGTTACGAACATTAATACTCAAATCATGAATCATTCTAGCAATAAAAAAATTTTAAAATTTCTGCACTACATTTCTGCGTGCATATATATGTATGAGTATGTCCCCAATCAACCATTAATATGGTGCTTGGCCAGGGTTTATTAAGGATTGATTAGAGTCATGTGTGTGCTGCCCCCATTCCCGGAAAAGAGGGGCTCGAGCTCTATTTTTCATTCTTCTTCCCAGTCGTGTAACGGGATAGGAGCCCTTTAGTGGCATATATCATCATGCCCGTTTGCTCCCCGATCCTTCAGCGAGGTAGAAGTTCTCGTGACGCTAAGTCTCTAGCGCCTTTATACTCTCCCGATCCTTCAGCGGGTTAGAGTTCGAGCTCAGTTTTCATGATCTGCTCACCGATCTTTCAGCGGGGCAGGAACTCTGGGGTCCCTGAGTCTCCAGCACCTTTCTCAGCGCTTAATCATAGACGCTTTTATACTCACCTGGCGGTCGCCAAGGTTAGAGTTCGAGCTCAGCAATTCAGTCGCGCCCCGATCCTTCAGCAGGGTAGGGGCTCTTTCTCAGCGCTCAATCGGAGACGCTTTTATACTCTCCTGGTAGTCGCCGAGGTTAGAGTTCGAGCTCAGCAGTTCAGTCGCTCCCCGATCCTTCAGCGGGGTAGGAGCTCTTTCTCAGCGCTCAATCGGAGACGCTTTTATACTCTCCTGGCAGTCGCCGAGGTTAGAGTTCGAGCTCAGCAGTTCAGTCGCTCCTCGATCCTTCAGCAGGGTAGGAGCTCTTTCTCAGCGCTCAATCGGAGACGCTTTTATACTCTCCTGGCAGTCGCTGAGGTTAGAGTTCCGTCAAGGCGGTTCCTGTCATGGTGCACTGTCGTGACTTGTGGACGTCGCCTTCGTGTCCGCTATACTCTCTCTCGGCTCTGGAGAGTTAGAGTGCTATCAATGATGCGATTTACTTTATTGCACCCTTAGAGTTCTGGCTGTTGATTGCTCTCCATTCTGATGGAGGGCACCTGGAATTACATGTTTCTGTGATTGCTGTATGGTTCACAGCATATTCCATAAAGATGGAAAAGCAGATAAATAATAGTGCAATAAAAGTAAACGACACACAATATTTTTATAGTGGTTTGGTCGAATCATGACCTACATCCACTTTATAATCTTTTGCTCAAAAAAAAAGAAAAAATCGGACTATTCTAGGCAATTCGTGCCTTGTACATGGTCCTTATGAAACAAAAGAATAGACCTGACGGCACTATGTCAGGTAAGGCCGCAAATGTTGGGCATTCCACACTCTGGGGATTTCTTCTCCATCTACGGTCGCAAGCTTGAAGGTTTCATTATCAAGCTTGCGCAGAATGGAATACGGTCCTTCCCACTTCGCACCCATATGAGTTGGGGGTGGAAAGATGCGCTTCAGAACCAAGTCTTCGGGTTCAAAGGTTCGAGCTCGAACCTTTTTGTTGTAGTATCGGGCGACCTGTTGCTTGTGTCTGAAGGCACGCAGATCTGCTTCATCCCTCTTCTCTTCTATCATATCTAAAGATTCGAGGAGCAATTCATTATTAGTCATCGGATCGTAATAAATAACTCGGTGAGATGGTACTTTTAGCTCAACCAGGATGACTGCCTCTGCTCCAAAAGCAAGAGAGAAGGGGGTATGGCCTGTCGCCGATTTATATGTTGTCCTGTAGGCCCATAATGCCAAGGGTAATTCATCGACCCACATGGCTTTGGCCTGCTTCAGTCTTCTTTTCAGAATGGACTTAATCATTTTATTTGATGCTTCGACCTGTCCGTTTGACTGCGGATGTGCCACATAAGTGTATCGTTTCTCGATGTGGTACTTCTGGCAGAAGTCTCTAAACTCATTGCTATCAAACTGGGTTCCATTGTCAGTTATGACGATCTTTGGAATCCCAAACCGGCAGATGATGTTTCTAACGACGAAGTTAATCACTCGCTTGGTCGTGATTGTAGTTAACGGCTCAGCCTCGACCCACTTGGTGAAGTAGTCTACAGCTACAATAGCAAACTTCGCTCTGCCCTTCGCTATAGGGAGGCTTCCAATGATGTCAATTCCCCACATAGCGAAAGGCCATGGGCTTGTCATTGTCTTTAACTGACTGGGAGGTGCTCTAGGTATCTTTGAAAATCTCTGTCATGCATCACACCGTCGTGCATACTTCGCCGCATCTTTGTTTATGGTAGGCCAGAAATAACCATGTCGCCACACCTTTTTTGCCAATGTCTGTCCTCCAGTATGATCGCTGCATTCATCCTCATGTACTTCCTGTAGTACACGTTTGATTTCGTCATGGGCTATATACCAGAGAAGGGGCATCGAAAATCCTTGTCTGTACAGGACTACTCCTTGCATAACGTATCGCGAAGCTTTACGGGTTATTTTACGCCTCTCGCTCTTCTTGGCTGGAAGCGTTCCATTCATCAAGTAATTCTTTAGGGGGATCATCCATGACTCCCTTTCTGGCCCCATCTCTAGTACTAGATCAATTTCCATCTGATCTATACTAGGGGACCGAAGTACTTCAACTGGGGCTAGCCCGGTCTCTTCAGGATCATCGGAACTAGCCATCTTTGCCAACTTATCCGCCTGTTGATTCTCTGACCGCGGAATATGAGATATACTATAATGGTCAAGGCCACTTAACAGCTCCTTCACTTTTCCCAAATATGAAATCAATCTTGAGCTCTTAGCTCGGAACTTTCCAGTGACCTGATTTACAACCAATTTGGAATCACAAAATATGTCCAGCTTTGCGATCTCTAGCTCCTTTGCGATCCTCAGCCCGGCTATCAGGGCTTCATATTCGGGGTCGTTGTTGGTGGCGCGAAATTCCAACCGAATAGCATAGGATATCAGTCGTTTCTCAGGAGTTTCAAGTACCACTCCGGCACCGGACCATTTATCATTCCTAGCACCATCAGTATATAATTTCCAAGCGCTAGGATCGAGCAGCAGTTTTGGTGGATCAGCCTCTTCATCTACTAGATCATCTTCCGGGACAGTAAATTCTGCTATAAAATCTGCTAGCACTTTCCCCCGTATCGATCGTCAGGGTTGAAAATTCAGATCAAATTGACTCAATTCAATATTCCATCTGAGCAATCTTCCGGATGCTTCCGGTCTCTGTAGACCTTGCTTGAGCGGATGATCAGTGTACACGGTGATAGGATGAGCTTGGAAATAATGCCGAAGCTTCCTAGTTGCAATCAATAAACTGTATGCCAGTTTTTCTATCCTCGGATAATTGCGCTCAGCTGATGCCAATTTTTTACTTACGTAGTACACTGGCCTTTGAACCTTGTCTTCCCTTACTAATGCTGAGCTGATTGCGTGGGACGACACTGCTAAGTACACGAATAAATCCTCGTGGTCCACTGGCTTAGACAATATCAGAGGCCTCTCCAAATGATTCAACAGGTTCTGAAATGCTTCTATGCAATCAGGAGTCCATTTAAAATTGTGTTTTCCTCGCTTTATCAATTCAAAGAATGGAATGCGTTTGTCTGTCGCTCTAGAGATGAATCTGCTTAATGTTGCTACTTTCCCTGCAAGGCTTTGCACATCTTTGATTTGTCTAGGCTCCTGAATGTATCTGATTGCGGCGATCTGGTCAGGATTAATCTCAATCCCGCGCGAGTTGATAATGAATCCCAAGAATTTCCCGAAGGCAACCCCAAATGAGCATTTCGTTGAGTTGAGTTTCATCCCATACTTCCGAAGGATACCAAACATCTCGGCCAAGTCTGTAGTGTGATTGGAGGATTGTCTGGACTTAACCAGCATGTTTTAGACGTATACCTCCATCGTTTTCCCAATCTGGTTGTAGAACATTCTGTTCACTAACCGTTGATATGTAGTGCCTGCGTTCTTCAAACCAAAAGGCATTACCACGTAGCAGTATAATCCCAGATCCGTAATGAAGCTAGTGTGTTCTTGATCTGGAACATGCATAGGGATCTGGTTATATCCTGAATAAGTGTCCATGAAAGAGAGAAGCTCATGACCTGCCGTTGAATCTACCAACTGATCAATTCTGGGTAAAGGAAAGCTATCTTTTGGGCAGGCTTTTCTCAAATCCAAAAAATCAATGCATGTACGCCACTTTCCATTGGCCTTCTTTACCAAAACTGGATTTGAAATCCAATCTAGGTAGGTTGAGTCTCTGATGAATCCGTTACTTGTTAACTTTTCAACTTCTTCTTTCAAGGCCGCGGACCTCTCTGGGCCCAGCATTCGCCTTTTTTGTTTTACAGGAGGATGTTTTGGGTTAATGCTTAATGATTGACTCATGATTGATGGGGATATCCCACACATGTCCGCATGGGTCCAAGCAAATACATCCAAGTTACTTTTTAGGAAATTCGTCAATTCTTTAGCTAGATTCATGTTTAACTGGGATCTGATCTTAAGGACCTTCTCTGGGTCACTATCATCGATCGGTATATCCACAGTTGTTTCGTTGGGAGTCGCCATTATGTCCCCAGGTTCTTCTTCCTCTCTGGGATCTATATCCTCGGGCAACTCTCTGGGGGACTCACCTACGGTTATTCTCTTTAATTGCTATGACATCCTCTCCCTTGCGGGGGAGGGGGTGTTCATGGTTTCTATCTCTCCTCCGTTACGGAGTAGCTTTAGCTCTGCAATATAACAGGCTCATGCGGCAACCTGGTCTCCTCTGACTATGCCAACACCAACTTCTGTAGGAAACTTCAATAACAAGCACCAGGGGGCTATACAGGCTCTGAACTTTGCTAGGGCCGGTCGGCCCAAGAAGGCGTTATAGGGCGATTCAATGCCCAAAACCATGAAGGGAAGAATTCTCACTCTCTGGCGTTCTCCTTCCCCAAGTGTCACCGGGAGCTCTACATATCCCATTGGAGCGGTTGAAGCTCCGTTAAATCCACGGATCCATCCCTCACATGGCTTCAAATCTTTTATCTCGAGATTCGTCTGGTCGAATGTCTTTTTGAAAATAATGTTGACTGAACTCCCATTATCCACCAAAATTTTATGAATAGTGGTCGGGCCAATAGGAACTGTGATTACAAATGGATCTTCGGTCGGAGCATGGACTCCAATGCTCTCTCGATCATAGAAAATGACGTCATCTGACATCATCTTTTGTTGCTTTACCGGAACATTGCCCCCAGGGTTTGCTACACTCTCCTACCTCGAGGTGTTGCTTAGCCGCGTTGACATATTGGTCCAACGCCTTGGAACCATGCCCGGCTAGATAAAGCCCTCCGATTATGGTATTGATAACAAGGTCCTTTCCCTTTTGCTGGGCAGTTGGCCTGACAGCAAGTTGGTTCTGGTTTTGGTTTGGGGCCTGAACAGCTTGCCCCCTGTCTCTAGGAGCCACCCTGTACTCATCCAATTTCCCTTCCCGGAGCAACCTTTCAACTACATCTCTTAGATGACGGCATTCGTTTGTAGAGTGGCCGTGAGTTTGATGGAAGAGACAAAACTTCCCCATCTCACGTTCTTTCTCCGTTGAATCTCTTGGAGGAGGCCTTTTATGTTGGAGGACGTTGTACGAGTCCATGAAGATATTCTCCAACGTGTCATTTATTGGCGTATAATTTTCGAAAGATCTGGGACGAGTCCTTCTCTGGGAGTTGTTCCCTCGGTTCCTCTTCCGATTATTGCCATTAGTGTTATTATCATTGTTTCCTGATTGGCGGCCACCGCAATGATTTCGATTTCCGACATTGACTTCAACCTTTCCCGAGCTGTCTCATGTTTGCTTAATGGCGACATTGCTTTGGATTTCCTCCTTATCCTCCACTTTCGTTTTTCGGTTAGCATACACCTCCTCTCGACGTAAGCGCACATTGGTCGTTGTTTGACAAGGAACAGATCAATGACGCTCTTTGTCCTCTGTGCATAAATGCGGAATTGTTCCACGAACTTCTCACTCAACCCCCTGAAACTGGAAATTGATCTTGCTGGTAAGCGAGTAAACCATAATAACGCCACATCCTCCAGGAATATAGGGAATGCTTTGCACTTTACAGCGTCAGAGGATGCAGCAGCGGTCATTGACCAAGAGTATCTCATTAGATGTTGGATTGGAATAGGTCTACCCGCGTAACGGTTCATCTGTGGCATATTGAAGCGTCTCGAGAATGTCACATCTAGAATGTCATCAGTAAAAGGGGTGTGACTGTGGTCAATCCCCCAATCTTCATTCCTTTGTCCACGACTATCGGCCAGGATTTGATGAACCATAGTTGCAACATTTGCACTGGTCATCGGAAGTTTGGGACCAGCGCTTCTTGCTCGGTGGAATTCTCCGATCTCTCCTCTAGGAATATCCACAAAATCCGGACCTCGGACTGGGCTTCGTTGCCCCCTGTTACCATGAGTATTTGTACGGCGAAGGGGCTGAGGTGGTCTATTTTCAACAGGATTGCCCACAACTCGAGATCTAGGATTTGCGGCACGATTATTCAGGTTGCGGTTCGAGGGTCCTACACCAAGTGTCTCTTCCTCTTGTGATGGCAGGGTTCCAAATAGGAGCTGCTCTATGTTTTCAGCCCTCTCATACGGTCGCCGCGGAGGTCTTGGCGATTCTTCTGATGAAGAAGAGTACTCCGGGGTGAGCGGACGAACTGGGAGTGTTCTTTGCCTTGCAAGGTCATCGAGCCTTCTATCCATAGCAGTCAAGTTCTGTCGCAACACAGAGCTCTCCTGCCTTTGAGCAGCTAATTCATCAAACAGTCTGTCCCACATTTCAGAGAAGCGAGAGAGATCTCCTTCAGTGACCGGAGCAGAGGGGTCGTATTGATCATCAACATTTTCTCTTATGCGTAGAGACCTTGATCTGGGTCAAACAGAGGTATCGGGACGGGAAGAGTGAGCCATAACCTCCTTTCCAGGTCGAGTTGTGGTCTGGTCATCACTACGGATCGCAGTGGATCGATGTCGGTGGCTCGCAGCGCCCCCTGGGGTCGGGTCGTGGTGACATTAGGAGGAGGGATCGCAGCGCTGTCATGGGATCGTGTGACGACTCCTTCAGTGGTTCGGTTCGCTCCGACCTCATCAGCCCGGATCGTGACGCCTCGTTCGGTTCGGTTCGCCCCTACATTTCTGTGATCCGCAAGGTCCTCCTCAACCTGCTCGTGCACACTTTCTTCCACTGCTTCATTCGCGACTTCATTCGCTTGCGAAGCTCGTATTTCCTTAGACTTCTTTCCAGCCATGGTATCAGATGCCGCTGGAATCTTCAAAAATCTGAACAGTGAAGTTTTGGGACTGTTTTCTTCGGACTTGAATATCCAGACAACGGAACAATAATCCAATATGCTGAGAAATCAGTTCTCAGTGAAAGCACCAAAATGTTAGATCAAAATTTGGACCTAACACCCAAATTGTTCTGATTCGTAGAGAATTATAACTGAAAAATGAGGAAAAAAAATAGAGAACACAGAAGATTTATAGTGGTTCGGCGTTAACGAGCCTACGTCCACTTTATATGCTATCGATTATACTTTGAATGCTAGTACAACCAATGATTTCTCTCAAACTCGCTTTTACAATTGTGATTTCTTTCAGTAATTTCGAAGTAAAACTGATAAGAAATAGTGGTATGACAGTAATGGCGGAATCAGTACTCAATCCTGCCAAAAGATCCTGAAAAATGCCAATCTCTGGGCTATTTATAGCTGATTCTGTCAGGCGGATCGCGGTCACACGTGGTGTAGATCCCGAGAAAATCGGATCGGATCGAGCAATGAGGAAGAATTGGTCAATATAACAGTTGTGGATAGGTGTCGCGAGATCCGTGCACTTCGGATCGCTGAAGACCAGCTCGTGGTAGTCGTTGCGTCTTCATTTTCTGACCTCTGGAACTCAGATCGGATCGTGGGGGGTTATAGCGAATCGGGTCGCGACGGATAGGGCGAATCGATTCGAGGAGGGTGATCCGCGATCCGCGAGGCTAAACTTGCTAGCTTCTATGATTGAGATTTTCTGGAGAGTATACATTGATCTTGATGACTTGGTCAAAAAGCTAGCCAACAATATATATATATATATGTGTGTGTGTGTGTGTGTGTGTGTGTGTGTGTGTGTATGTAACTAGGTGGTTAACTTTATTGTTAAAAGGTATGCAAACTTTGAACAATATTTCAAAAGTATTTTTTTTAAGTAACAATATAGCTTGAAATCATAACAACAAATATCATTAGCATTTTAGGAGACTTAATTATCATCTAATTCAATCTTGGATATTTAATTAAGATTCTATTTTCAAAAAGTAGAATAAGCATTTGTTTTACTGGCCATTGAAATGTTTTCATGTAAAATCTTAAAACATTCATCACTTTTGATAAGTGTTAATGTCTGACATTCAACACGTTAATAAATATACGTATTTAAAAGATAATTTATTTTACTCTTATGTTAGAATACTTAGTAAATGCTTCCAAGACTTTAGAAGTTTGAAAAGAGACATCTAATTCCATTTTGAAGTAAATGAGATTCTTAATAAAAAAAATATTTTCTTAAAATAAAGCATGTATTGATATTTGAATTAGTGAGCATGAAACTTTCGACAAAGATTTATGTTTTGGAAGAAAAATGCAAAATTTGACATTTTAGGTTTTGATGAAATATTAACACCTATTTTTGAATTTGTGCAATCTTGAGTAATGATAATAATATAACCATGGTTTGAAAAATATACTCATTTTGTATAATAGCTAAAAATTACACTATATAAAAAGCAATAAGCCTAGAGTAAATAAGGATAGAAAATCAGGTAAGTCAGAATTAGGTTCTAGGACTAAGTAAGAATAAGTTGTACAACCTAATCTGGAAATTTTAGTGCTTGCCCCAAAGGTTTATATTGGAAAAGTTAGCCAAGAAGAAGGATTTCCAGAATCATGGTTTATTGTAAATTTGGCTTACCTAATAGTTTAGTTTATGAACTAGTACGATTATGAATGTATCTAGCGGTTAGCAATATATTTTAATTATAGGTATAGGTAAGTAACGTAATTTACGAGAACTAATAGGGACTGAATTGAAGTGAGTTTAATTTGAGGAAATAGATGTATCTCCAAACTTGAAAGAACATGGAAAATAATTTAACTTAGAGAAACTAATATATTCTCAAGAAGATTAAAGAAATCGTGTAAGGATTGGTTAAATCATCTAAAATTCGACTATTATGGATATTAAATTAGATTATAGATGGACCACATCTTTGAGAAAAGCGAAAATGGAAAACTATGGAGAATAAAAGTATTGGAATTGCATATTAAGCTTGGAATATAAGATTAATACACCAATATTGTTTATACCACTGATTGTGAGTGATGACTTCCAAAAATATTTTCTTTTCTTAGGTTTTGAGATATTAATTGCTAGTAGTCTTCCTTGATGATTGGTAGATGATACAAAGTGGTAAAAATAATGTATCCCTATTTGTGCTTATGTGATTTGGATTTAACAACCACTTGGTAAATTCATTGTGAGTAAGAAAATTTTGTGGGGACAACTGACTAGTGGTTAATTACGTTTGGAATTTGGAAGTTAACGAGGGAATCAAATTTGTAGGCCGTGATGAGAAAATAGCTTGAACTCAAGGTTTTGGAACATTAACTTTAAAGAATGTCACCCTCAAGAATAAGAACTTAAAGCATGAGATTAAGGAATCGGCTTAAATATTCTATTTGCATATATTAGCCTTTTTAATTCGAATATGATCGTGTTTTCGTTTCCTTAAAGATGTTTGTTAGATTTTTATAAATTATCCCTTTTGTCATTTTTCATAAAAAGACTAAATTTGAAATTACAAGGAATATGCAAAAAATGAAAAGGGTGTGATGCGTAATTTTACGTTTTTGTACGTAGATTACATTATCCATTCAAAATAAAACAATAAGCATTCCTTGTAATTTTAAATACGTCAACATTATTGTTTAGGCAGATTTATGGACATTATATAAAATGCCCTATTGGAATTAAAATTCTAGCAAATTGGGGCATATGAAAATATTTTAGTTCTATATAATATGGTATAGGACATTAGTTATTTAGATTTAGAAAATTTGGTTTAGGAAATTTTTGAATTTTCGAGTCAAACCCTATTTGAAAACGGGTAGGCAAATTAAAGAGAGATTAGGAGCTTTGAGGACGAAAGGAAAAGTTTGTATCTTGAATCTCTTAGCCAATAGGAATAATATTTATCTTTAGAATTAGTATAGTTATTTCTTTTGATGGTTAGGGTAGCACTCTTAAAGTATTTCAAGGAGGCAACGTGAATCACTAAAGTGATTGGAAGAATACCATCATTAAAGTTTACTCGAACCAAATTAGTGATTAGACTTTGGAAAAAAAGTATAATTTGATTAGGTAGCTTATGGAGGTTTGAAAGTTTGCATTATATTTTGGGATTTCCCTATATTTGGGAAATGAAAGATATCGTTGATCATAAAAGCCCATGGCATTTTTATACTGTTATATTTGATAAGATACCTTCACATTATGGAAATTTTGGTAGGGCATAATCAAGAAATCGGGGCAAAGACGGAGCCCTTGGTGTCTCGTGTCACCACAGATATTGTAGAGCACGGGAGACTCCACAACATTTAATGAGATTTGTTCGAGTACACAAGGGAGAAGTTTCGATGGAAGGAATGAAAATTTTAAATTTTGTAGTCTTTCTCGAAATCTTAGGATTGTATGGTCGCTAGATTGGATGTTAGGAATTTTTTGCAACACAAATGCACTGAGCACTCATGTGGAAATTATATGCATGATAAGGTATTTTGCATACATACATCTCAAGAAAGACGCTCACCCCTATCACTTACTACCTAGAGGAACCAGATCTACGTGGGGATTACCCAACTCGTACCTAATAGCCATTTAATATTTCTTATTTATGGGGAGCCGAGCTACGTGATCACTTAATACCCTTTTAAGGGTGGATCTAACTACTTAATACCTCTATCCCGAAGTAGGCTTACGCTTATAAATTATTTTCTTTCTAAGGTTTCCTCTTTTGGGCGGAGGCGGGCCCTACAACCACTTAATACAACACACTTGAAATAAACCTCATTTTAGGAATTGATCCTCGCTACGCAATTAACTATCGTCATGGGTTCCTATGGTTGATGAAATCTCACATCATTTGTACTGACTACTGGAAAGTGCAGACTTCTATCGAATAAGGAAAATGACCTCGCATCATTAACCTACTAAGTCCAATCCTGATTCTTATTTTTTTAACAAACTGGCAAAAAACAATGCTTAAAAGATAAGATACAAACTCGAATGACCTTTGGTTTTGATTACTGCAAACTGGAATCAAACAAAGAAGAACACATGTTTGATTGGACATTAATTCATCAAAGATGCACTTCTTACATGGTTCTACTACTCGGGATTCTCTGCTTCGCTGGGTTGCTTACTATCTTTAGGTTAGGCAATCCTATTTTCAATTTCAACCAATTTTTAATCAATAAAACCAATAGCCTTCTTCTTTAGCAAATTTTTCCGTAGTTAGACTGTCGAGATCAGCTTCCTTCTTCCTGATTTTTGACATCATGAAGCTCTCCAACTCAACTTCCATCTTATTCGGACGTTGTTCCTTAAATGATTGATACTTGTTCAAAATATCCGGAATTTCTTCATGATTTTCAGGCCAAACATCAGATTTTCCACTTAAATCGAAAGAGATGACCATTGTCAGAACATGGCATGAAGTTGATAATTCCTCTGCATTCTTTTTTAATTCTTCTACCTGTTTGCGATACACTATGTTTCTCAAACTCTCCTCTTTGATCAATCTCAGCTGTGCTTTTCCATCCTCCATTGCAATAGCTTGATAGAGATATCAAATCATTCTTATTGGATGGAGGGAAAAAATAGTGATTGCAAAAAGGAATACAACGATGGACGAGGGTTTGGTTTTAAGGGGAAAGACATGGCTGATAAGAGAAACTCTGATTTGTAACACGACCTAAACCACACTTAACCAATGTTGTGTTCACCGAGTCTCCATGGACCTTCCATTTATTCGCTTAACCAATGCTGATTTATTCGCTGATTAATTATATTAATTCTATATTAACAGGAATGAAATAAGGAAAACCTATAACTTCCTTTCTTAGGATTTTTAAATATTAATTTCCTTATTAGACTTAGCATTTACTACGCCAGTCAATCCCCATTAATTCCGTTTCTAATTCCATTTATTTGTATTATCTAGACAATCTACCATTTATGACACTAGCGATCATATTTTTCTAAGGGATTCATTATCCTATTAAATGCCATTTATGTTAGTTCAATTTGAATTCTAATCTAATTATTATAACTTCCAAATATTACTGCAAATTTAATTCAATTTAATTCTTATGTGAATATATATAAGTTTGCTATTTATTTATTCCGTAGTTGGAGTTATAATCTGTATTCCTAAATACTAATTTTAATTGTAACCATTTAGGCATATTTATCCTATTCAATTAATTCCCCAAACATCCATGGTTACAATAGTTATTACCTTAATGAACCATTTTATTTATATAGCAAATCAATTACATTTATTGCTATAACGGTCATAATATTATTTCCATTCAATACGGGTTATATTTCCATATACATACCCATAAAACGAAAATTATTTAAATATATAACAACAAACATTTATTATAGTAACGTTACTTATGTAGGTTTGGATGGATAGGATTATAATATATATAGTTATTTGTACTCTAAAAACATACTTAACATAGTTACTAATTTTGTTTATTTAACATTTATTATTTATGCTTCGGTCTAAACTAACGACCAAAAAACCCTTTTTGTATTTAATCTTGTTTTAAGATTCAAAATCTTAAAAAAGGGTCATTTACTGTAATTATTGTATGTTTTGCCCAAACTATCTTAAAAAGGGGAAATTGACATATTTCAAATCACAAGGAAACATGTTGACGTTTATTTAAAATAGATGTTACAAACTACGTACAAATACGTGAATTTGCACATCTCTTCTTTTTTGAATTATTTATGTTCCTTGTAGATTTCAAATATTTTATTGCAAAATGAACAGAAAGGGAAAAACTACAATAACCAATTAAAACCACAAACCAAAACTGCACAATTACAATTCAACACCCAAATCATGTGAACTAGGAATAAAACTACAAAACTAATAATGGTTTTTGGGACTGATTTCCAGATCTTAAGTGTTTACAATAACCACAATAAATTTAAAATCAACTGTTCACTATATAATGATATAAATTAAATGACCTGCAAATCCATACTTAACCCATACTCATAATATTTTAGATTTGAAAAAAATAAACAAATCTGATAACTTTTGGGCATATAATTTAGATTCAAAACAAACTATATAAGTTATTACAAACAACATACATAATTTTCCACTCACCTGAAAGCTATCCAAATTTGAATCTGATACAACTTTTGGGTTTAAAATTTTCAAATCCTATACATCTACAATTTATTTCCAAAGGGATTTACAAACATAGATTTAGATTTGTAGATCTGAAAGAATAATAGGAAAAGAAGAAGGAAATTCAATAACATAAATTACCTAAGCGAAGAACCACCTCTTTTTCATAGATCTGACTCTAATCTCTCCAATTCTTGTTACTCTGATTTGTAGGCATTTATAATTTATGCTTTAGGAGAATTTGGAGGATTGGAAACGACAGAGCTTCGTTATTGCCTCCAGAAAATATGAATAAGAGGGTGGGGGTCTAATCCTTTATTTATAGGTGTAGACATGACCTTAAACCATTAGATTTAATTATATAAAGATATGTCCGTTAATATAAAACTTTAAAATAAAAATACCCTCGAAAACCTAGTTGTCATTGGTTATTTTTGACCAAAGGGGTCGACCCCCGGTTGAACCTAGGGTCGAACGCCCTGGATCGAAAACGCCCAGTGAAGGCGGGTTATAAATGGTATTAAATAATATTAGATTCTTATATATTTATTTTTCGTTCGTTTCTGTATTTTTTCACGGACTCCATTCGCGAAGTTCCAAACATGAAAGTTGACCAGAATTTCGTCACAAATGCAACGGTACAAGTTTCGTGATCAAATTCCATCGCTTGCGAAAATTCCATTTTGGAATCTAATTACATAACTAAATTATTTATCGCTAAAATTTCGGGTTGTTTCACTTTCGGCCTGATACAATTGATCCGAAGGTCTAATACAAGTGCCCCATCGGCCTAGTACTGACAATTCACATGACCTGAAGGTCCATAGAATGTGTCATAAACTTTCAAATAATAATTAAAGCAGTGAAAATAGTGTGTCACATATCACACGTTCTCACTTATCCATTTACTATAAGTCGGTTAATTTCAAACCTATGTAGAGTTTCAATAGAAAAAGTCCAGAATTAATTCATTTAGCAAATCTACGTGTATCATACCACGTAATTTATTATATCGTTTAAGTCTCTTCCTTGTTCTCTCGATGGGAGAAAAAATGTGTAGTCTTATAAAAAAAATATATACTTTGAGAAAATAATTTTTAATGCTATTTTCGAAAACATATTGGAAATTGTAATATTGAAATCACTTTATAATAAAGATTATATATGCACGCACACACACACACACACACACATACATATATGTAATATTGGCAATCAGTTTATTTCTATAAATCGATTTATAGATATTTAATACAAAATCTGGTTTTCAATCAAGAATTCTTTTGAAATCAATTTATATAACACGTGCACCAAATTGTTAAATTTAAATAGGAGTTATATGAAATTGGCATATGAAGACTCACATAAAAACTTGTTAATACAAATATGAATGTACGTTAATATCGTCTCTCCAATATTCAGAAATAACCTTTTATAAATCAACTCAAAACTTTACAGCAAACTCATTAACAAAAGTATCAAACTCAGAAAATAATGCATATATGAAATAGAAGGCTCAACTTGGAATTTGTTACGACCTTAGGGTCCACGTAACAACCCACCCGAAATGGGTAGGTTGTTACTTTTGGTATCATAGCCAGACTAAAACGAAATTGGATCTTACAATGGAGTGGACAAAATATAATAATCAAAATAAATGTACCATATCATAAAAACCTCATAAATGTTGGATACATCAAAACGAACCCCAATGTCATAATAAAAGAGTCACGGTCATCATAACTATTTTAGAGGTACAACCAGATACTAGATATAATAATAAACTAGATAAAGATAGTCATCGCCAAGCTCCTTTTCCCATGTCATATTCAAGCATGTGTATGCATCCTACCTTACATGTGTTGTTAAGAGGAAGGGGACAGAACAACAGTTCTGGTATATAAAAAAAATTAAGTTAAAAAAAGGAAATAATTCAATGTAATTAATTAGTAATTAATAATGTAAATCTAATAGTTCTCACACACTTTTGCAACTATAAATAGAGCCCTAGCTTCCTCCCTAAATCCCACATCTTCTCAAGACTCTGCCTCCTTTATTTTTCTTCTCAATTTTTTTTAGTTCCAGTTCATGCCAGGTTAGTTCTTTTTCTTCCTCTGTTCAAATCTATTTATAATTCCTTGGCTTTAGTTTCTACTTATAATTTCTAGAATAAGATTTATATATACCATGGGTCGACCCCTGGGTCGATCTATATAGGTCATCATCGACCTCTATGATCGTGAATTGCTACAGGAGTGTTTCCTGCTCCGGATTGATTTTCTGGCATCAAATTCATGTAGTTACAAAAGTATTTGAAATATGGCTTTCAATATACTACAAGAACAAATTTCTGACTATAATCTGATACCAATTTGACATGGTTTTGGGGTAAAATGGAAGATCAACAAGCCCTCAAGATAGACATAAGAAACTTAGTTACTATAAGTATGTAAGCTTCAGAATTTCACTTATGGTAAACTGAAAACTCAACAAAACACAACAGACAACCAGAATTAATCTAGAAAAGTGAGTTTACAACTCATTTTTAGCCAGCTTCAGTGAATTAGCACGATTTTGTGAGCAAAATTGAATTTTTTGGCATTGATAAGCTTCAGATACATGTATGGAGAAGAATACAGACATGCAAAACCCAAAAAGAAAGCAAGAAGATTTTTCATATTTTAGAATTTGAACAATGACATCTCTAATTTTAGGTTGCTTACATATAGGAATGAAGATTAGTAAACTTTTCTTAGTTTTAATTTAGGAGAAAGCCTTGATTTTCACTGTGGAAGAAAAGGATTTGTAATGGTATGACTTTTCGACCATCATAATCGGAACTAATACATCCATGATATTTACATGTCGAACATCAAAGTGTCGGAAAACCAAATCATAAGGGAAAAAAGAAATAAGAGGCAGAAAGAATCTCACAGCTGATGAATAATCTATAATATACCAACAATTTTTACAAATTGAAAGGCTTTTATGGATACAGCATCGAATATACATCAAAGTACTAACCAATAATTAGATATATAGTTATAATGGTCTATCCTTATAACATTGATGAAACAATAATGAACATAGCAGAAATAACAAGTAGAGAATACATTATAGCCTCCAACTTCCTTCCTGAAGCTCTAAGTAATCTAAACTATCCAGAAAATACACTTTTTCTGTCATGAGCATTATAATAAAATAACATTCGTACTAGTATGGTAAACCAGCGTGAGAGAACAAAAGTCAAAGGAAACTTTCCTTTTTTTTAAAGGAAACTTTATTTTTTAAATTTATAAAACCTTTTAAATTGGTATTGTGATACCACACGTCCCCTAATATCACCCATATGAGGATGCATTAGGTTCTGTGAAGCGCAATAATAATACAAAGACTAATTTTAGCAAGATAGAATATAAAATGCAACGAAAAATAACTTTTCAACCTTTTATTTCAAACCAATTTCAACGTTACAATTTCAAATACCATAAGTCATAATCATAATCATCTGTCTTATAAACCATCAGAGTACAAAACAACAAAATAATATCTCTCATATGCCATAACAGTAAACATAGAAAATAAACTGATGTAGTACATAGAATGAGAAGCAATCCAAGCTGAATAGAATCACGGTCATTGCTACTGTCCACCACCCTGAGAACTTGGGGGGAAAGTAAGAGAGGGAAGAAAAAAAAATAGGTCAAAGATAAAATCTGGCGAGTTCCAGTGATTTTAAGCATAAGGTAGAAAGTATCAAGACATATCAATGACATAGATGAGAAAATACAATAAAGTATGCAAGTACGAAGTAAATGAGATAAACGAGAAAAGATAAAGATCTAGTGAGCTTTCATTCATATCCCAAGAACAAGTTTCTGTACCAACTATCAGAATGTCAGGATTAGGTGTTACCCTAATTACTACCCAGCGATCAGTTCCCTATAGAAACGAATAACCTGTGCCCGCCACGGCAGTAGGGGATATCGGTCCCTAACCCAACAATTTTAAAGACACGTCCCTATTCGTCGGTGTTACAGCGTCTTAGTTTCCCCTATCGGACCCATGCACGCTCATGACTCCGCCAGAATGCTCCCGTAACCAGCCTCCAAGATTTTCAACCTCTTATGGTCTAGATCAGTAAAGCGTGTCATGGCCCGTACCAAGTGCGGCCCTCCGATATGATACCAACAGGGATACTAACTGATACGGGTTCCGGGCAGTAGATTGACGTAAGTCACCCCCTAGACTTGTGCCCCCAAGTAAACTCGGATTTTAAGAGTCCAAAAACCGGATATAAACAACAGACGTGGAACCTCTTTGCTTATTAATTAATAGGTTTAACTTTGCAGGTTTAAGTTCATTAAAAAGCATGGTTGTAAATGACATTTCTTATTAAATGTAATTCTGTGTACAACCCTTTCCCAAGACAGGCACCTGCTCATATGTATATAGACTATAGTAACATGTTCTACTAAATTTTCATCTGATTCTCATATTTTTCATAACATGTTCTACTTAGTATGAAATTAAGTTTAATCTATTCAGATTAACATGTTTATGTATTAACCCAATTATATAGTTAATAGTTCTCACGTTCCAATATGCCCAATTCTTCTTTTAGCTGTTATTACAAGTTATTCCAATTTTATCCCAAATTTACACAATTCTAACGAAAATGGTTTAGGTTCTCGATGGCCTAGGCTCAGCGTAAATAAAAGGAAAAGGAGAAAGACGGATCCAAATCCTCTTATTTCCACTGCATTACTGTAATTTACTAATCTCTGGTATTTTTCCGCAGTATATTTATTTTCCACTCTTTTATTCTTGTACTCTGATGTAAATTGTTGTGATAGCAATGAAAAATTCTCTTATTTTGCGTTCCGATGCGTTGTGTTCTTAAGCAATCTGTGTTTTCATTCGGTCTAGGCTGGGTGGGGATTTCGGGTCGCTACAAGATTTTTCTTTCCCAAAAAAAATTCTTGACATAGCCAAAGACCCTCGACTTTCTTAACTAATTCTCGGATGAGGATTTTATCATCTGTCTCCTACAACAATATCTTATTTTGCCATAATAATTAAGGAAATACGTGTGTGGAATAATAAAATACTTAAAAGTTAAAAGAAAGATACTGAAGAGGTGGTACTGAACAATAAATGTTCATCTACTTTACCATGGATTTCTAAGGAGTTCCAAAAGGCTTATGCAAAATTAATAAGTGGAAAAATCAATCACTCAAAGCAACACAAAACAGAGTATTCTTTTTCGACGTAAATTTATTATTATAAACTAAATTTATTATTACTAAAAATACTCGGATGTTTATATTTTTAAAGCTTGTGCCATCGCTAAAAGAAGTCTGAAGATGGAGATCATATTATCATGTTTATAATGTGCTGTTCAAATTGATTAATACAATTTTGAAGCTACAAGTGCATTTTGTTTACAAGTGTGTAGAATAAATCATTACATTTGTTAACATTAATGCATAATTTTACTAAAGAGGTAAACTAAATGCATTTGTATCATCAAATTGCTATAAAATACCTAGACTACATTTTTTCTTGTCACATTTTGAACTTAAAAGGTTCTAGAAAAATAAATGGAAAACAAAATCTTATGTACCATAATAGTAGTTACTTATACTTTGCAATTGTGACTTCATGTGTGCAATCAAATCTATCGTTTGAGCAATTTATTTCTGAAGATTCTCATTCTCCTTCATTAAAAATCTTTTCACTACAGTTAACTTTCTTTTCACTTCTAGAAAACACGAACATGTATTTGTTTTCTATTGGCACGCAGTGCTTATATCATTTTAAACGACACTAATATATGCATCAATGGCTTCAAACAAGAAGTAATAGGATAAAATTACTTATAAAACTCTATAAGCAAATCATTTTCATTTATATAAGGGGCATGGAAATTTTCTCAAACATCGCATCGGTAGCATTCATAATCACTATCGACATTTGTCATACGTTAGCAAAGAACAATGCCAAAAGTCAAAAGGGTGTTTCCACTATGTACCTCCTTTGAAGGATGATAGAAAGAATAAATAAGAAGTAAATAAACATTTATTAAAGAAAGATAACCGAAATATGATATCCTAAATGCATTCCAAAAACTACTGTGTGTGGTGTGTGGGGTCTACATTGAAAACGCTACATATTTTTTATTTTACTTTTAGTTGAAAGCGGCTCGTTGCTTTTTTATGCGTAAATGCAATCATTCATAAGCTTAGATAAAGAGGAATTATTTGAAGATGAAGCCTACCTGTATTTGGCCATGAATTTTCTACCTACTTAAAAAACATGTTGGCAACCTATAATCGAGAACACAAACATAGCCATTGCATATTGTTGTTTATGAATCAATTTACAATAATCAACATCAATATTTGTTCATGTACCTATTATCCATATCCAATACGGATGTGAAAAAAATATCATATTCATAATGTGTGTACTCAATAGAGGCTTATAGTGTTTTCTCTATTTAGACTCTAGTTGTTACTTCAAATTTGAAATTTGTTTTGAAATTTGTTATTACTTCAAAAGGCAATCATGCGTGCAAACTCTCAAAATATGTTTTCTATTGAAAAAGGATACAATTAATGAAACTAGGACAACATTTTCCAACATGTACTTAAGCATAGTAATATACATTAGTTCATCATGTCAAAAAATCGGTTTTGTAAAGATGAGATAACTTAGTTTTACAAAGACAAATCTGCTTAATTCCTTCAAAACTTGTTGTATAGAGTTTTTGAAACTGGGTATACTCAATTTTTGAAAACTAAGTTACTTAGTTTTCCAGAACTTAGTACACTCAATCTAGGAAACCTAAGACTCTCTAAACCTGAGTATACTTGTTTAACGACCCGAACTTCCCCGTGAAGGAAAACACGGATTGCTATTGAGAACACGACAAATCGAAACACAAACAGAAGAACATTTCATTGCTTATTACAACAATTCCATCAGAATAGAAGAATATACATAGTATGAATAAATATTACACACCATGAAATATCAGAGATTTAAATACATTACTGCAGCGGAAAAATAATACAAAACACAACTGAAAGAAATACATGGATACAGAGCTTTCCGAGTATCGTTCCATCTGTAAACCAGGATCCTGTGAATATAAATCTGCAATACCCAACTAGTAGCTACCCATGCGGAAAATAAGGGCACCCAGAGTTTAGGTTAAAACAATAAACTCCAGGTCAGTCATGTGACTGGTGTGAGAACTAAAATAGAAATTAATCTTTATTTTAAAGTAAGGTAAATCAAGGGACCACGCCGTATAACACGGAACGGGTTTCCTCCCAAGAATACCAGTGCATAAAACAAACAGCGCAATGCTAAATAAAGAACAATGAAGCTGTTATAAGACCCAGGTCCCATCACACAATGCAACGCAAGCCGTAGGATAGGGTTTTACCTTATAATAGCCAAATAATGCTTGCGAAATTTATTCTTTTATTATTACTATACGTGAAGAAAATAACTTCAAATATAAATGTATCAATCATAGACGGCATGGGTACTGAAACACCCCACCTCCGTTAGGGTCACTCACAAAGGGAATGCCCTAATTTTGGTGGAGGTTTTTAAGTATAAGTCACAGATACACAAGACAGATATAAATACACATATTTTTAAACAGCGGAAAACACAGCAACTTTTATTTCCTCAAAATACGTGTCATACAAACCATACCATGATTGTCTTACAATACTTCCAAAAATATTACATTTCCATAACTGTCTTGATTTTCAAAGAAGCATAAAACATAAAATAAAGCAGCAAAATCCTCATAATGATATCCAAAGCCATGATGCAAACAAAAGAGATCCAGACCGTACATCTATTGCCTTCAAGCTTGTAAAAGAGTCTGACTAAGCTGAGTTGTTTCCTCCCTGTGGACCTGGGGGGGAGGGGGGAACGAAAGAAAAGAAGACGAAAAGAAAAACGGGGTCAGACATAAAGCATGAGTAAATCTAGTGACTTTTCAATATATGAATAAGAAAAGGATATGATAGACATAAACTGAAAACAGGATAGTATCATAACTAAGGGAATGTAGTCCAGAATCGAATATACTATCGAACCCACACTATATCTCTGCATTTACTAGGATTATTCTAACTTGCACCCCATGCTGAGGGTGAAGTGATCCTTTTTGTTTTTACTAAAGATCGGCTCCTACTCGTACGTGTGTCTTACGGCTCCCCCATGAAGTGTACATACCTATGCTGGTCCCACCATGGGGGTGTATCAAGACCCATGGTGGCGGCCCCAACACAATTACTAGAAGACATAGGTTATACTACTGGTGGCCCCTGTGCCCTGCTTGTCTGCTCCGGAGTGCGTGCACGACCACACACCGTTAGACCTACACTGTGCACCCAACAATTGCCGTTATTTGACCGCTTACATTCAGCCCAGTAATCGTGCCCCACCCTGCCTAGTTTCAGGGCACCGTTGATACCTAAATTGGGTTACTGCTGAAATGGGTCCCTACGTTACCAGGGTTTTCTAGTCAAACATGTTAAGTGGTTAAGTGTCTGTATATACCTAACCCCACCCATCAATATTTGTTAACATGTTGAATCTTTGGTTAAGTGTTTTCAGTTGACTTAACCCTACCACCTGTCCTTAGCCTTTTAGAGCACCGACTACTCACATTAGACAGATATCACTAAGGTTACTGGATGTGCCGGTTGGTTCCGGGCAGGTTTACACCGTAGTTCAGTCTAACCTCGGGTCTTTATTGGGCTCAATGTTTAACCACCCACATTGGATAGGTATTGTTGTGACTACTGGACAGCCGGGCGGAACCGGGCAGATTTACGTCACAACTCAATCCAACCTCGGGTTAAACATGTCGTATTTTCTAAGTTTACATTTCACCATTCAATTTAATATGTAAATATCATGTTCTTCATTTTTAGGTATAACAATTTATACCGCTATAATATCACAATCGTTGGCATGCGCCAAACATGCCAACATATAAATTTTTATCATGTTTCACACCCAAGGCTATTACCCCCGTTTGAACGTACTAATGTTGGGCTCGACACAATTCAGCCCAACTTGATAAACGTGAGAAAAAGGGGAAATCAAGAACATGTAATATTTCTATGTCACATAAAAGGTGCGTAGCGCATGAACTTGCAATTTGGCGATTCAACTAACATAAACATTTGATTATATGAACTTGCATTCAAATAGGCATATGACTAAGTAGGTGACATGTGAAATAGCATAACTTTGGATTTGCCTAGATGTGAGTTTAAACATATATAACTAGGCATAATGTCAAACACCAAACTAGCATGTTACATGTTCATAAGATGTCCACTTTTTATCATAACCCAAAGGTGTAAACTAACTTTAAAACAAGCAGTCCATTTTAACATGATACTAGCATAATTCGTGTAACCCAAATAATACTTAATATTAATCCAATTATACTTGTGATGAATTTAAGATGTATACATAGGCCTTGAGTCATGTAGGCATAAAAGATCTCAGATCTATAACATGTTTACATAAGTGTATAGTCCATGATATCAACATAAACATAAAGGGATCCAATCCTAGCCACAAACTTGCAAGTGATAATACTTTCATAT
The DNA here is from genome assembly GCA_030737875.1 of Allium sativum. Lineage (NCBI taxonomy): Eukaryota > Viridiplantae > Streptophyta > Magnoliopsida > Asparagales > Amaryllidaceae > Allium > Allium sativum. The sequence continues at coordinate 19,818,726 of CM060924.1, forward strand.
ACAATTGTACAACAAACTTGCATCGATCGATTTATGCCACAAATATCAATACACAAAATCACAATAGAACATTACAATACATAGAATTTACATCATGGCGCAATAATACAATTCTATTCTCAATTACATCATATCACATCATAATTTTATTCAGATTCTGAAAGACCACTATACTTACAACGTGTGACGAATTCTTGTTTTCTGATTTCTGTTTTCTGAATTTGGAGATGCTCTCCTTTGGGTAGCAATTTGTTGATTGATTTGATTAGACTTTAGTTTGCTTCTTAGTTTGATTCTTGGCGGCTACGATCAACTCCTTCCCGACAGCATGACGACTCCTCTCTTATTTTCTTATGTGAATTAGTTGAGTCTTAGGGTGTATTTATAGAGTTTCAAACAGTTTTGAGCCGTCGGATGCAGTCAGGGGGAAAATCAGACCGTACAGCACAACAGAAATCGAATTAGGGTTAGACCCATCTGGTCAGGCCGACCAGACAAGTCGACCTGCAGGTCGACACCCAAGTCGACAGCGTAGTCGACCTGGGGAGGCCAGGTCGACTGCCCAGTCGACACTAGTGTCGACCTGGTCACTAGGCGGGAGTTTTCCTGCCCAGCCCAGTTTGAACTCGATTTTCAAATTTTAAACCTGTTCTGAGCTGTTTTTGAATTCAAATTTATTCTGAATCTTCCGAAGGTCGTAACTCCTTCATACGGAGTCCGTTTCACGCAAACCCGGACTCTATCTTAACCACAATTCCGAGACGAACGCAATGGCGTAAGCCATTTCCCTTAATTCTTTCATTAGAATTAATTATACTTTAATTTATGAATTTCACTGTTATAGAATATACGGGGTGTTACATTCTCCCCTACTTAAAAGGATTTCGTCCCCGAAATCTTCAAGTTAGGAAGAATGTATATCCTACCATCCAATCGTCCATCTACTCAACCAACAAACACAGGTGTCCATTGTCCTTAAAGACTTCTAATGCTTTTATGATCATATGCATGGTGTGTGTATATGTCCTTATCTAATGCAGAAATCAGGCGGTCCACTGATTCAGTTGACCTCCTAAATGCGAATCATGTAAGTGTCATGAATCCATCATGTATGCAAATTTTTCCTACTCATAACTCTACATGAGTGCACAACAATTCATACAAATGCGACAACCATATGATAACATATAAAATTTCAACCACATATGAACGAGAATACATATATGCATATGCAATATGAAGTGACTGAGCCGATCTAAAACCTAGAATGTGTGTGTATATGCATCCACGAGCAACCATTAGCAATCATTAGCAACCACTTGCAGCCATCATCCGTAACATGTTTTCAAATACATGTTTGCATCCATTTGCTTTCTACCTAAAGAGTTAGGAAAAGGACCGAGGAGATATACCTAAAAAGATAGATAAAGCATAACTTAAGGAAAAAGAGGGATCAAAGGTGTACCCTCAAAAAGAAAAGGGTAGGCAGCGCGTATTCTGTCCTCAGTTTCCCAAGTCGCGTCTTCCTCGGCGTCGCTTCACTGAACTTTGACGAGCTTGACTTCGCGGTTGCGTAGCTTTTTCACTTCAGTTCCTAAGATGCATGTTGGAACTCTTCTTACAGTTGCTTCGCGTTCCACTTCGGCTTCTTCTAGAATGCTACGCTCCACTAT